>CM067560.1:41565309-42312809 GCA_034509755.1 Anisodus tanguticus | reverse complement strand
CTAAACCCTAAACCCTAAACCCTAAACCCTAAACCCTAAACCCTAAACCCTAAACCCTAAACCCTAAACCCTAAACCCTAAACCCTAAACCCTAAACCCTAAACCCTAAACCCTAAACCCTAAACCCTAAACCCTAAACCCTAAACCCTAAACCCTAAACCCTAAACCCTAAACCCTAAACCCTAAACCCTAAACCCTAAACCCTAAACCCTAAACCCTAAACCCTAAACCCTAAACCCTAAACCCTAAACCCTAAACCCTAAACCCTAAACCCTAAACCCTAAACCCTAAACCCTAAACCCTAAACCCTAAACCCTAAACCCTAAACCCTAAACCCTAAACCCTAAACCCTAAACCCTAAACCCTAAACCCTAAACCCTAAACCCTAAACCCTAAACCCTAAACCCTAAACCCTAAACCCTAAACCCTAAACCCTAAACCCTAAACCCTAAACCCTAAACCCTAAACCCTAAACCCTAAACCCTAAACCCTAAAACCCTAAACCCTAAACCCTAAACCCTAAACCCTAAACCCTAAACCCTAAACCCTAAACCCTAAACCCTAAACCCTAAACCCTAAACCCTAAACCCTAAACCCTAAACCCTAAACCCTAAACCCTAAACCCTAAACCCTAAACCCTAAACCCTAAACCCTAAACCCTAAACCCTAAACCCTAAACCCTAAACCCTAAACCCTAAACCCTAAACCCTAAACCCTAAACCCTAAACCCTAAACCCTAAACCCTAAACCCTAAACCCTAAACCCTAAACCCTAAACCCTAAACCCTAAACCCTAAACCCTAAACCCTAAACCCTAAACCCTAAACCCTAAACCCTAAACCCTAAACCCTAAACCCTAAACCCTAAACCCTAAACCCTAAACCCTAAACCCTAAACCCTAAACCCTAAACCCTAAACCCTAAACCCTAAACCCTAAACCCTAAACCCTAAACCCTAAACCCTAAACCCTAAAACCCTAAACCCTAAACCCTAAACCCTAAACCCTAAACCCCTAAACCCTAAACCCTAAACCCTAAACCCTAAACCCTAAACCCTAAACCCTAAACCCTAAACCCTAAACCCTAAACCCTAAACCCTAAACCCTAAACCCTAAACCCTAAACCCTAAACCCTAAACCCTAAACCCTAAACCCTAAACCCTAAACCCTAAACCCTAAACCCTAAACCCTAAACCCTAAACCCTAAACCCTAAACCCTAAACCCTAAACCCTAAACCCTAAACCCTAAACCCTAAACCCTAAACCCTAAACCCTAAACCCTAAACCCTAAACCCTAAACCCTAAACCCTAAACCCTAAACCCTAAACCCAGTTTAGTCATGGAATGCCATCTATTGCTTTCTTGAGGACGGCTATTCCTAAGCAATGTTCATTGAAAGCGGAAGTGAATATTGGGCTTTTGCACAATAGGCATGTGTTGATTCGATGTTCAATCGAAGAAGACTATGTCACTTTGATGTCAAGGCCTAATTTTTGGATAAAGGAGAACTCCAAATCCTTCTTGATGAGAACTTTCAAATGGGATATAGGGTTTACTCCGGAAGAAGAGACAAGCATGGCGGTAATTTGGCTTTCTTTCCCCAATTTACCTCCCAATTTCTATGTCCCATCGATTTTATTCTCCATAGCTTCGGCGGTGGGGAGGCCAATTGCAATTGATGCGGCTACTTTGAACAAAACAAGACCTAGTTGTGCTAGGGTCAAGGTGGAAGCCGATTTGCTACAAGAACACCCACAAAGGTATAACATACAAATCATGAATGGGGAGGAGATGGAAACAATGTCATACAAGATTCGTTATGATTTCCTACCCAAATATTGCACTACTTGTATGTTGCAAGGACATGATCTTCAAGGATGTTGGAAGGAACACCCGAATTGCAACCGGAAAAGAGGAATCACGGTGAAGATTCAAAGTGGTGGCGGCGGCAAAAGGTAAGGCTCCTAACCCTACTCTACCCCCTACAAACCCTAGCCGTCAAAACCCTAACCCAAAACCACTACCTACGGCCCCAAACCCCCCCCAGGAATGGACTACCGTAACTCACAAAAGAAAAAAACAAAACCACCAAAAACAACCTTTGGATTTGATGGAAAATACTACTCCGGCGATCGAAACAACCCTCAAGTGGTTTCGGATGTTGGAAATATAGCCTCTTCCTCAAAACAAACCTATTCTCACCCAAATCCTCACCGAAATTGGCATTCGTCGACCGAAACAAAGTTGATTCCGGCATCATCACCGTCGAAACACAGCCCCCCATCAAATCGGCCAATTTCCGTCGAGACACCTACCGGAAACCCTACCGGAAACCGGCCCATTCTCCCGAATCGTGCCCAAACCCTAATACCGCCCCAATAAACCCTAATCCAATACCGGGGTTGGGAAACCCTAGCCCTAACCCACCCAACCCGAACCAAAACCGCAGCCTCCGCGACCCAAACCACCGAAACCCCCGTCGAAACCACCCCGAAACCCACCTATCCTACCGGAACCACCAATAAACCCTAATTCCGCCGCCCCTAACCCTAACCCTAACCGGGGTTAGGGCACAATTGCCCAACGCTACCCAATTCCCGGTCGACCCGACCCCGAACCCGACCCCACAAAATCCTACTCCGAAATTCACGCATCCCGAAATGCCCCGCCACCAAAACCCCCCCGAATCCGGCGCAAATTCGCCTTTTGCCGCCGTCAAACCCTAACCCTACACTACCCGAAACCCTAACCGAGAAACCCCTAACCGAACCCTACCCGAAACAAGCCCCTAACCCGCACCCAACCCAAGGCAGCCCTCTGGCCCAACCCAACCCGAACCCGCCCCACACCCACACGGCCCCCCACCCGAGCCCAAGTCCACACACCCGCGGGGCCCACAACAATAAAATACACAAACCCAATTTCAAGCCCAAACTCAATTAATAATTCACAACCTAATCCAATGCCAAGTATGCCATCTTTCCTACCACATCGGATTTCGCCTCCTAGCAAATTAGTAGTGCTAAATCAAGCGTGCTTAGATTTACCCACCGCTAGTAGTGAAGAGAGGAAATGGGGTGATGATGAAGAGGTGGAAGTCATGACAATGAAGACAAACTCTAGAGGGCTTGACAAAGGAAAGGCACCTATGGAAAGTCGAATGCCGATGACATGAATGAATCAACAGAAGATAGCACGCATTCACACCCGCCCAAGAAGAAGTAGAAGAGCAAGGAATGTGCAAGCAAATTTAATGACATATGCACGTAAAGGATGATTCAATTTCATACATACTTGGAAGATGCACAAGAAAAGGTACACCGTATGAAGACTTTATAAGGCCGAGGTAGAAGATAGCTTTGTTCTTATATTAGTTTTTCTTTATGGTAGTATCATCATTTGTAATATCATCATAGAGTGTATTATAAACTCTATGATGATCATAGAATATCTAGTTTTAGCTAGTTCTTTCTTTTTACATTCTCGGTTAGGAGGCTTGCCTCAATAGAGTAGCCAAAGTGGGGGTATAGGAATTCTCCCCCCGCTTGTACTTCCCCTATGGGGCCCCATGTTTTCTTTTATGTTATTAATAAAACTCCACAAGCCGAGAGGCCGTGGCAAAAAAAAAAAAAAAAAAAAAAACCCTAAACCCTAAACCCTAAACCCTAAACCCCGAACCCCGAACCCTCGAACCCCGAACCTCGAACCCCGAACCCCGAACCCCGAACCTCGAACCTCGAACCCCGAACCTCGAACCTCGAACCTCGAACCCCGAACCTCGAACCTCGAACCCTCGAACCTCGAACCGAACCGAACCACCGAACCCGCACCCGAACCGAACTCGAACCCCGAACCTCGAACCTCGAACCCCGCACCCGAACTCCGAACCTCGAACCTCGAACCTCGAACCGAACTCGAACTCGAACCCTCGAACCTCGAACCTCGAACCTCGAACTCGAACTCGAACTCGAACCTCGAACCTCGAACCTCGAACTCGAACTCGAACCCTCGAACTCGAACCGAACCGAACCTCGAACTCGAACCCCGAACTCGAACCTCGAACTCGAACCCTCGAACCTCGAACCCTCGAACTCGAACTCGAACCTCGAACCGAACTCGAACCTCGAACTCGAACTCCCTCGAACTCCCTCGAACTCGAACCCCGAACCCTCGAACCTCGAACCCCGAACCTCGAACCCTCGAACCCCGGACCCCGGACCCCGGACCCTGGACCCTGGACCCCGACCCCGAACCCTCGGACCCTCGAACCCCGAACCTCGAACTCGAACCCTCGAACCTCGAACCTCGACCCCGAACCCGGACCCCGAACTCGGACCCCGGACCCTGGACCCTGACCCTGGACCCTGGACCCCGGACCCCGGACCCTGGACCCTGGACCCTGGACCCTGGACCCCGACACAAAATGCAGTGATCAACGATCCATGCCTCAACCATGTTGTTATGTTCAATCTGCATAGCCAATTGAGGCTATTTTTGACAGCTCGACCCACATCTACTGAAAATCCTTTCATGATAAAATACACCACCTTGACACAATCCACTGGTATATCTGAGAAGTGTGTGGAGGGAATCAGGCGGGAACTCACAAAGTAGAGCCAAGCTTTGGCAACTTTGTTGAATTGGCAGCGGAGCATGCCTTTGGGGGCATCAATGTATAGGTGAAACGGGCCCCTGGATATCTTACTATCTCAGCCACCTCCACCCAGTCAATTTTTGAACTTTTTCAAACAATGAAGTCATCCTCCTCCTCTTCCTCCAGAAAATTTGTGACCCCATATATGACATTAATCGCTTCAGCCCCAACTGGTACTCTTCTCCCTTGTACGAAATAAATGTTGTCTAGTTTTTCTGGGTAGTTGGCATAGAATTCGTAGACTAGTTGAGTATTTGGGTTTGCCAAATAAGGATTGACAAATGCACCCTAACCTCTATCAGCAATCATGGCCCTGATGGGTTCATATACCTCATCTTCGTATGGCGCAATATGGAATTTCATCCCCCTTTCCGGTACCAGGGAACGAGTACACAGCTTGTTATACATGTCTTGGGCATCCTTATTGGCAAATCTTTTCTTATCATAGTCGGCCCTTGGTGGTAGATTCACAGGGCCCCGAGAGGAGGATACCTTGGAAGTAGCTCATCGTGGACCCATTATGCCTTGTTTGGCGACTTTAAAGTTTTCTAAAAATTCGGCAGCAGTTCCCCTTAAATCTTCCCAACAACAATTCAACTCCTCAACAATATATTCAATCAACCCACGGTGTCAATAACTACAATTCAACCACTCCACAATAATACTATTCATCACAAGAACACAATCAACCCTCCCACACTTAGAATTCCTTCAAAGTCATAAATAACACACAAAAATTCATCAAAACTTGAATGCAATACTTACCTTGTGGAACTTGAATGCAAGTATTGAAGATTTGAATAACTTATGGAACAATTTCTTAAAGGATTGGGATTTTAGGGTTTGTAAAGGGGAATTGGGGGGTGTGGATTTAGAATTAATGGAAGAATTGGGGAAAGAGAAGAGTTTTTGTGGTGCGACAAGATTGTAATTTGAGATACAATGAGGGTTTTTCAGATTTTTGGGGTTGGAGAAGAGAAGAATAGAGAAGGGTTATGTGAATTGTATTTGGGGGTAATGAGAAAAGTGTTCTTGTTTCTTGATTTTAACCTGGAATCTGCATGGGCGCCGCGACTCTTCCATTCAGTGCCACGACGCAATCACGTATGTCATAGGCGTCGCGACTCTTCCATTCAGTGCCACGGCGCAATCACGTATGTCATAGGCATCACGACTCTTATGTTGGGCGCCGCAACACTAAATCAACATAAAAATTCCTTTGCTCACTGCCTTTGCGAGTGTCACGGCCCTAATGTTGGGCGCCGCGACACTAATTCAACATATGGGGTTCTGACTTTTGGTGCTGATTTCAACATCTCACGTCACATTTTCATCCAATCGCTGGCTCACAATTCACTTAACATAAATACACATGGAAAGAAACATCAATACAATGAGATTGTTTAAAACAAGATAAACAAAACAGAATAAAATAACATAATTAAAATGTTGGGTTGCCTCCTAATAGCACTATCGTTTAACGTCATTTAGCCGGATGCACATCTCCTCTTAGGTGGGCTTCAAGATGATAATCGACTTGGCTTGATCACTAGAACCACCCATTTATGGCTTCAATCATTGTCCGTTCACTTTGAATGGTGCACCCTCCTTTCCTCGCACCTCGACTGAACCATATGGAAAAACTCTCTCAACAGTAAATGGACCCGACCATCTAGACTTAAATTTGCCCGAAAACAGCCTCAACCTCGAATTGAATAGCAGTACTTGTTGTCCAGGTTGAAACTCCTTTCGGACCAAGCTCTTGTCATGTCATTCTTTAGTGCGTTTCTTATAGATCTTGGCATTCTCATAGGCTTCATTTCAAAACTCATCAAACTCATTCAATTGCAGTAGCCTATTCTGCCCCGCAGCACTCTCATCCAAATTCAGCTTCCTCATGGCCCAATATGCTCGATACTCCAGCTCTACTAGTAAGTGACATGTTTTTCCAAAAACCAACCGATAAGGAGACATTCCAATTGGAGTTTTGAATGTCGTCCTATAGGCCCAAAGCGCATCATCCAGTTTCTTAGACCAATTCTTTCTAGAACCATCCACCGTCTTCTCAAGGATCCTCTTTACTTCTCTGTTTGAAATTTCAGCTCGATCATTTGATTGAGGATGATATGGCTAAGCAGTTCGGTGGTAGACTCCATAGCGAGCAAGTAGAGCATCAAGTTGCTTGTTACAAAAATGACTCCCTTCATCGCTAATGAGAGCTCGGGGAGTACCAAACCTTGTGAATATGTGCTTGTGCAGAAAATTCAAGACGGTCTTACCATCATTTTCCTTAGTTGCTACTACTTCGACCCACTTGGACACATAATCCACTGCTAGCAGGATGTATTGATTGTTGAAGGATGGTGGAAAAGGGCCCATAAAATCAATGTCCCATACATCAAAGAGCTCGACTTCTAGGATCCCAGTCAGCGGCATTTCATTCCTTCTTGAGATGTTCCCAGTGTGTTGACAACGATCACAGGCTTTCACAAAAGTATTAGCATCTTTGAACAGTCCTGGCCAATAGAACCCGCTTTGCAACACTTTAGTCGCTGTCCTTGAAGCTCCAAAATGACCACCACATTGTAAACTATGACAATGAGTGAGAATTTGGTGCATTTCCTCCTCTGGTACACATCGTCTAATGACTTGATCAGCACAATGCCTATAAAGAATAGGTTCATCCCAATAGTAATGCTTTACCTTAGAATAGAACTTCTTCAATTGTTGCTATGTTATCTCTGGGGGCACAATCTTAGTTACAAGCTAAAAAATGAAAACGGGCTAGTGGGTATACCAGCCCACTAGTTACTGCAGACAAAAAAGTAAAGCCCTATTTTTACGCTATTTTCACTCATGGCTTGGCCTTCTACCATTTTTACCGAGGGTTGGGCCTTCATTTTATCGAACTAGATCAAAAAATGAGGTTGTTGGGCTCATAGGCCCACCAGATCAAGGCATCGGCAAAATCAGAAAAGTATGGGCCCGCAGGCCCACGAGACATGCAAAGGGGAGGAGAAAACAAGTGCACGAGTTAGAACGTACCTAAATATACCAGATATAAATAAATAATGTTTTAGATAAACTCAAATACTAATCATATGTGATTACTTTGTCGAACTAGACAAACAATAGGTACAAGAGACTATTAGGCTTAGCATAGCACACCACACGCAGGAGCAAAAAGGAATCCCAAAACATGTGATTATGTAGACTTAAAGAAAAGAGAGAAGACCAACCCAATTAATCATACAGATTTATGCACATGTAAGGCCCAATTTAAATGTATTCAAGGCATATAGAAAGATCAGTATCCGGGAGAGGTGAGAATACACATGGTATACTCGAAGAATATACAACGATATATAACCTCGTTTACATTTTAATGTGAACCTCAATTCTTATACCTTGTACAATCTGAAATATACCATTGTATACCTTTGCCAAAAGAATTAACAGGAGTTGGGAACAAGCAAACCACAATATGAACACCACAAATAAAAAAAAGGTTTTCAACTCTGCTCAGAATACAAATACTGACCAAACACTAAACTCATGTTAAGTTTCAAGTAGTTCATGTATATAGGGACCTAGAGATGCATATGTGGGTTAATTATGGCCACTTTCTTAAACACACGTGAGGTTAGTTAAAAGCCAAAACTAGGCATGAAGACACTTTACTCAAATTACTCAATATAGGCAAATTGCCATTGATGGCTAATAGAAAATAGACACATAATTTGATAGGCAGGCAGACAACCATGAAAATGGTAAAACCAAGGCATATTATGTGAATAGAGGTTGTTTAGACTACATTAAATATGTATATTGTCGCACCCATTTTTTACCACTGTTCGCGACGTAATGGGTTGATTCCCTGGATTGATTATGCTATAGGAGTCGACCTAATTATTCTACGATGAATTAGGACACCTAAATATTAATTAAATGATGCAAAGTGAACTCCGATTTATGGTCTGCAAAATTATGAGATTCTAGGTAAGGGTTCTTTATTATCCTAAAGGGAGGGGGTTAGGCACCCTTTAAGATCCGCTAACTTGCGGTTAACCAGTCAAACTCATGTTAATTATTATGCTAAGAAAAATTCATGTTTACAAGTATAAAGTTAAAATAATATTACAAGTAGTTAATAAAAAAATGCATTTTTGACAAAGTAATGATTTTTCTCTTTTGAGGAGTTTTGCAAAAGTGATTGCGAAAATAAATTCCCGATATGAAATCTGGAAGAATATGCATGGCATTTTATGAAAATATACGTAAAACTGATTTTTTTTAAATAAAAGTATGCATTTACAAGGCATTGTTTATAAAAATAAATGCAAAGTTGATTTTGAAAAAAGTAGGCATTTGCATGGCGTTATTTATAAAATACTTAGAAAGTTGATTTTTGGATAAAGTATGTATTTGCATGGCATTATATATATAAAATACATATTTTGCATTTGATAGTAAAGGAGGAATGTAAATTATTTATAATTCAAAGAAGTGATTTTTTATGAAAGTTATTTTAAGTTGCGAGTCGGATGGAAACAAAACTTTATTTGTATGATTAATAATGCGAATAAAAGATCAAGTTATTTTGAAAGTTTAAACATGCATGGCGAGCCTAAAATGAACTAGCGACAGATTTCCGATTTTAAAACTAATCCATTAATCTATCAATTCAATGCCTAATTATTCTAAGTATTCTAACAATCACACAAGCAGAGTAATTAAATTACAATACAAAATAAAAGAGAGGCGGAATTTAAAAGAAATTAAACCGTAATGGCTAAGGCGATGGGAATGTCATCCCTTGGGCTTTGGCCACAAGTCCAGCGCTCTTGTTCTCTTCCGTCTCTGTAGGGCCTCACTTTGCTATCCCATATTGTTTAGATGTTTCTCGCAAGTTGTAAAAGAAAAGACAGTTAGAAATAAATAAATGCGAGTAAAAACCTTCGGATCCGTATAAAACAATAGAAGTTTTGATTACGAAAGGCTCGACTTATATTTTTAAGTAAAATAAATTCCATTCATGTCGTGGCTACGAACTAGAGACATCGTCAGTCAATCTAGTCATCTCGCCAACGCATGTTGGTTTCTCGTATGTGATTTTATTATAAGTCTCATCATCTCCCTTTTTCCGAAGGAAAGCAAACCGAGGAACAACCTTTCCGGAAGGAACATGGCCTCAAATTAATTATTCGCAACTACAAGCAAACTCTTATAGAAAGAACTAACAATAAATAAACCATGTTCACTCTCCCACTAGCTCCATGCATCTGATATGTTGTTTGGTGTGTCCAACCCTTACAAAAAATCAACCAAATTGTGAATTTTTCCCATCTCCCAAGCCTGAAGGTTTCTTTTGAATCTTAAGTCCTACTGAATCACCCCTTCGTGAGACCTATAGATTTGTTGGATTGTCATCTCTCTTTAACAAGAAACACAATATGATTAGGAAAGACTTCCCCTAACTCGGTCTAACCGCACCACGTAAATCTTCCCACCCCTTCATAATACACCTCCACACTCCACCAACCAAATGGTGTTATAATATGTTTAGTTAAATATCCACTTTCCATGACTCCATACTTTTCTGCTACCACCCCCTCCAGAATGTATTCTTTTCTATCCCAATCTCCATATCCACTTCCCTAGCAGAGCTTTATTAAATCTTGAGATTTGTCAGTCCAAGTCTCATTGTTCCTTTTGGAGTGCTTTTGATGTATCTACAAAATTTTTGAAAATATCAGTCAAAGAAAGAATTATTTGACTTCCAAATAGTAAATGTTCCATCTTAAACTAATATTCCGTAGTTTCGTCTTTTGTGATGTAAGGAGTGGTTTTTTCTTTAGTAGTTAGCTTTTAGAAAAGGCTTGGGCCACAAGTTTGCTAGCAGCTACTAGCTGATTTGGCTGACTGTTGATAGTAGTTGGCAAAATGGTTTTAAACAAGAACCATCCAATCCAACCCATTAGACATGTTGTGCGCGGAAGCAATAAATACCAATAAATAACGGTATAGGATATATCAAAGCGGTACATCAAAATACACAGAATTACGTGGTTCGGCAATTTGCCTACTTCCACGGGAGGCAGTAGATATTATTAAACAGAGTAGGAAATATACAGAGTACAATATATAGATTTTCCACTAATAATATCTCTCATGTATTTTCTCTCACATATACCTGAGAGATATTATTAAACAAAGTAGGAAATATACATTGTACAGATATAGATTTTCCACAAATAAATGTACAGAGTACAATACTCACATATACTCTCTTATACAAAATGAGTATTTTCTCTCTTTCTCCCAACTTATAGCTCTCTTTTTCTGATTTTTGGGGATGATATACATTTTCTCATCTATTTATAGATTTGGAAATGCCCCCTCTCCTCCATGTACAATGTATGAAGACATGCACATAAGTCTTCAATGGTGGATGGCCTAACTCTTGGCTACCAACTTCAACAAAGATGGCTTCAACAAAAGGGGCTTGACATTTGAATCAATATTCAACAATCTACACCTTGGCGAAATGTTCATAACCCTGCCTCCAAACGCGCCTTAGGCGCTCTAAGCTCGAGAGATATTGATCAAGTTCAGACAGTGTTGAAATTTGATCCCAGTAACCACTTTTGTAAGCATATCTACAGGGTTATCTGCAGTCCCGACTTTCTGAAGAATAACATTCCCTTCATTGATGATTTCCCGAATAAAAATAAATCCAACATTGATGTGCTTTGTGCGACCGTGATGGACTTGGTTCTTTGCCAAACAAATGGCACTCTGGCTATCGCAGAAAATCTTTACGTTCTTCTGAACAATGCCCAAATCCTTGGTCAACCCGAGAAGCCGAATAACTTCTTTGAATGCTTCAATTACATCCATATATTATGCCTTTGTAGTAGACAAAGCTACAGTTGACTGCAATGTTGATCTCCAACATACTGGTCCTCATGCCATTGTGAACACATAACCAGTAGTAGATCGACGCTTATCCAGATCTCCAGCGTAGTCAGAATCCACATATTCGACTAGGTGCTTACCATCAGTCTTGTCTCTTTCAAACTTCAAACCAATATCCCCAATACCATGGATGTATCGTAGAATCCACATCACTGCTTGCCAGTGTTCTTTACCGGGGTTGTGCATGTAGCGACTCATCATACTAACAGCATGTGAAATATCAGGTATAGTGCATAACATTGCATACATCAGGGCACCAACGACATTTGCATATGGAACACACTTCATTTACTTCTTCTCATCGGCGGTGTTGGGTGACATCTTTGCACTTAACTGAAAATGAGGAGCAAGCGATGTACTTACTGGTTTGGTCTTCTCATTTACGTCAAACCTTTGAAGTACTTTCTTCAGATACTGTGTCTGATAGACTGTGCTTGCAACTCTATCTCTTATGATCTCCATCCCAAGAATCTTCTTAGCTTCTCCAAGATCTTTCATTTCAAATTCTGAACTTAGCAGAGCCTTCAATCTGTTGATCTCCACCTTGCTCTTAGATGCATCAACATATAAGGGTAAATAAATGAAAGTACCATTTTGGAGTTTTCGAAAATACACACAGTGGTCAAACTGGCTGCGGGTATACTTCTGTTCACTAATGAAGCTATCAAAACGCTTGTACCATTGTCGCGGTGACTGTTTCAAACCATACAATGACCTGCTCGGCTTGCAAGCCCAATTATCACGTCCTGGAACTTTCAAGCCATCAGGTTGAGACATGTAGATCTCTTCGTTCAAAGTGCCAGGGAGAAATGCAATTTTGACGTCGAGTTGAGCTAACTCGAGATCAAACTATGCTACCAAATCCAATAGTATCTGAATAGACGAATGCTTAACAACATGTGAGAATACCTCATTGTAATCTATTCCTTCTTTCTGAGCATAGCCTTTTGCTACCAGTCTGACTTTTTATCGGATGCTGTCTTTACCAAGTACACCTTATTTCTTGGCATAGACCCATTTGCAGCCAATATCTTTCTTTCCATCGCCATCTTCCACTTCACCTTGTCAACACTTTGCACGGCTTCTCTGTAAGTGCATGGGACATCATCATCAATTACTGGAAGTGCGAATGCTACTATGTCTGTGTCTGGTAGGCTTTCTAATCTCCCTTCTCGGTCAAGTAGTGGCAATAGATTTTGGTTGCTTATTGATTGGTGGTGATGCTGAGGGAACCTCCACCTCAACTGAGATCTCTTTTTGATCTATACTTTCACCATAATCTGTAATCGGAACAGTTTTTATGGATTTTCTGGTGTCTCAAGCTCCACCTTAGAAAGAGCATTTGGATTCTCATTCTCTTTCTCTGAAGTTGTCTATCTCAGCATAATAGACTCGTCAAATGTGACGTCTCGGCTCAAGACAATCTTCTTGGATTCACCACACCAAAGTCTGAATCCTTTAACTCCTTCACTAAAGCCTAAGAAGACAACTTTCTTTGCTCTAGGATCTAGTTTGGATTCTCTGACATGAAAATATACAGGACATCCAAATATTAGTAAGGAATCATAATCAGAAACAGGTTGTCCAGACCATACCTCTTTAGGAATCTTCCCATCTAGTGTAATCGCATGAAGTTTGTTGACTATATGGGTTGCATATGACAAGGCCTCAGCCCAAAATGCCTTGCTCAGTTTGGATTGAGATAACATACATCGAACTTTCTCAACCAAAGTATGATTCATCTGTTCGACCACTCCATTTTTCTGCGGCGTACGGGGAATTGAAAAATGCATGATTATCCATTCATCTTAGCAAACTTGTATGAAAGGATCTAATTTGTATTCACCACCATTGTCAGATCTGAGTCTCCTGATTTTCCTGCATGTCTGAGTCTCGATCATTTTCTTCCATTGAAGAAAGATATCCAAAACTTCATCTTTGTGACGCATGGTGTATACCCAAACATATCTAGAGAAATGAATGTTACAAACCACCGTTTACCTCCTAGTGAAGCATTCTGGGAAGGTCTCCAGACATCTGTGTGGATGTAATCCAAAGTTCCCTTAGTGCGATGAACAACAGTACCGAACTTGACCCTTGTTTGCTTTTCCAGTACACAGTGTTCACATAAATCAAACTTTCCAGTCTTGGCACCTTTCAGTAGACCTTGCTTCACTAAGCCTTGCAAAGCCTTCTCTCCAACATGCCCTAAGCGCATGTGCCAAAGGCGTGAAGAATCAGTTGTCTTCTCTTCAGAACTGCTAGAGACAACTGCTCTTCCTATAATGGTACTCCTATCTAGGAAGTATAGATTCGCCTTTCTGGTACCATTCATCGCTACAAATGCACCTCGTACAACTTTTAAGACTCCATTTTCCAATGTTACCTTGTAACCATCAGAATCTAGAACACATAAAGAAATAAGGTTTTTCTTTAGATCAGGAATGTACCTCACATTCGTAAGTCGTCTGATTGTACCATCGTGCATCTTCAGTCGTACTGTTCCAATCCATTTTGTCTGACAGGCATTGTCGTTGCCTATAAGCACAACTCCATCGTCGAGTTCTTCAAAACTCGAGAACCAATGTATGTTCGGACACATATGATAGGAACATCTGGAATCAAGGATCCATCTATCTGAATACGTGTCTGATGATGAAACTGTGAAGGCTAATTCTTCTTCATCAATCTTCTGTGCAACATTTGCAGTTGACTTGTCCTTGTTAGGACAATCTTTCTTCCAGTGCCCTTTCTGGTGACAGTAGGCACACTCGTCTTTCGCAAGATGTCTTCTTGATGACTCTCCTCTGGACTTGACTTGGATCTGGATCGACCCCTATTATTCGATCCACCAGATTTGTTGTTCCACCTGCCTCTGGCTGCAGTCAGTGCTTCTAGTGTTAAATCTCTGTGATCATGTTGATCCTTCTTCCGGTACTCATTATTTACCAAAGCATTAGAAACATCTATAAACTTAACCTCATCTTTACCATATAACAGAGTTGTGGTTAAATGTTCATAACTTTCAGGTAAAGAATTCAGCAACAATAACGATTTATCTTCATCAATAATTTCGACATCTAAATTTTGGAGATCAACCAAACTTTTATTGAAATTATCTAAATGCTCAATCATAGAGGTACCTTTCTTGAACTGGAAACGAAAAAGTTTCTTCTTCGGGTAGAGTCGGTTCTCTACATTTTTTGTCATGTACTTGTCCTCTAGCTTCTTCCACAGGACTATGGCCACATTTTCTTTCATGACAAAATACTTCTGGTCTTTTCCCAAATATAATCAGATGGTGCCACAAGCTTGACGGTTGACATAATTCCAATCTTCATTGAAATAATCTTCTGGCCAGGTTTCCAAGGCAATGTCAGATCCTTCTCGAAAAAAAAATCTAACACTTCACATTGCCACATGTCAAAGTTATTGGCGGCGGCGGTGGCGGCGGTGGCGGCGGTGGCGGCGGAGGGGATCGAGAAATGACGACGTTGTTTAGGGGAAGTGAAGCGAATGGATGGTAAGATATTATAGAGAGAGGGGTTCATGGTATTTGTGTGCCAGTGCAAACGCAACAAGGTTGACATGACTAAACGGGAGAGAAATAGAATGAGACAAAATAAATATACTCCATGCCTCTTTGGATTGTGTTAATAGCTTTTGAACATAATTTTTCCGTATTCTCTATGTCCATGTTGCAATAGAGCAATTTAGAAGCATTTGTCACAACAGTTTAAACTAAGAATAATCAATTTTCTCGTACACGTCGTACTATGTGTCTAACACCTAACCTTCTATGTAATCCTTCAGATTTTGGGAATATAAGTGGGAAATCTCTTCTCAAAGAGGTTTTTAACAACTCTAAAGAGAAATTGATCAACCTCACAAACTGTGCCCAAACAATGTCCATCAGAAAGATAAAAAAGTTCAGATTCCCAATAATGCTTTTCTATAAACTATGTGCAGACTTCACTTGAACAACTGATTTTTCTTGGAAGCCATTCAGTTAAAAGAACAGACTGGAATTTGAGAATAAAATACAACCTGTCCGTGTGAAAGACCGGATTGACTATGCATTCAGGCATAAACAAGAAGATATGCCCATAAATCCTGCAATATACACAACCACAATAACTAGCCAGGATGGCAATTCAAGTATCACTCAACAATTTGCTTGAAATTAGAAAAAAATGATGTTCGATGGTGAATCTCGCCTTCTTTATTTGAGTACGTTATAGGCACATTATATCCAAATTCAGGGATGTTTCACGAGGCAGAGACATCATAATTTACTACATAGGAACACTGCCAATGTTTTGAGTCATCGTCTGCCCTATAGACCAGGATAAACCAACATCCTTCTTGAAAATAAACATCAACAAAATTTATGGCACATGACTATCATCAACATTCACTTGATTACAAGAATATATGAAAGAATTGATAATTGTAAACTGTTTACAAGAAATTCAATGTGTAACACTACATGTCTTTTTGTAAGTGGTATGTAACTTATACAACATCGGTAGCTCGTATTTGTATTGCATGACAACTATACTGCTGTTGTCTACCTAAAACTCCTCCATCAACATATTGTTCTCTCCAGATGAAATAATCCCGTGAAGCACAGAAGGATTGACCAAATTTTGGAGAAAAGAAACGAGAAACAACAAGACTGTTTCTTCTTTATTTGTTCTGGATATTACACTGAGTGGCCTTGTATTCTACACTCCCTGTAAATGCTCACCACAAAATGTGCTAGAAATGACCTACAATAACAATTTTGTGGTAAGCAACTTGTATTTACAGAAGAAAAAGGTCTAATAACAATAAAACAAGCACCATATCCAGGAACAAAGTTTTAGAGACCAACAAATACTAAGACATGCAGGATAAAGTTCTCACATTAATCAGGTGGAACATGATGCGTTTTAGTTGTAAATCATTCGATATAGTTGGAATCTGACAATGCCAATGACATTAGCATAGCTTCGTGGTGTCTATATCTACATCTCATGACATTGCTAACTGAAAGTAGCATAATTACTGTACTCAACCTCAGATTTGGAAACTACTTGATATAAACAGTTCTTTAGTAAGTGTAAAATAAAACAATATTACTGGCATCTGTTGGTGGTGAAATTATTTATTCTTCTTGATAAGTTCATTTTATACATAGCAACATAAAACAAGAAACAGGACATGATTAACAATTCCATCACATGACCAAGGTGCCACCAAACTCTCCTAGTCTTCTTTTTAGTCCTCCCACATGTTTTCCACGAATAAGAAGAGCAACCAAAAGACATATCTAAATCATAAAAACTTTGAACATGGTCTTAATTAATGCGTATCAAAGTTAACAACTTGGATCAGAAAGTACAGAAACATCAGCAGACTCGAACCCTGTTTCCTTTTGTACCAGCTTGGTACTTTATTAATAAAATCTTACCTTATCAAAAAAAAAAAAAAAACATCAGCAGACTTACAGTTCATACAACTTCATCTTGGAAGAAGTGGCTGTCTTTCATCAGGTCCTACTCGATGACTAGCCTGGAAAAGAAATTAACATGAAATCCATCCAAGTTAATTAGGAAATACAGCAAAAACTCAGTATCTATAAATTTCTGATAAAAAGATCCATACTTCCTCATTTGCTCCTGCTGCCATATTTACGAAGGATGAATCTTTAGAGCTGAAAACAACACAAAAGGGAAGTATTAACAGATGCAGTTTTTTAAACTTTAGGGGTGGGTAGGGGTCAAAAGGAGGGGCGGAGGGAGCGAACATGCATCTCTGTGATGCACACACCTAAAAGTTTTAGCATTTGTTTCAGATCCATCTTTCAATAGATGGATTTGATGTTATGGTTGGAAAATAGTAGGTGAAGCTTTCAAGCCAACTCATAGAAAGGAAGAAAAAAGACTTGCACAATTGAGGTCATACGAAGTACTTAGCAGCATAAAAAGAGAAGTTATTAAATGCTTTTGTACGTAGTATGGCCAATGCCAATCATCCCTAATAGTAAAATTTAAGTATGGCTTGTTGTCTTAGTATGTGAAGGTGCGACGTATCTTGCATAGCGAAGAACCTTATGCCAACAATAACTTGTAACTTTTCTTTTAAATATTATTTTAAGAAAAGGTCATGCATTCATCATATCAAGCAAACAAGGAGGTAATATTTGCAAAAAGAGAAAAAAAGAGACAGAAGCAACCCTTCAGCTATGCAGGGAGCAACAAATTCACACACATTTTCTAAACTGGTTACATCTGAACTTTGACACTTAAAAATACAAAACATAAGCAATTCAATGATACGATATAAACCTAACTGACATGATACCACTTGTATACGGCCGTTTTATGGCCTTTTTTATGAAATGAAATACATTTACTTAATAAAAAAATGACAAAAGTCCGCGGCAAAGAGACAATTTTGCAGCTGAGACATACTTTACTTTACACTTAACAAGTACAGTAAATACCTATGGTTCTCCCGGACATCAATCAACTCCAACGTCCCGTTTTGTTGGTCATCTTTTACTTTTGAAAGAGGTGAAAAGAACTGTAAGTATCAAAGCTATATGGTCAGTCCAATGAAAAATGAGAAATATCAAAGGGACAACTCTCTCAATTTTATACCTGGTGCATTGAGATGAAAACAACAGAAATCCCAAGAAGAAAGTTTACGGTCAGTGTATGACCAAACAACAAAGCAGATGCTATGCCTGTAAATATTGTTGCAACCGTCGAAGAATACTTCTTCAGAATCGTATCTGGCACAAACAAATAATGTTATTCAGTAGAATACCATAAAGGAAAATAAAATTTTGTTAAAAGTGAGCTGCCTTACACAGAAGCACCAAGTAGAAACATATAAAAATCCCCACTAATAGAGGATATGAAGAGCCAAAAAAGGTGGATCAAATTGAGTAAATAATCTCACCAGCATATTTGAAAAAAAAGGACGACAGAATTCCTTGTGCCGCGTTGTTAATAATTAGAAGCATGGTTGCCTTCGAATGCCCCTCAAATATATCCAAGCTACCAGGACCTGAAAAATTCAGAAGAAACATTTAAGAGGCTAGAGGAATATTGTCCAACAAAGGCCTTACTCAGAAGTAAGAACGACTTTTTGATTGGTAGTCTGAAGTAGGATCCATCTTGATCCATGATCTTATATATTGCCACTTCAATTACCTCTATGAAGAAACTTTTTAAAACAAGGGCAGAACTTCTGCACAGGCTACAAGCATAGACATATATGTCATCATGAGGTTCCCTATAACCACTCCAATCAGAGTAGATATATAACCTGATTGCTTCCCTAACTATAAACATTGTATTTATCATTAAGAGATCTAGTATTATGATTTGTGATAAGAGGTAGTGATATGATTTTCAACCACTATGACGTTATAGTAACACGATTTACGCTATGAGGGAGTGATGTGATTTGCAATTTTGCAGGTTTTCTCCTGGCGATACATTCTAATCCAGGGAAGGTGTAATCATATGGTATTGATAACTGTAACAGTTTACTTGAAGAAAAATCATGAAAGCAAGGATCTAAGAACTATCATGGATTAAAATAGCAAATTAACAATGTTATTCTTTTAACAAAACAGTGAAATCAGTAAAGTCAAGTGCAGTTCTATTTAGTCAGTTATTATTTGCCTTGTCATGTACCAAATTTTGATTTATAGGAAAACCCTCATTACCTTTAAATACAGCAATCCCAAGAATGGCTAGAAAGTTGAATATAGCACCATATCCGTACAGAAATAAGTTCTGCAAATTAAACAGTAACATTTCAGATAGTTCAGGAAGAGGGTACGGATAGAATTCACGTCCCCTCTCTATGAAAGGAGAAATTAGAACAATCTCTGTTGCTAGAGAGACGAGATCTGATATGCATTAACTGAAGTCCTAAAATTGGACAACTGATGCTGCTCTAGGAAAAAGATCCTAGTAGAAGTCGGATTAGCAAATAAGGCAAGGTAAAAGCTTGCACAAACAGTGAAACTGATAAAAAGACGTTCTTTTATGTTCATCATACCAAAGAAGTATTCTGCATATGGAATAATAACTAATTTACAATGTTACATGTTTATCATACCAAGGACCTGTTCTTCATATTGAATCTTAACTACTGTGTTACATCTTTCTTATTCCCTTGTACAAGGCATTCAAAGTCAGAATTTACCGTTGACAAATGTTCTTGGACATTTCTAAAATGCGTCAAGTCTCCAACGAATCAAACATTGCAGGAAACTGGCACTGATAAGTACCTTGAGTACAGGAACATAAAAATGATACATCCATTCAAAAGTAACAATTGTCCCACGAAAGAAGGCAGAGGAAAATAATGAGCCAAGCTAACCACAGAACATTCTGATGCTACAGAAATAAGAAAAATGGTAATTAGCCATGATGAACTTACCTGGAGATAAATGCTAGTGTCATATTGACTCTTCAAAGCATACTCATTGAATACTGAAGCCATAGAAGGCACAGTTACCTGTGTAAAAAACCCTCCTTTATCCAGTAATAAACTAGTATCTTAAATGCTGTCCAGGTGTTTACTAATGCCTTCTCAAATAACAAAACAAGATAGAGTCGATAGTAGGTTTCTTAAGTTACTTACAAAGATCAGTGTATAGATGTATGCAATTGTGGTAACTGGGAGAGCCAAAGAAGTGGTGCCTTCAGGAAGGGATCGAAGTTGATTAATGCTAATCCCGATTAGCAACAAAGCAAGGGCCTCCCACTGTAACATAATAAGTCGTATTATATGGGTATACGACTTCTATAATCCTGCAAGAAGTTACACAGGATGCTTCGCTCTTCCCTGCCCCCAAAATCAATATTGCAGCACTAGCTTATTTTACTAGTTTGAAACAACAAACCTGAATTATGGAAAATCGCCGTTTCATAATAAATTTCAACAGCACTGCAATAACCAAAACCTGCACTTTGGCAACAAAGAAATAAAGATTAAGAAAAGCTCTACCACAGCATAATATCCAAGAAAGTATTCTGAAATATATCCTTTTTGCTGGTATAATAGTGGAACCGGAAAACACATCAACTGATATGTAAAGTCTCAGGTATCAAAAAGAAATAACCACCTTAAAAAAGCTTTTGGCTTTAGGTAATGTTCACAGAGAGAGACAATTGAACAAAAAAGAGTAGTCCTTTTTCTTCTGCACCGTAAGAAGGATTCGGACATATAACTTTGGACATTCTAGAATAGATGCTAAAAATACTCTTTCATTAGATTAGCCAATAAAGGGATAGCAGAGTAGTTGACTCCGACCCCTGTGCATAACATTATTTTTAGAGATAAAATGTATAACCACCCCAAAATTCCTAAAAGAACCTAAATATAGCTCTTTATGGCTGATCCAAGCTTTTCCATGTTTTACTGAAGGGAAGAACAGAAAGATTAACATGATTATAACAAAAAAATTACCAGAAGCACTCTTCTTTTTTTTGGGTGAGAAGTGGTAAGTGTATTATTAATAGCACCAAGGTGGTGCTGTCAAGGTACCAACAGAATGACCCTTCCTATTCAGAAAGGGATTCTATGTGTTCTATCACTGCTTCAGCATTTACAAAATTCTGTTTACACCAAAAATGAAACAAAAGTAAACAGTTTTTGATCTTTTGAATAGAGTTTCTTTTATCTTAAACACCTAGCATTTCGCACTCTCCAAACTCTTCCTTTTACCACTAAGAGAAGGGAAAGATGCATTAAAATCTAGCAATGACGAGATATCCAGTCTTTTTCTAAAGGCGATGTAACCACCTGCTAAAGACTACAAGCTATTTACAAAGAGTACTACGCAGACTATCAGCCGATACTACTTGAAATTTCAAAAAGAAAATAATGCTTTACACTGGCAGCCTCCATAATATAGATTAGATGGGAGCAATTTCAGTCCAGTCCTGAACCAAAATTTTGGAATCTAGTCTGGACAGATTTGGATCAAGAAACAATGGCAACAACAGTAACGCTTCAATCCCAAACTAGCTGGGGATATATGTGGATGGAAGTTGATCCAAATTTAGGGTTAATCCAGAATTGAATTCAGGGATGAAGTTGGATTGTGCTAATCTGAATTTAGCTACATTGTAATTTTTTTGTAATTGTGGTGTCCAGCCAACTCGCACGCACCTCGACTAACTCCACGATGTACCTACAAACTCCCACCAGCACAGGACCAGGTAACTCTATCCACCAAGGCACATGGGAAGAAGTCACCTAGTTTTTTTGCCTCCGGTGAGAATTGAACCTGAGACCTCATGGTTCTCAACCCACTTCATTGACCAATAGGCCACACCCTTAGGTGCTACCTACACTGTATTAATGATGGAATAACTTTAATGTTGATCATCATGAACCATGAATCAATGATTCAGACTAAACTTAATTTTGAATATAGATGAGCTCTTGATATAGCATAAAAGTACCATTGGTTCAGATTTAAAACCAGCATGTCTTTAACAAGATTGAACATTGAAGAATTTGGATATTACCCATCCCAACAAAATTTTCAAAGTTAACAGCAGTTTCAGGCTAATAACTTTAGGGGTCATTTGGTTGGTGGAAAAGCTACCCACCAAATCCAATTATAATCATACAATGATATAATATTTTTATAGTTATTGTTGTAACCGGTAAAGTTATTGTCATGTGACCAGGAGGAGGTCATGAGTTCAAGCCGTGGAAATATTCTCTTGCAGAAATGTGAGGTAAGCTGCGTACAATAGACCCTTGTGGTCCGGCCCTTCCCCGGACCCCGCGCATAGCGGGAGCTTAGTGCACCGGGCTACCTTTTTATAGTTATTGTTGTGGTTTATTGTATTAAATTGTGCAACACATTGTCTAAAACATGTGTGTAGTTTTTATGTAGTTTAAGTTGGACAAAGATTTGTACCAGTAATACCCTTGGCCTATATTACAACACTTTGTCCAATCTAGTACTTAATTATCACAGTTTGTGATTACAAATAATTAGATCAATATAATTAAGACACTTATACTAAAACACGAGAGGAATAATTAATTGAATCCTGCATTTTTCTTTTGAAAAATTACTTTAAACATTTTCTCATAATTTTAAATCAATACTAGGAACATCATTACGAACAAATGATGAAGAACAAACAAAAGAGGGTTAACAACCAGATAATAGTAAATCAATACTAGGAACATCATTGCGTACTCTAACACTTGCATTGCTAGTACACGTATTGTAGTCCACACTAAGTCGGTGAAATAGCATGGGAATCTCCGCAACTAATGCTGGTATTATTAATACAGAAATTAAAAAATGACAACGAAATACCTGTCTATTGATACCAAAATTAATACTGGAATTATTTTAACGATACCTTCATATATAGCTTCATGTTTGAGATCAAAGAAGCGATTTACTAATGTGGAATAACCAAAATGTAGGAGATGGTGCAAAATAAAAGAAGAGGAATCAGAGTCAAAAAAGCAATTGAAGAATTCAGCAGAAAATCAGCAAAACAACCAAATGATATATTGTAGCAGTGGTCAAATATAGCAGTTACCTTCAGATTGCTTAGCATCTTCACTGTTGCTGGGTTGAAATATAACTGTACAAAAATAATTGAGGGAAAATGTCAGAAAAAGTAGAACTGTGGTAAAAAAATCCAGAGTTTATAGTCTGGTAGCTGGCAATCTGTGACTTAAAGATTATATTGGACAGTGAAAAGATCTTAATAGTAGTAGAACAGTCAAATCAAATCAAGTTCTATAGAGGTGTCTCAATAACTGTTAAAGCAAATGGGGACATATGGCAAAGAACCTATAAGCCAATATAGAGTCACAAAAGATGAATTTAGTTCTCCATTTACATCTTAGCCATGACAGGGAAGAGTCAAGACATCACTTGTCTCCTACAGCACCATGACATGGCATATCTACACATGCCAGACCTTCATCCAGTAGGGCATCTAATGATTGTAATTGGTTATTCAGCAATCTCTTTTATTTAGAATTTTTAGTCATGCTAAGGACAAAGCGACAGCCAGCAGGAAGTATTGTGCACAGAAGCATTCTTGCAAAACCAACAGAGTCCACTGACGCCAGAGTAGAAGTTTGTTATTAGTTATTAATAAATGACAATACCTATGGAATTATCACTCTATGTACTGAAGGCTGAAGCAGCATTTAAGATTTCTTATTTTGAGGTATAATCCAACTCCCTAGCTCACAAGTCAATACGTAACCTTAGAAACTAGTACTGGATATATCCCAAGATTACAATAAAGTCTGATAGAACTCTTCTCATGCCAGACCTGTAATTTTCGCAATGGATGAAACTAGACAATATTCCAACTTTATACCTATGCAGTAAAGCAAAAACGCAGAGCCAAAATGTATCATGCTAGACGAAATAACAAAACAATAGGAATTGCCACTCAGAGAACTGACAAGCACAGAAAGGCTCAACAAATAGTACCTGCATGATGAACTTTAGGTAGTTATTTATGGCATAGAGTAATGCTGGTACCGCAAGAAGCACATTGTTTCGTGCAGCCTGAAGAAAATATAAAATGGTCATGTAAAATTATCAAGTCATAGTAAGCCTGCTAAATGACTTAATAGCATGTTTGCACAAGAAATGTTCTATAAGAAGCTGAAATAGATTGGTCCAAAGTAGTGGTTATAATAGAATGTTGAAGGACACAAACAGTTAACCAGGATGCAGTTAAGAATTAGTCAATTTTAAAATTGATCTGACACTGCAACAATGAAAAGTGGAAGCTCTCATGCACTCAACAATCTGCAAGGTATCAAAAGTCTTAGAATCTTTTTTGAAAAGTCAAAATTTTCATAACTAGACACCAAGCAGGTGTCAAATGTATATATAAATTGTTTCTATGACTCAGCCAGAGCTATTTACTGGCATTTATTTTTTGATAACATGGGAACCCGCAGCTGCTACCCTTTTTGGGTGCGCTCATGGTAAACCCAGCTCCTGTGCAATAGCTCGCAAACCACACAGGAGAGGTAACCTCGACCCAGAAGGCAAAATCCCCTATTGTCATAGGCAGGGGGTTCGAACCTGAAACCTCCATTATGAAAGCCCCATGCTCAACCAACTGAGCCACCATGGCATTTATCAAGTTTCCAACCACATATACAACTGTGAAAGGCAACAACTGGAGCTCCTTTTTTACTTTTGATAAGTGGTAACAACTGGAGCTTTTTCAATAAATATGCTACACTTCTCCTTTTTTCTCCCCACCCTTCACTGACTCAGTCTTGTTGTTTATGGACCTTAGGTTGCATTAGAAGCTTAAGAAAGAGGAAAACCAGTTATTTGCAAGCATCAATTAGTCATTTAAATGATTTTTCCACTTCACATCAGACAACCTGACAATTGAAAGAAAAGGAGCAAAGCTAGGTAAAAAGGTTGAAGTTATCTTTTCCAGCCAAGTGCAAACTTGAGTTGTCTATACGGAGAAGACAAAACTCATCTACAACAAAACTTGGCAGCTTGACACTACGTACAAATATGAAGAAGGTCCAACTTCCAAGCTCTGTCCGAGAAAACTCAGGTACGGCAAAACTTGCAGCTCAACACTATGTAGAAATATGAGAAGGTTCAACTTCTGAGCTCGGTCCAGATTATATCAATGTTCGGCATGTCGTTTGCAGTTGTTCCAATAAACTATTCATTGACAATACTAAAAAAGTTTCCATGACTCTGGATCAACTTAGTGTCTTCATCCTTATTCTCCACATTATGGATCAACTCATGTTTGCATATTCTCCACATTATGTTTATTCTTGTTTCCCTTTTCTGTAGATAATATTCATACTTTAGGGCCTGGGATGTTGATATGAAGAAAAGTAGAACTGACAACAATATATTGACCCTTCTATGGAATGAATGCATGAAGGCGTCCTGATATGCAAGTCGAATTTTAGGAGTTCTTGAATTTTCTTCTCAGTAGACTATATCCAGTGAAGAGGAGCCTTGCCTTGGAGTAATTGGTAAAGTTGCTGCCATGTGACCGGGAGGTCATGAGTTCAAGCCGTGGAAACAACCTCTTGCAGAAATGTGAGGTAAGGCTGCGTACAATAGACCCTTGTGGTCCGGCCCTTCCCCGGACCCCGCGCATAGCGGGAGCTTAGTGCACCGGGCTGCCCTTTTTTTTAGTAGACTATATCCAGTGAAAAGAAGCATTTAGTTTTTTTTTTTTTTTTGAAACTGATAACTTGTATTCCACAGCATTAAGGCTATGTTGGCCACCTCCATTTAGTTCTTTTATCCAATATCAACTATATAAAGCATGGCAGGCAAGTGTTATGTCCATCTTGCACCTTTTCTTTACTGCATGATATCATTAGCGGCTCTTCACAATAGCAGTTCCCTTAAACCATTAATATTCAGTATTTCTTAATACTTAATACGCTTGAAGTCCATCCATTTACATCAAGCTCAAATTCCCTTCCTGCATGTGTAGCTCCCACCTGGGAGCTTGGGCAATCACCATAAGAGGTGTGGTAAAAAGTTTCCTTTTTATATAACTCATGACATCTTTCTTCTGTGCAGGCTCCTACACATAAATTTGAATTGATGATTGAGAAGCTGTTTCAGCTGTCTGCGAACAAAAGCGACAATTTACTTGTCCCCTTGTCCAAGACAGTCATCCATGCAACGCATCTTTCTTATCCTTAGTGCCATAGATATGGCAGGTTAATCATGTAAGAAGAGGACTCAACTGAGAGACTGGATCCTCGGATATTACATTATTTACAAACTTCAAACTAGCATAAGGAACATATGCAAGAATGTTGCTGTTACATGGACATGATAAGCAATAAAATTGGTTTTAGCCCACCCTGGAGAACTAAGAGCAGTTACGACACTCACATCAACGACGTTTTACCTGTACAAATGTGGATATTGAAAGAAGTGGTTTTTCTCCAACCTTTTGATGCCTGGCCTGCAGAAACATTCAACAGGAAACATGAATTGAGCTAACGAAAAGAAAATCTTATTAGTAAAACCAAAAAGCATAAACATAGTGTACCTGGATTAGAAGCATTATTATTGCAAAGACGACTTTTGTTGCCTCTGTCAAGAAGTTGACACTTACGGGACTAAACTTGAATTTTCCATCCACTTTTGACATGAACACTAAAACAGGCTGAAAAAGGAAAAAAAATAATGAGTGAGGCATGTCTTTCTCATTTTAAGCAGCAATCTTGAATGCTTTGCTGATAGAAGCAAGTTGCAAAAGATATGTAGTGACAGCTATAATTAACTATATTCAATAGAAAAGCAGAAACTTTTAACAAGTACCAAAACAAATGGTGAATGCTTGGGAAAGGAGCAGAATCCACACGAAATCAAGAAGCTAAGTAAGTATACACTTAACAAATTACAGGTAGGACATTATCATTTGCATGCAAAAATTAAGAACTTTTCTTCTGAGAAGAAGATGAATAAACAGTTATAACATCCGAAAAGGACCTCTACCTGTAAACCAACCAGCATACAATCTCCTACAACCAAAAGGACATTAAGAGCACGTTGCTTTGAT
This sequence comes from Anisodus tanguticus, assembly GCA_034509755.1. Taxonomy (NCBI): domain Eukaryota; kingdom Viridiplantae; phylum Streptophyta; class Magnoliopsida; order Solanales; family Solanaceae; genus Anisodus; species Anisodus tanguticus. Next base: position 42,285,578 of record CM067560.1, on the reverse strand, counting down.
GAAATCTTGCTTCTGTGTCGATCATATGCCCTTGAAATAGTCTTTACAGTTGGAGAAACCAACTTGGAATGACAGACAGCACATTCTGCCATACCGTTCTTCATGAGTCAACTGCTTAGTATTTCAGCTCTAAAGAAAATTCACCTAAATACAAGAAACATGATGAGTACAACAAACCCCATTTTGTGGGATTACACTAGGTATGTTGTTGTTGTATGGTGAGTACAACATTATAAAAGATAAAAAAATGAAAGGCCAAACAAATAAACAAAGTAAGGCAAGAGCTTAAACAGATCAAGTGAAATACATGCACAGGTCATCCAGATCCTACATTTTCTCAACCTTCTTATCTAACTACCATCAACCCAAACCGCATCTGCTGCATAACAAAGATCTATATTGCATGTATCATTCATTCATTCCCTAGACATACCCGTGTCAAATGGGTGTAATACGGGTTTGGGTACTTAATGCACACTCAAGTTAACGTATCAGTAAATAGTATGCACACACCTATTATGGATACGTACCCAAAAATGAATCCATGTGACATACACAGATATAAGCAAACATGAAACATTACTATGACAAACCCTTATAGCCAATGGGCTATACTTGGTGACTCAGCTGCAACTAAATTAAAAAGCTAATTCTTAACACCGACAATGCCATCCGTATACATATAGTACATAAAAGGCAGTAACTTACTGAACAAAAATGCACTTGTTGTTTTCGAATTCTTACTGCAGCTGCAGTTATTCAGCAATATAAATCCTCACTTCACCTCTCCCTAGCATCAAACAGCAGAGATCAACCAAATCACTTTAACGCACAGATCTCATTATAAAACCAATAAAAAATCAAATATTTTTTAGCATTAAAACAAGTTCGTATTGAATTGAACACGGATCAAACATGTAACATCCAATTTGATTAACAAAATGTAAACATCAAAACGTACTTCAAATAGATCTACATCTCAATCTTATATTAACAGAATACAATATTTTCCAGAAACAAAACAAAAACAAACTGACCTGTGAGAGAAGTGTCTGCCGGAAGACAGAATATTCCGGCCAGATCCAGACAACTCCGACTTGAGCTGAGACAAGTAATTCTCAAAGATGCGGGGAGAGAAGGGAGTTGGGAAAGGGGCTAATGGATTTAATTCAATTTTTAATAAACATTCATTCATTGGGTGTTTAAATAAATTTCTCAATCACTTTGCTTCAATAGTAAAACATATAACAGGTGTGAAGTTCTTGTCATATAGTAGGTCTTCCTTTTTTTCTTTAAACTAAACAATATGACTTATATGTATAAATATATATATATATATATATATATATAAACATCATGAATAACAAGTGTTAACATGGGTGAAATTCATTTTCAAAGTCTGCTCCAACCCAACCAACATTCTTTCCTATCATTGCTTTTTGGGGAATTCATCTATTATTTTTTTTGAAGCTTTAAATTAAATAATAATTACTACTAGTATTTTGAATTTTAGTTTTGTAATTAATATCATTCTAAATATTTGTAACTAGAACGTTCCACCTTTGGAAAGCTATTTGTTTTTAATAGAGTATGTAATAAATAGAAAAAATATCGTTTATTTTGAAATGAGACTAACATAGGAATAGGAAGGAGAAACAAAATAAGACACTCAAAGATGTCACTTATGTGAGTTGCAACTCTCATGAGAAGTCACTCTCGGATAAGCCGCTTTTATACAAAAAAGTAAAGCAAATTTTCAAATAAAAGAGCTAGCTCTAGCCTCCAAATCTTGTAAAACCTGATAAAGTATAATGTATTTACAATGTGATTATAAACATATATAATCATACTTAGGGACAGAGAGAAAAATGATCATGCATTATTGTTTTGATATAATTTTAAATGTCAAATTAATCTTGTATAAGACCTAATGTATTTACAATATGATTATTATTAGGATATGGAGATAAGTATGGCCAGGTAGCTCTGAGAGAACAATCTAGAAAGATGCTATTGAAGGTTTGATTAAAGTGGATCAAAATCAACCCAAGTTCAATATCTAGTTTGGCCAAAATGAGTAACTCGCTGAATCATGCAGTGAAGATTTGTATTATCTATTGGGCAAAGTTAATAAGGCCCGTCGAGGATGGACTAGCCCATTTCTCTATTAGATTTCTTGGGCCCTTTCTGGAGAAACATTATTGGGCTCTTTCTTACATAAAAGATAAAAAGAAGAAGAAAAGAAAGAGTGAACTTAAAATCCACAATCTTTAGATACTATAGACGTGTAGAATTTAATCAATCCAAGGGAGGGTCATGCCAACCCCCCCCCCCCCCCCCCATCACATGCGTTACTATAGCCTGAACCAACTATATAGCATTTACGCTAAGAATTCCAAGTATTGTATAATATGTTATTAGTCCGACCCTTTATAAGAATTACCCGTAATAATAACGAACTTGCAAAATAGATCTGGGTGGATGATTTTAAATAATATGAAAGTCTAAAGACCCTCCCTTTTTTACCTTTTCTCTCAGCATTATTCACATGTCTACACCATCCCAAAAAAAGATTGAATAAATGAAATCCTTTCATGAGTTAAACTCCATCCTCTTGAATGGCGAGAGAGGATGGTAAGTTGTCTCCTTTATGTGAGTTCACTGAATTCTTAATTCTACTGTTTTAAATAAACTTTTTATTTAGCAAATAAATTAACTCATTCATATTTAACGATATTTCAAGTAGATTGTTAAAAGAAATAGGATCGCCACGATTCTGCACATTGATTTTTAAAAAGAAAAAAATTAAGGAAAATATATTAGTACAATAGCTCAAGATATAATAACTCATCAGAATATGCCAAGCATGCATGTAAATAGCCTATAATAGTTTTGATGGGATAGGTTTTTGGTTTATTATTTTGTATTTTCCAGACAAGGATGGAGATTGAAGAGGAAAACAGTTAAATAAAGATCTTGCACCCCATTTCAAACAATAATGTTTTTCCTACACTACCAAGGATGAAAGTGACTTGTATTCATTTTTTAACTCCTTCAGTTTATTTTTATTATAGGCAAATTACATATATGGCGTCCTGAACTAAACTCAAAAAGTTAAATTCACACTCTAACTATCAAGATAACCTATTAGCTCCTAATCTTTATTTTTTGTGAAATTAAAATCACCCTAGCAATTGAAGTGGCATTAAAATAAATAATACAACTTAAATTATTTTTAGTTAATAAATTATAAGTTCTAATTAATGCTTGGACGTTTACTACATGATTCGAAATTGCATAATCAAATAATTAACATACTAATCTGGTCGAGCCACTCTACGTATATACAAGTGTCTAAACACAATTCTACAGAACTAATTAATTAAGGTTTCTTTTACTAATTATATTAACTGGTATTAGAAAGGGGATTTGGATTTGTGATTTTTTTTTCTAAAACTGAAACTCAACTTGTTTAGTTTTAATAACTGCTTTTCAAAATTCAGAATAAAATATAGTTTCTGAAAATTTAGACAACCGAAAGGTTGGTTTTGAAAAAAAATTTAACAAAATGTTCTTCGAAATCTTAATATCAAAAACATGACCTTTTTGCAACAAAACTACTTAAATCAAATGACGTTGACTGTTTTGTCGAGAAGTAGTAATTAATCCGATCCCTTGTTCTAAAGCTATATATATATATATATATATATATATATATAAATTAGGAGGATAATTTATTTAGTCAGAGGGTGCTTAATTCAGGTATTAATCCTTCTTAAAATTTGTCATTTCTCATTACTAATTTGGTGCCAATACAACAAAGGACTTGGATCCACTTCTTTTTCCTAAATTGGTTAAGTTAAGTACTACCTACCTAAAAAAAACCTAACTAAGTTCATTTTATGGTTCCTAAAAGTCATCAACCAAGCAATAACAACTACTACTAAGGCTTAATCTCTACTCGTTGGGATCGCTACTTATATGAGTGATCCCTTCAAACTTTCTCTTCTTAGTTCTTAGTACATTAAATTCCGTATTGCGTTAAGAGATTGCAGGTCTTGCAACAATTTATTTTTATGAGAACTTAGGTTTATGTTGTCCATTTTAGCTCATTCAATTACCATACTGCTACACACATCGATTGTGCTTTAGGAGGGGTAATATGTAGGACATTAATAAACCAACTCAAGAGAGTCTTATTCTATTTTATCCCTTTGTGTGTGCTACTTACACATTTTGTCTAATTTGATATATTTCTAATCTCATTCAATTTTCATGACCGTGTGTCCATCTTAACACGTGCATTATATATATTCTATGATAATCGTTTATAATATTTACTTTTATCTAGCAATGTTGGTCCAACAATCATTCTATGAAATTTGCCTTTGCTTTTGTTAAACATATTCCTATCACATAGGCTGCTGCAACACTATTTTGCTTCAATATCCCATTTAGTTCTATGTGTTGTGCTTCTCTATAATGTCTACATATCATAATCTTATTATCATCATTTCACCTTTTGTTCTTATGGAAGCTAATTAAATTTATAGTGCTCGACCTTTATATCTATTTATCCTAACACTCATTGTTACCTAAAATATTTCACCTATACAGTCAGATCTTTCGATAACAATTATTTTCTATAATAATATTTTACTATGACACTCAAGTTATGAACTAACTTTTATTATGTTTTTATAAGTCTCTATAACAACATTATCTTTTTATAACAATAAAAAATATCCGGATAAACGTCAAGAGGTTTAACTGCATTTCAAACTTTTGATTTACTCTCTCATTTAGTTTCATCAATCCACGCAATATCAGTTAAAAATTGACATGCACCTTAATTAGGACTTTGAAAAATTGCTCAAATTTCATAGCCTTGTCTTAGTTTTTGTGTTACAATATTTATAGAGAAAACTAGCTTTTTACGTTTCTGGTTGGAAAGATTGTTGCGACTCTCTTTCAATCAATTATTACTGTGATGACCTTAATTTCCCCATCAGCCTTTTTTTTGCTTGGGAGCTCTCTTATGATTAATTGTTACTACGGATCTTCCTATGAGTATCTTTTACTTGACAATGTTAAAAAAAGAAAAAATGTCATTTTCCTTTTTCTAATCTCTAACTCGAGAAATAAATAAATAGACAGAAATAAAACAATAGTCATTTGAAAAACTCACCCTTTCAGTGTTTCTTTTTTGTTCAATTGGAAAATGAAGTGATTTGATTTTGAACTGACATCGTTTTGTTCTGTTCTCCAATACTGGTAAATAACTTTACTTTGAGAGTTGTCTTTTAATTGGTCAATTCATTACGCATCTTCGGTAATATGAGTACTTCTAAATATTTCAGAAAAAAAAAACAATCTCTGATCCAAATTGTGTTGTACCTAATTAATGATGTTTTAAGAACTTCACAATGTAAGTACTCCCAACTAATTTATTTCTTTTTTTTTCTCTCGAGAAAACTGTAAGTTACAGCTAAATTTGATGACAAAAGTGTAGGTTTGATCCAAGTAGTATATTAAAAGGCATGTAACTACAATTTTATAGTTTGGGGAAAGAAAACAATAGTAATTAATTGCCTGTAAAAAGTCAGCGATATTTTCTATTATTGAAATTAATAACAGCTTGATGCATTGCACACATTTAGCTACGCGTTAAGTATACTGTTTTAACTACCGAGTAGTAGAAAGTAAGAAGAAAAAAAATCAACGAGCATGGATTTCTCTTAAAACTTTTAAATCAGTTCGCAATAAACAATGATAGCAAAGGAAAAGAAGATTATAACATCAGTTCAAACTTTTAATATACACACATATTAAACATGTGAAGTACAAAAACGGTGACCATGTTCTTGTTTGTGTCGTTATTCCTAAACGAACCAGACATGGAACATCAAACTTTGGATACCTCACTTATTAATAAATTGGAGACAGGATCTCATCGAATTCAAACAAATGTTTTGTCTAAAAGTTTGATGTGATTAAACAGAATTAACTTCTTATCGTGCAAAAATAAATTCAATCGAAGATCAAAACTGCAACTTGTAATTTCCTGAAAAGATTAATGCCTCGACGTTTTTTTTGTTGTTGTTGGTGAATTATTAGCTTAAAAAGTAGAAAGGCGGCTTCCTTAATTTCATCGCCTTGGAAATCATACAACAAACAAAGTAACTATAGATCCGGTTGCAACTTGTTCAACATCACTAATGAAATCAATCGTCTTTATTTTCTTGTGATGCTAAAACTTTGTTCAATATTTTGGAAGAATGGTGTCATGTTTGTGTAGGTTGATTGAATGAACTCAATCATTTTTTTCAATCAGATTGCGTTTCATTTTGTCATAAAAGTTTCAATATGTGGGAATATTATTCAAGCCAACAAAATTTACATGTAGATCCAGATCCGATCCGTGGACCCGGTGGATCTGATGGATCCGGATTTGGATATGATTTTTATGGACCCGATGAATCTGGATCCTGATCTGGATTCAGGTATGAAAAATGGATCTGGATCTGGATCTAGTAGGATCCAGTCCAGATCCGATCCGTTGACATCCCTAGTAAAGACTAGTCTAAGAGGGATATTTATACAACCCACAAAAGAATACCACTTTGCTTTTTCGCACAACGTAGGTGGTAAGACTAGTGGTTGAGCCGACCAATAAAGTTTAGTCATTAATTTTAAAAAAATAATCTCTTAATTATTTTTATTAATTGAAAGAGTATATATACAATTTACATCTTTCCATAATAGGAAAATTTTATTTTTATTCTACTCCTAAAACCTTATTCTACTTGGACACTAACTATACAATTATGGTAATACAATTATGGTAAGTGTACAATATTAATTACAACCAAATATTACCTAAACTAATATGTACAATTATGTGACCTATCACGTGATACACACTAAGTGTATATCACGTGTATACTTTAACACACCCCGCAGGTCATAGCGAGCGGTCTTCGTACGCTGAGACTGTCCCTAAAATCTTCAAAAAGGACTGAGGGAAGACCTTTGGTGAAGATGTCTGCAATTTGATACCTGGAAGGGACATGTCAGACGCGTACTTGTCCACAAGCTACCGTTTCGCGAACAAAGTGAATGTTCATCTCAATATGTTTAGTGCGCTGGTGCTGAACCGAATTACCAGAAAGGTATATGACATTAACATTATCACAATACACCAATGTAGCCTTCTGAATAGGACAATGAAGCTCTAAAAGAAGATTACGCAACCAACATGATTCTGAAACCACATTGGCCACCCCTCGATACTTGGGCTCTGCACTAGAGTGTGATAATGTCGACTGACGCTTCGCAGACCACGAGACCAAGTTATTATCAAAAAACATGCAATAGCCGGACGTGGAATGTCGAGTATCTGGACAACCACCCCAATCAGCATATATATACGAGACAAGTGTAGAAATCGAAGATGGATATAAATATAAGCCATAGTCAAGTGTTCCGTAGATGTATCAAATGATGCGTTTGAGCGCATTCATGTGTTCAACCCTGGGATCATGCATAAACAAGCACACATGATGTACGACATACGTAATATCTTGTCTCGTGAAAGTAAGATACTGAAGGCCCCTACAAGACTGTGATAGCGGGTCGGATCCTCGTACGGTGAGCCAGCCACAACACCCAACTTCGGTTTAGTATCATTGGTGTGGAAGTATACTTGCATGAAGACATACCAGCTCACTCAATGATCTCAGCTGCATATTTTCGTTGTGACAAGAATAACCCACATGCATGACGAGTGACAGTGATCCCCAAAAAATAACTCAAGGCCCAAAGTTTTCATAGCAAACTCATAACTGAGCATTGTCATGATAGACTGGTGTAATGCATCAGAAGAGGCAGTCAAGATAATATCATCCACATATAATAGTATATACGCCAAGGAAGACCTACGACGATAGATGAACAATGAATTATCATACCTGTTGTGAGAGAACTCAATAGTCGAAACATAGTCTGCAAACCTCTTATACCAAGCCCATGGGGACTGCTTAAGCCCATACAAGGACTTCTTCAACAAACAGACATGATGAGGATATTTGGGATCCCTAAACTCCAAGGGTTGATGGATATAGGTTGTCTCCTTGAGATCACCATGTAAGAAAGCATTCTTCACATCCAACTGATGAATGGACCATGCTTTCGAAAGAGACAAGCTGAGCACAGTACGAATGGTAGCTGGCTTGACCACCGGACTAAAAGTCTCACCACAATCCACACCAACTTGCTAAGTCTTACCATCCCCTACAAGACGAGCTTTATGCCTCGCAAACGAACTATCAGAATTATCCTTATGAGCAAAAATCAACATAGACCGAATAATATTAACACCAGATGGACGGGGCACCAACTCCCACGTCTTATTATCAATAAGAGCATTATATTCATCGGTCATATCAATTTTTCAATTCGGGCCATTTAAAGCAGACACGTGATTACGTGGTAGGGTGATTTTAGAACATTAGAATTTAAATTAAAATATTTTTTTGGTTTAAAAATACCCCGTTGACTACGAGTGACTGGTCTATGACTCGGGGGAGAATTGGGTGAATTTTGGGCAGTGATGGAACCAGGGAGGCGACCGGGCAAGGGCGGATCGGGCCGGTCGGCGGCAGCGGTGGGCCTGCTAGCCCAATAACAGGAATGTCGACTGCAGCAGTGGGTTGGATTGTTGGCCCAGTTCCGAGAGATGGACTAGACCGTGAGTCTTGCCCACTGGACTGAGCGGGAGAAATGTGGGCCAGCGGGCAGTGGGCCGTTGGCGAATTTGGGGTGCAGGATACGTCTGAAAATTGGTGAATAATATACGGGGATATACCATCATCCAAACAATTATATGAACTAGGCATGGAATTACTAACTTTAGCAAACGGAAATTGGATTCATAAAAAATTACATGGCGACTAATGATAATTTTATTAGATGATAAATCAAAACATTTGTAACCACGATAATTTGACGGATAATCCAAAACACACAAGGATAGGCCGGGCCTGAAGTTTATTAATTTTGGTGGAGGGAAAGAGTGGATAACACAAGCACTCAAAGACCCTAAGATGTGAATACGAATGAGTCTTATTATATAAAATTTGAAGGGGGATGAATATGTCAAACCTTTGGAAGGAAGAATGTTAAGAAGATATGTAGCCATTTGTAGCGCATGATGCCAAAAAGAAGGAGGTACGGAAGCATGAATCAATAAAGTTCGGACAATTTTATTAATTGTATGAATTTTGCGTTCGGCTTTCCCATTTTGTGACGACGTATGTGGGCAAGAAAAATGAAAATTAATCACATTATTAGCACAAAACTCCCGAAATACCCCATTATCATATTCTTTGTCATTATCACATTGAATATTTTTAATTTCCCGTTTGAATTGGGTTCTAATGAATGTTCTAAATTTTAAGAAAATGGAAAAAACTTGAGATTTTTTCGCGATTGAAAAAGTCCATAAAAAAATAGAATAGTCATCTAAAAAAACAACATAATAGCGATGACCCAAAGAACAAAGAACATGAGATGTCCATAAATCACTATGAATAATATCAAATGGCATTAAAGTATGAGAATTATAGGCGACAAATGGCAATCTAACAATTTTTCCTAAAGAACAAGAATGACAATTTGGAGTACTACGCGTACCCTTACAAGAAATAAAATTATTTTTATCTAAGGAAGACAAAATAGACAACCCTGGATGACCTACACGAGCATGCCACAAGGAAGGAGCTAGAGCTGCAAACGTTGATGGCAATGCGTGACTCGAGAAACCGGACATTGGCATGATAGGATAAAGATCTCCCCTACTATCACACCTCATGAGAGGACTCCCCGTCTTGAAATCCTTCACAGAAAACCCAAACGGATCAAATTCAACAAAAACGGAATTATTAGTGGTCAATTTACGGATATACACCAAATTTTTAATCAATTTAGGGGCATGAAGGGTATTTTTCAAGATAAGGGGTGGATGGGAGGGAGACAACGTTTTATGACCATAACCACAAATTGGAATTGAATTACCATTACCAACAATTATGCCACGAGGGCTGCTCAAATTGGAATAAGACGAGAGAGTACCTTGATCAGATGTCATGTGGGTCGTGGCTCCGGTATCCATGTACCAATTCGGGTCTGGTGGATTTAATCCAAGTGTGTGCATTGCGACTTCAATGTCGGTTTGTATGGGGCCCACTGCATTATGGGCCTGCGGAGGCCGAGGCCCAAGCCCACCGCCTTCGCGCGCCCGGCCCATAACCTGTCCGAAACCGAGGCCGGGCGAGAACCGGGCACGGGCTATTGAGAAATACGGGCACAGTTTCCCGGGTAATATCCGATAAATCCGCCATTGTTTGGCCCATATTGGCTGGCCCAATTCCACTGCATAAGGGCCCCCGTTGGGCCAAAATCGCTCTTCTTCGGCGCCCCCGAGGGCCACCACCGCCACCACCACTGTTCTGGCTGCCACCGTGTTGCCGCCGCGATTCTTGCCATTATATTTCCGATTTCGACCCTTTTTGTTGCTACAGTTATTACGGTTTTGGCCCGAGTTGTTGGAACCGAAGGAGGAAAATTGGACTCGGTCATCATGACTACGACACTAGCACTGGTAACCGCCTTTTTAGCTAAGCCGACTTCTTCGAGTGTAAGCATAGAACGAGCCTGATAAAATTGCGGAAGAGGGCTGCTCTGACGAAGAAGCGTGCCAACACCACTATATGCCTCAAAAAGGTCTGCAACCATCTGAAGGACAAGACGGTCGTTGGTAACTGGCGCACTAACGTTGCGAAGTTGGTCCGCCGCCAATTCCTTCAACCTTTTGCAATGTGTTGAAACGTTAGGGAAATCTTCCATATTGACATCGGAGAATTCCTGCTCCAAGGTAACAACACGAGAATTTTGATTATCCTGGAATATATCACTTATTCTATTCCAAGCCACCATTACCGTAGCATCTGGTTCGATAATCGTTTGCAACAGGTCGATAGAAATAGTGAAATATATCATCTAAATAACAGTAGCATCAAGTGTGGTCCATAACTTAGGATCATCCTTGGGTTTCGGCACCTTTGTATCCGTAGGAGCTGCGGGGATAATGTGATGGAGAACTTGATACGAGCGTGCATAAACTTTGAACAGTTCGACCCACGTCGCATATTGGACGTTTTCTATTTCAAGAACGATAGGGATGTGATTCTTGATATTAGAAACAACAAGGGAGGGTGAAACGTGTTCTTAGCCATAATAGGAACATAAGACGTGATGTAGGGATTTGGAAGAAATATTTGAGAAGAGAAAAATAATTTCTGGGCACGAAAACCGAGGAAGGGAACTCGGAAACCAGACAGTTTGGACGGAAATTTTTGGGAGAAAAAAATTAACCTAGACTTCTGATACCATGAAAGAAATAATCCCTTGATTATTTTTATTAATTGAAAGAGTAAATATACAATTTACATCTTTCCATAATAGGAAAAATCATATTTCTATTCTACTCGTAAAACCTTATTCTACTTGAACACTAACTATACAATTATGGTAATATAATTATGGTAAGTGTACAGTATTAATTACAACCAAATATTACCCAAACTAATATGTACAATTCCGTGACCTATCACGTGATATACACTTATACTTTAACAAATTTAAATATATTTTAAGTCATTAATTTTTAATGCAAAAATAAAATTTAAATAAATAAGTAAAAAAAATACTTTTAGCTAAAACACTAAATCCAGCAAACATCATTTACCGAAATTATTCCGTGTTTTAGCTTAGAAGTATTATTTTATTTAAATTTTATTGACAAGCTCAATAGGTGCATTAGTCATTAGTGCAACCCAACGCGTCGAAGTACTGCCTTGAGGATGTCCTAGCAAGGATTCTCGTCTAACCGGGAACCCGTGAAAGTAGGATTTTTAATTAAATGTTTTATAAGTAACTTATGGTTAGTCATTAAGATGCATTGGTAACATATTTGAGATCATGAGTACGTTGTAGTGGATACGTTCATTTGATTCAGCAGGGGATTAATTAGAGTCGCAATAAATATATACACACGCCTCTCTTTATAGGAAAACTACATATGCTTGCTGCTTTTTTAGGTTTGGTGCAATATAAGTACACATGTCAATCTTCAAAAACACGTTATGTGTGAGATGGATATAATTAGTTAACTGGTCAAATCATATACTAATTGTAAAATGGTCCTTAAAAACGTTTCTCTACAACCTCAATATAATGGTCCAATCAAAAGGCATATTAAAGGGTACACACAAGAAAATAGAGGATTACCACTTTGACTAATTATGTAGAATAGTGTAAATCTCCGTGATTGAGTTCTCTTATTAATGTCATAAATATAGAGTATGCAATTGTAGTACTAATAGAATTAGGATCTCTATTTTACATTAATTACACTAAATATTAATTACATAATATATTGTGAATATATATGAAATATATTCACTATCACACCCCCTCAATCGGAGCGGAAAGAGGTCGAACGCTGAGACTGAATCTGAAACCAAGGAACAACTGGCGAGAAAGCCCCTTTGTGAAGATATCTGCGTACTGATATGAAGAAGGTACATGCAACACCCTAACGTGACTCATTGCAACCTTCTCACGAACAAAGTGAATATCCATCTCAACATGCTTGGTTCGCTGATGTTGAACCGGGTTATGAGACAAGTAGACAACACATATGTTATCACAGTAAACCAAATATGCCTTACGTATGGGACAATGAAGCTCAAGAATGAGATTTCGGAGCCAACATAGCTCGGCAACAACGTTCGCAATGCCTCAATATTCTGCTTCTGCACTCGAACGGGAAAGCGTGGCTTGCCGCTTGGTAGACCATGATATGATATTATCACCCAAAAACACACAATTGCCGGACATAGATCGACAAGTGTCCGGATAGCCTGCCCAATCTGCGTCTGTGTATGAGAGCAATCTAGTCGGTGTTGAGGGATATAACAGAAGTCCATAGTCAAGAGTGCCCTTAACGTACCGAATGATACGCTTAAGAGTTGTAAAGTGCGGCTCCCTAGGAGCATGCATGAACAAACACACCTGCGAAACCGCATATGCAATATCTGGCCGAGTGAAGGTGAGATATTGAAAAGCACTACGAGATTCCTATAAAGAGAAGAATCACTGACCGAATCCCCATCATCTGCACCGAGTTTGGACTTGGAGTCGACGGGAGTGGGCATGATCTTACAATTTGTCATTTTAGCCCTGTAGACGATCTCTTCTACATACTTACGCTGACACAAAAACATGGCATGTGCGGATCTGGTCATTGATATCCCCAAAAAATAACTCAACTTACCCAAGTCAGTCATAGAAAATTAGGACTTGAGTAGAGCAATGATCTCGTGCTTCAGGTCATCTGAAAAAGTTGTTAGTACAATATCATCCACATATAACATAAGGTAAGTTATGTCAGTACCTCGATGAAAAATGAACAATGAATGATCACTCTTGCTGCACACGAAATCGATATGTATGATGTAAGTGGAAAACCGCTCATGCCAAGCCCTGGGGATTATTTCAGCCCATATAGCGACTTACAAAGACGACAAACATGATGAAGAGCCTCCGGATGCAGAAAACCTTGCGGTTGATGCATATAGACCGTTTCTTTCAAATCCTCATGTAAGAAAGCATTTTTACATCAAACTGGTGAATAGGCCAATTCTTCCCCATAGCGATGCTCAACACGTGCGGATGGTAGTTGGCTTAGCCACTAGACTAAAAGTCTCATCACAATCAACACCCTTCTGTTGCCCTGTGCCATTTACTATAAGTCTGGCCTTGTGACGTTCAATGACACCATTATCTCTAAACTTATGATGAAATAACCACATACAACGGATTACATTCATCCCCTCAGGTCGCGGAATAAGATCCTAAGTGCGCTGTGAAGTAAGCGCATTAAACTCATTTCACATGGCCGCATTCCAATTTGGGTCAAATTTGGCTAAGGTTGGGTTTTTAGGTAGCGGGGAGATGGTTTGAGTGGATAAATTAAAGTGGACTTTTGGTTTGAAAATTTCGTGTTGTGCACGGGTTTCCATACAGTGGGTTGGGGACTGAATCGGGTATAGTGTGGCGGTAAGTGGGGACAACTGGTTGGGCTGGAAGTTTGCGGGACAGGGCCGTGAGGTAGTGGGCTGGGTAGTGGCATCACTAGTTTGGGCGAAGGAACCGGGCCGTAGGTTATTGGGTTGGTCAGTGGGATTGGGTCGTGGTGTATTGGGCTGGCCATTAGTTTCTTTGGGCTGGGCAACGTTGTAAGGTGGCTGGACAGTGGGTAAATTGGGCTGGGCAGTGTTGATGGGTGATATGGCAGTGGGTCCCGTGGATGGGGCAGTGGGTGACGGGTTGGTATTTGGCATATATAGCGTGCTTTAAAGTAAAGGGGAGGTGTCCGAATTATCAAGAAAACTGTAATCAGTAACTCGAAAATTTTGGATGTTGTTAAACGGGAAAATGTACTCAACAAACGTGACGTGGCGTGAGACTAAGATTTTGTCTGTGGATAACTCATAGCACAAGTACCCCCTATGGTTCAACGGGAAACCTAGGAAGACGCACGGAGTGGAGCAAGGTGCTAATCCGTGAGGGACCATGGAGGCTAGATTTCGGTTACAAAGACAACCGAAAATTCGAAGGTGATCATAGGAAGGGATCCGACGGAAGAGAATTTTGGTGGGTGTCCTATTTTGGATCGTACGGGTAGGTAAGATGTTAAGAATGTGTTCTACCATTTTTAATGCATATACCCAAAAGATAGGGGGAGAGACGCATGAAAAAGAAGGGTACAATTCATATTGTTAATGGTGCAGAGAATTTTTTCGTCTTTACCATTTTGAGGGGAAGTATGGGGTAGGAGAAACGAAAAACCATGCCATTAGACGCACAAAAATTATGAAACATGGAGTTCTTGAACTCATGACCATTGAAACATTTTGATGTCTTTTTCAAATTACGTTTTAACCAATGTATGAAATTCAAGGAATTTGGAGTAAACTTCAGATTTAAGTTTAAGCGGATAGACCCAAAGAAAGTGAAAGAAGTCATCCAAAAATACCAAATAATATTTATGACCTAGGTTGCTAGTTATATGAGATGTCCATAAATCCACATGAATAATATCAAAGGGATAGAAAGTAATACTCAAAGAGGACGTAAATGGAAGGTCTAACATATTTTTCTAGATGACAAGAGGAGCAACTATGGGAAAGTTTCCCTTTATTACATAGGATTAAATTGCAATTTCTAAGGGAATAAAAAACATGAGCTCTCGGATGACCAAGTCTACTATGCCACATTGATGGAGATATTGCAGCTAAAGCGGTGGGTGGAGTGACATGGGCAGTGAACGTGGATAGGAAAGGATCGAGGTCCCCCATACTATTACATCTCATAAGAAGTCTCCCCGTACGTAGGTCCTTTACAGAAAAACTAAATGGGTCGAAATTAATGGATACGGAATTATCAGTGGCAAATTTTCTAACAGAGATTAGGTTCTTGATAATGTTAGGGGCATATAGAACGTTTTTAGGGAGAAGTGGGGATGCGTTGGTGGAGTTAGTGTTTGGCCAACCCCTTGAATTGGAATGCGATGACCATTTCCGATCATAATAGATTGAGGAGTGTTTAAATTACGCAGTTGAGGAAGATTACCATAATTATTGGTGAGGTGAGACGTGACACCCGTATCCATATACCACGCACCATCGGGTTACGGAATTTTTTAAAGAACAGAAAGCAAAGCCTAAATTTGTTGGATTGAAGCTGGACGGTGCTGATGGGCCGATATGTAGTGGGCCAGGTGGCTAGACAGATTATCGGTGGTGCTAGGCCGATGTATAGTAGGCCTCGACAGTTCCCACTATTGTTGTTGGGCCTGGCCTGGAAACGGGTTAGTCGATAGTGGCCACTGTGGCTAGATCGTTGTATAGTGGGCCTCGGTAATGCCCACTGTTCCTACTGGGCCTGGCTTGTGAAAGAGGCCGGTCGACGGGGCCCAGTGTCCGAACTGTTGCCAATAACGTAGGCTGGCCCACTATTTCAGGTACTGGACCTGCGGCTGATTATTTTTTACACCAGATGTTGAGGAAGAGAAAGCGGGGGTAAGTTATGTGGGTCGCGAGTGACGCCATGAGTGTTGTCGAAAAATTGGTAGAAGGATATAGGGTTTGGGGTAGCCGTATATCAGCTATATATCAGTGGTATACAAGCCTTTTCGGGTAATAAGGGGTTCGGGTGTTGTGTATATCACTTGTGTACCGGATGTATACGGGCGAGATAGGTAGAAAAGAGGTCTGATTTGGTTGTATATCATTAAATATCACATGTATACCGGATGTGTACGGGAAAAATATGTAAATAAGAGGTCTGATTGTGGTTGTATACGGTGAGATATCACCTGTATACAAGATGTATACGGAGAGATATCTAAAGATGAGGGCCGGTTTGGCTGTATATCAATATATATTACATGTATACCAGGTGTATACAAGTTAATATAGGTAAAGAAGAAGGTTGATTTAGATGTATATCAGCGAGAAGCAGATGTATACTGGCGGTATACGGCAGTTTTGCGGCGGCAGAAGGGGGGAGGAAATTTAGGGTATGGCAGCCGAAAATAAGGTTTTGTGTAGGGAGGATTTTTTTGCTCTTAATATCATGTAGAATAGTGTAAATCTCTTAATGAAGTTCTCTTATTAATGTCATACATATAGAGTATACAATTGTAGTTCTAATAGAATTAGAATCTCTATTTTACATTAATTAAAAAATATATTGTAAATATATATGGAATATAGTCACTATCAAATTAATTAAGGAAAGTTGGAAACTAGGCAATAGCTAGGGAAGGGAGTGTTAGGTGAAACTGAAAACTGAAAGCTGTGGATTTTGGATCGGACTTCCATGTACTCTCTCTTTAATTACTCTCTCTCTTTTTTTTTTTGGTGTAGAATCATCTTATTACGTTAATCATCTCATAGAAGACAAAAAAATAATCATCTAATAGACTTTGCGTGGCTATATCAGTAATCATATACTCCCTAGATAAATAGACTTTGAGTAGTATTTATTTTGCTAGAAACGAATTATTACAATGTTCAACTTAAGTGCCCATCTCAAACAGGGCAGAAAAATATTCAACGAAGAATATCAGTTCCATCACAGGTAGCACTTAGCTAGGTACTCCCAAAATGGCTAATATTCATTCAACTCACTCAATAAAAACGAGTTGGACAATTAATTTTTTTTAAATCAGGCTAAATTAGGATCATATACATATAATCTTCTATAAACACTAGATACTTAATAGGTCAAACTGGATAATTTTAAAATACAATCAAACTCATTACTCGTTAAAAACAATATGAAAGAAGATGGTTTAACCTTGTTTTCCATCCGCACATATTTGATCTGACCGTACATTTGTGAGCACAATGCTCAACATTAGTATTCGTCAATATTCGGTTGAAGCGTTTTATAATGTGTATTCTTATTTTCCAATCTTACATAGTAATCACATCCAAAAACATATTGTTAGGTCCGGGGCTACGGATAAGCAAGAATATGTAAGAATAAAATCGTAACAGCTAAAACAATTAAAACAGTTTCTGGATGTTGCCTTCAATGCTGTGTCAACATCTGAGGCAACATTGTGATAAAACAGTTATAAACATTTATAGAGTAAATGCAGCGAAAAAGTAAAGTGACACAAGGTTTATATTTTCAAGGGTATATATTAATATATCCCTTGATGGTCAATGACCAAAGAATTGTATAAATTATATACAATTAAAAATGAATTTCTTTTTACAAGATTGAACAATAACTGTGAAAAATAAATTACAAACAAAAGAGAAGTCGCAGATGACTTCAGCCTAAAGTTAAAAAATCTAAAAAGACAAATACAACATCTTCATTATAATTTCTTGAAATATAAGCTTGATCTAGAATCTGGGCAGCAATAGTAATGTGGGACTAGATGTTGTTATACTACTTTAGGCTAAGTGTGTTGATCCGGTTTCTAAGGTGAATATCCGAGAGCTCTCTTGGTAATTCTTCTCATTCAATTCTGGATGTCGATACTCTGAAGCTCCCCTCTATTTATATTGTGGAACTTCCCTTGAAATCCTCACTGATTGGTTGCGGAGGTTGAGTAAAAGAAAGCTTCAGCTTGTACCGGTTCTTGCTCCTTAAAAAGCTCAACGTTCTGGACTTGGTATTCACGTTGCTTCCTCTCCAAGCTTTGACTGTTTCTTTTACCACGTTTTAAACACAGCATCATTGTAAGCTTGCTTATGTCATTTTTTACTCACGGTAACACAACCTGTTTTGGCCGAAATAATAGGCAAAATCGTTACAGAGATGTTGTCAGGAATGTTGTCACAACATCGCAGGCAACATTCTTATTCTCATAAGATGTTGTCCTGAGCAATTACAGACGTTGTCACAACATTCATCCAACATCAACAATCTCCCCCTTTTTGCCTTTCTTCACAAAACTCCATACGAAGCGAAAATGACTAGGATACTGATTCCCGATGTAGTCCTTACATTCCAAGAATCAATAGGATCAATGTTATGCTCCCCCTTAAACTTGCAGTAGTAAATTCCAAGCAGTGTTGTATCGATGATTTGATTAGATAGGAGTTAAGTTCTGTTAGTCGTGACTTACTTGTAGCAACTGCGTAATCAATCTACAGTAACCATTCATAACAATCCACATCAGGCAAACATATATAAACAACTTTAGAAAGCAGTCACAATGTCTGCAAGAACAAACCCAAATACCCCAAAGTAAAATATTACAAACCAAAAAAAAATATTCCAAATGTCAGTATATCCAATATTCAAATAAATAGAGATTATCAACACTCTATTCATTATTGAAATCAACACTCCATTCCATCAGCATGATCATCCTTGACTAGAGTAATCGAGTCACAGTAGCTTCCAGCCGCTTTCTGTGATCGATCACTCTGTGCAGCACCATCTTCATCTCCATAGCATCAGAAGTAGTCAGCAATCATCATCTCAACTCCTTTCCCCCTGCATCATGGCATGTATCCTCATCAGTAGCAGCTCCCCCTATCTGTCTACTTCCAGCAGCAGCAACATCAGCATCAGCATCAACAACTACATCAGCATCATCATCTCCCCCTTTTTGTGAAGAAAGTAAGCCCACATAATAGTTCATGGCTCGCACTAGGTCTTGAATTTACCTGTCAAGTTCAGCATGTGTTATCGAAGCAAGTCTTTGGACATTGGGACCTTTTCTTGACCAATGTTGCCAGGAATGTCAACAACATCCTTTGATGTGTCAGTGTCTCATTCATCTTTCTTCCAGGGAAGGTCAATAATCTTGTCCCTACTGTTCACAACTGCTCGCTGTACTGAGTAAACCTCTAAGGCTAGACTCAGTTTTTCTCCTTTTGGAGTCTTAAAACCTTAGTTGAGCAGGATTTGAAAAATCAAGGAGGGGTATGGAAGGGCAGAGTTGCTTTGTCTTTCTGCCAAGTTGGCTACATGGTTGAATATGAGGGTTCCTAAGTCAACTTTCTGATTCCTTCCAATCTTGAAAAGCAGTGATGCTTGATCAGGGGTCACTATTGTCTCATTGAGGGAGGGTAGCCAGTTGTATATAGCAAGTTTGTGCAAAGTGGCAAACAAGGCAGTGAGTTTTGACACAGGACTGCGAGGAGCCCAAACAGTGATCAAATTCCCCGTAAGGTACTTGATCATCGAATTGAGTTCCTCCATAGTGGGGTTTGGTTGAGGTTCTCTTTCACTAATAATTATCCCAAGAGTGGAGTTGATGATATTAAGTGTAAATTAGTATACTTTGTTGTATAGGTACACTTTCCCAATTTTCTTTGAGGTTGTGTCCTTAACAGCAAACGTCAGATTAGCATAGAACACCCTAATCACCTTCTCACAATAAGGATTCTTACCAGATACAGAGCTTAAGATCTTTCGACTACTTAGGAAATCAACAAAACCATTTTGGAGAATGAAGTTAGGTCAATCACCTTCTCCCCTCTAACTCCTCTATTTTTAAACCAATTCCAGTTACTGGAGCATGATTTCGTTTGAAACATGGAAGAGTAGGGAATTACCTCAGAATTCTGTGTTTTCTTGTTCGGATGAGGTGGCTGCAGGTGTTGCCTCGGATGTTGGGGCAACATAGTCTGGGTCCATTTTATCGTCTGTTGCCTTTGATGTTGAGGCAACATTTTAATAAAAATTCCAATATGTTCTGCGGATCTCTTTAGGAATGAAGTTCCGTAGAGGTATGTCATCTGACATCTCTTCTTCTTCTTCTTCTTCTCTTTCCTTCTTAGTTTCTGCTTGTGGAGTGGAAGTTGATGGAGTTCTGAAAGAACTGGGCACACTGAAATCGGTGTCAGTGTTGTTTCTTGTGTTAGTATCAACAGGGAAAGTCGACTCTTCCCTGGATCTTTTGGCAGACTGGTTGTCACCGAATTGGTTTTCGAAAACCCTTTTTGACCTTTGCGTCGGGAATGTCGATTTTGATTGTCTTGAGGCAAGGTTCGAGAAATCAAATGTTGCATCAACATCGATTGGGTTTTCATTATCTCCTGGGTAGCTCACCTGTAATGGCTTGTCTAAACCAAGCAGGATCAAGGTCTGTGTGCAGTCCTCCTCGACTGGTTTCAAGTCATTGATGGAAGCATAATACTTGTAAACCTTGTTGCTATTTGCTGGACTAGTCGACATTGGGGAATAATCTTTGGTGTTTGTGAATTTTGGAGAAATGGACATGGGAGAGGGTTTTGAAGATTTGGGCATGTTAGTGAAGCTTTGGGTTTTGAAAAGTGACGGTGGTGTTTGGGTTGCCATGATTCGATGGATTTGGTTGATGTGACAATTCCAAGACAAAATTGGGAGGTTTCATTATGGCAAAATATACTTACACTCAAACTCCTATTCCTTAAATTTAGATGGTATAGAAGAATAAAAACTCTTTACATACCTAAAATAAAGGATTTACACAACACATAACATCATTTAAAATTTTTAAAAAAAACAGTCCTCCAGAATTTGTGGACTTTCCGTTAAAGACCGAGACGTGTTAAATACCAAAAATAAGAATAAAATAAGATAAACCAGATTGATCAATGTACTGGAACACGATGTTGTTGTTGATGTTCGCAACATTTCAAAGTTAAACAAGCATTATGAGACTCCAAAGATTTTCTGATTTGGTAGATGATATTTCCGTATATGTTTCCTATGAGACTGATCGTTGGAATAATGTAACATTTTACAATTGTCCTTAATCAACTTAGTTGAACACATACATATTAAAAAAATATTGAGGAATTTTCAACCTTTTTGAAGCACATGGTACTCCTATAGAATAGGAACGATACCAATCTTAGAGCTTTGCTCTTGTTGTATACATCCAAATCTTTTAGTAGAGGCTTCGCCTTCTTATGTTACTCCCTGTCCTTTTAGAGTTATGCTTGAATCTTTTGAAACACAGTGCAACATCACTACAATACTTGTCCTGTATATTGACTCAAAATGTTACCCAGAATGTTAGGACAACATTTCAGACAACATCTACCTAGCTTGTCTTATTTTCAAAGAAAACAGAGACCAAAAGATTTTATCAAGCTCGAAAATCTCTCATGATCTAAAGTTTGGTAAAAATATCAGCCAGTTGAAAAAGAGTATCAACATGTTCGATTTGAAATAGCTGTTTTTCCACTAAGTCTCTTAAAAAATGATGTCTTATGTCTATGTGCTTTGTACGTGAATGCTGAACAGGATTTTTGGAAATATTAATAGCACTCAGATTATCATAGTACAAAATCATGGAGTTATTAGATATGCCATAGTCATCTAGCATATTACGACTGTACCATGAGACTAGATTATTGCCAAGATAGAAACACCCACCACTAGTGCTTTTCCTATCGTCTACATTACCGGCCCAATCTGAGTCACTATATCCTATTAGATTAGGATTAGTGTCTTTGGAGTACCAAATTCTCAAGTCACTTGTACCGGCAACATATCGAATGATACGTTTCACAGCATTAAGATGAGATATCTTAGGACTGGCTTGAAACCTGGCGCAAACACATACGCTAAACATGATATCGGGGCGACTGGCAATAAAGTATAGAAGGCTACATATCATAGATCGGTACAATGTTGGATCAACATCTTGTCCAACATCGTCTTTACATATCTATTGCGTAGAGCCCATTGGAGTCTTCATGTGTTTAGCATTTTCCAGACCAAATCTCCTAACAAGATTCTTGGCGTACTTGCTTTGAGATACAAAGATCCCATCTTCATCCTGTTTAATCTGCAAGCCTAAGAAAAATGTTAGTTCTCCAATCATGCTCATCTCAAATGTTATCGACATTGCTTCGACAAACGACTTCAAGAATGATTCTGTAGTCGAACCAAAAACAATATTATCAACATAGATTTGAGCTATTATTATATCTACACCGTGTCTTTTAATGAATAATGTTCTGTCAGCTTCTCCACGGGTAAAACCAAACTCAACAAGGAAGTTAGTTAGACGACCATACCATGCACGTTGTGCTTGTTTTAGTCCATACAAAGCTTTCTTGAGCTTGTACACATGATGTGGATGGTGAGGATCCTCAAATCCCTTTGGTTGTTCAACATATACTTCTTTGTCTAAGTATCCATTAAGGAAGGCACCTTTAACGTCCATTTGGTGTAAGGTAATCTTTAGATAGCAAGCAATAGCAAGAAGCAATCTTATTGACTCAATTCTAGCCACAGGAGCGAAGGTCTCGTCATAGTCGATACCTTCTACTTGTGTATATCCTTGAGCAACAAGTCGAGCTTTGTTCCTAACAATCTTCCCTAACTCATCTGATTTGTTTTTGAATATCCATTTGGTCCCAATAACATTTGTGTTGTTGGGTTGTGGTACCAAGTCCCAAACCTCATTTCGGGCAAATTGTTCAAGCTCATCTTGCATGGCTTGAATCCAAAAATTATCTTTTAATGTTTCCCCAATATTTTTAGGTTCCAAAGTAGATGTAAGACAAGAAAGACTTACCTGTTGGTATATGGTGGACATGCACACATACCTTACCATTTCTCGGTAATTCACTGGCTCTTTCCATCTTGTACGCCTCTTATAAAAAACTCCCCCTATCACCTGGTCGGGTGGATGGTTCCTTCTAATCCTCGATGGAGAGTCTCTTCTCACTTGATCATTCAGTTCAGTAGCAGACTCCTCCTCGACTTCATCCCCTGTATTCTCTCTTTGAGGTTCAGATGTTTCTTCTGATGTCGGGATAACATCTAGGACAACATCTGTTTCTTCAGTGGGTTGCTCCTCTTCAACTGCAACCACAATGTTATTTTCTGAAGATCTACCAGATATATCCAGCAGGTCATCAAAAATAACATTGACTGACTCATGTATGGTCTTTGTCCGAAGATTGTATATTCGGTAAGCATGGCTATTCTGTGAGTAGCCAACGAATATTCACTTGTCACTCTTAGAGTCAAATTTAGCCAGTTGATCTCTGTCATTAAGAATATAACACACATACCTAAAGACATGAAAGTACCGCAATGTAGGTTTCTTTCCATTTAACAGTTCATAGGGTGTCATCTTGGTCCCTGGCCTTAAATAGATTCAATTAGTTATGTGACATGCCGTGTTCAAAGCTTCTGCCCAAAACCTCTTTGACAATTACTTAGAACTTAACATAACTCTAGCAATTTCTTGTAAAGTTCTGTTCTTTCTCTCGGCAACCCCATTTTGTTGTGGTGTTGTTGGTGCCGAAAATTCATGGAATATGCCTTTCTTTTCACAAAATTTTGCAAAGGTTTGATTTTTAAACTCCTTTCCATGATCAGATCTAATTCTGAAAATCGAAGAACAAAACAGATTTTTAATCCTAGAGTAAAGTGTTCTAAACATCTCAAAGGTTTGTGATTTTTCTTTTAAAAAATAGATCCAAGTGAATCTGGAAAAATCATCTACTATCACATAAGAATATATCATTCCTCCTAGGCTATCTACCTCGATTGGACCCATAAGATCCATATGCAATAATTGGAAACAATGAGACGTACCTGAATGTTGTCCGTCACATTGGACAACATTATGAGAGACTCGGGTCTGCTTTCCTTTCAAACAATCTTCGCACAGTGTTTTATATTTTGGATCCAGTCTGGGAATGCCTCTGACAGCTTCAAATGAGATCAGTTTCTCCAAGGTGCTGTAGTTGACATGTCCCAACTTTTGATGCCAAAGTGTCAAGTCACCTACCTTTGCGGAGTTGCAGAACTCTTGTCTACCGACTAGATATCAATTATCTCCAGTTCGGGTTCTTGACATGACACATTTATCTACAGAATCTGTAACCATGCATCCAAGCTTATTGAATTTTACCTCGAGATCATCATCACATAGTTGGCTTATGCTAAGGAGATTAGCAACCAAACCTTCTACATGAAGAACATTTTTCAAGGTTGGTCCATCCGTAACATTAAGAGTTCCTTTATCAATTATCTTACTCTTACTTCCTCCTCCAAAGGTCACGTATCCTCCATTGAATGCTCCATACTCCTTTAATAGGCGTTTGGTACCTGTCATATGACGTGAGCAGCCACTATCGAAATACCAAGAACTTGTAATGTTAGTACGCAAAGCAGTTATGCACACATTACATTTCAGATTCAGTTTGGGTACCCATTCCTTTTTCTTCCTTCTGCTTTCAGCCTGGTTGCTTTGAATGTTGTCAGTGATGTTGGGCAACATTGCTGACGACATTTTAGGCAATTTTCTGAGTGTAGAGTTTTGAAGTTTGTAGCAGTAGGGCATAAGATGTCCTGACTTTTTACAGAAGCTACATACAAACTTCGATCCAATCTTAATGATCTGAGAATTACTCGGATTTTCTTTGACAAATTTTATCCTCTCAGTTTGACTATGGAATCTGGAAGTATTTGTTTTGCTAGGAGATTGGTACCCAAGCCCAGCCCTCGTAGGTTTATTGGAGTTCAATATCTCATCCAGTTTGGAGGTTCCCATGTTGATCCTTTGAAAGGTGGTCTCAGCGACGGTCAATCGTGCACGAATCTTACCAAGCTCTAGGTCGTTCTTGGTAAGTGCCACCTCTAATCGGTTGATTGTGCCTTTCAGATTGCTATTCTCAAGAGTCAATAATTTTGCTTTTGAGTCTAGTTGCTCAGATTCAGTGATTAAGGCTTTACAAAGACTTTGTAATTCCTTTATCACGTCGTCTTTGGAGTCAACTAGATCCAAATTTACAACCTCAGTTGAAGAATTAAATCCACTAAAACAATTTACATCAGAATAGTTATCGTCAGATAGTGAGTGTTCAAACACGGATGTCAACATTGCATGTGGTTCTTCTTCTTGATCTACTTCCTCCTCTTCGTTCTCATCATCACTAAGAGTTACCCACATGACCTTACCAATTTTTCTAAGGGTGTTTGCACACTCATTAGCGTAGTGTCCCCAACCCGAGCATGCATGACATTGCACTCCCTCGAGTTGTTTGGGATTGAAATTGGTACTGTTGGAGTTAGATTTTCTCAGTGGATTGTGATTACTTTGATCAGAAGGTGACCTATTCGGTTGTTTATTAAAGAGTGGGTTTTGATGCTGTTTGTATTTGGATTTATTGCGATCATTGTTGATCTTTCTCACCATCGAATTGAATCGACAAGTAAGTAAGGCAACAATTGCACCATTTCCCAGTTCCTCCAAGTTTTCTTCCTCGTTTTCCAATTCAGTTTCCGAGGTTTTTCCTTGGAGTGCCAAAGTTTTGTCTTTATACAGATCTCTTTGTCTCTTCATGTTCATCTCATATGTTTGAAACATGCTCATCAAGGCATGTAGATCCATAGTAGCAAGATTATGGGCCTCTTCAATAGCACAAATCTTAGTATTAAATCTTTCAAGAAGAGATCTGAGAGCTTTATCCACAAGTTGTGTGTTGGTTAAAGGAGAACCAAGCACTTGACACTGATTAGCAATGTCAATTAACTTTTCAAAATAGGATTTTATGTCTTCAAATTCTTCCATCCTTAAGCGTTCGTATTGGCTCAAAATCATGCGAAGCTTTGTACGCCGTACACTTGAGGTACCTTCACAATGAGTTTGTAAGGTCTCCCAAGCGTCCTTGGCCGTAGTACAATTCTGGATGAGTTTAAACATATATAGATCTACCCATCCAAATATCTCATTTAGGGCCTTTTCATTGAAGCTCGCACTGTTGATTTCTTCCACGGTCCATTCAGATTTGGGTTTGGTAAGTACATCACCATCCTCGTCTGCTGGGTACTTGGGAATCACATAGCTTTCGGAAACTGATCTCCAAGCTCGAACATCAATGGATTTGATGTGCGAACGTAGTCGAATTTTCTAATAGGCATAGTTAGTTCCTTCAAGAATTGGAAGTCTACCAACGTTTTGTATAGTTGAGTCCATAGCCGTAATGTTCAGAATCAAACACTTATTGTATCAAGTGTTGGCTTTGATATCACTTTTTGGGTCCGGGGCTACGGATAAACAAGAATATGTAAGAATAAAACCGTAACAGCTAGAACAATTAAAACAGTTTCTGGATGTTGCCTTCAATGTTGTGTCAACATCTGAGGCAACATTGTGATAAAACAGTTATAAACCTTTTATAAAGTAAATGCAGCGGAAAAGTAAAGAGACACAAGGTTTATATTTTCAAGGGTATATATTAATATATCCCTTGATGGTCAATGACCAAAGAATTGTATAAATTATATACAATTAAAAATGAATTTCTTTTTACAAGATTGAACAATAACTGCGAAAAAGAAATTACAAACAAAAGAGAAGTCGCAGATGACTTCAGCCTAAAGTAAAAAAATCTAAAAAGACAAATACAACATCTTCATTACAATTGCTTGAAATATAAGCTTGATCTAGAATCTGGGCAGCAATAGTAATGTGGGACTAGATGTTGTTATACTACTTTAGGCTAAGTGTGTTGATCCAGTTTCTAAGGTGAATATCCGAGAGCTCTCTTGGTAATTCTTCTCATTCAATTCTGGCTGTCGATACTTTGAAGCTCCCCTCTATTTATAGTGTGGAACTTCCCTTGAAATCCTCACTGATTGGTTGCGGAGGTTGATAAAAGAAGGCTTCAGCTTGGACTGGTTCTTGCTCCTTAAAAAGCTCAACGTTCTGGACTTGGTCTTCACGTTGCTTACTCTCCAAGCTTTGACTGTATCTTTTACCACGTTTGAAACACAACATCATTGTAAGCTTGCCTATGTCATTTTTTACTCACAGTAACACAACCTGTTTTGGCCGGAAGAATAGGCAAAATTGTTACAGAGATGTTGTCAGGAATGTTGTCACAACATCGCAGGCAACATTCTTATTCTCATAAGATGTTGTCCTGAGCATTTACAGATATTGTCACAACATCCATCCAACATCAACACATATACTTACTTCAAAGGTTCTCAAATACGAATTTGTTCACTTGATGCTAAAACTGTAGCATTTGGATGCTAGTTACACCAATTACAAAGGAAAACAGAATACAATCTTATTTTGTATTCTTAGAGTTATCGAGATCTCATTTTTAAAAGTAATTAATTACAAGGTAAAACTAAAACAGATGCAAATTATTATTCTTTGGTTCTACACATCATTATTGGCATTGAAAAAACCCCTCGCAAAATTGTCAATGCCGTGTTATGAGACATCTCTATTAAGTAAGATTCTTAAAGAAATTAAGGACCACTTTTTAGACAAGATTAGCTTTCCAAGTCCTTTTTAAGCCTTAGTCGTCGTGTTATGAGTTGTTATAAAGGGAGGAAAACAAATAGAACACCATGTGATTTTGTACTTACCAATATCAATTTCAAGTCCATAATAGGAAGAGAGAAATAAAGTAACCTGCACAAAAAAATTCCACATGGATTAGGTGCGCTGAATTTAAAGCATTAAATTTTGTTTCTTTTCTTTCTTTTTTTCTTCTTCTTCTTCTCTCTTTTTATTTAAATTATGCACTATTTGACAAAGGAATGGGGTCATGATGGAATGGGGAAACCAAAATTAGTATACCGATAATTCTAGACAATTTTTTTCTTTAATGAAGATATCAATTAGTGTGTTAATGTTAGTTGTATGAATAATACTGAAATATAGGTTGTTTCAAAAAACTATTACGTTCATTATTCTCCTAAAACCATATGGAATATAATATATGTATATTCCTTTTCAATAATTGGACAATTTACGTTGACCAAAACATTTAAATAAATCATTGAAAGAAATAATCTATTGATTATTCTTATTGAGTGAATAGGTATATATATACAATTTACAATCTCCAAATAAGGAAAATCATATTCCTACTATACTTCTAATATTCTAATTCTACTTGTATAAGAATTCTACAATTATGGTAATTATACAACATTACCATAACACACAATAGGAAAATCCTATTCCTACATGGTATTCTATCACACCCCCGTAGTCATAGCGGACGGTTGTCGTACATTGCTATTCCTACACGGTATTCTATCAATCATTTTATGAAGATGCAATATTTGGATGTCGTTGTACAATCTCTATTTATGTATCACCCGGTGTTCAGTATCTGTATTGGGACCCGACTAAATTCAGATTCATGCCGGGAAGGATTTGAAGTCCCGCATTGGAGATAAAGTGTTCCTTAACAAAGATGACTCATAATCAGGGCTTGAACCGGCCACGACATATAGTAAGAATAAAAGAATACTTACCACTAGGATATTTTTTACATGAATGAAATAGAGAAAAGTTTCAAAATGTTAAGCAAAAGCTTAAACCCACTATAGTACTCGTCAAAGATTTTTTTAAAAAATATTTTTCTTTTTGTTTTGAGAGTAAGATTCAGATCCATTCATTGTTTATAATTTAGTTTTATTTCCCTCGATTTTTTTTTGAAATTATCAAAAAAATCTCGATAACAAAAAAAAAAAAACACTACAAACCAAACATGTAGATCATGTTTGTTTATTTTTTATTTATAATCATACAAGATATATAGTTGACGAACAACACATAATATAACGAGACATACCTTCTAGGAAGGTGATAATATAATAATTGATGAACCATGATCCTCCATGTGATAACTAACGTACTTGAAATAAATATCTTTTCAAATTTCAATCGCAAATCACAGAGGTGGGCAATGTGTGGTGAAGAATTATCCTAGAACCTTCTCCAAATATCAATATATTTCATCATCTTGAAGGAAATCAACCATCAAGGTCGATCGTGTACATTACGCTTTAAATTTGAACTTTTTATTTGGACATAAATGTTGAGACAAAGAATGCAGATATGGATGATATTAGGTTTTTCCATGATTTCTCACCTTATTTGGATTTTTTTTTCTTGAAGCAAGGGCAAAACATTTATATAATTGCTTTTACTTTTCTTAAAAAAATATACAAATCTTTTTCATAGTTGGTTAATCTTTTTATTGGAGGAAATAGTTTTGAACCTCTATAAATTGAATCTCCTTCTCTCTTTGTTTCCCTTAAAAATCCACAATATAGTTCTTTAGGGTCGGAGGATTTTGTTCAGAGTGAGAATTTTATTATCAATAATTTTTGTACTCTCTTTTTTATTCAGTTGACCAAATTATATTAATTTATTATATCTCTTTAGTATTTTTTCTTTGTTATTTAATTTACCATCATCCAAAAAGTCTGCTTTATTAATTTTCTCATGTCACCTGATTATTGCTCTCCGATAAATGTGGGAAATAAAAGGAAATACTAATAGTTACTTGTTTAAGGATTTAAAGATGAAAAGCATATTAGATTTATGAATAAAGTATATGTTATTATGTGTGTCGAATATGCAATTTGCTTGGGGGACGTTAAAACTAGTATTCGTTAAAATTAAGGGATACATTAATGTAATAATATATGTGAAAATAAAATTAATGTTCAAATGCATTTTGAAATTACAAAGATTCTTTTTCAAATTCAAACTTCATTCAGAAACGGGAACGTTGCGACAGAAACGGCACCTAGGATCCAGATATCTAAGCTTATGTTTATCTCATGTAGATTAAAGTACTGTTTATTTCATTATAATTTTAAAATCACGTTACTCGTTATTAATGCACTAAAGTTTTTAAAATTTAAAGTTATTGAAAGGTGTCAAAAGCTACTGAAAGTAAAAACAAGATATGAAATAAATCGAATGTCAATTTTGTTTCCGAATGTCATCGATAATGTCGTTTGACACAAGTGACAACACTTCGATAAAACAGAAAACTTTTAAGAGTAAAATACAGCGGAAAAAATAAAGAACACAAAAGTTTATATTTTCATAAGTTATATATTGATATAACTTATGATGGTCAATGACCAAAAGTATTGTATATATATCATATACAAATATACAAATTCCTTTCTTTACAATTTTACGAGATAAAAAAAAGGAATTAAAATGTGAAGTCGCAGATGACTTCTGCTTGAAAAATCTAACTAAGTAGACATAGACAACCTCTCATTACAATCGCTCCATATAAAACTAATCTAGAATCTGAACAACAATTGTAATGTTAGACAGAATGTTGTCGACACACTCAGACAACACTTGTGATCCAGATTTTTGAGATGAAATCCCTAGAGCTCTCTTGGTATTTTTACATTTTGATTCTGGATAATGATACACTGTAATAGCCTCTCTATTTATAGTAGAGAGTCTTCCTTGAAAGTCTCATCGATCGGTTGTGGAGGTTGAGGGAAATGTGGCAGCTTGTGGTAGATGATTAAGGAGTGAAAATCTCAACAATTTTGACTTGTTCCTTACTCGACTTCTTCCCCAAGCTTTGACTCTTTCTCCCACGTTTTACACAGCTCCAATTCAGCACGTCTAAGTCATTTTTACCTCACAGTAAAATATTACTGCTTACCGTGAAGTAAGGTAAAACTGTTCTAAAAAATATTGGTCCGAATGTTGTGACATTTGTCCCAACATTTTTATGCATTCAAATCAATACTTTAGAAGATATGTTGGGTCAAATATCACAACACCAAACCCAACATTAACAATCTCCCCATTTTTGTTTTTCTTCACAAAACTCATTACAAACCTAAACTGACTTAGGATATTGAGACAAATGTTTGTCCAACATTTGTGATCAATAATATCAATGTTATGCTCCATCTTAACTTGCAATGGCTTTCAAGTAATCATGCGTGTACCGATTCATAGGATTATAAAAGAAGAAAGATGATAGCGCATATATACATATCATCCACTTATATAGATTTATATACAGACCATAAACAGAAATATTCCATTGTCCACATAAATCAATATCCATCATGTCGAACAATTAACTGCTTAGATTG
Organism: Anisodus tanguticus; assembly: GCA_034509755.1. Lineage (NCBI taxonomy): Eukaryota > Viridiplantae > Streptophyta > Magnoliopsida > Solanales > Solanaceae > Anisodus > Anisodus tanguticus. Next base: position 42,254,057 of record CM067560.1, on the reverse strand, counting down.
AGCAATATTCACGACCCTCATACAGTATCAACTAGTAGCACCAACTCCTCCTAACTCATCATACAACAACATCTTTCTACTCTTGCATAACTGCTTTTCTACACAGAATAACAGCCTCTAGCCTTCTTCCTCAGCTCCCCCTGCATCAACACTTCCTCTACTTCCCTCGGCTTTAACATCAACATCATTTTCTCCCCTTTTTGTGAAGAAAGCAGTAGCATGAAATGGTCTATGGCTTGAATCAGAGCATTCCTCACATTATCAACCTCAGAGATTTGTTGGTTGATCTTTCTAATTTGACTCACAAGCTATTCAGTAGACAGTAGAGAATGTCTTGGATCAGTGTTGTCAAGAATGTTGGTGACATTCCTGTCAACATCTGCACTATTTCCTTCAATTTTCCAAGGTAGATCGATGATTTTGTCTTTACTCTTCAAAACTGCTTTGTTTACTGTGTACAGTTCAGGAGCCTTCCCTAATGTGTCCTCTCTCTTAGGCTTAAGACCTTTGATAGTTAAAACTTTGTATATCAGAGAGGGATAAGTGAGGATTGAGGTTGATTCCTTTTGTGCCAAGTTGACAACTTGATGGAAGATCATTTTACCCAGATCAACTCTCAAACCTTTCCCAATTTTATACAACACGGTGGCTTGTTCTGTAGTTATAATTGCCTCATTCATTGAAGGAAGTCAATTGTGTATAACAATTTTTTGAAGGGTGGCAAACATGGACTATTAATTTAGAGGTTGGACATCTAGAGATCAACTTATGCATTATACCTCATGTGAGGTACTCAATTACTTCATCTCTATTGTCCACTGCAGGGTCTTCTTCTCTAACATTCTTCAACATTTAATCTCATACATTGGTTTATAACAGTAGGTGTGAAAGAATATACTCTGTTATAGAGATATACCTTCTCAAATTTCTTTGAGGATGTATCCTCTATAGAAGAACTCATATTAGCATAAAACAACCTGACTATTTATCAATATATGGTCATTTCTCAGTAACAGATCCTAGGAGCTGTCTTTCTTTTAAGTACTCTACCAAACCATATTCTGAATAGGAGGCATTGTCTAATACTTTTTCAGACCTAATAACTCTATTCTTGTACCAACCTCAATTATCATAATTGGTTTTAGAATAGAATTTGTCTGAGTAGATAGATACCTCAAGGTCTGAATCAAATTCGGTTTTGCTGAAGGATGTTGGTGTTTGTGTTTGTTCTGATGTTGGCTGAAATATTGCTTGAGATGTTGTGACATCAGTGGAAACGTTCAGAGCAACACTTCGATTTAGCAAATCTGGGAATTCCCTTTGGAAAGAATTGCTTCAGTGGAGTTTCATCAGGAACTTCCTCATTTTCTTGAGACACATTTTGCGGTACAGAAGCAGTTGGTTATTCTTCACTCTCTTCAGTTGATGTATTAAAGTATGTGTCATCACCGTCACTACTCGAGCAAGCAGGTATTGATGTATCAAATATGGACCTTTTGGTGCTCGGCTCTTCACGAACTGTTCTCTAAAAAATTCTACTCGATCGACGAGTACGAAAGGTGGAGGATCTTGGTCTTTTACCCAATGTTGAAATATCAGACGTTTCATCAACATCTATTAGATTGTTGTCATCACTTGGATAGCTAATGTCTAAAGGTTTATCTAATCCTTTAAATACTATAGCTTTGGATAAATCCTCTGTGGGTGGTGAAGAAGGAAACCGGCAGGGTTGCTGCGGTTCAATATGCTCAGAAGATTCAGTGTTTATTGGAGGGCTTGTACTCACATGTGTGTTGGTTGTAGTGTTGGCTGACATTGGTGTTGACATTTGAGAGGTTTCCATTAGTGAATATTATAGAGAGGGTTTTGAGGAATTAGGGTTTGTGATCGAGGATGGAGCTTGGAATGGTGATGATTCCATTGGGTAGGTAGGGTTATACACGAGGTGTGATGTGATTTTCCCTATTTTTTTAAAAATTTTTTTAGGAAAAATCGGAAATGATAAAAAAAAAAAAATACCAAATGAGAGGAACATTTATATACATGGCTAACCTTTCATAGCAACAAAATTCCTTAGTTTTAGGAGTTTCGGATTTATCTAATAACTTACACCTAATTTTTGGGATAAAAAAGATAAACATCACGGTAGGAATTCAATTTAATCTTATCATTTTAAAGTTTGAAATTCATATTAAAACAAGGCATGAAAATAGGAAAATGTTACATTGGCAATATTTTGGATGACACAAGTATTTTGATCCCACAAGAATTTTTCGTTTTGGCAACACATCAAGACACGTTTTATACATATTTTATGAGTTTGACCAATGTAACATTTTCCCATCGTGTCCTTGATCTAATCATAAAACACATACAAAAAAGTTTTTCGTGTAAAAAATAAGAATACTTATTTAGTATTCTCAAAATTCTTTTAAAGCACTCGATACTCTATAGAAAAGGAACGGTATCTTTTCAAGGGCTTTGCCCATTTTTCACAGTTGATAAATATTTATAAAGGCTTTGCCTTACTTTGATACTCCATTTTTATGATATATATATGTTTTTATATATCATCGCAGAGAATGATATCACGTTGAAATCACATTCTTCTTGAAGGATCATGCTTGCATGACCAAAAGTAATGCACTTTACAACAACAATAATCAGTTTATGATATTACATACGTAAATGTCACCTGAAATGTTAGATAATGTTTTAGCTGACATTCACCAAAAATGCTTTTTTAGAGATTACAAAGACCAAGAGATTTCTTCAAACTGGAAAATCTCTCATGGTCCAAAGCTTTTGTAAAAATATCGCTAGTTGATGAAGAGTGTCAACATGTTCAATTTTGACTAGTTGTTTTTCAACTAAATCTCTTAAAAAGTGACGTCTAATATCAATATGTTTTGTATGTGAGTGCTGAACTGGATTTTTTGAAATATTTATAGCACTCAAATTATCACAGTACAAAATTAAAATGTTGCTAGAAAATCCATAGTCGTCTAACATATGTAGGGATGGCAACGGATCGGATCTGGACCGGATCCTACTAGATCCAGATCCAGATCCGTTTTTCATACCTGAATCCAGATCCGGATCCAGATCCAGCGGATCCATAAAAATCATATCCAAATCCGGATCCATCGGATCCGCCGGGTCCACGGATCGGATCTGGATCCACACGTAAAAAAATTTACATTGCTAAGATTTTTTTTTTGAAATGACAAACGATTTTTACTTAGCTAACAGTTTAATGTTTTTCAATTTTGAAATGTTCATATGAAATATTTTGTTCGTTGTCTCGTTTTGATTGTGAGCTATTAATTAAAAATGTTGGACAATGACAATAGTTGTGAAAAATGATGATTAGTATTTCCACAATGCAGAACTTGCATGTGCTTGGAATCTTCATAAATGAAGTGAATATAATTTTAACTACTTGTCTATGGAGATGTTAGTCATTCACTAATATAACATTGATTTTATTATCGAAGTTACCTCTTTATTTTTTTGTTTTTGAGTTAACGCGGGGATAAATTAAACTTGTTTTGAGAATTAAACTTGCAAGGATGTGCTTAGCAATTTTAAGAAAATACTTATAAAATTACATTCTAGGTTATGAATATATTTAATAAAAAATAGATCCACGGGTCGGATCTGGATTGGATACGGATCTCAAATACAAGATCCAGATCCGATCCGTCAGAAATGGATCCGGGTCCGATCCGGATCCGTCGGGTCCAAATTTTAAAGATCCATATCCTATAAAACGGATCTGGATACACCGGATCCGGACCGGGTCCAGGATCCATTGCCATCTCTAAACATATGTCTTAGCCATATTAATTGAGAGCAACAACTTCCATCTGCTACATATTCAGATTCAGCAGTTGAAAGTGAGACACAATTTTGTTTACGACTATACCATGAAACAAGATTATTGCCAAGATAAAAATATCCACCACTTATACTTTTTCTATCATCCACATCTCCAGCCCAATCCGAGTCACTGAATCCTATTAAGTTAGGATTAGTGTGTTTGGAATACAAAATTTCCAACTCACATGTGCCAAGAACATATCGAATAATACGTTTTACGGCATTTAAGTGGGATATTTCGGGACAGGGTTGAAATCGGGCACACACACAAACACTAAACATAATATCTGGGCGACTAGCAGTAAGGTAAAGAAGGCTACCTATCATAGATCGTTATAATGTTGGATCGACATTTTCACCAACATTATCCTTACATACCTTCTATGATGAACCCATTGGTGTCTTCATTTGTTTAGCATTCTCCAATCCAAATCTCTTAACTAGATTCTTGGCATATTTACTCTGCGAGATGAAAATTCCATCATCACTTTGCTTTAGCTGCAAACCTAAGAAAAAAATTAGTTTCCCAATCATGCTCATTTCAAAAATTGATGACATAGCTTCAACATATGAATTTAGGTACGACTGTGAGGTCGACCCAAAGACTATGTCATCTACGTAGATTTGAGCAATTATAATATCTACACCATGACGTTTAATGAATAAACTACGATCAGCTTCACCACGATTAAAACCAAATTTAAGAAGAAAGTTAGTTAGACAACCATACCATGCACGAGAGGCTTGTTTCAACCCATACAGAGCCTTTTTGAGCTTGTACACATAGTGTGGATGATAAGGATCTTCAAATCCTTTTGGTTATTCGACATAGACTTTCTTATCTAGGTAACCATTTAAGAATGCACATTTTATATCCATTTGGTGTAAGTAATTTTTAGAAAATAGGCAATAGCAAGTAGAAGTCTAATTGATTCAATTCTAGCCACAGGTGCAAAGGTTTCGTCATAATTGATTCCTTCAACGTGAGTATAGTCTTGTGCAACTAGACGAGCTTTATTTCTAACAACAGTTTCCGATTCGTCTGATTTATTTTTAAAAATCCACTTAGTTCCAATTACATTTGTATTATTTGGACGTAGAACTAAGTCCCAGACTTCATTTCAAGAGAATTGTTCAAGCTCTTCTTGCATTGCTTGAATCCAAAAATCATCTTTGTGCTTCTAAAATATTTTTGGTTCTAAAGTAGATATAAAATAAGAAAGACTAACCGTTTGGTATATGGTAGGCATACACACATACCTTATCATTTCTCTGTAGTTGATTAGTTCTTTCCTTCTTGTTTTGATTCCTTAAAAAACTCCCCCTATAACTTGGCATGTTGGATGATTCTTTCTAATCCTTGATGAGGGGTCCCTTCGTACTTGATCTAACAATTCAACATTTGACTCCTCATCCATGGCCTCTGCGGTCTCTATTTCATGTTCGATGTTGCTTTGGATATGGCAACATTTGGGGCAATATCTGATTCTTCAGCAGTCTGCACATTTTCCACTAAAACTATAGTGTTATTTTCAGTTGTATTTCCTGTAGGATCAGAAAATTCATCAAAAATAACATTTACCGACTTTTGTACAGTTCTGATCTTTAGATTGTATACTCGATAAGCATGACTATTTTGAGAATAGCCAACAAAAGTTCCTTTGTCACTCTTAGAGTCAAACTTTGCAAATGATCTCTATCATTTAAAATGTAATAGATACAAACAAAAATATGAATGTAACGCAAGTTAGTTTCTTTCCATTAATAAGCTCATAGGGAGTCATCTTTGTTCCTGACCTTAAGTAGACTCTATTAGAGATGTGACAAGCAATATTTAAGGATTCGGCCAAAAAACGTTTTGACAATTTTTAGAACTAAGCATAACTCTAACCATTTCTTGTAGTGTTCTATTCTTCCTTTCGGCTACCCCATTATGTTGAGGAGTTTGGAAGCGGAGAACTCATGAAAATTCCCTTTTTCTCACAAAAAATTGTGAATGAGTTGTTTTCAAATTCTTTTCCATGGTCGGATCTAATCCAAAAAATAGGAGAATAGAACAAGTTCCTAATTCTAGAGTGCAAAATTTTAAACATGATAAAAGTTTGTGATTTTTCTTTCAAAAAATATATCCATGAATATATAGAAAAATTATCTACTATCACATAGGAATACCTCATGCCTCCTAGACTGTTTACTTCAATTGGACCCATTAGATCCATATGTAATAATTGAAAAAAGTGAGACGTACCTGAATGTTCTCCATCGTGTTGGACAATATTATGAGAGACACGTGTTTATTTACCTTTCAGAAAATCTTCACAGACAATTTTACCTTTATGGCTAAGATTGGGTAAGCCTTTAATCGCTTCATATGAGACTAATTTTTCTAAATTTGGTAGTTGACATGCCCCAATTTTTGATGTCATATTATTGTGTCATCGATCTTGGCATTATTGCATGTTTCTTATTTTACAACAAGACATTAGTTATCGCATATTCTTGTACCTAAGGTCGTCATCACATAATTTACTAATACTAATCAGATTTGCCATTAAACCTTCAACGTGTAAGACATTTCTTAAGATTGGAAAACCAGGAACATCCAAGATCCCTTTTCCAATTATTTTGCTTTTACTGCCACCTCCATAAGTCACATTTCCTCCATTGAATGACTCATAGTTCTTTAGAAAACCTTTTGTACCTGTCACGTGACGAGAACATCCACTATCAAAGTATCAAAACCTAAAATGTTAGTTCTCAATCCAGTTATGGCAACATTACAAGTTACATCCTTTTTAGGAGCCCAAACTCTCTTAAAATACTGTTTACCTTTTGTCTCAGAAATGTTGTTTCGAAGTTTATCCGAAATGTTGGATGACTTTTTGGGCAACATTTTCTCACAAAAATATGAAGTTTGAAACAGTATGGTTTTAGGTGACCAGGAGAGTTACAGTGATGACATACAAACTTCATATTCTTTGACATATATGAGAACCCATTATTCATTCCTTTTTCTTTTATAAAGCATATTTTCTCATTTTTGTCAAACAAACTAGAGCATATGGTTTTAAGAGAGTTTTCGTATCCAATACCTACATATGAAAGTTTACTAAAGCTAAGTATCTCATTCAACTTGAAGTCTCTGTGTTGAGCTTGTGGAAGATTGCTTCGGCTAAATCCAATTTTCCACGAATCTTGCCAAATTCAATATCCTTTTTGATAAGAGCAACCTCAAGTCGGGTTATCGTGCCAATTAATTCCAGATTCTCATGAGTTAAAGATTTTACCTTTTTGTCAAGTTGTTTGGACTCTATGATTAAGGCTTTACAAATACTTTGTAATTCATTAATCATGTCATCTTTGCATTCAACTTGATCCATACAATCAGCCTCACTATTAGAAATAAAACCACTAAAGCAATTAACATCAAGATAGTTAAAGAATTCGTACCTCTCGGATGTTTTGGGGATGCAAATGTCGTTGCTGATGTTGGAGAAAATGTCGTGACATCTGAGACAACATTACAGACGACATATTCATTACTAGACATAGATTGTTCGTAAATAAAGCGATTGCTTGTGATTCGATTTCTTGATCTTTGATTCGATTTCTTGATCTCCATTCATATGAAAATATGAAATCTCATGTGACAAGTCGAATGGGTCACTAAGAGAAAGCCCATTTAGTCTCTTACCAAATTTTCTAAGAGTGTTTGCACATTCATTGGCATAATGACCCCAACCCGAGCATGCATTACATTGCACGGACTCAAGCTATTTGGGATCAAATTTGGTACGATCTGAGTTGGTTCTTCTTAGTTGATTTCCCTTTTGTACATTAGAAAGAAATCTAGTGGGATTTTGTTTGAAGACTTAGTTATGGTGCTTATTAGATTTAGATTGATTTCTATCATTGTTCAACTTTCTCACCATCGAATTGTATTTTCGAGTGAGTAAAGCAACATTTGCACCTTCACCAATTTCTTCAAGATTCTCATCCTCTTCTTCGATTTGAATCTCCTAGAATTGAACTTGAAGTGCTACATTATTTCTTTTATATAGTTCCATTTGATTCTCAATGTTCATCTCATAGGTTTTGAGAATGCTCATTAATGTATGAAGGTCTATTGTGGCAAGATTGTGAGATTCTTTAATGACACAAATCTTTAAATTAAACTTTTCAGGAAAAGAATGGAGAGTCTTTTCAACAAGTTGAGTGTTGGTTAATAGTTCACCAAGCACTTGACATTCATTTGAGATGTCAATCAACTTTTCAAAATAAGATTTAATGTCATCCGCTTCTTCCATCCTTAAACATCATACTTACTCATGAGCAAGCGTAGCTTTGTTCGACGAACACTTGAGCTACCTTCACAATGAATTTGTAAAGTATCTTATGCATCCTTAGCCTTGGGGCAGTTCTGAATGAGCTTGAACATTTAGAGATCAACCCATCCAAAAATTGCATTTAAGGCCTTTTCATTAAAGCTAGCATTATTGGTTTCTTCCGCAGTCCATTCGAATTCAGGTTTAATAAAAATGTCACTTTCCTCAAACGATGGAAACATTGGAACAACATACCGATTGGTTATAGATCTCCATGCCCTAACATCAATTGATTTGATATGAAAACGTAGATGAATTTTCCAATAGGCATAGTTTGAACTATATAGAATAAGAAGTCTACCAATAGTCGGATTTGCCGAATCCATAGCTTATGACAACAGGACCACAGCACTTATTATGTCAAGTGTTGGCTCTGATACCACTTGAAGGGTGTCAAAAACTACTGAAAGTAAAAATAAGAGATGAAATAAATCGAATGCCAATTCTGTTTCCGAATGTCAGCGATAATGTCGCCTGATGTCGCACCCGTTTTTAACCACCCTCCCATGAAGAAGAGGGATCCAACGTGACCGCGACATATTGGTGATTCCTAAATTAATTAAAGCTTAAGGAGTCATCATCTAATTATTTTACGGTGAATTAGAGCACCTAAATGTTAACATAAATGCTGCAAAAATGAACCCTGATTAATGGTATGCTAATATATAAGATTATAGATAAGAGTTCTTTATTATCCTAAAAGGAAGGGGTTAGGCATCCTTTAAGATCCGCTAACTACGGTTATTCGGTCAAACTTAGGTGAATTATTATGCTAAGAAAATTCATGTTTAAAAGTATAAAGTTAGTTGAAAGAATGTTGCAAGTAGTTAATTTAAAAGATGCATTTTTGATAACGTAAAGATTTTTACCACTTATTCTTTTTTAGGAGTCTCGCAAAGGTGATTGGGGTTCTGAGACATAGATTCCCGGCATAAAATCTGAAAAAAGTATGCATGGCATTTGTTCATAAAAAATACATGCAAAATTGATTTTTTGGATAAAATCATGCATTTGTATGCCTTGTTTATAAAATACATGTAAAATAATTTTTTTGGATAAAAGCATGCATTTGTATGGCGTTGTCCATAAAATACCTATTTTTGACAATTGATACTAAGGAGAAAAGCAAATTATTTGTAATGCAAAGTGATTTATATGGAAGTCATTTTAAATCGCAAATCGGATAAAAACAAAACCTTATTTGTATGATTAATAATGCGAATAAAGGATGACCAAATTGTTTTGAAAATTTTAAACATGCATGACGAGCCTAAAATGAATAAACTAGCGGCGGATTTCCAATTTTAAACTACCCTATTAATTTATCCGTTCAAGCCTAATTATTCTAAGTATTCTCATGATCGCACAAAATTGAGTAATTAAATTACAACAAAAAATGAAAAATATGGCGGGATTAAGGAATTAAAGCAGCGACTAGGGCGGATGACAATGTCATCCCGCCCTATTTGTTTAGAAGTCCCGAGGCAGGAAAATGCAATGAATGTGGATGCGGGTCTTCGTTTGACAATAATCATGACGAGTCTCATAACGAGAGTCTCCGTTGTTCCCGATGCATTTCATGTAAACAAAAGAAAAGAAAAGGATTAGTAGACGGAACATTAAAATATATACATAGAAAAATATAAATAAATAATTTATGAAAATGTAATATATTGTTGGGCCTCAGGTTTGATACACAACATAGATAATAAGAAAGGGAGAGGGAATAAGGAGAGGGACTGGGCTTAGGGACACTAAAATAGATGGGGGAAAGCATCCGACACTTAAGTAGGCATATATGTCAAGTATTTAACAAAAGCATGCACATAAATACAACAAGAATAATACACTAGAGGGAACATCCTAAATGTTCTAGGTTGCAGGCATTCGAAAGAAACACATACACTCAGGATTAAAGTCTAGTTAGATAATGCTAATTCCCTCTTTGAATAAATACAATGTGACTAATAGGACACCTAAACAGAATTTGAACTGACCATTCTATACAAAACAGTTACATCACATGATGTTTTAAAATCATTTTGGCACATAACATTGACAAAGTAAATCAGAAATTTCACTGTGACATATAGAAGCCCGTACAATCGCACTTAGACCATTTTAGGCATGTTGATACCTTGAAATTAAATCATACTTATTTCACAAAGACAAATATACTTCCATAATATCCTAAAATCATAGGCAGAATACATGAACATGTTATTCAAGTGCAAAAGCCAAAATTAATCCACTCTTGGAACCTTGATGCTACTCAACAAGCTCCCAATAAATTATGAACTAAAGCACATATACATATTTGAGATTATACTAGGCATAACATGACCTTCTAAATCAGAAATGCATTTCAGGCTTGTACTGGGCATAATCATTACCTTCCAAACAAAACAAATACCAAACCGATCACACATCATAAATCATATTCAAACAAGTAATATACATCACATAGGGTTAGGTTTAAGGCTTGACACACATTTAATCATGGATAAACTATTAAACAAACCAAACTATCTTAAAGTATATGCCTAAACATGTCATAATTGAGTTTTACTATCTTGAATAGAAATGACCACATTAACAAATACACATAACTAATCACTAGATGTGGTCATAGCCTAATCAACATCTAATACCCAGCAAGTGACATACTTAATATCAAAACCACTACAATTTCATTATTATCTATCTAAATCATACCAACTAGAAACTTGAAACTTATATTTATTAATCTAACAATCAATAGATACAACTAAATGAAAACAATTAATTTTAATCATGCAAACCAATAATTAAAATGGATTGAGAGGAATTTAAACTCACTTACCTTCTCCGGATAGCGAACCGAGGCATCGTCTCGAATCGTCGAATTCGCTTGGAGAGGTTATTTTAGAATTTTGATTTTTTCGATTTTGGACCAGAATTTGGACCCGACCCGAAACAGACCCGACCTGGATTTTGGGGTTTCCCCCCTTTTTTTGGTGAACCCGACGGGAAACAGACCCGGTTTCGATAGACCTGAAACATACCGGAAACGTAAAGAATAAAAAGGGATTTTTGGATTGAAAATTAGGAACAAAAAGGAGTATTTTATAACAAAAAATTAGGAACAAATTGACCCTTTTCTTTCTGATTTTCTTTTCAATTTTCAGACGTTTTTTTTCTTTTATTTTCGTACCCGAAAAAAACCAGACCCTTAAATGAAGAACAAGGGGGTATTTATAGATGGATTCTCCCCAAAAACCGTTCACCCCCATACCCCTTTTAAACCGAGTTTGAATTTCAAATTAAAAGGGGAAAAGGTGAGGATTTTGGGGGTGCAGGTCGAGAAATTTTTGGGGAATAGGGTATGGGTGAAGTGACGGGGAGGGGTTTGGTGGTGTCAGGGGCGAAAAAGGTGTGGTGGTGTCGGGGTATGGGGTTGCGGCAGAATGGGTTGGGTGAGAAAAGAGATTGAAGGGTTTGGTTTAGGGCTGGCCAGTGGGTCGGGACAGCCCGACCCCGACCCGAGCCCGTCCCGAGCCCGCCCCCGTCCCGCCCCGACCCCGCCAAAAAAAAAAAATAAAATTACGGGGGCGGGACTCGAACTCGGGACGGGACGATGTCTCGTCCCGCGAGACCCGAGCCCGCCCCAGGCCCGCGAGACCCGAGCCCGCCCCGACCCCGAGCCCCCGCCTTTGCAAAAATGGTCGTTGCACCAACGACCATTTTAGATTATGGCCGTTGGCCAACGGCCATTTTAGCCCCCCCCTCCCCCAACCCCCTACCCCTTAATATTTATTTTTAACCCATAAGTTATTATATTTACACTTTAACCCAATTTTCAACTATAAATAACTCATTTTCTCTTCATCTTTCTCACAAATCTTCCTACAATCTCTCTAATTTCTCAATATATATCTCTACAAGTCTACATTGTTTGCTAAATATTCAATTTTATTTATTCATTTGGGAATTGGGAGTGAAGTTGGCAACTAACTTGAGGATCTTCCATCGAGCAAAGTTTCAATTTTCAACCTCTCGATTACATGTCGACGTTACGTCGGCGTTTGGTACATTCGTTCCTTCATTAAATTATTATTGTCTGTTTATTTAGTTTAGATCACTTAATTTTATTGTCTTTAATTATTTATTTATTCATTTATTTATTATCATAATTAAAATGGAAGGATTAAAAGGTATGTTTAAGGGTAAGGGTAAGGGTGCTTCTTCTAGTAGGGGCAACCAGGGCAAGGGTACTTCTTCTAGTCATCTTATTCCTACACAGGATGATTTTGTTGATACTCAACATTTTCCTACAATACCATTAGATATAGACCAGGAGCTATTTTCTGGAACTCAAGAAGACTTTAATTTAGACGATGATCTAGATGATATACCCACTAATGTTGATGACAACACACCCAATAGTGCACCTTCAACTGAAATACCTCTTATTCCCCTTAGTATGAGACGAGGTCCAGCAAAACGACCATTAAAATCAGATGCATGGACATTTTTTGATAGGGACGTAGAGAATCAAGTAGCCATATGTAAAATTTGTAAAAATGTTTTAAAATTTAAAATCGGAAAAGGTCACGGTGGGACGGGGGTTTAATTAGACACGTAGTAAGTGCTCATCCAGCTAGGTATGCCCAATACCAGGCTTCAAAACCGGGTGCGCAAACGCCGCTCCATCGGGACAAGGTTCACATACCGTACTGTCCCGGACCAAGTACGTGGTCAAATTAACCCTATGACGGGGGGGAATTGTAGGCTCTAAATACAATAAACATAGAGATAGGGAAGCAATATCAAAATTAGTTCTTTGTGGAGGGTTTGCCTTTTTCATTTCCTTCATCTCCCGGTTTTATTCATTACATTAGAGATATATATAATCCTGCTTTTAACGGTTTTCCTAGATCAACTGTTAAGAGAGATGTATTTAAATTCGCGCATGAATATCAACAATATTTACGTTTTTCATTATATCATTTTAATGGCAAAGTATCCATCACGTCTGATATAGGTCGTAGTACTAACGGCCATGATTATTTAACTGTAACTTGTCATTGGATAGATTATAAATGGTCTATGCAAAAACGTATTTTAGCGTATAGATATATAGATGATAGGCACACTGGTACTTTTATTGCAGAAAATATTTATCAAGTGTGTCATTATTACGGAATAACCGATAAAATTATGACTATTACATTAGATAACGCTTCTAATAACAATTACGCAATTACAATTTTAAAAAATAGTTTAACTCCGTCTTTTCCAGACCATTTTCATATAAAATGTGCGTGCCATATATATAACTTAATTGTAAAGGATGGTCTATCACTTTTTGAAGACATTCTTAGTAAAATACAATTTGCTATAAACTTTATTTTTAAAAGTAATAAAGTACAACGTAGAAAAGAATATAAAAAAATTTATCATGATTGTGGACTACCTTTTAGAAAAATTCCACAAGAAGTATCCACTAGGTGGAATTCTTTATACGACCAACTACTTGTTGCTTATGACTATAAATTACCTATAACTTTATTTTTTAACTCTCATAATAAAAAGTCGGTGATATGATTTTAGATAGTGATTGGGAAAAAATTTGCGAACTTATTGTATTTTTAGAGAAATTTTTTCAAGCAACAAAAGAATTTTCCTAAGTATATATTATCCTACTATTTCAACTATGTTATTTTATATAACTCTAATATTTTTATTACTTAGTGAATATATGGAAAAACCAAACTTATAAGGCGGCCTATTAAAAAAATGTTTCTCAAAATAAAAAAATATTTTATTCCTATTCCCTCTATTTATATTATTGGTTCGTATTAAATCCTACTATTAAAATAGACGGTACTAAATCACTAATTGAAACTATTTACGATTGTATAGAAGTACTACCACCTCCAAGTCCCAAAAATCTAAATCACCCACCACCTATTGAACAAACTAAAGAAGAAGTATTGTCTAGCGTAGAACACCAATGCAAAAATATATATAGATTTTATCAACAAGAAAATGCTAGTAACTTACCACTTCCATACCATCTTCTTCATCTTCAACACAACCTCACAAAAGACATCTTGTTTCGCGGCTAGTATTGAAAGCCTCGAAATAGAATGTGCGGTCGTACCTCTACTACTAACCAAATTAGCGAGTTGGATATTTTTGTTTTACGGGGTTCTGTACCGTATCAAGAAGTTATCAATGAAGATGGACATGAAGACTTGTTGAAATACTTTGGAGGGGAATGAGAAGACCTTTCCGACACTTTCATTGATGGCTCGAGATGTTTTGAACATTCAAGCGTCGTCAAGCTCGCGTCTCGAAAGCGCTTTTTCTGCAGAGATATCAAATAGGAGACCACAGAGACACTCATTAGCCGGAGACGGCTTGGAAAATGCGTATTATTCGAGAGATTGGATACGAGCGGAGCGGAGAAGGTGCGGTCAACCGGAGATCAACGAAGAAGATGATGAAAACTACAACGAAATCTTAACCGAAGGTAGTGGAAGCGACGTGGATCAATTTGACCAACAAATACCAATTCCAACCGAAGAACCACATGAAATCATCAAGCAATTAGAACAGGTTTTTTTGAGAATGTAATTTTTTTAATTGTAATTTTAATATTTTATTATGTAATTTGTAACTTTTGGACAACACCACAAAGTTGCAATTTAGATTTTAGACAATTGTATTTGTATTACAAAAAAATCATATGTCTATTAAATAATATAAGAGGCACAAAAACAGCCTTGGGATGTTTTTATTACACTATCTTATTTTGTTTATTGAGTTTTTTTTATACATATGTTATTTTAAAAAAAAAAAAAAAAAAAATGAAAACCCGCCGTATCCCGCCCCGAGCCCGACCCGACCCCGCCCCTTCTCCCCGCCCCGACCCCGACCCCGCTGGACCGCCCGCCGGACCGGCCCGCCGACCCGAGCCCGCCCACTGGCCACTCTTAGTTTGGTTTGAGGGTTAAGTTTAGGGGATAAAATGGGTGTGGGCGAAATGGGACGGGTTTCGGTGGATTGGGTTGGGTGAAAATGGGGGTTGGGCTGGTTTGGTGGCCGGTTGGGCCTGTTTTTGGTGTGGGAAATAAAACGGGGAGTTGTGTTAAAATATATAAAAAAAGGTTTATTATTAAAAAAAATATTTTGAAGAAATGTAAACTATTTAAATAAAAATAACATGTGATAATAATAAAACATAGTATTTATGAAATGCTTATTGCTTAAAAAAAAGAAAATGCGAGACCATTTTGCGAAAATAAAATAACATAGAATATTAGGGTAAAACTATGATTATGATATTAAAAGACAAAATGAGAGTAAAAAATATGAATAATAAATAATGATATTGAGAATAGACGATGATATTAAAGGTCTTATATATATATTAAAATTGTTTGAGGTATCAAAATATTCAAAATCGCAAACAAATAATCGGAAGAGGGGACAAAATGGGTGGGTGACAACACTTCGATAAAACGAGAAAATTTTAAGGGTTATGATGGAAAAAATAAAGAACACATGTTTATATTTTCATAAGTTATATACTGATATAACTTATGATGGTCAATGACCAAAAGTATTGTATATATATCATATACAAATATACAAATTTCTTTCTTTACAATTTTACAAGATAAAACAAAAGGAATTAAAATGTGAAGTCGCAGATGACTTCTGCCTGAAAAATCTAACTAAGTATACATAGACAACCTCTCATTACAATCGCTCCATATAAAATTAATCTAGAATCTGAACAACAATTGTAATGTTGGACATAATGTTGTCGACACACTCAGGCAACACTTGTGATCCAGATTTTTGAGATGAAATCCCGAGAGCTCTCTTGATATTTTTACATTTTGATTCTGGATATCGATACACTGCAGTAACCTCTCTATTTATAGTAGAGAGTCTTCCTTGAAAGTCTCTTCGATCGGTTGTGGAAGTTGAGGGAAAGGTGGGCAGCTTGTGGTAGATAATTAAGGAGTGAAAATGTCAACAATTTTGACTTGTTCCTTATTCAACTTCTTCCCAAGCTTTGACTCTTTCTCCCACGTTTTACACAGCTCTAATTCAGCACGCCTAAGTCATTTTTACCTCACAATAAAATATTACTGCTTACCGTGAATTAAGGCAAAATTGTTCTAAAAATGTTGGTCCGAATGTTGTGACATTTGTCCCAACATTTTTATGCATTCAAATCAGAAGATATGTTGGGTCAAATATCATAACACCAAACCCAATATTAACAATTATGTTTCTCCATAATAATGTATTAGATTTTTTTATATTTATTGTTCGTTTTAAAATAAAAAACCTCATGAAATAAAACACGGAAAGCCACTTCCCGTATTGAACGGGGTGAAGTGCACAATAACCAATTTTAAGGCTCCTTATAGCCGTGGTAAATATTTTTTTTGTAAGTTTAACCACTTTAAAATCAATTTTCAATAAAAATCATCAAAGCAACCAAATCTGTGTCTGAATTACCATTTTTGCATGAAATTTAGCATATTCTTAGTGCAAGAAAATTTCACACGAATCACATATGAAATTCAAGTTTTTGTGCTTGAAGTTCATGCATTTGTACTTGAAGTTCTGAAGTGGATTTATTAATATAATTTCTGAATAGAATTTCTTTCTAATTTTAGTCTTGACTTAAAAATCTTGTGCAGTTTTCCTTTTTTGTGTCAACTTGAGTTTCTGGATCTGTAATTAATGTGTTTAGCAATCACGAAAGAATTATTTCAGTGTAATAAATAAGAAATTGTACAATAACTAAAAAGAAAAGAAGCGAAGGAGGAGAAGCATGGGGAAAAAAGGAGGAGAAGCAACTTTTGTTTGAAATTGGCCAACATTTACGGTTTGAATAATTTGGAAAAACTGAACATAAATTAAATAAGAGCGTCCAAACTGGCTTTTCGTGAAAAATTTACTATTGAAGGATTGCTTACAAGCATTCTACTAATAATTCTCAGAATTAAGGGGGGTAACGGTGTGTAAAGAATGAATTTTGGGCCTAACTCAACCCCAAAAGCTAGTTTGTAGGGTGAAGATTGTCCAAGTCCATATAAGGTGTTCATGTTTTCATTCTATTTTCGATGTGGGACTCTTAACACTCTCCGCACGTTCAGACCTCGTTAATTGGAGCGTGAACAATATAATTGGAGGCTCAACATCGGAGAATAAAGAATTGGAATGTATCCGACTCTGAAACCATGTAAAAAATGGATCTTAGACCTAACATTGTGAAAGGTAAGAAAACTAGGAGTTATTGTTTGAAAACGAACAACAATAAGGTAGAAAATGTCCCTTTCGTTTCCTCTTTTGACCATTTCACGTATTACGTGATTCTCTGCTGTTCGACACTTAGATAAGGAAAAATACAAGAAAATTAATCAATTGCCTCCACATGCAGTTGATCTCATCATTGAGATCACATGCAGTTCAAAAAACTCACTTTATTGAAAATATTTACTTTACTTTCCTAACAAGTCTTCCACAGTGGATCACAAAGGCTTATATGATTCTTGATTTATTAATTGATATGAATCGAATTGATGAAATTTGATTTGATAAAAAAAAAGATCGAATCGGCTGAAAATAGATGTGGATCTAGAATACATTTTGTAAGTTTAACTGAATTCATTACTTTCAACTCAAATTAATTATATAACATGCAAAACATGTAAAACAAACGCGGTGAAAATTTAAATTAAATGGGGTCAGAAAGAGAACGTTATCGACCCAATCAACTTCTCCCAAATTACAACTTGAATCTGGCTAATTTGAGGGCTTTCTAAAGGAATCATATCAACGTAATTAGTTAATTAAAGGTTTTCTACAGTTTAGTTTTACAAGGACGACCGTTAAGAAATAATTAAAATGTACTAAATCTGTTTTGTGCAGTGTGTGTTATTCCTGTTGCAAACATCAAATAAATGTATTGGATTAAAGTTTTAAAAGGAAGATTTTTAATTTGTATTACTAGAAATGATGACATAAAAATGAAATTTTCTGAAAGGAAAGTTTCGTCGATTTATAGATCACTTAAAAAATTGTAAAAAGTAGCGTAACAGAATAGAAGCAAAGTAAAGTCAGCTAATTAGTAATTAATTAATATGTCGGCTTGTAAATTTTGAATTAGTAATAGTTATACCAAGTCATTCTCTTTCTGATACTATACAAAAATGAAAATAATAATATTTTCAACATAATTTCGTTATGTATGCACCAGTGATACTAACACCAAAAAAGAAAACATTAAGATTACATAATAAACGCGGTATTCTAATTTTTGAATTAGTAGTGCATACCAAGTCTTATTACACAAGTTATAATATGTTAATTTCTTGCATTGAATATTGAACGTATACAAATGATACGGGGAATATAGTTTCAGTATGGCTAAAGTAAACAAAACGCTTCTCCAATTGATAATGAAGAAACACCAATATAAATAATCTAACTCTTCTTCATGTATTATTAATTAATTAATTTATTTATTATTCATGATGTATATACGAAAACGCTGAGAGAGATCCATTTGGAATT
This sequence comes from Anisodus tanguticus, assembly GCA_034509755.1. Lineage (NCBI taxonomy): Eukaryota > Viridiplantae > Streptophyta > Magnoliopsida > Solanales > Solanaceae > Anisodus > Anisodus tanguticus. Next base: position 42,235,203 of record CM067560.1, on the reverse strand, counting down.
ATTGAGACGTTTTCATGTCAAATAAAATGTCCCCTTCACAGTTTCTTGTGGACTATTTCCAGATTTCCAGTTGGCAAACAAATAATTTTCTATAGCCATCAACATTCAACAAACATTGCTTTCTAACTATATATGCAACTTCCATATTTAAGGGTTACTTTTTCTTGAAGTTATCAAGTCTGAAACAAGGCAATGCCCGTGTTATGCACTCCAATCACACCGTCCTTGATTAGTGTTTACATCAAACTAAATAATTTAGCTATTAATTACATGGTAAAATATCTACATGAATGATACACATGTATTTATTGTTTTGGTGTAAAGGTCAAGTACGAGTAAGTGCTTTTCTCTTCCCCTAGCTAAATGTGATAGTGAAGACCTTCAACTTCAATGATTTGAGTTTCAAATGTTTTGCCTAAAAAACTGAAAGAATCTCTTGTTTAATAAATTTGTTCAATATTTACCATAACTTAAAGAGTGGTGCATTTTACTTAATTAACTTGTGCGCGGTCGCACGTGCATATATAGAAGGAGAGGCTAAGATTATTGTGCATTGGCTTTTCGACGAGGAAATTTAACTCTGTCTCTCTCTTTGAAGATAAAATGTTCACATGAATAAGTAAGGCTTGATTAATGATTAATCTAAGGGGTGGGATAGTAACCCCTTTGAACATTCATGATTAAGGGAAATATCCAAATTAAAGGCAACTCCACCTACCTTTATTCCTTAGGACCCCCACCCACAAGTCCAACCCCACAGAGGCGGCTAGGAAAATAGAAGTAGAAGACAACAATAAAGACCAAATTCTGTGATCTCACTGTTCATTATTAGACTTTCATTACAGGCAAGGCAACACAAATTAATATATTGAAAATGAAAACAGAAGAGTGAAAATGTTACGTAAATATTAAAAAAACGATCCTTCTCCCTTACACAATTATAGCATGCGTCTCTGTGCATATTGTTATGTTCTTTTTGTAAATCTATGTAGCAGGTAACCACTTGTTAGACAAAGAAAAATGCGGAGTGATGAAGTAATGCAAGTTTATAATAAAATTAGAGCAAGTCCAGCTATATAGAGTTCAGTTTTTGACAAGTCTTTATTCATAATCAGACAAATTGAATTGGTGCCAATTGACAGCTCCACACCAACGACTGCCTTGTTACTAGAGTGTTACTATAAATAGTTTGCCCATTGCTTCCAATTAAGTCATCACCTCTCTAACTAAACCACTTCTCTTCCTCTTTCTTTTTGACTCCTCCAAAGAGTTGCAGATTTATCAATAGCCACCTTTGAGGAGCTGGTGGTGCAATTTTCCAGCTAGCAATGAGGCTTCCCGTTGGCGGCCCCGGCCGGTGTAGTCATTTGCCACTACAAATGTTAGTGGCATTGGCCATTTTGGCCGTTGCTAATATTGTTTCCGCAGACCCTTATATATATGCTTCTCCACCACCACCAACTTACGAGTACAAGTCACCACCCCCTCCTTCACCATCTCCTCCACCACCATATGAATACAAATCACCACCACCTCCCTCTCCCTCTCCACCACCACCATACGTGTACAAGTCTCCACCACCTCCTTCACCATCTCCTCCTCCACCATATGTGTATAAATCACCACCTCCTCCATCACCATCGCCTCCACCACCATACGTGTACAAGTCTCCTCCACCTCCTTCCCCCTCTCCACCACCACCATACGTGTACAAGTCTCCACCACCTCCATCACCATCTCCTCCACCACCGTATGTATATAAATCACCACCTCCTCCATCACCATCTCCTCCACCACCTTACTACTATAAATCACCTCCTCCACCCTCACCATCACCTCCACCACCTTATTACTACAAGTCCCCACCACCTCCATCACCTTCACCACCACCACCTTACTACTACAAGTCCCCACCTCCACCCTCTCCTTCACCACCACCACCCTACTACTACAAATCTCCACCCCCACCTTCACCTTCACCACCTCCACCATACTACTATAAATCACCACCACCACCTTCACCTTCACCACCTCCACCATATTACTACAATTCTCCCCCACCACCTTCTCCATCACCACCTCCACCATACTACTACTCTTCCCCACCACCACCCAAGACATCACCTCCTCCACCATACTACTACTCCTCTCCTCCACCACCCAAGAAGTCACCTCCACCTCCATACTACTACAATTCTCCACCACCACCAGTTAAGTCTCCTCCTCCACCATACTACTACTCCTCACCACCACCACCAGTTAAGTCTCCCCCTCCACCATACTACTACTCCTCACCACCACCACCAGTTAAGTCTCCTCCTCCACCATACTACTACTCCTCACCACCACCACCTAAGAAATCACCTCCTCCACCATACTACTACTCTTCTCCTCCACCACCCAAGAAGTCACCTCCACCTCCATACTATTACAATTCTCCACCACCACCAGTTAAGTCACCTCCTCCACCATACTACTACTCCTCTCCACCACCACCAGTTAAGTCACCTCCTGCACCATACTACTACACTTCCCCTCCACCACCTACTCCTTACTATCCTCCTCCTCATCCCTTGGTCGTTAAGGTTGTTGGAAAAGTCTACTGCTACAGATGCTATGACTGGAAATACCCAAAGAAGTCCCATGACAAGAAGCACCTCAAAGGTACACCACTCATCTCTGCCACATTCTCTTTTACATTATGTTTGTTCTGTTTAGTATTTCTTCATAACTATTTTCAGTTAGATATTTATTTGTGAATCTATAGTATTCTCTTTGTTCTTAGCTTTGCTCCAAATTAATGTGTCTCCTTGACTTTTGGATCTTGGGATATCCCCTGCTTTATATATACCTTGAGACATGCTTGAATTTGTAGGCACCACCTTCATTGAATTGTATTTATAGTGACTTAAATTTAATTAGCATGTGTCAACCAACATTCTTTCTCTATATATCGAGTATTATAGTGAAAATGGACAGTTAATGCTTGATTCTAAAGTGATAAGTAATTTTTGTGAAAGAAATATCTTGTATACAGGGTTAATTATAAGGATAAGTTCTTGAAAAATTTGACAACTCTTTTCTATATTCCCTAATAAAAAGATGAAAAAGCTGATAAATGCACTAAATATACTTGTAAAGGAAAAAAGCTTTTAAAAACCAATAAGTAGCATCTAACAAGTTTTTTACAATTGAATCATGAAAAAACATCAAAAGTAAAAGTAAGAAAAACACTGTCTCTTAATTATGCTTGCCATACAGCCATACAAAAAGCAGCCGTGATTATGGATCTGTGAGATGTATATTCATGATTAAGTAATTATTTGTGGTATTACAATTTTCTTTTTCATGATGAAGTAATTATTGTATCTCTTAAAATATATAATAATGAAGTGAATTTGTTGGATATCACCAAAATAGTGAAAAACTGCTGCTTCTTATGGTGCCAAATAGAGTGTTCGTTGGCTCACAAACTGCACATTTAAATATCAATCATTCAACAAAAGGGAGCCTACAGCTTAAAAGTAGTAACTGAATACAGATGGATAGATTCTTGATTTTTGAATTCCTTATTAGATAAAGAGGGGGAAAAATGAATGAGTGGAAAATGAGCTTTTGATCATGTGATGGAACAGTTTATTTTATATTAAGAATAGGACAAAGTTGGTTATTGTAGCTAGTGGGCAAAATAAGATTAAGATATGTTTATGATCTGTTAATGACTCAATTTTTAAGTATTAATCTAATTATCATTTTTCACACATGGAATAGGTGCTGTTGTTGAGGTGACATGCAAGGCCGGTGACAAGACAATCAAGAGCTATGGTACCACTAAGATCAACGGCAAGGTTGCTATCACTGTTGAAGGATTTGATTATGCCAAATATGGAGCAGATGCATGCAAAGCTAAACTCCACAAAGCACCAAAGGGATCAAAATGTAACATTCCCACAAATCTTCATTGGGGCATGAAGGGTGCTAGCCTCAAAGTGAAGTCAAAGAATAAATACGAAGTTGTGCTCTCTGCAAAGCCATTTGCTTATGCTCCTAAAACTCCATATGAAGAATGCATGAAGCCTAAGCCAACTCCAGCTCCTTACTACTACAAATCTCCTCCACCTCCGTCACCAACATACGTATACAAATCTCCACCTCCCCCATCACCAAAATACGTATACAAGTCACCACCTCCTCCAACCCCAACATATGTGTACAAGTCACCACCTCCTCCATCACCAAAATACGTGTACAAGTCACCACCTCCTCCAACCCCAACATACGTATACAAGTCCCCTCCTCCCCCATCACCGAAGTATGAGTACAAGTCCCCACCTCCTCCATCACCTAAATACGTGTACAATTCACCACCACCTCCATCACCTAAATACGTGTACAAATCACCGCCACCTCCCTCACCGAAGTACGTCTACAAGTCTCCACCTCCTCCACCTTACTATTACAAATCTCCTCCACCACCATCGCCATCACCACCTCCTCCATACTACTACAACTCTCCTCCACCACCATCACCATCGCCCCCACCACCCTACTACTACAAGTCTCCTCCACCACCATCGCCATCTCCTCCTCCACCATACTACTACAAATCTCCACCACCACCATCCCCATCACCACCTCCTCCATACTACTACAAGTCTCCTCCACCACCATCACCATCACCCCCACCTCCCTACTACTACAAGTCTCCTCCACCACCATCGTCATCTCCCCCACCTCCCTACTACTACAAGTCTCCACCACCACCAGATCCATCTCCTCCACCACCATACTACTACAAGTCTCCTCCTCCACCATCGCCATCTCCTCCACCACCATACTACTACAAGTCTCCTCCTCCACCATCGCCATCTCCTCCCCCACCATACTACTACAAGTCACCACCTCCACCATCTCCATCACCCCCACCTCCATACTACTACAAGTCTCCTCCACCACCATCACCGTCTCCTCCTCCACCATACTACTACAAATCACCACCACCCCCATCACCATCACCACCTCCTCCATACTACTACAAGTCTCCTCCCCCGCCATCACCATCACCTCCTCCACCATACTACTACAAGTCCCCACCACCACCATCGCCATCTCCTCCACCTCCATACTACTACAAGTCACCCCCTCCACCATCTCCATCACCCCCACCTCCATACTACTACAAGTCACCACCTCCACCATCTCCATCACCCCCACCTCCATACTACTACAAGTCTCCTCCACCACCATCACCGTCTCCTCCTCCACCATACTACTACAAATCACCACCACCCCCATCACCATCACCACCTCCTCCATACTACTACAAGTCTCCTCCCCCGCCATCACCATCACCTCCTCCACCATACTACTACAAGTCCCCACCACCACCATCGCCATCTCCTCCACCTCCATACTACTACAAGTCTCCACCTCCACCATCTCCATCTCCCCCTCCTCCATACTACTACCACTCTCCACCTCCACCTGTGAATTCTCCTCCTCCTCCATACTACTACAACTCACCTCCTCCACCCATAAAATCACCTCCCCCTCCAGTATACATCTACGGTTCTCCACCACCACCAGCCCACTACTAAGAAGTTTGAAAAGCCTGGCCATTTTCCACAACCACTCAAGTAAGTAGTAATTTGAATTATACTTTTAAAATCTTCTTGTTACATGACATTTTTTTCTTGGTGGAATTATTTTACCTAAGTTTTAATTTGATAAATCTCTAATCTATTTTTGTTACCCTTTTGCAGATTTCAGCTTAAGTCACAAAATAAGTGATGATGGCTTCTTGAGGAGAAGATTGAGAGGTCCATGGAGAAATGCAAATAATTTAATTAATAAGGTGTTCAACTTTGCAATCCAGAGGTTGATTCCTAGCGACTTGGACCACTTTGCTTCTACTTCTCTGGTGGCCTTCTTACACATTGTTCTCTTTGTGTCTTCATGTGGAAGTGGCTTCGACAGCTTAGGTTTCCGTAAAGGAAATAGTAATTATATATCTAGTGGATCTCGGAGGTGTATTTGAGTTTTCAATGTTGCTTCTTTACAGTAATTTATTATTATTGTATAGGGTATTATATCTTTGTAATTTGATTCGTTTGCTTTTGAATATTGTTGGCTGTCTCCTAGTGCCTACTTGTGCTTTGTGCACTAAATCAATAAAATGGATGAATTTTGTTCACTTCACTCTTCTCTTCGGTTACATGTGACGATGAGATTCTTCCACGGCAGACATGTGAAAATTGTAATTCTATTCTTTAAAAAAATTACATTTCGCTTTCATTTCGCAAGAATCTCAGAAAAGAAAATTTAAGGGATAGAAAAAAAAAAAGTAAAGACACAAACATATTAGTTGATTTTTCTTTTCGACGGCTCTTTTCCTTCTTTATTTTTTCCTTTTACAGAAATGATAAATATTTATTGATACATTATGAGAGAAAAGAAAAGTTCAAATTATTTACCACATTGAATTAATCTATTCAAAAGAAGGTGATGAAGCTTATGAACTGTGCAGAATAATCAAGCATACCACGTTAAACGTCTTCAATTACATTTATTCTTCTTACCGTGACGGATCCAGAATTTTCACTCAGAATGTTTGAAAAAAATAACAAAAGCTAAATATAAAAATAATATTGTCCCAAAGAATTGAACCTAGGATGTTGGAGACAATTTTGAACACCTTGGACAACTTTGTAAGAATAATTATGGGGCAATTCCATAATTATCTCCAATCACCACTAATTAAGAATATTGTAATATTGTAATTAGGATTGTAAATCAAATTGTCATCAATTAGGATGATTAGCATCTTATATTTTAGGTAACTTAGATTAGTACTACGTTGTAATATTGTTAATTAGTGGTGATTGAAGATAATTATGAATTGCCCCATAATTATTCTTATAGTCCCCCGCAGTGTTAGCGGGAGGTTCTCGTATGCTGAGACTGTTCCTGAAATCATCAAAAAGTACGCGCGAAAGACCTTTCGTGAAGATGTCTACAATTTGATAACGGGACGGTACATGGAGAACACTAACTTGTCCACGGGCAACCTTTTCTCGGACAAATAAGATATCAATTTCGATGTGTTTTATGCGTTGATGCTGAACAGGATTATCGATAAGTATATCACACTCACATTATCACAATAAATAAATGTTGCCTTCTCAATCGGACAAAGGAGCTATAAGAGAAGATTACGGAGCCAACAAGATTCGGCGACCACATTGACTACCCCCCGGTATTCTACCTCAGCGCTCGAACGAGACAAAGTTGGTTGGCGTTTGGATGACCATGAAATCAAATTATCTCCCAAAAACACACAATAACTCGAGGTGGAACGTCGTGTGTCCGGGCAACCATCCCAATCCGCATCCGTATAAGATGAGAGAGTCGAGATGGAGGATTTAGATCAATGCAATCCAAAATGAATAGTACCCTTGATGTACCGCAGAATCCTCTTGAGAGCCCCCATATGTTCCTCTTTTGGATTATGCATATGTAAACACACCTGCTGAATGACATAAGAGATATCAGGTCTCGTGAAAGTGAGGTAATGCAAGGCCCTTGCGAGATTGCGGTAGTATGTAGGATCACTGTATAGAGTCCCTGCAGTGGTATTCAATTTGGATTTTGTATCCTCCTGGAGTGTGTAATGGCTTGAAGGAGGACATACCGACTTTTTCAATAATCTCCTCGGCGTATTTCTTTTGACTTAGAAACAGACCACCTGCATATTGAGTGATAGCAATGCCCAAAAAATAATTTAAAGGACCCAAATCTTTCATCGCAAATTCTGTTGCAATAATAGACATAATAGACTGGCGAAGGGAGGTAGATGATGCAGTGAGAATGATGTCATCTACATAGAGGAGGATATACGCCATGTCACATGCTCTTCTTATAAATGAATAATGATTGATCGACTTGCTGTGTGAGAAACCAAAAGTGGATACAAAACCTGCAAACCTGTTATAACATGCCCATGGAGCCTGTTTCAAGCCATATAGGGACTTTTTGAGCAGGCAAACATAATCCGGATGTGTGGAGTCTCGGAAACCCAACGGCTGGTGCATGTAAATTGTCTCTTGTAGATAGTCATGCAAGAATGCATTTTTGATATCTAACTTATGAATGATCCAGGATTTTGATAATGCCATGATAAGAACAATCCAAATAGTTGCTAGCTTAACCACCGGACTAGAGGTTTCACCATAATCTACGCCAACTTGTTAGAGACCTGCCATCACCAACAAGAAGAGTTTTGTATATCGCAAAGAAGCCATCATAATTCATTTTATGGTAGAAAACCCACATAAATGTTCACAGTAGATGGATGGGGCACTAATTCCCACAACTTATTTTCAATAAGAGCATTAATTTCGTCTAACATGACAACTTTCCAATTCGGGTCTGATAGGGTTGCTTTGGGATATTTTGGTATAGGTGATGGTTGAATCGAAGATAGTAAGTTAAATTGACATTTGGGCCAAAAAATCTCGTGCATGGAACGGGTTTCAATGGTCCGAGGTTGTACCGTCATCGGTTGGGTAGTAGGGGTCTCGGGTATGGCATTGGGTTGAGTGGAGGTATTGTGGCCCAAGTTCAAAGGTGTGTGGGAATGGGTTACCATTCGATTATTGGGTCGTGGTAATGGGTGGCTTGGTTTACGGGTGAGGGAGCAGTGGGCTCCCCCACTTGGGCATGATTGTCACGAGAACCCAACTAGGCCGAGACTATTGGTCCAGTCCCGTGTAGTGGTTGGGCGGGGTAATTTGGGTATTTTGTTATGTCGGTCCAACTGGTATTTGAGTATTGATATGGTGGTGTAAAATGGGATGTATTTCATTATCCAAAAAATCATATGAAGGTGAAGATACCATATGAGTCTTAGCAAACGGGTATGCGGTCACCAAAAATTGACGAGTATTGATATCCCTATGAAAATCCCAAAAACACACACGGAGTTGAACGGGCCTGCAACTTGCTAATGGAAGTGGATGGAAATAATTAAACAAAGTGTAAGATAGAATAATTTTCCTTAGGGATTCCTTTCATTATTCACAATATATATAGTTGTACAAAGGTTGATTCCTAATACAGTACGAATCCTAACTTATCTTAAATGGTTGATTTCTAATACAATTAGAATCCTAAGTTACCTTAAATATACATCTATCATAATTACAAAATATATGGTGAATATTCGGAGAATATTCGCTAATACTCCCCCTCAAACGGAGCGGGAGGAGGCCAAACGCTAAGGCTCGATCGGAAGTCGGTGAAGAGCTGTCGCGGTAGTCCCTTTGTGAAAATGTCTGCATACTGATAAGAGGAAGGCACGTGTAAAATTTTGACCTGACCACGGGCAACCTTCTCTCGGACAAAGTGGATATCCATCTCAATATACTTAGTCCGCTGATGTTGGACCGGATTATGAGACATATAGATGGTAGATGTGTTGTCACAATAGACTATAGACGCCTTGCGTAATGGACACTGGAGCTCCAAAAGAAGATCGGAGCTAGATCTCAGCAACGACATTAGCAACTCCGCGATATTCTACTTCAGCACTCGAACGGGATAGTGTGGCTTGTCACTTGGCGAACCATAAGATAAGATTATCCCCAAGAAATACACAGTACCTTGAGGTGGAGCGACGTGTGTCGGGGCATCCTGCCCAATCCGCATCCGTGTAGGCAAGCAACTTGGTTGGGGCAGAGGGGTATAGATGTAATCCAAAGTCTAGTATGCCCTTAACGTATCTGATAATACATTTGAGGGCTGCAAAATGGGACTCTCGGGGGTCATGCATAAACAGATACACCTGTTGAACGGCATATGCAATATCAGGCCTAGTGAATGTAAGATACTGAAGAGCACCTGCAAGACTCCGATATAGAGTGGGATCAGAAACAGACGCACCGTCATTGGCACTAAGCTTGAATTTTGAGTCCACCGGAGTTGGCATAATTTTACAATTTGCCATCTTGGCTCTATACACTATCTCTTTTGCATACTTATGCTGACACAGGAACATAGTGGCTACAGATCTGGTCACTGATATACCCAAAAAATAACTCAGCTTGCCCAAGTCAGTCATAGCAAATTCAATTTTGAGTAGGGCAATGATTTCATTCTTCAAACCGTCATATGAGCCGTAAGAATAATGTCATCGACATATAATAGCAAATATGCAGTGCTGCTACCTCGGTGAAAAGTGAATAAATAGTTATCACACCTGTTACATATAAAACCAATTTGCAGAAGATATCTGGCAAAATGATCATACCAAGCACGGGATGCCTGTTTCAATCCATATAATGATTTTCTGAGACGACATACAAACTGCGAAACTACCGGATGAACAAAGCCAGGGGGCTGATGTATGTACATAATTTTTTTCAAATCCCCATGAAGAAATACATTCTTGACATCAAGTTGATGAATCGGCCAATGCATGCCCATAGCTATACTGAGAATAGTCCGAATAGTGGTCGGTTTAACAACCGAACTGAAGGTCTCACCACAATCAATACCCTTCTGCTGATTAGTGCCATTGGCAACTAGTTTTGCCTTATACCTCTCTAAATCACCACTGTCTCTGAACTTGTGACGAAATAGCCACATACACCGGATAACATTCACACCGTCTGGTCTAGGTACCAAATCCCAATGTCCTGCTTGGTTAAAGCGTTGAAATCCTCGCATATGCCGCATTCCAATTAGGGTCCAATTTGTCTAGTTTTGGATTTTTTGGAACGGGTGATAAGGTTTGTGTGGAGAGGTTGAAGTGAACCTTGGGTTTGAAGATCCCGTATTGTGCACGAGTCTCCATGCGATGGGTAGGCAGCAGTGGTATATCTGGACTGGGAGTTTGTGACGGCATAGGTGCTGGTTCTGAAGGTAGTAGCATCTGCAAGTCGATAGGGGGTTGTGGACTGTCTGTTTTTGGAGGGGTGGTGAGTGGTCTCGGGTCGATGATTGGTCGAGCGTTGGAGATGTCGAGCATTGGAGATGTCGAGCAGTGGAGGGTTCGACCAAAACAGAGGGGGTGTGACGATACCGGATAGTGAGGGTGGCGTAGCTGCTGGAGTAGTCCGCGACCAGGCGGAAAGCTACGGAGATACATCGAATGGATTAGAGAAGACAAATGAGACTCATCTAAAAATATGTAATCCGTGGTTTTGAATTTTTGAAGGTTGGAAAATGGATAGTTCGTCTCGTCAAATGTGACATGACGTGAGATGATGACCTTATGAGTAGAGATGGCAGTGGATCCTGGACCCGGTGGATCCATATCCATTTTATAGGATATGGATCTTCAAAGTTTGGATCCGACGGATCCGGATCGGCTCCGGATCCATTTCTAACGTATCGGATCTGGATCTGGATCTGAATCTTATATTTGAGATCCGTATCCGGTCCAGATCCTACCCGTGGATCCATTTTTTATTAAATATATTCATAACCTAGAATTTAATTTTATAAGTATTTTCTTAAAATTGCTAAGCACATTCTTGCAAGTTTAATTCTCCAAACAAGTTTAATTTATCCCCGCGTTAACTCAAAAACCAAAAAATAAAGAGGTAACTTCGATAATAAAATCAATGTTATATTAGTGAATGACTAATATCTCCATAGACAAGTAGTTAAAATTATATTCACTTCATTTGTGAAGATTTCAAGCACATGCAAGTTCTGCATTGTGGAAATACTAGAAAGCATTTTCCACAACTATTGTCATTGTCCAACATTTTCAATTAATAGCTCACGATCAAAATGAGACAACGAATAAAATATCTCATATGAACATTTCAAAATTGAAACACAGTAAACTGTTAGCTAAGTAAAAATCGTTTATCAGTTCAAAAAAAAATACTTAACAAGGTTACATTCTTAGCAAGTCAAATTTTTTACATGTGGATCCAAATCCGATCCGTGGACCCGGTGGATTCGATGGATCCGGATTTGGATCTGATTTTTATGGACCCGACGGATCTGGATTCGGATCTGGATTTAGGTATCAAAAATGGATCCGGATGCGGATCTAGTCTACTTACGAGTGGTTATGTCATAGAACAAGTAACCTCGATGATTTATGGAGAAACCGACGAATACACATGGTGTGGTGCGTGGGGCTAGTTTGTGAGGTGCAGTGGAGGCCATGTTGGGGTAGCATAGGCAATCGAAGATGCGTATTTGGTCATAAGAAGGGAACCTACGGTATAAGATTTCGATTGGGGTTTTGTTTTGGAGAGTGCTGGTTGGTAAAATGTTAAGAAGGTATTCTACCATTTTGATAGTGTAGACCCAGAATGACGGTGGAAGACTGGCATGAAAGAGAAGGGTACATACCATGTTATTGATGGTTCAGATGATTCTTTCAGCTTTGCCATTTTGGGAGGAAGTGTAGGGACAAGAAAAATGGAAAACCATGCCTTGTATAGAGTAGAAATTGTGAAATGCCAAATTATTAAATTCACCTCCACTATCACATTGAAAAGATTTTATAGATTTTTCAAACTGTATTTTAATGAATTTTTTAAATTCAAGAAATTTGGCAAACACTTCATATTTGAATTTCAGAGGGTAAATCCAGACAAAGTGTGAAAAATCATCTAAAACACTAGATAACATTTGTGACCTAAAGAACTAACAACCGGAAATGTCCATAAATCAGCATGAACAATATCAAATGGAGAAAAAGGAATACTGTTTGATGATATAAATGGAAGACGAGTGTGCTTGCCTAGTGGGCAAGAAAAACAGTGTTGGGCAATTTTCTCATTATTACATTGAATATGCTTAGAAGTCCTAAGAAAAGTAAAAACAGGGTCTCCGGGTGTCTGAGTCTGTTGTGCCAAGTTGAGGGAGAGATCGACGCAAGGGATATAGGTGTTTGTGGTTTGACAGCGGAAGATTGAGTAAATGGGTAAAGGTCTCCCACACTATTGCAGCGTGTAAGAATTTTTCCCGTATTGGGTTCCTTTATAGAAAAACCAAAAGGGTCAAATTCGACAGACACAAAATTATTGCTAGTGAATTTTCTAACAGAGATTAAGTTTTTTATGATGTTAGGGGTGTATAGGACGTGGTTGAGGACAATTTAACCGACGTAGTTGAGATAGGTTACCTGACGACCGAGTGAGGTGAGATGTGGCTCCGGTGTTCATGTACCAATTTTTATCGGGCTGTTGAAGGTTCACGATATTGTAGGCCTGGCCCAAATCAGTGGGGGCCAGGCTGCTGGACCGAGATCAGATGGGCCTGCTGCTGTTGCTGCTATTGGTGGGCCTGCCTAGTGGCTGGAGAAGGGTCCAATAGGCCAGTCAACCATGCAGGCTGCTGGAAATAGGCTGCTGTAGTCGGGTATGGGCATGCAGGCGAGGCCCAATTTTGCTGGTTGGGCCATGCTGGCTTCTGTCCAGCTCACTGGAAAACTGCAGGATTTGGGCCTGGCTGCTGTCCAGCCCACTGGTTACGTTGACCCTTGCCACGGCCCTTGCCTTTGTTGTTGCGACCTCCGCCGATGAACTGCTGTTGTTCGTAGTCATGCGGTGGTGGAGGGGTGGTGTTGGTCGCCGGTGGTGCCATCCCGTCAACGGCTAACGCCTTTTGATTATGTTCCTCTTGTTTAGCACGTCGGGTTTCTTCCAACAATAGTTGTGACCGTGCCTTGGTGAAACTTGGTAGTGGGTCGGCATGTTGAATTATTGTTGCAAGAGTATCGTATTCACCTTTCGATAAACCCGCAACTAATTGGAGTACCATCTTGGTTTCAGAAACAGATGTCTCGACGTTGGAAAGTTGGTCGGCTATGATTTTTAGTTGTTTGCAATATTCGGACATATTGTTGAAATTCTCGAGGCACGTATTGTTGAATTGCTCTTCCAAATACACTGCCCGAGTATTTTTGTTGTCCTAAAAAATTTCTTTCAATCGTACCCAAATGTCACGTGCTTGGCATCTGTTTTCATGATAGTACACAAAAAGTCTTTTGAGATGGTGTCGTATATTCACTGTTTGACGATGGTGTCAAGGCGGCGCCATGTTGATTCGGCAATATCGATGGGACGAGGAATAGAGTCATCAATATGGTCAAGCACGTTGTACACACATGCATGAATATAGAATAGTTCTGTCCACATGGAATATTGACAATCTTCTTGGTCAAGAATTATAGGGATAAGTTCTTGATGTTTGTAACGGCGAAAGTCGGGTGAAAAGAAGACGATGATCGTTGAGAGGGGTTGTCAAAAGTGCTAGTGGAGGAACCGGAATTTGTGGGGAAGACATGGTGGCAATTATTGCCGCCGGCCGAGATGAATGGAGAAAAGGGGGGGGGGTTTCGGCCAAGATGTTTATTTGGAGAGGAGAGTAGGATTTAGGCTCTTGATACCATGTAAGATAGAATAATTTCCCTTAGGGATTCCTTTCATTATTCACAATATATATATAGTTGTACAAAGGTTGATTCCTAATACAGTACGAATCCTAACTTACTTTAAATGGTTGATTCCTAATACAATTAGAATCCTAAGTTACCATAAATATACATCTATGATAATTACAAAATATACGGTGAATATTCGCTAATACAAAGGATAACACAAACACGGAGACGATGATACAATATTTGTGTAGGAGACACATTGGAGAGCAGTTTACTAGGAAGAATATTTAAAAGATATGTTGCCATTTGAAGTTCATGGTGCCAAAATTTTAGTGGTGTGGAAGAATGCACAAGGAGAGTGCGAATCATATTGTTAATTGTCTGAATTTTTCTTTCGGCTTTCCCATTTTGTGGTGATGTATGTGGACACGAAACGCGTAAAGACATCCTATTTTGGTGACAAAAATCTTGAAATTAGGTATTTATGAATTCCCCCCCCCCCCAATTGTTACAATAAAAACATTTAATGGATTTACCAAATTGAGTTTTGATAAAAATACCAAATTGTTTTAAAATGGAGTGATTTATGTCCCAAGAGAAAAGTCCACAAAAAATTCGAATAATCATCTAGAATTAACATATAGTATTTATGACATGCAGAACTCAAAACTGGGGATATCCACAAATCACAATGCAAAATATCAAATGACATAAAAGTATGAGTAGTAGATGATGCAAAAGAAAGTTTAACATGTTTACCAAACACACAAGATTGACAAACAGAAGAGTCCAAATGTTTGTTACAAGAAAACAAATTATTCTTTCTAAGATTATTAAAAACTGGTGCTCCTGGGTGTCCTAACCGATTGTGTCATACAATAGGAGAAATGACAGAAAAGGTTGATGGTTTGGTTATGCGATTGTTGGAAATAGAGGTGATGGAATACAAGTCTCCCGTGCTATTAAATCTCATTAGTGGACATCCCTGTCTAAAAATCTTTCACAGAAAAGCCAAACGGATCAAAATTCACAAAATATTGTTGTCAATTGTAAAACATCTAACATATATCAAGTTTTTAATTAGTTTTGGTGCATGTAAGACATTTTTCAAGTATAATGGTGGGTGTGGAGAGGGTAGTGTTCCCTGACCAATACCACGAATTGGAATTTCCTATCCACTGCCGACAATAATATTTTTATTATTGCTCATATTGAAATAAGACGAGATATTACCTTTAGATGTCATCATGTGTGATGTAGCCCCTGTGTCCATGTACCATGACTCATCTGAAACACTTAGATTCATGTTGTTCATGGCTTGTTCAATATCAATATGTGCATAGCCTACAGAAGATGGTGCATAGGCCGCAAATACATGTTGTGGACGAGACCCTAGAATTCGAGTTGACAATTTGAAGGTGGAGGCCTGGACCACGATGAAGTTGGGTATGGGCATGGCGGGCAGGCCACTATATAGCCTAGGCCCACGGTGGTATCGCCTCGCGATTACCGCCACCGTCCGACGCCACCGTCCGGCGGCCACTACCGTCGTCGGCGGTGGCCACCGCCCCTTCCTCGTCCCTTTCCACCATTATTTTTTCCTTTGTTATTGTTACGGTTGAACCCCATTTTTTAGCCATTATTTTGACGATTACTATTGGCCCCCGAACCAAAATTTTAGGGCTCCAAATCCGTGGAATATAAGTTGGTAGAGACGAGGGCAGTTCCGGCGGTGGCTGCTCCAAAAGATGCATGTTTTGCTTTCCGTGTTTCCTCGAAAATTAACCTCGAATGGGCCTCATAGAAAGGAGGCAATGGATTACTTTGCTGAATGAACGTAGTAAACCCATCATATTATTCATTCAATCCGATAATCAACTGAAGGACTAACCTTTGATTTGTCACGAGTGAACCAACGTTGGATAGTTGGTCCGCAAGCATCTTCAATTCCTGACAATAAGTGGAGATATTGGAAAAATCATCCAATTTAACATTAGTAAATTGGTGTTCAAGATAAACGGCTCTAGAAAGTTTGTTATCCTGAAATATATTTTGTAGATGTTTACACCTGTTGAACCGTAGAATTCGGCTTCAAAATGGTATGTAAAAGATCATTGGAAATAGTGCCATAAATCCATTGAATGACAATAGCATCCAACTGGGACCATAGCTTTTTGTTCAAAATGGCGTCCGATGATGACTCGGAAGGTATGATATGGTCTATCACCTCATATGCGCGGCAATGAATTTTGAATAATTCCGCCCAAAAGGTATATTGCCCTTTCTCCATTTCAAGTGTTATGGAGATAAATTTCTTGACGTTATTAACGGCAAGAGCGGGATGAAATGTTTGTTTTTCGGCCATAGATTCCACAAGAAATCAAAACTTAGAGAATAAAAGAAGTATAGTTTGATATTTGGGAAGTGGAAAACCCTTAGGGTTTCGGATAGGAGTAAGCCGAGAAGGGGGGGGGGTTGTGGTAATTGTCGGCTAGGGTTTTGCTAGGTGTAAGAAGTGGTTTAGGGTTTATGAGAGGTGGGCGAAAATTTTAGGAGAAAGAGAACAAAGAAATCAGTAGGAGAGATAGGTATTAGGGCAAATGATCTTTGACTCTTGATACCATGTAGGAAGATTAATTCTTTGAGTATTTCATTCAATGATAGCCAATATATACAATATTACAATGTAGTACTAATCTAAGTTACCTAAAATATAAGATGCTAATCATCCTAATTGATGACAAATTGATTTACAATCCTAATTACAATATTCTTAATTAGTGGTGATTGGAGATAATTATGGGATTGCCCCATAATTATTCTTACAGACTTAAGTTAACCTTTTGTATTTGTTCAGAGTGTTCAAAAGTTAATATATGTACATAAATACAAAATCTACCCTATATATACACTGTAATTTTTTGTCGAGGGTGTTCGCTCATGCTTCCATGTAAATCCGCCCATGCTTCTTACATATATAGTAGTACCTTATTGTTCTCTAGATGATTTTTTTTTTTCTTTCACATATAAGCGTATGAATTATTGACAAAAATCTAAAAGAAAAAAATCATAATATTATTTATTCTTTTTTGTTAATCGAGTCCTGAAAACACAGATATTAAATACTCATAGCCAGGAGTATTTAGGACCTGTTTGTCCATATAAAATTTTCATTTCTTTTCAAAATAACATTTGGTTATACGTTGGATTGATTTCAAATTTGAAAGTTGGTGTTGACATTTTTCACTCACAAAACTAAAATTTGATCTTCAAGTACTCTTTTAAAGAACATTTTTTTCTAAATATTAATTTTTTAAAAGTATCATATTTTGTATGTTCAAACGTCTACTAGTGTTGCTCTCGTACTGCAGCAGTGCGCAAGTGGAGCGGAGACTCAAACTTAGATATTGAGACTGAGTCACTGGTCTTTGTTACCTTTATTTGGATTTGAAGGAAATTAATTCCATAATTTATTTCATGTCAAGTATACAATATATACACAATTAATCTAGGTTATTCTAAGGATATGCTAATCATGATAATTGATCTAATCATCCTATATATATGATTTAATTACAATATGTCCCTAATTATCTTAACAGTCCCCGCAGTCTTAGCGAGAGGTTATCGTATGCCGAGACTGTCCTGAAATTATCAAACAGTACGTGCGGAAGACCTTTGGTGAAAATATCATCAATATGATAACGGGACCGTACGTGGAGAACACATACTTGTCCACGTGCTATCTTTTCACGGATAAACAAGATATCCATTTCTATGTGTTTTATGCGTTGATGCTGAACAAGGTTACCTAATAAATATATCGCACTCACATTATCACAATAAACCATAGTTTCTTTTTCGATTGGACAATGAAGTTCTAACAGAAGATTACAAAGCCAACATGATTCAGAGACCAAATTAGCTACCCCTCGATATTTTACTTCAGAACTTGACCGAGATAGTGTCGGTTGGAGTTTCGACGACCATAAAATGAGATTGTCTCCTAGGAATACACAATAACCAGAGGTGGAACGCCGTGTGTCCGGGCAGCCACCCCAATCAGCATTTGTATAAGATGTGAGTTCAGAAATAGTGGACTTGTACAAATGCAATCCAAAATCAAGAGTACCCTTAACATACCACATAATTCATTTAAGAGCCCCCATATGTTATTCATTCGGATCATGCATATGTAAACAAACTTGTTGAACTGCATAGGAGATATCGGGTCTTATGAAGGTGAGATATTGCAATGCCCCTGCTAAGTTGCGGTAATGTGTGTGTCACTGTATGGAGTACCTATAGAGTTACTCAATTTCGCCTTTGTATCAATCGGCGTATGTGACGGTTTGCATGAGGATATACCGGCTTTTTCAATGATTTCCTCGGCGTATTTCTTTTGACAGAAAAATAGACAACCTACACATTTGTATAAGATGTGAGTTCAGAAATAGTGGACTTGTACAAATGCAATCCAAAATCAAGAGTACCCTTAACATACCACATAATTCATTTAAGAGCCCCCATATGTTATTCATTCGGATCATGCATATGTAAACAAACTTGTTGAACTGCATAGGAGATATCGGGTCTTATGAAGGTGAGATACTGCAATGCCTCTGCTAAGTTGCGGTAATGTGTGGGTCACTGTATGGAGTACCTATAGAGTTACTCAATTTCGCCTTTGTATCAATCGGCGTATGTGACGGTTTGCATGAGGATATACCGGCTTTTTCAATGATTTCCTCGGCGTATTTCTTTTGACAGAAAAATAGACAACCTACATATTTGGTTACAACAATGCCCAAAAAATAGTTTAAATGACCCAAATCATTCATAGAAAATTTTGAGGGAATGAAGGACATAATAGACTGCGAAGTGACTCAGATGATGCTGTGAGAATGATGTCATCCACATATAGAAGAATATATGCCATGTCATTTCCCTTCTTATAAATGAACAAAGACCGATCAGACTTGTTGTGTGAGAACCCCAGTGTGGATACAAACCCTGCATACTTGTTATACCACGCCCTGGAAGCCTTTTTTCAAACCATATAATGATTTTTTCAATAGGAAAACATAATTTAGATGTGTAGGATCTCGAAAACTCAAAGGTTGGTGCATGTAAATTGTTTCATGTAGGTGACCATGTAAAAAGGCATTATTGACGTCCAACTGATGAATGAACCATGATTTGACAGAGCCAGACTAAGAACAGTCCTAATAGTTGTTGTCTTAACTACCGGATTGAATATTTCACCAGAATCCACGCCAACCTGTTGAGGCCATCACCAACAAGACGAGTTTTATGTCTTGCAAAAGAGCCATCAGAATTCTTTTTATGACAAAAAACCAACATAGATCGGATTATGTTCACATTAGATAGACGGGGCACTAACTTTCACGTCTTATTTTTAATAAGAGCATCAATTTCATCTAACATGATAGCTTTCCCATTCAGATCTGATAGGGCTGCTTTGGGATTTTTAGGAAAAGGTGATGGTTGGACCGAAGTTGTTAGGTTAAACTGACACGTGGGCCAAAAAATATCGTGCATGGCACTAGTTTCAATGGTCCTTGGTTTGGCTAAGACCGAAGGCTGGGGCGGTGGGCTTTCGATTTGTGAATTGGGCCGAGGGGAAGTCCGATGTTGGGCCAAAATCGAAGGTTGGGATGATGGGTTTGCGATTTGGGTATTGGGCCGAGGGGGTAAGATTTTGGCCTAGAAGAGTTGGGCATGTTGTCCTAGTTGGGGACACGGATGAGGGAGTAGTGGGCTCCCTCATGTGGGCCTACCAGTCACGTATGGGCTGGGCCGAGGCCGAAGAGGTGGAGGTAATGGGCTCCTCAATTCGGACTGGCCCAGTCCCATTTCATTGATGGGCCGTTATAGTTGGTATTGTATTTTTGGGTTGGTAGTATGAGTTTGGGTGTTGAGATGGTGATTTAAAATTGGATGTATTCCATCGTCCAAAAATTCATATGAAGGTGGGGATTCCACGTGAGATTTAGCAAACGGGAATGTGAACTCATAAAAAACAACGTGACTAGATATGATAATTTTCCCATTCGTTATATAATAACACTTATATCCCCTATGATTTTGTGGGTATCCTAAAAAGACACAAGGAGTGGAACGGGCTTGAAGTTTGTTAATGGTTGTGGCCGGAAACAAGGGATAACACAAACACCCAAAAACTCTCAAATTTATATAAGAAGGAAGACGATAGTACAACATTTGTGTGGGTGAGATGTTTGAGAGTAGTTTGCTAGGAAGAATGTTTAAAAGATATGTGGTTATTTAAAGTGCATGATGCCAAAAGACCGATGGTGTGGACGAATGCACAAGAAGTGTGTGAATTATATTATTGATTGTTCGAATTTTGCTTTCGGCTTTCTCATTTTGAGGAGAAGTATGTGGACATGAATGACTCAAGGACATTCCATTTTGGTGACAAAATTCTTTAAATTGGGCATTTATGAATTCCCTCACATTGTCACATTGAAAACATTTAATGGGTTTCTCAAATTGAGTTTTGATAAAAACACTAAATTATTTTAAAATGGTGAATACCTGTGATTTCTTTCCTAAGGGAAATGTCCACATAAAATTTGAATAATCATCCAAAATAAGCATATAATATTTATGACCTGCTAAACTTAAAATCGGAGATGTCCACAAATCACAATGCATAAGATCAAATGGCTTAAGCATTTTTGAAGTAGATAATGAAAAAGGAAGTTTAATATGCTTCCCAAATACACAAGCCTAGAAACCAGAAGAGTCCATACGTTACAAGTAACAAAATTATTATTTATAAGAACATTGAACAACGGTGCTTCCGGTTGTCCCAACTGATGCCATAAGATAGGGGAAATAATTGCAAAGGTTGATGAATTGGTGATTTGATTGTTGGTAGTGGTGGTGATGGGATACAAGTCTTCAGTGCAATTACATCTCATTAGTGGCATCCTCATCTGAAAATCCTCCATAGAAAATCCAAACGGATGAAAATTAACAGAAACGTTGTTGTCAGTAGTAAAACGACATACAAATACCAAGTTTTTAATCCTTTTGGTTGCATGTAGGACATTTTCAAACGTAAAGGTGGGTGGGGGGGAAGATTTAAATGGACAATACCACGAATTGGAATTTCATGCCCACTACCAATAATTATATTTTTATTTCTGCTCATATTAAAATAAGACGAGAGATTACCTTGAGATGCGTCATGTGTAACGTTGCCCCAATGTCCATGTACCATGAATCATCGGGAACACTTAGATTCATGTTGTTCATGGCATGTTCAATATCCATGGGAGCATAACCTGCGGAAGATGGTCCATGGGCTGCAAAAGCTTGTTGCGGATGAGAGCCAAGAACCCTAGGTTGTCTAGAGGCGGGAGGAGGTCGGGCCTATTGAGTCGTGGGATATGAACATGGTGGGGCAACCCACTGTTGCAGCTGCCAGGCCCACGGTGGGTACTACCGTCGTTCTTGCCCGGTGGCCGGGCCGGGCCGCTACCACAGTGGGTCGCCCTCATCGCGCCGTGTTGGCGTCTGTCCTCCACCTCGACCCTGCCCCTTTCCACCACCTTGACCCTGCCCCTTTCCACCATTATTTTTTCCCTTTGTTATTGTTACGATTTTGACCCCCTTTTGACCCATTATTTTGTCGGTTTGAACCATTACCGGAACCAAATTTTGAGTGCCAAAATCATCATTATACGTGTTGGTAGAAATAAGAGCGGTGTCGGCATTCGTTGTCGCCCCCGTCACCTATTTTTGCTTTCGGGTTTCTTCTAGAATTAATCTCGACCGAGCCTTATAGAATGGTGGTAAGGGATTGCTTTGTTGAATGAACATAGCAACACCATCAAATTGTTCATTCAATGCCGCAATCAATTGGAGAACTAACCTTTGATTTGTCACCGGCGCACCAACATTTGAAAGTTGATCGGCAAGCATTTTCAACTCTTGGCAATATGTGGAGACGTTTGAAAAATAATCCAATTTTACATTGTGTATTGGTTTTCAAGTTATACCACCCGAGAAATTTTATTATCTTGAAAAATATTTTGTAAACGTTCCCAATCTTGTTGAGTCGTAGTGTCCGGTTCCAAAATGGTGTGCAAAAAGTCATTGGAGATTGTGCCGTAAATCCATTGAAGGACTATAGCATCTAAATGAGACCATAAATTTGGGTCAACAACGGTGGTTTCCGATGAAGACTTAGAAGGAAAATAATATGGTCTATAACCTCGTATGCTCGGTAATGGATTTTAAACAACTCCGCCCAAGAAGAGTATTGCCCTTTTTCCATCTCAAGGGTAATAGGAATAAAAAAATTGACGTTTACGACAATATCAGGATGAAATTTTTGTTTGTCAGCCATTGTTGCCCAAGAAAATACAAGAAAAAGGTGTAGAAAAGAATTATTTTGGTGTGTAGAATAAGGGAGATGAAGAACCTTAATTAGGGTTTGTTTGTAGAGGGCCGAAATTACAAATTGGTGAGAGGGTAATTTTCGGCTAGGGTTTGTTTTAGGTTTAGGTTTTAGGGTTAGGAGGAGGTCGAGAAGAAGGTGGTTTGGCTTAGGGTTTTGACACACCAAAGTGGTTTTCGAGTTGGGTAAGAGAGGGGCGGCCGATGAGAAGACTAGGGCAAAAAAATGTGGAGTTATTTTGTGGCTTTTGATACTATGAAGAAATTAATTTCATGAGTTTATTTCATGTCAAGTATACATATATATACAATTATACACAATCAATCTAGGCTATCCTAAAGATATGTTAATTATGATAATTGATCTAATCTTCGTATATAGATGATTGATATGATGTGATATGATTGAGATAATTAGGATTATGTCCCTAATTATCTTAACATGATTCTTTGCTAATTGATGGTCCCAAAAATATACATCAAATTAAAATCACATGGCACATGGAAAAAAGTATATATATTGAAGAAACCCTACATAATGTAGTTAAATTGACGAATAGCAGCCTTTTTGTCCTCAATAATTGGCAACGCTTTTTGGAAAAACAAGAAAATTGAGAACGCACGAAAAATTAATAAAAGGACCCATTTAGAAATAAGCCATATAAAACCAAAAAAGGAAAAATTCGACGTATACACTACGTCAAGAAAGCATGTCAGCACTCAGCAGTGGTGTTTAAATTATCTCTCAAATTAATATTTACTTTGTATTATATCGACCTAATACGTATGCATACATTTTTTACAAATATTTTAATACATATAAATGAGATCTTTTGGTGAAATGATACCTATTACTAAAGGATGTCTCTGTCAATTGATATCACGGATTGCAAAAGCTGGATATATTAGATATGCATGTGTGTGTGTGTGAGAGAGAGAGTGCGTACACTCAACTAATTATATGTTCTCTTCTCTAAGTTATAGTAGTGACTTTAGATAATTTGAATGGTTAATTCGATCAATGTTAAGAGTGAAATTGGATCTAAATACTTCAAATTGTGTATGATGGGAAAATAAAGCATTTAATCTGAATAACTTGTTGGCAAACATTAATACCAAGATGTGATAGGTTTGACTACTACCAAACACTATTATAATAGAGATGGAAACAAAGAGAAAACAAATTATAATTGTTATTCATTTATAGATACTAATTGATATTTCCTTATAATTAATATATTTTTGTGTGTTTGTCTCATTGTTTCCCTTCTAATAGCCGCCTGCACTATATTTTCCACATTTATAATGCCAAATCAGCTTCAATAATTGATTTATATAAAGCATTTTGACTTTTCCTTTAACTAAACTGCTCCTTTGGTCACTTGTGGCTGCTCGAGTGTACTATGGTTCTCTTTTTCAATCAATTTCTTGTCCTTTTTTTTTTTTATTAATTATTAATACATCATTGATTATTAGAATCTTCATAATTAATCTCAAGCAATGCTATAGGTCCTTGCTAAATGACATTGTTCTGAAACCTAGTTAGGGGGATTATGTGTTTGTTGTATATATTACCTCATCCCCAAATTGAATTTTGATACTCAGCCTGCTGTTACCTTTGTTAATTTTAGAGCTCGTTTGATATGAGAGAATAATGGATAATTAATTCCGGAATTTAAATTAGAGATGTGTTTATCTTATGTTTGGTTGGGATAAAATTATGTTATAACGAATATCAAGATTAGTTATCCGGATTGTAGTGTTTATCCTTGTGGAAGAGTGAAATAACTAATTCCGAGATAATTTATCCCGAGACTAATTATCCTAGGATATCTTATTTTACCCCTTATAGATTTTGAATTTATTATAATTAATAAAAAAAGATTTCATTTCTTTCTTCTCAATAATCAAAAGATATCAATCCAAAACACGGACAATGGTCGGCCCACTTTTAATATTTTTTAGTAATTTGAAAAATAGAAATAAAATAAACGGGTGCTCACTCAGGTAGACGTAGTAATAAAAGTGGTCCTATACCCGAACAAGTGGTGAATACACAACAAGCACATAGTACCAAAAAGTCGACGAAAATATTAGTCAGAAGACAGTTAAAAGCATGTTCTACGACATTGGATGTTGAAGAAATAATATAATTATATTAGGAAGAAAAGTATACGAATAAAACCTCAAGTGATGTATGTGGTTCCCCATCCCGATATTTTGTTGAGGAATATCAGGACAATATAATCTAATACTTGAACCAAGTCAAGGCAAGAAGAATAAGACATCACTCGAGTGAGCTAGGGCGTTAACTGACAAGTATGAGTGTTGAAACTATTTTTATATGCTCAAGTTAATTTTATAAATAATTAATTGTGTGTTTAGATACATCTCCGTCCTAATTTATGTGGCAGTACTATTTGACTGGACACGTATGGTGTTTAAGGAAAAAAATAAGATTTTTGAAATTAGTGATTTAAAATAAACATTAGATATTTGTGTGTATAAATAATATCAACTAGATTCACACACTTCACCATTTCCTGGTTCATTATCATCTATGGGTTCTTTCTCTATAAAGAAAGTCCCGGTGTCCCGGTGTGAACTCCCCTATTGAGCTGACTCCAGTGGGTTCTCGAAAAGGCGATTCTCTCTCTTTCTCGATCTGTTTTACCTGACAAAAGCTCTTAATAAATGAGCAATGAATGTATTCTAACTATTCTAAGGCAACAGAATAACCTATAGTTATAGGGCCAGGCTCCACCCACCCAAAAGAGAGGAGGAAGACTAACCGCTATGGGGAAAAAAAATAAAACAGACGACCTTAACGGAGGCTCAATCCAGAGGAAAATACGCAGAAGCTTTGCAGAATTATTATGAAGTTATGCGACTAGAAATCATAAATTAAAACAACATCATAAGTAGTTGGTGAGATCTGCCATGGATTTGGTTTATCCATGGAGGAATATATTGTCTAGTCTACTAGGGCGTTTAGTACAGTCTGGTAATTCTATATTTGTCAGATGAAGTGACAATATAGAATGTTGTCTTCTATTGCTGGCCTAATTCGTGAGAGATAGAACTTTGGACTCATTTTCATAGTTCTTTTCTTGAGCAGCACGAGTGAAATTTCCTATCTCATATAATTGTACTCAGAAATAGATCTGGCCAGTGGGCCGGACTCGGGACTGGCGGGCCGGGTTTGGCGGGGTCGGATCGGGCGGTACAGGTGAAGGAGGCGGAATCGGGGCTGGCGGGTCAAGCGGGATCGGGTTTGGAGGGATTTGTCGAAGTCCTGTCCCGTCCCGATCCCGATCCCGTCGGAATCGGGTCGGAGGCGGGATCGGGATCCGGGCGTTTTTTTTTTTTTTAATAACATATGTATAAAAAACTTAAAACTCAATAATTAAACAAGACAAGATAGTGTAATAAAAACATCACAAAGCTGTTTTTGTGCCTCTTATATTATTTAATAGACATGATTTTTTTGTAATACAAATACAATTGTCGAAATTGCAATTTTGTGGTGTTGTCCAAAAGTTGCAAATTACATAATGAAATTGCAATTAAAAAAATTACATTCTTAAAAAAACATGTTCTAGTTTCTTGATAACTTCCTGTGGTTCTTCGGTTGGAATTGGTATTTGTTGGTCAAATTGATCCTTGTCGCTTCCACCACCTTTGGATAAGATTTCGTTGTAGTTTTCGTTTTCTTCTTCGTTGATCTCCGGTTGACCGCACCTTCTCCGCTCCGCTCATATCCAATCTATGAATAATACTACAATCTCCAAGCTGTCTCTGGCTAATGAGTGTCTGTGGTCTCCTTTTTGATATCTGCCGACAGAAAAAGCGCTTTCAGACGCAGTTGATGACGCTTGAATGTTCAAAACATCTCGGGCCATCATTGAAAGTGTCGGAAAGGTCTTCTCATTCCCCCTCCAAGATTTCAAACAAGTCTTCACGTCCTTCTTCATTGAGAGCGCTTGGTACGATACGAGAACCCCGCAAAACAAAAATATCAAACTCGCTAATTTGGTTAGTAGCGGTACGGCCGCACATTCTATTTCTGAGGCTTTCAATACTAGCCGCAGAAACAACATGTCTTTTGTGAGGTTGTGTTGAAGAAAAAGAAGATGGTATGGAAGCCGGTAGGTTACTAGCATTTTCTTGTTGGTAAAACCTATATACTTTTTTGCATTGATCTTCTACGCTAGACAACACTTCTTCTTTAGTTTGTTCAATAGGTGGTGGGTGATTTGAATTTTTGGGACTTGGAGGTGGTAGTACTTCTATACAATCGTAAATAGTTTCAATAAGTGATTTAGTACCGTCGGATTTAATACAGCACCAATAATATAAATAGTGAGAATAAGAATAAAATATTTTTTAATTTTGATAAACATTTTTTTAATAGTTGCCATATAAACTGGATTTTTCATATATTTACTAAGTAATAAAAATATTAGAGCTATATAAAACAACATAGTTGAAATAGTAGGATAATATATACCGGTAAATTCTTTTGTAGCTTGAAAAAATTTCTCTAAAAATACAATAAGTTCGGAAATTTTTACCCAATCGCTATCTACAACCATATAAGCTGAATTTTGATTATGAGAGTTAAAAAATAAAGTTATAGGTTTTCTATAGTCATAAGCAACAAGTAGTTGCTCGTATAAAGAATTCCACCTAGTGAGTACTTCTTCTGAAATTTTTCTATAAGGTAGTTGGCAATCGTGACAAGTTTTTTTATATTTTTTTCTTCGTTGTATTCTATTATTTTTAAAAATAAAGTTTATAGCAAATTGTATTTTACTAAGAATGTCTTCAAAAAGTGATAGACCATCCTTTACAATTAGGTTATATATATGGCACGCGCATTTTATATTAAAATGATCTGGAAAAGATGGAGTTAAACTATTTTTTAAAATTATAATAGCGTAATTGTTAGAAGAAGCGTTATCTAATGTAATAGACATAATTTTATCGGTTATTCCGTAATAATCGCACACTTGATAAATATTTTCTGCAATAAAATTACCAGTGTGCCTATCATCTATATATCTATACGCTAAGATACGTTTTTCAATAGACCATTTATAATCTATCCAATGACAAGTTACCGTTAAATAATCATAGTCGTTAGTACTACAGCCTATATCAGAAGTGATAGCCATTTTGCCATTAAAATGATATAATGAATAACGTAAATACTGTTGATATTCATGTGCAAATTTAAATACATCTCTCTTAACAGTTAATTTAGAAAAACCGTTAAAAACAGGATTATACAAATCTCTAATGTAATGAATAAAACCGGGAGATGAAGGAAATGAAAAAGGCAAACCCACCACATCAACTAATTTTGCTATTGCTTCCCTATCTCTATGTTTATTGTATTTAGGGCCTACAATTCCCCCCGTCATAGGGTTAACTTGACCATGTACTTGGTCCGGGACAGTATCAGTATGTGAACCTTGTCCCGATGGAGCGGGCGTTTGCGCACCCGATTTTGAAGCCTCGTATTGGGCATACCTAGCTGGATGAGCCCTTACTACGTGTCTCATTAAACCCCCCGTCCCACCGTGACCTTTTCCAGTTTTAAATTTTAAAACATCTTTACAAATTTTACATCTAGCTACTTGATTCTCTACGTCCCTTTCAAAAAATATCCATGCATCTGATTTTAATGATCGTTTTGCTGGACCTCGTCTCATACTAGGGGGAATAGGAGACATTTCAGTTGAAGGTGCACTAGTGGGTGTGTTGTCATCAACATTAGTGGGTGTATCATCTAGATTATCGTCTAAATTAAAGTCTTATTGAGTCCAGAAAATAGCTCATCGTCTAAATCTAATGGTATTGTAGGAAAATGTTCAGTATCAACAAAATTATCATGTGTAGGAATATAATGACTAGAAGAAGTACCCTTTTCCTTGTTGCCCCTACTAGAAGAAGCCCGACCCCTACCCGTAAGCATACATTTAAATCCTTCAATTATAAATTTATAATTATACTAATAAATAATTAAAGTAAATGAAATTAAGTGCGCTAAATAAAATAAACAGACAATAATAATTTAATGAAGGAACGAATGTACCAAACGCCAACGTAACGTCGACGTGTAATCGAGAGATTGAAAATTGAAACTTTGCTCGATGGAAGATCCTCAAACTAATTGCCAACTTCACTCCCAATTCCCAAATGAATAAATAAAATTAAATATTTAGTAGACAATGTAGACTTGTAGAGAGATAGATTGAGAGATTGTAGGAAGATTTGTGAGAAAGATGAAGAGAAAATGAGGTATTTATAGTTGAAAAATTGGGTTGAAGTGTAAATATACTAACTTATGGATTAAAAATAAATATTAAGGGGTAGGGGGAGGCCAAAAATGGTCGTTGGTGCAACGGTTATTTTTGCAAAAGGAGATTTCGAGCGGGACAGGGTAGGATCGGGCCGGGACAGGCGGGACTGGGGCGTGTCGGGACGGGTCGGGACGAGACAGTGTCCCGTCCCAGTTCGAGTCCCGATACCGCAATTGATTTATTTTTAACTATTCGGGTTCGGGGCGAAACTGGGCCGACCCAGCCCACTGGCCAGCTCTACTCAGAAATCTTCCAAAATTGCTGTAGGGGACTACCAAGAGTTTGCCGTTGCCACATTTCACAATTACTCTAACAATGGTCTATTGAGGCAGTATGACATGCTAAAGATCATTGTTCTTCTGATTCATTAAGATGGCAACATATTAACATGAAAAAAAATATTCAAGAATCACAAATTACAATACTAGAACATAAAACAATAATTCTCCTAAGAAACAAACTTTACGACAACTTTTTTGTAAATGTTTGCTTGCACCATGCAACAAGGTAACTCATAACACGCCTCTCCCACTTGAATTATCTTAGCACCATACCATGCCATTCAATAATATTGAAAAATGGGCAGCATAAGGTAATAACTATTAACTAGTAAAGTGATTGACAAATGAAATTAATTTTTGCACCCAGGAAATAGGGTGTCCTTGGCCTGGAGTTCATAAAAAATAAAGAGAAGACTTTGCAATTTGGAACAAATTCTAGCCCCTAAGCAATTACCTACAATCCTCTTCTCAACCAAACATGTCAAAAGTTTCCTTAGAAATGGTAGAGGAAACAGGGGATAGTATAGGAAAACTGAAGAAAAAGAATTGTTAGTTAAGAACTAATGATCTTATTTCTGCAGAAATATAGGCAGCTAGTGAAATAACCACAATCTATATATATTATACATTTGAGTGAGTCATTGGTGGATACCAAATGAAGATCCACAAGACAGCAAATTACTGCATTACATGACAAACAACTTTGACGCGTCCTAGCTGAGTATATTCTTCCTCCTTTGCACAAAACTCATCAAAAGATGATGAGGAATCAAACAGAGACAATTGGAGCAGACTAATCAATCAGCTTCGAAAGCGGTCAAGAAGCTGAAAACAAAGGTGGCAAGATGTTAGAACCTAGCATGATACCTTTGGATACAAAAATTGAAACAGATCTGTAAAATTAAAGCCACTGTCAATCATATAAACTTCTTTTTCGAAGTTACACCATAATGGCCACTTATTAGCTGTGATTCCAGATCAAAGATTAATTACTATCTATTAGAACAAGAAACTTGCCCCTTAATGATCAATAAGTACATCTGTCTCCGGATTTGGTGGAAGGTTCAAGGCACTACATGACATCAGAGTGATGGATTTAATATGTTTCTATCCCAAAGAGTAGACTATGAGATAAATTTGATCTTAACCCAAAATATGGCACCCGATGGTAAGTAATAGTGGCACACTGGGCATGTTTACTCCCTCCATTCAACCTTTGGCCCTTCACATAACCATTATCAAATGAGAATTTAAAAAAATGACCATTTTATCTGATAACTCCAGGAACCTTAAGCAAAACTTAAGGTATAGGAGTGCGATTTACACAACCAAAGCATTGAGGACCATAATGCAACTTCAGACAACCATCAAGACCACAAAATAACTTCCATTTAACAACCTCAAAAAAACAACAATGAGAAGCGCAGAAAAGAAAGAAACGTGACCATAGCCAAAATTCAAATCAGGCATGCATCAATACAATATTTAACACAACCAATCAAGGGACAAAGCCCGATTTCCTCGTTTTGAAAAAAAAACATCATCAACCCCATCTATCAGTATAATAAGGCTTTTTAAGGAAAAATGACTTGAAGGAGCTGCAGAAGCTTTAAATACCCTTCCATCTCCAGTGAAACCATATTTGGTCCACCAGATTTGAGACAGAAATAAGTATTAACTCACCAGAGCAGGATACTGTAGAATCCATCCAAATACAGGAATCTGGAAAAGAAAAACCTTGATGGATGGCCAGAAACAGCTGCAGGGAAAGATCAAAGACAAAATATCTCATGTTACACAAGGAAAGACAAATGAGAAGAGAAAAATGAGAAAACTTGTCTGGTAAATATGAAAAAGGTGCTCACCTGAAGAGAACAATGCATCCATATATTTCCACAATGATACCCACAACTGGCCAGCGAACGAATATAAGGAAGAGCCCAAGCAGAAACGATATCGTTCCCTGGAGTAAAAGAAAAAAAAGAACCTAAGATGAAACTGAAGTGAAAGCGACTTGTTTAGTTTTAGGCAAAGAAAGATACTGAACAAATGACGCCAACATTTATGTTTTTAAGCAAGGTAGACCACCACATATCAGTCCCCTCCCCCTCCACCCAGCTCTCTCCCTCACATTATGAACACCTTATTGTCTTCATTTTAAAAAGGTAAAAATTGAGAACATAAAACATTTGGATCCAGCAGTGAAATTGACAGAAAACGGATAAAACAACAAGGCATGAATGCGAAGGTTGAGAACGCATTGTCTAGAGAACTAATAGCCCTTGAAGATAGGTAAGAAGGTCTGGGAATAGATCAGAAGGTGCTAAGCTGTTAACTTCAGAAACATTAATGTAAGTATCATTCAGAACTACATGGAAGAGCAGCTCTCTATTTCCCCCCCGAGCCCCTCTACTTTTTTTTGATGACCGAGAAGGCGCATAGTTCAAAACTTGATCCATAATAGCCCGCCCCTCTACCCTTCTCCACTTAAATACCAGGTTTTTGTCTGTGATACGGTTCAAACCCATGACGTGCTTTCCCTCTCTACTTTCCGGACAGAGATGAGCAGTTTGCTTTACAAAGCAACTTAAGCCTAGTGTCATGACCATGAGAAATGGAAATCAAGCCACCTAAACAAGCTCTATATCATAGACTAGAGATGGAACATAAATTTTTCTACATAGCTCGAAGAAATAAGTCGGACTAAAAGAGAGCAATAGGAATACTTCAGTGTGGTTTGTAACTGATCAAGTAACAAAGAAGTTGGAATCAAATTAATAGCTACACTATTAGTTGGAAATTTAACAATCTGAAGTTGCATTGGCGGGTAGCAGAAAAATCTGCAGAAGATGCAATTTTAAATTACAGAATTCAATACATATTGGAGATTGTGAGCATTGAACCATTTTTCTCTTTCCTTTACTAAAAAAAAAGTTTATATTGCCTCACAAAAGAGTAATGGCGCCACCCCAGAATTTTTTGTATTCATGATCTTTTCCCAGAGAATCAGATGGTTTGCATTGGTAGCCTTTTATTCAGTATATCTTTTTTTTTCCTGGAAACTGGTAACTAAAAGGGGAACCTTTTATTCAGTATATTTCAAGACATTATGGGTTAAAATTCTAGTGTTCTTCGCATCCCTCAAAGATGCTTTTGTGAATTTTTTGAGCATCTAGGAGACACAATTATCCATACTTCATGGTCTGCTCCTTTGTGACCTTCTATTCCTGGATTTCTTAATCTTCTTTCTTCAGTATTTTTAAATAGAAAGAAAAAAGCTTCAGCTCTGAGAATAAATTAAAAATCTAACAAGACAGCAAATTAACCTTGTGATAGAGAGCAACTAGTTTTCAGAATCAGATCTATTAAACTACACCACAGAAATACGAGATTGCTTATATATACAGAAAATTGCTAATATATGCAGCAGAAAATGCTATTACCACACATTTAATGAATTATAACAGGAGAATGGGATGTATTCCTCAATTACTTCCATGCACTTTACTTAACCAAAAAATGTCCCTACCTTGTAGTTTACTTTGAAGAGCTGTAATGTAGAACGCCAGCCCAGCAGAAGTGCTACACCTGCCAACATAAGTATCTAGAACAAGGTATGAAGAAGAACTTAGTTGGTAGTTTCGTAAACCAAGATTCATTAAAAGACCCATAACTACAGATTACTTACGTTAGCCAGTGCAAGCAAACCCCTGTCGAAGAACAAAATTATGGCAAGAAATGTGAAAAGGATGCCAAATCCAATGAGACCTAACCCAACCTCTGTAAGGTTTATAAAATTTTCAAGGTCAGATGCTAAACTATATTAGTAAAATAGAGCTGTAGATCTTGAATGAATACTTGAATGCATTTACGGCTCTTCGAAGCCTCTTGCAAAGGATAAGGTTTATCATAAGACCATGCAAATTGAACAGAAAATGGAATCTGCAGAAGCAAGCCAAAGGATGACACTCACTTTTTTGCTCATCTAATTCATATGCCATCTCGCTGCTACTGAGCCTCTTTCTAAAACCAGAGCTGCAATACCTTCCTACAAAATGAATAGCATAAAAATATATACTTCTTTCCAGTAAGTAGATTTCCATTATAAGTAATAGTAACAAAAAGGCTAATGTAACTATTACAGCAGAAAGTCACCCAACGCAGATTCAAGTCCTACATGTATTGAGTTCAAATGGATCTCAATCCACTGACTGAAGCCAATCAGCTCTTCTAGAACACCATCAACCAAATTATAACCAATTAAAGCACCTCATTCTCTTTCATGTTTTTTCTCTTTGAAACTTCCATTTGATAAACAAAGTAAACATAAAACTGAAAGGGCTGTCAGCAATTACTCCCACAGAACTTGACTTTCCACTATAACCTAATTTTATAAGCGGCAGCACTAGTAGCAGCAGTATTTAGTAGCATTAGAGTCGTAGCATGGCTAATCATCAGGTAAAATGGGCTCTGGTGGCAACAAGGTCAACACCAAACTTTTTTTAGCTTGGCCACTAGAATCTGGTTGAGAGATTTGATGGTCATGATGTTCAATCCAAAAAGAAGCACATATTAATCTACATAGCAGAAAAGACATTCTTCTAAGTAGTGGATCCTATTTACCTGAATTGTATAGAGATATTAGCATGCCTATTTTCTTTTCTTTTTTGATGACAAGGGACCTGCAGCCGCCACCCTTCGGGTGCGCACAGGGTAAACCCCGAAATCATGCCTATTTCTAAGGCATCAAAATGTCACAACGCATGCCATAGAGCATTAAAGGAGGAACCTTCTTATGGGGGATTTTCTCAATGACCATCACTTTTACCTTTTTCTTTCCTGAACTAAGGATGCTACTGTAGCATACCATTGTCAAAAAAAAAAAAAACTAAAGACCCATTCTTTGATTAATGTAAAACTTTTTCTCTGTTTTTTGCTTACCATATCAACAGCAACTATATTGAGAAATGGGTTTGTTTTCTTCCTTTTTTATTTATGTTGATAACTTAGAAATCTACTGTTTCCAGCTTCCCAACTCGGTGGAAATGGGTTTATTTTGTCTGACAAGGATGAATATATGGTCATGTTGTTTTGGGATATTTTAGTCAAAATGGATCTTTGGCTAACAAGACATTCCAAGTTTGGATTTTTCAGATTTTGCAAACAAAAGGGTTACCTTTATCTATACTGTCCTCAAGAAAAACGATAGGAAAATTAGAATGTTGTGAAAAGGGCATGAATATCGCGATTTAATTAGCCAGAACAACTTAACTGTACTATAAAACACCAATAATAGTTCTATCTTAGGGCTTATAGCAAGCGAAGCGATTTAAATGAGTAGAGAGAAAATTACCAGTTAGATTCAGCTTTCTGTCAACAACTGAGTTTGCAGTTTGCGAGCAAATTGTAACCTACTGCTCACTCAAGCTTGTTTTTCTTCTTTTCTTTTTTCACCAATTAGAAACCTTCTGAGATGTTTCTTGAATGATAGTATATCCTATAAAAAGTTCATAGTTGAAATTTTTTATATTCTTTCCATCTCTATTTTCCATTCAAATAGAATGTTTGTGCTAATTTCAAAATGGGTTATCATAACTTATTTAGTTTTGATATTAGCATTTTCATACTGTTTTTTTTTTGGACCGGGATCGTTTCTCTTGATTTTCTCTTGCTTTATTTGTACACTCTACCATCTTTAAACACCACGTGAAATTCACTAGGTATGTTATTGCTCATATAATTTTCAAATTTATTTAAGTCGCACATATGCTCCTGTCATCAGGTTTAAAATGATGTCTTAACAACATGATACCCCGTGGGGAATAGGGGAGCAGCATGTCAAAATCAAACAAGAATTCTTTTGTTCATCTTCGATATTGCCCCTCGGCATTCTCACAAACATAAAACACAACTTCATGGTATGGTATATATCATTTCGCTAATTGCAGGAAATTTTCAAAAGAATATGACAATAATAAGAAAAGACATATATACAGCTGAACCAATGCATCATTGAATGATCAAATTATTGTTCAGTCATCAGGTGTACCATAATCAATAATGACTCCAAAAAATCTACATGTATACAAATGGATCAAGTTGCAAAAAAGGACACCTGAGGTAGGTGTACCTTAAAATCTTAAATTGTACACAACAGCTAAAAAATGTGCAAGTCATCTATGCAAGCGCTCTCTGGCCCAAATAGGGAGGACATTGGTAATGCAACTGCAAAAAACCCTGAAAGAAAGAATTAAGATACAACTCTACCCTCTTATCTGCAAATGCTACATGCAATATCCCAAAAGTATATACTCTACAACAGATGGTGAGCTCAACAGGCCGTTATTCACTAGAAAACATTCTTGATTCTATCAAAACAGCATAGTTTATCAATGTTCTTTAGTTCCCGAATTCACAGGCTTAAGCTCATTGGTATCCACCACCATATGATTGTTGGCCATAGTTACCTGCACCCATCATGGGATTATAACCTCCTGGCATGGTAAATCCAGGAGGAAATCCAGTTGGCTGTTGCATATGTACTCCTTGCCCCATGTTCATGCCCATTCCCATGTGCACTGGTCTAGCCATCCCCATGCCCAAAGGCTGGTTTACTCCATATACTCCCATGGCACTTGCTCCAGGAGCACCAGCACCCATAGCCATGCCCCTGCCAGCCCCTGCCATTGGATTTGATGAAGGCCTTAGAGCACCTGCACGGCCAATACCAGAACCAGAACCCATTGCTTTGCCCATGGTAACAGTTGATGTCACAGGGGCTGTACTAGGTTTCTCCATCCTCTTCTCCTTGCGGTTAATAGCATCAAAATGAACTCCAA
The DNA here is from genome assembly GCA_034509755.1 of Anisodus tanguticus. Classification (NCBI taxonomy): domain Eukaryota; kingdom Viridiplantae; phylum Streptophyta; class Magnoliopsida; order Solanales; family Solanaceae; genus Anisodus; species Anisodus tanguticus. The sequence goes on along the minus strand of CM067560.1, from coordinate 42,198,854 downwards.
TATCAGCTAAAGGATATGTCTTAGCTGCATACCATAAAGTGCAACATTATAACTACGAAGGAAAATGAAAAGACATTCAGAGAGGCAAAAGCACGAGAACATACATCCAGAAATGTTCAAATTGACCAATCCACGGCTCAGCGTATCAGCCCAAACGGTAGATTTTGTCTCAAATTTGTCATTGGCTGGTTGGTTGCTGCTGATGAGAGCTGTTGAAACTGGAGCAGACTGTGCGGGCATTGACCGATTACTTGTTTGATTTTGTGAATATGGAAGACTCATTTGTGAAGGTATATGAGATGCAGTAGCTGGCTGTGTAAGGAAAGATGGTCCAGCAGGAGTTTGACCCATTTGTGTACTAACTGAACCTATAGATCCCAATCCTGTATTGTAACCTCCAAAGTTAGCATTGGTCTGCAGAGACTGACCAGCAGTGACCTGAATTCCGGGGTGGGGAAAGGAACCGGATGCAGATGGGAAGCCATTAAGAGATGCAGGTTGACTACTTTGAAGCCCAAAACTTGTCTGTGGTGTTTGGCCAGGTTGAACTGAATAACCACCAAAAAATGAAGAATTGCTCGTTTGACCAGAAAACCCAATCTGAGATAAAGGTTGCCCATGGATAGGATAACTTGTTTGTGGTGATTGTAAACCAGGTTGAGCTGCAAAACCTGTTAGTGAAGCATCCTGACCATGGGTAGCTGCATAACCTGTTGGTTGTGCAGTTGGCCCACTGTAAGATGGAAAACCTGTTTGTTCCGCAAGTGGGGCACTTGGGATTGCATCGTCACTAGAGGGATGCAGAGAAGGTGAAGGAGCAGAAGGCGGGAGAATATCAGCCAATATATCAATATCGTGGTTGGATGCGGACAGCTCCTGATGAGCATAATTGTGTGCTGCATATGTTGTATTCGGGACCTCAGCACTCTGAGGGACTGGGGTTCAGTGCTTTGATTTGAGTTAGGAAGGATAGATGGAGGAGAAATGCTCTGCAGCTGAATTTGCACTGTCTGAGGTTGGTACAGCTTTGAAAGGACCATCACCAAAAGGATCCTCAAACATCTGCAAGAAAAGCGCAAACTTCAGTAAGTAAATGACAACACATGATTAAAATACTGGTGTGTAATATGACCCCAGACCCCACTTTATGGGATTACACTTGTCACGACCCAAATCGGAGGGCCGCGACGGGCACCCGGACCCTACCCGCCGGGCACCACGTCTACATTCCACCCTTAATCATATTTAAACACGGACTGAGCCGTGATAGATTATATAAAGTTCCAACCCAAAAGCCCCAACTTACATATTATATTTATATACCAAGGCCGACAATGCCATGCGTGACAACTAACCACAGGACACTTATCTACAAGCCTCTAAAGAGTAAAACATACCACGACCAGACCGCAACTCCGAAACGAATAGAGTGCTCCAACTACCAGTTGAACCATCAACCTACTAGGGCGAACTGTCACTCTCCCAATATGAACCTGCGGGCATAAAACGCAGCGTCCCCCGACAAAAGGGACGTCAGTACGACTGATGTACTGAGTATGTTAGGCATAAGAAATAACATAGCAGAGATATATCATAGTCTGAAACAGAAACAATTGAACATCAGTAAATGCCTCTGAGGGCCCTAATACATATGCCTAAATGTTATGCACAAAGCAGTTTTCATATACATTAGCCTCATCGGGCATCTTCTTTACCATAACATAACAACCTCTGTGGGCATCATACCATATAATGGTTAATGAATGTATGCACAATGCAAATGCGGTATACTAATGTCCACACAGGAATCCTCCCATAACCGCCTTTGTGGGCATCAGGTTATATCGCCACACAAGGCATCATATCATCACATCATATTGGCCTCTTCGGGCTCTTTTTGTTATAGTCTGTACCGGTGCAGGTGGTGTGCGTATCTAACGCATTTTTTCCCTTTCCCCAATTCCCATACATATATATATATATAATATTTACCATATAGTAATGTGCATAGCACAAGTGGTCCAGGGTAACATATGAATGCAATGCAAATGAAATGCATGAATAATAATAAAACATCCGGAGTGACATAATATCCTTTACACCTTTGGTTAACATTGGGAACATCACCATCTCTTCCGGTGTGCCTTATTAAGGTCTTAGAAATATACTTGGACATTCTTTCAACATAGGAGTCAATGACTTGATCATTCCTAACTACTAAGAGTAGAGTAATTTATGTAGCAACACGATGGTTATGTTTCACATATAGAATTATGCCAAAAGAAAGAAAGAGCCTTGCATACCTTGTTGTTGAAATTATCTAAGTTCCGCGGATCCTTGTAAGCTTTATAAGTGATTATCTACACCATATGAATGATTTACATCATAATCGGATCAATATACTAGAAATCGCTTCATTGAGACATTCTAGCGAATACTTGGTACGCGTAGAATCTATACTTCTTCTATGTCGAAACCTATGCATATAACCACACAATCAGCCCTTCTAACCTTTTTTTCTTATTGCTACAATGCTTAAAATAATTCAGCAATTTCACATGCAACTTCCAATTTCATATCAACACCCCCAATAATACCCAACTACTTAGTATTTCGTTAATCACCCTAGAATTAGTAAGAATTATGTTCTATGATTCGTATAAGTTTATGAACAAGAAGGATTACCTCTTTTCAGAGTAGCGACGAGCATCGCCGGACAACTTTTCGCCCAGCTCAGGTTCCGACAAGCAGAAACCAGACCCAAAAATCAATTTCGAGGAAGCTCTGGGTCACGGCTTGGGTTTCTGAGTTCTTAGGCTTGTTCAAGGCTGCAATTTTACTGGGAATTAAGGTCTAGAACACCACGGATTTCTCCCTTTTTGGTTATATGAAAACTTACAGAAAATCCCCAATTTGGTCGATAATTCCAGCGACTACCGACTGATGTTTTACTCCTTCTGTTTGGAGTGCAACAAGTCTTTATCCATGGAAAGATTCCTACAGATGCTTGATGAAGATAGTTTGAAGAGATGAAGAAGATTGAGGAGATGAAAATATTTAATGGCTAAGGGTAAGTGTCTTGAAGACACCGGGAAGCTGCCCCCGTATATTCAAAAGGCTTAATCACTCACACATGTTTTAAAATGTAACACGTATAAATCCCCACTATATATTGTCTCCCCAATTATAATTAATTAATCCCACAATTAATTAATTATACACACACTTAAATTCTCGATCTCAATTCACTTAAATCCTGACGACTTATAAAACCTTCTTAGACTCAATGTCATAATTCTTGTAATATGACACTAGTCCATAACCTCTTTGAGGATATACAATTATTATTATTAATCCCCGTAGTCGCATTTGTTAAATCCAAAATTGTTTCGGGATCACATCCTTTCATATACTAATTTCCTTATTAGCATATGTAAATATTCTTAAACTTCCAATAAAAATGAACACACGATTGATCAAGTTCCGGGTCTACTCATGGATTAATTCAGATTATCATTTCAATAGTGAGAAGATACTCAACGTTTACGCATAGTGATACTCAAACCCGTTAGCTAATTGCTTATATAGAAAGTTAAAGGGTGATGGATTCTTGCCTAGGGTGTATATCTTATACATTCTTTAAATTCAAAGTTTAGAGTCCTATATGTATCACAATTATTTAAAACAGTACACAAATCAGTGCAATTAATCATGCTTCAATTGTTTTATTATCCCATAGTGTAGTATCTGTTTTATCCTTAAAAAGAAATAGTAGCAGCTCATCAAAACATAGCAACATTTGATAAAATGCAGCAGCTAGCAGGCAAAATAGAATGGCCAAAATCCAGCAATAAGTCACACCCAAAATGAGGTGTTAATGGCTAAGGTACAACAGTCTCCAAGCCCTAAAATTGTCTCAGAATATAACAGGTTTCAGCTTCAAACACAACAACATTTATCACCTCAAACTGCAGGAATTTAGAGAAAGTGGAACAGCCACAAGTGGTATGAAGCAGGAATCATAAGATGGCATCAAACATCAGCCTCAAGTAGTAGCAAACAAATCCTCACAGGGCTGTAGCTAAAGTGAGCATTTGGTTTAAGGAATGTAGCAGCTGAAGTGCAGCACAACAGCTAAATAGCTATCCTTTTTGCAGCAGAAAAAAAAAATAGTTGCAGATGTGGTGACAACAATACTCACTGTTGCAGCAAACAGCTTGTGTAATATCTCAAGTGAAACATCTACTTTTAGTGTAGCACTTATTCCTCAAAGAGTTGCAAAAATAGCAGCTCCTTAGGTGACACATTACAGCAACAAATGGCAACAATTTTTTTTTTATTAAGGTGCAACAATGGTTTCAGTCAGAATGGATGTCAAAATATGGCAGGAAATTTAGCTCAAAGACATAATATGTTAATGAATTCAGTCCAAGGTTAGTATATGTTTCTCTACTAAGAATCCCAACTGGTTACTCACAGTATGTTATTTGTTTTTGGACTTGAATTTAGCCATTGTGGGTAGAGGGCAGTAGCAGCAAGTGACAACAAAACAGTAGCTAGACAATGGTAACCAGTGACATCAAACAACAGCCATCATAACAGCAAGTATGGTAGCTAAATGTCTCAGAAAATAACAAATATGTGCAGCAACCAGCTTAATATAACAGTGAGCAGCTAAGGAAAACAATTATCAATATACAGATCAAAGTAAAACACAATTCATGGTGACTAAATGCAGTTCTGGTCTGTGTATTCATACTGGTGCAGCTTGTTACCTCATTTAGAGTGTGAAATGGTCAATGGTCCAGTCCTCATTTTAACACAATGCATTTATTCCAATTAATTCCACATTAGCCTAATCTAAACAGTGTAAGCCTCTATTTCTGTCACATATTTTATCATTCATATAGGCTGAATATGACAAGTTCAGGTTACTTTGAACCTGCTTCATGCAAATAAGCAGCCAAGTAGGAATAATTCATAGTCTATGCTTATTCAACAGAGATGGCTAACCATATATACTAACATATAATCACAAAATATTAGTTCCTGCTTAGCACATATTCAGTCCTTTACTAATTACACAGTACACAACATATGTTTGAACATGGTAACATCTCTTATTAAGGTGCAGCAGTGGCAGCAAGACAATAGCCCAACAGTGGTAATAAATGATATCAAGCTACAACCATAACAATAGCAGGCATGGTAGCTAACTGTCTCAGAAACTAACAAGTATACTAATGGCACAAAACCACTGACCCAACATATATGCATATTTAGCTGGCCCTAAGAATTAAACTAAACTTAACATTTCCAGACAGCTAAAACTAAAAATGGCTACCAGTTACTTAGTCCAAATTCAATTTATGTACAACAAAAAAATATTAGTTAATATATGTATACAAGATGATAGATACCACTCATCCCATTTTTCAAATTTCCAGGTTCATGTTTAGACAACCAGAATCCATTCTAGGCAATTAAAGTAGCTTCAATATCTTTCCAAATTATTAACACATGCTTCTAGACAACTATTAAGACTTGGCAATCCACACACAGCTAAAATAGACCATAAACATGTACATTGATCCTCATATGAATTCAAATAGACCTTACATAACTAAAACCAGTTCTCAACCAAGCAGGTTAGGAATATCTTATCTTGGAAAAAAAACCTATGACTGGAACAGATCTTAAATCAACATACTTATCTTGGTCAATCCAAACAATCACATATGCTTGCACCACCTTGAAGTTACAATATCTAGGTATGAAATTAACTGACACTGTCCATGTACAAGTCTGAAATTAGCACACCAGGCTTTATTTTAGCTACACATGTCAGTTTATACTATCACAACATTTTAATCAACATGTGTCAACTTAAGTTAGTTTTATCTAATTAAACAAGCTCCCAAATTATCATATTAACACTATTTCAAGCACAAACAGTCTGCATACTAATTAATACAGATTCATTTATCAAATTTAGGTCTAGACTGGTTGTGCAAACTCATCTATGGACATGGTTATGCAGAGCATGACATCCTAAAATGTAAACAACTTGGCATGCCAATCCTAAGTCAAACAACCATTATATCACAGTTAACAAACATCAAATACCTACTGAATTAATCTTGCTTCAATATCTGCACCTAACCCATGATCACACTACGTCCGGGGGTCAAAACAGATACATTAAGAGGTTGCATACCAACAGTCCATCCAACAAAACCAATTAGACACACATGAGGCTCCTATTGATTTCTCAGGTCATATACACATATTCCTTTCATGTAGATATAAGCATACAAGTGAACAATCACAACTAACATGCTTCCCATCATTTTTAAGTCACATGAAAACAGATCCATATATTCACAACCCTAAGCTGTACATCAATCTTATCAATCCACATGCAAATCCATATATTTTTTTCGATTAATCCACACATATAACCATAGCAAACATTACGCTTTCCCGGCTTACATTATCTCTTCCATATATGAGTGAGATAACTTCTCATAATCTCGAAACCTTTTTTTTTTTTACATCACACTGCCTTTCTGGCGTATCAATCGTCGGGTAGAAGTTACTCATTTACGGGATACGAATATGAACTAACCGAAGTCTTTTTGGTAATCGGCATTACCGAAACAGTAACAGGCACGAGTTAAACTCAAATTCTTAAGACTCAGCTCTGCTGCACGATCTATGATATGAAAGAATGGAAACAATTCTAAATGCCCTGTAGCCTCCTGCTTATAAGTGTGGCGCGCAACACACGCGCAACACACGCACAACCAAGACTCTACTAGACACGACTTGTAGACTCCCTAGGACAGACATGCTCTGATACCAAGTTTGTCACGACCCAAACCGAAGGGCCGCGACGGGCACCCGGACCCTACCAGCCGGGCACCACATCTACACTCCACCCTTAATCATATTGAAACACAGACTGAGTCGTGATAGATTATATAAAGTTCCAACCCAAAAGCCCCAACTTACATATTTATATACCAAGGCCGATAAGGCCATGCGTGACAACTAACCACAGGACACTTATCTACAAGCCTCTAAAGAGTAAAACATATCACAATCAGACCGCAACTCCGAAACGAATAGAGTGCTCCAAATACCAGCTGAACCAACAACCTACTAGGGCGAACTGTCACTCTCCCAATATGAACCTGTGGGCATAAAACGCAGCGTAACGAAAGGGACGTCAGTACGACTGATTAATGAGTATGTCAGGCATAAGAAATAACATAGCAAAGATATATCATAGTCTGAAACAGAAACAGCTGAACATCAGTAAATGCCTCTGAGGGCCCTAATACATATGCCCAAATGTTATGCACAATGCAGTTTCCATATACATTAGCCTCATCGGGCATCTTCTTTACCATAACATAACAACCTCTGTGGGCATCATACCATATAATGGTTAATGAATGTATGCACAATGCAAATGCGGTATACTAATGTCCACACAGGAATCCTCCCATAACCGCCTCTGTGGGCATCAGGTTATATCGCCACACAAGGGCATCATATCATCACATCATATTGGCCTCTTCAGGCTCTTTTTGTTATAGTCTGTACCGGTGCAGGTGGTGTGCGTATCTAACGCATTTTTTCCTTTCCCCAAGTCCCATACATATATATATAATATTTATCATATAGTAATGTGCATAGCACAAGTGGTCTAGGGTAACATATGAATGCAATACAAATGAAATGCATGAATAATAATAAAACATCCGGAGTGACATACTATCCTTTACACCTTTGGTTAACATTGGGAACATCAACATCTCTTCCGGTGTGCCTTATTAAGGTCTTAGAAATATACTTGGACATTCTTTCAACATAGGAGTCAATGACTTGATCATTCCTAACTACTAAGAGTAGAGTAACTTATGTAGCAACACGATGGTTATGTTTCGCATATAGAATTATGCCAAAAGAAAGAAAGTGTCTTGCATACCTTGTTGTCGAAATTATCTAAGTTCCGCGGATCCTTGTAAGCTTTATAAGTGATTATCTACACCATATGAATGATTTACATCATAATCGGATCAATATACTAGAAATCGCTTCATTGAGACATTCTAGCGAATACTTGGTACGCGTAGAATCTATACTTCTTCTATGTCGAAACCTATGCATATAACCACACAATCAGCCCTTCTAGCCTTTCTTTTCTTACTGCTACAATGCTTAAAACAATTCAGCAATTTCACATGCAACTTCCAATTTCATATCAACATCCCCAATAATACCCAACTACTTAGTATTTCGTTAATCACCCTAGAATTAGTAAGAATCATGTTCTATGATTCGTATAAGTTTAAGAACAAGAAGGATTACCTCTTTTCAGAGTAGTGACGAGCATCGCCCGACAACTTTTCGCCCAACTCAGGTTCCGACAAGCAGAAACCAAACCCAAAAATCAATTTCCGAGGAAGCTCTGGGTCACGGCTTGGGTTTCTGAGTTCTTAGGCTTGTTCAAGGCTTCAATTTTACTGGGATTAAGGTCTAGAACACCACATATTTCTCCCTTTTTGGTTATATGAAAACCTATAGAAAATCCCCAATTTGGTCGAGAATTCCTGCGACTACCGACTGAGGTTTTACTCCTTCTGTTTGGAGTGCAACAAATCTTTATCCATGGAAATATTCCTACAGATGCTTGATGAAGATAGTTTGAAGAGATGAAGAAGATTGAGGAGATGAAAATATTTAATGGCTAAGGGTAAGTGTCTTGAAGACACCGGGAAGCTGCCCCGTATATTCACAAAAGCTTAATCACTCACACAGTGTTTTAAAATGTAACACTTATAAATCCTCACTATATATTGTCTCCCCAATTATAATTAATTAATCCACAATTAATTAATTATACACACACTTAAATTCCCGATTTCAATTCACTTAAATCCCGACAACTTATAAAACATTCTTATACTCAATGTCATAATTCTTGTAATATGACACTAGTCCATAACCTCTTTGAGGATATACAATTATTATTATTAATCCCCGTTGTCGCATTTGTTAAATCCAAAATTGTTTCGGGATCACATCCTTTCATATACTAATTTCCTTATTAGCATATGTAAATATTCTTAAACTTCCCGGGGCCCGGGTCTACCTGCCTACGTTTACGCACTCAAACCGTTACCCAAAAGGACGGGGTGTTACAACACTGGGTATGTTGTTGTCGTTGTTGTGTGTAATATGACATAGGCATACAACATATGTTTAAGATCTTCAAAATCTATGTAGTCCTCTTTGTGTGTGCTGTGTTTTTGGCTTATCTACCCCTCTAACCTCTCTATCTTTGTGTTCTCCACGCTCACAAATAAAGCCAAAATTTTGTCAATAACCATCCAAGCAAATGGTATCAAACAAAAAACATAAAGTAGACTTGAGGGAGTGTAATATACATTATCCACTGTTGTTTCAGAAGATAAACCATATAATACTCAAATAGTAAAGGTAGACTTGATTTCTTTGATTCTGAAATTCAAAGAGGTTTAACTACAAAATGGTTCCGAAAGTCAATTAGATCATCTTGATCAAAACAGCAAAGACATGAGAGTAATTCAAGAAGACACTTAAATCTAAAAAGTTTGGAGCAGAAAAAGTTTCTAAAACTGATAACAGTGTTTGGCATCAACAAGAGGGATACTAAAAGGAGATGGAACACCCGAAAAAGTTTTGGAGAGAATATGTTAGGAGTAAGAAAAGAAAAAAGAAAAGGGAAAAATACCAGAAAGTAGATCAGATAATAACGCAGAAATTGCTCCGGGATGGAAGAACTTCAATCGTCATAACAATATACAGAAAAAGGAAGAAGTTCTTGCTCCTAGTGATGGTTCAGATTCTGTTGAAGTTCGCATATGATCTTTGTTAGTTAATCCAATAATTCTTTAAATAAATCTCACTTTCTTTTGTTCTTTATTTTCAGTCATTTTCATTCACCCCCTCCGGTTTAGGTACCAAATTTCACGTGTGCTGTTTCGTCAAAGCATTAAATTCATCACACATAGCAGCATTCCAATTAAGGTCATGTTTGGCTAATTTGGAGTTTTGGGAATTGGGGAAATTGTTTGGGTGGACAGGTTGAACTGGGTTTTGGTTTGAAAATTCCCGTGCTTGGCACGAGTTTCCATGTGGTGGGTGGAGGCCGTGTGGTTTGTTTTGGAGGTGGGTTGCAGTTTGGTTTTGGTCATGGGGCAGGTTGTGCGATATCGGAATGTTGAATATGGTGAGGTGGGTGCAGGAGAGTCATGTGGGGTCGATGATTGTGAGGGCACGGTGGCAGACGATGGTGGGGTAGGTGGCATCGTTGGGTAAGGGGATGGTGGCGGGTTTGGTTTGTCGGTCTGGTTCGATGGTGGGGTTGTGGTTGTGTCGATGGAAGGTTGATCGACGGAGATCTGGGTACTAGCTGGTCGATTGAAAGTGCAGATACGTGGTTGAGTCAGAGCTGGTGGTGGTTGACGACCGGTTTGGGAGATTTGTTGGTGGAAACCGATAGGGGGATAACAGTGACTGAATGGTCGCCGGAGATGGTGGCGACCGGTGGACAATTTGTTGAGGACGACTGAGAGGACACCCTACGGGTCGGTCGGCAGGGGTGGTGATGGCGTTAGGTGGCAGCGACGGTGTACCTGTGTCGGACAGATTTGACTGACAAAGGATGATAAGAGAAATGCAGGCTCGTCAAGAAAGGTGTAGTCCGATTTGCGGTATTTTTAATATTCGCAAACGGGAATGTGGTCTCATCAAATATGAGGATGAAAGATGTGGAGTTGACGTCTGGACGGGTCATAGCACAGATAGCCCCTATGATTAGACGGAAAACCTACGAAGACACATAGAGTGGTTCGAGGTGCAAGTTTTTGAGGGGATGGTGGAGGTAAGATTGGGATAACACAGACAACCGAATATCCGTAAGTGGTCATAGGAGGGCCCTGCTGTATAGAATTTCGGTTGAAGTCATATTGTGAAGGGTGCTAGTGGGTAAGATATTTAGAATATATTCTGACATTTTGACGACATAGACCCAGAAGGACGGAGGTAGAGAGACATGAAACAGTAGAGTACAAACCATGTTGTTAATGGTGCGGATGATGCACTCGGCTTTACCATTTTATGGTGAAGTGTGGGGCAGGAGAAACGGAAAACCATGTCATTATTTTGACAAAATCGGTGAAATGTCGAATTATTGAATTCACGGCCATTGTCACACTGAAAGGATTTTATACATTTTTAAACTGTGTTTTGATAAAAGTACGAAACTCAAGAAAATTTGCAAACACTTCCGATTTAAATTTGAGTGGGTAAATCCAAATATAATGCGAAAAATCATCCAACATGACAAGATAATATTTATGAACAAGGGAACTAGAAATAGGAGATGTCCACATATCAGCATGAATAATATCAAAAGGTGAAAAAGTAACACTGGTAGATAATTTAAACAAAAGACGAATATATTTGCCTAAATAACACGAAACACAGTGTTGGTCAAGTTTCCATTATTACATTTAATAAAATTATTGCCTCTAAGAAAATTAAAAATGGGGGCGCCTGGTGGCCAAGTCGATTATGCCAAGTGGACGGGGAGATGGCAACGAGAGATACGGGGGAGCAAGGTTCGGCAGCGGAGGTGGATGAGAATGGATAGAGGTCCCCCGTGTTATTGCATCTCGTAAGGTGGTTCCCCGTACGAAGATCATTCACAGTAAAACCAAACGGGTCAAATTCAACAGAGACAGAATTATCACGAGTAAATTTTCGGATATAAATTAGGTTCTTAATGATATTTGGTGCAAACAAGACATGTTTATGGGAAAAAGGCGGATGTGTGGGGGAGGTACCATAACCCTGTATTGGAATGCGATGCTCGTTGCCAATAATAATGTATTGAGGATGCTTTAAACGAAATAATGTAGGAATATTACCTGCAGACCGAGTGAGGTGAGATGTGGCTTCGGAGTCCATATATCAATTTTCATCGGGTTGTTGCATGTTCAGACTGCTAAAGGCCTGACCCAAGTCAGTTGGGGCCATACCTGTAGAGGGATGCACGTACTGGGCCTGGAGTAAGTGGGCTTGAGGCATTTGAAATGAAGATGGACGATGGGCTGGAGAGGGCCCCAACAACCCTTGCTGAGAAAAGGGCAATTGGGTCGATGCTTGTGCTGGGGCCGAGGCCCATTGTGGTTGCATGTAGGAAGATGTTGGGCCAGTCCACCGTGTGTAATGATTGGGTTGCGGCTGGTGGGAATGGTTTTGCTGGCCACGACCATTTCCTTGTCCCATGCCATCTTTGCCGCCGCGGGTCTTCCGCCGTGGGTCTGCCGCTGTTGAGAATTTTCCGGTGGGTTTGGACCGGTGGAGTTGATGTTTTGTGGTGGCATTTTGACTACTAGCGCCTTTTGATTGTGCTCGTCCTATTTAGCACGACAATCTTCTTCTAACAATAATTGCGAGCGTGTCTTGTTGAAACTGGGTAACGGGTCTGCCTCCTGTATCATTGTGGCCAGAGTATCATACTCACCTTTTGGGAGGCCCGCAATTAATTGTAAGACCATTTTGTTTCAGAGACAGGGGTGTCGATATTGGATAGTTGATCGGCCGCGAGTTTCAACAGTTTGCAATAATCCGTCATGTTGGAGAAATTTTCAAGACTTGTATTATTAAATTGTTCCTCCAAATACACAACACGAGTGTGCTTATTATTTTGAAAAAATTCTTCCCACCTAAGCCATAATTCGCGTGCCGTTGCGCCGGATTTCATGATAGTGAGAAGCAAGTCCTGAAAAATACTACCATATATCCACCGTTTGACCGCGACATCAAGTCGCAGCCATATAGAATCGTCAACCTCAGGCGGATGAGGTATGGAGTCATCAATGTGGTCAAGCACGTTGTAGAGACATGTGTGAATACGGAAAAGTTCAACCCATGGGGAGTACTGACCATTTTCTTGATCAAAAATGATCGGGAGGCAATGTTTGATGTTTGTGTGAGTGTGAGGGATGAATGGAGGATGAAGAAGATAATTTTGGTGTGTCATGAGTGACAACGGAGGAGGATGACATGGTGGGAGTTGGTGGAGTATTCATGGCAGTAAATTAAGAGCAGGACAAGAGAAAGAAAATTTGGAGAAGGGGGAAATTCTGAGGCAGTGGCCGTCGGCCGAGAGAGAGAGAGGGAGGGGGCACACTTAGAGAAACCCTAGGGTTTTGGCTTTGATACCATGTAAGATTGTAATAATTTCTCTTGGGGAGTATTCTCATTATTGTAAAATATATATAGTGTGTACAATAGAGGAATCCTAATTCGATAAGGATCTAATATACCATAAATATAATAAATATAAATACACAATATATACCGAATATATGTAGAATATTCGATAATAGTCCAGTCTAGTAACCTAAAATTGTTGTATATATGATATAACTACTTGAAGAAGGAATTTGTGGTGGAGGGGTGGGGGAGATGATTTTTTTTTTTTTTAAATTGAAGTTGTTTACATATATGTGGTACCACACGATTTGATGCGTGACAACTGACAAACACCCTCTTTTTAAAATAAAATTATGGTTGGTGAAGAAAGTGGACAGTAATACCATCTTGAACCAGTTAGGAGAGTACTAGGACCCCCGCAAAATTAATGTCATAATGACAAAATTAGGACAAGTTTGAAGGTTTTTATGTATTATCCCGATAGAGGGGTGGATCTACAGTGATAGTTACGAGTTCACGTGAACCAATAACTTTTGCACAAACTTTATATTATTTAGAAATCTACTACATATCGATAAGTATTTCACTATGAATTAAAGTTATTATTATATTGTTAATATGAGGTCGTTATAGAAAACCATAAACTTTAATACTAGTAGAGAAACAAGAATTAGTGACTGATAAATTTTGTAGCTAAACAGAAAACTCCGTTGCTAATCCTATTTAATGACAAATTAGTGACGAATTGTCAAGAAATTCCGTTAACTATGAGCGATTTAGCGAGGAGACGAAGTTCATAGCTAATTCCAATTTTTCTTGGAGTGATATAAATTCTGAATTCGCCTCTATCCCGACAAATAAACCATGAACATTAGATGCACCAAGTGAAGTTTGAAAAGTTATTTACAATTTCAATCACACAAGGAACAAAAAGAAAAAAAAAGGAGTACGTGATGACATATGATTGTACTTGGAGGATTGCTAGCTATCTTTGTAACCACCATTGGCCTGACATTAATAACTTTTTCTTCAAACCAACTAACAGGTAGTAGAAGTAGTAGTAGTAGACTAGTAGTACAAGTTATCTAGTTCAAGAGGCTCAAAGTGTCACAACACTTTGGGATGGAGGTGGCATTATCTTTGTTGGAAAGTAGAGAGTCATGAGCATACTTGCAATTAGGACAACAAGGTGATGACTCTGACACTATCACTAATAGATGGCAATTTGAACAGGGCAATGTTATCATGCTGATGCTTCCACTGTTGTTGCCTTTGTAATTTGATGATGAGTAGTTTTGCTTCTTTGAGTAGTAGTAGTGATTTTGATCATTCATTGTTTCTTGATGCTTGAAACTTGATGATATGTTTAATTCAAGGTCTAGCTTTTGGTCCTTTGGCCAATCCCGTGTCTTCCTCAGTGTTTTCCTATTTAGGTAATACATTCTCCCAGACTGCAAATAAACACACAGAAATATCATTAGTGAATACACAAAAAAAGGGTTAACTAATGAGCTTTTGTTCTGTGCACTAAATAATTTTTGACCCTATAGTAATTGTAAACTCTCTATATCTAGCATGATTGATAACATTAGAAATAGTGTGATAATTTGCTCTAACGGTCAAATTATTCTATAGCAATGGCAAAAGCAAAATTTTCACCAAGAACCTGGTAAATATACCATATATACATAAATAAATAAAAATTAACTTTGTAATTTTGCTACTAACTCATAATGTAAAAAAAATATATTATCGGTGTGTACAATTTGAACTATAATTTAACAATAGAAAAAGATAGATATGAAGTGAAAAGTTGGAGGAAAAAAAGGGTATACTTCGAGATCAAGACATTGTTCCCAATCCAAAGGAAGAGGGTCTTTAAGTTGAAGATCAACACTTGCTTGAATCATTTCTTGCTTCCTCTTCATTGGAAGGTTGATTTCATGATGAGATACATAATTGGAAAGATGAGAAGGAGCCAAGGAAAGTTCAGGGAATTCCATCACACTATATAATACAATACCACAAATTCATAAACTTTTGATCATCTTTTGTATTTTATGCAAATTACTTACAGGAGAAGAGAAAGGACAAACAAAAATTTGAAGCATATCAGGAGTTGGACAAACTAAATTCCTCTACTTCTTAACTTGAATTTTTATTTGTTGTTGGCAGAGGGGCAGAGGGTCATGCAAGAAGGTGAGTATTTAAAAGAGACCATAAATTGCCTTCATCAGACACATTTAAAGGAGGGCAGGCCAAACATTTAATGAGACAAGTAGATATCTCTTTAATGCCCCAAAATCCTACTACCTCTCTCATATTGGCATTTAAAATCCCCCTCTATAGATGAAACATTAAAACCAAAATTTATTGTGGTGTTTGCATTTCAACAATTTTTATATTATCAGGATAATTTAATCCGTTGTAGCAGGTGACAATGCAAAAAATTTAAACTCAAATCTTAAAGAGACATTGATTATTTTTCAGACTTGCTATCTAAATATTTTTATACTGACAATGCAAAAAATTTAAACTCAAATCTTAAAGAGACATTGATTATTTTCCTCGGCAAGGCCCTTCAGGAATATTGTGACCTGCTTTTGTATCTAATTTTGAAGTCCTTAGTTTAAACTAGCTACCACCTTCATCTCACATATAGTTCATTCATTAAACACTACAATTAATGTCTTCAATTATTAAAAGGAAATTACTGTATCCCAAAGTCATTTATATGTTCATGAGATTAAAATAACAGAAAACCAAAAGATAACTTGAATGAAAAAAGTTAGTTTATGCAATAGTGCTGAACATAAATGGAGGGGTTAATTGAAGGCCTCCACTAGAAAGATATGTATTTATTAGTAGTATTTTTTTAGGATTAAAATTGGAGAAAACCGTACTAGAACTGTAAAAAAAATGGTTAGTTCTTCTCAATTTGTGAATTTGTAGTTTCATCCGGGGAATGAAAATCGATAAATAAAGACCTTAACCAAAAGCAAGGAATTCCAAGAACCCGAACAAAAGCAGAGGCAGCAGTGTAGACACATTTTCAAAAACAAGTAAGACTAGGTTTAAAGGTTGAAGAAAACATGGGAAAAAAGTTATTCTCTATTGACTTACCCTTATATTTGGTCTTGACACGACCTATACATGATGAATGAAGGTTTTGCCAAGGATAAGAATAGCTTGATATCTATTATCACACACAATGTTTTCTGCAATATAAGATTAGGAAGAAAAGATAGGGAACTTGGCGTCTTAAAGCTTTGATTTTTTATTCTTTTTTTAACAATTAGAATCCAAAATGATTATATTTGTACGAGTGCCAAGAAATTTTGAACTATATGTATGTGGATATATTATAAATATCATTTTATCTCACAAAGATATCAAAGGTCGTTGATGTTGGATCATGAAATATAATTGAAAGAAATAATCTCCTTCATTATTTTCATTAATTGAAAGATATTTATACAAGTTACAAAATAGGAGAATCATATTCCTATTCTACTCCTAAAACCTTATTCTACCATAATTCTAACTATACAATTATGGTAAATGTATAATCCTAATTTAGGTAACAAATACACTACAATATACAACAATATATACCATATATACACATATCAACCAAACTGTGATGGGCCAGCGATTCTTGCGTCTCGTGATGGGCCAATAATGGGCCTTATCCGAGACTGCTTTGCTGCTTTGCTCCATTTGCCCGTGATATACACTTCTGTATATTGGGTGTATATCACGGGTATATTGCTTTGTTTAACACACCCCTAGAGTCATAGCGAGCGGTGTTCGAACACTCAGACTGTCCCTAAAATCTTCAAAGAGTACCGAGGGAAGACCCTTTGTAAAGATGTCTGCAACTTGATATCTTGACGGGACATGACATACGCGTACCTGCCCCCGAGCAACCTTTTCACGGACAAAGTGAATGTCTATTTCGATATTGTCGCGCCCGTTTTTAACCAACCAGCGAGAGGTCAGAGCAGAGCACAAACGTATTCGGTGATTCCTGGGTATAATTAAGGAATTGAGGAGTCGCCACCTAATTATTTTACGATGAATTAGGACACCTAAATATTAAATAAATACTGCAATAACTCCAATTTTAAGGTCTGCGAACCTAGTGAGATTGTAGGTAAGGGCTCTTTATTATCCTAAAGGGAAGGGGTTAGGCATCCTTTAAGATCCGCTAACTTGCGGTTATCCGGTCAAACTCAGGTTAATTATTGTACTAAGGGAAATGCAATTTTTAAAATAGAAAGTTAAACTAATGTTGCAAATATTTAGTAAAAGAATGCATTTTTGTACAAGTATGCATTTGTATGGTATTTAAAGAGAAATACATGTAAAGTTGAAAAGTATGCATTTGTAACAATTGAGAGTAAAAACAAATTACTTATAATGCCAAAGATGTAAACTTTTTGGAAATCATTGATTTTGCAAATTGGAAAAGGATAAAACTTATTTGTATGATTGATAAAGCGAATAAAAGATGACCAAAGATTGTTTTTGAAAATTTTAAATATGCATGACTAGCCTAAAAATAAATAAACTAGCAAAGGGTTTCTATGTTTGAATTAACCGAGCCTACAAGTAAATAAGCTAGCGACGAGTTTCAAGTCTTAAACTACCCTATGAATTAATTATAAGTTTGCCTATTCTAAGCATTTCAATAGTTACATAAGTGCGATAAATAATATTACAATACAGAGCGGGGCAAAAACTGAATTAAAGAAAGTAAATAAAATAAATAGTCTTCGAGGCATATCTGCCTTTATTTACTTTATTCCCTGCAAGCTGTCAAGAACAAACGGTTAGAAACAGTTAAAAATAAATAACTTCGGATCCGTATCCAAAACAGTGAGTGTTTTGGTCACGGAGGGCTCAGACTTAAATTTTGAAAAGACCATTCCAATCACATCGTGGCTGCAAACGTATGACTTGGTGGTCATTTTGATTGCCTCGCCTACTAAACGTGTTGGTCTCTCGGATGAAAAAGAAAAGATCATTATAATCATGTCGTGGCTGCGAACATATAACTTGTTGGTTGTTTTAGTCGCCTCGCCTACTAAACATATTGATCCCTCGGATGAAAAAGATTTAAGTCTCATCCTTACCCAGAAGTTATATTTTCGTCTTTACGACTGTGGAGGCCTTAAAATCGACGGATATTTTTCATTGGCCAGTGTAGTATCGTGTTCAAATCAGCAAAAATTAAATCAAAGCAGGAAGCAGAAAAAACAGAGAGGCAATTTCCAAAAAGACGCGATGTTTAGTTAAAAATAGTAAAACAGTAAATATCCATTGCACGGATATTTAAATACTGAAACAGTGGACTGAAACAGGAAAGCAATGCCCGAAAGGTGCGGCCTCGAATTGAATTTCATTGGCCTAAATGCGGTATTTGGTTCAAAACAGTAAAACAGTAAGATATCCGTTGCATTTAAAACAGTAAACTGAAAACAGAGAAACGAAAAAACGCGGCATCGAATTCAATTTCATCGGCCTAAATGCAGTATTAGTTTAAAATAATAAAACAGTAAAACAGTAAGATATCCGTTGCACGGACGTTTAAAACAATAAACGGAAAACAGCGAGACGAAAAAGCGCGGCCTCGAATTCAATTTCATCGGCCAAAGTGTAGTATTTATTCAAAGCAGTAAAACAAACAACATAGTCGCATACAATAGTAAGTAATTAAATGTCCAACCCGGATTATGAATAGTGACCCGAATGAAACAGTGAACTAATTCTAAAAACAGACCCG
Source organism: Anisodus tanguticus (assembly GCA_034509755.1). Lineage (NCBI taxonomy): Eukaryota > Viridiplantae > Streptophyta > Magnoliopsida > Solanales > Solanaceae > Anisodus > Anisodus tanguticus. The sequence continues at coordinate 42,179,788 of CM067560.1, read as the reverse complement.
AAATAGTGACCAGAATCGGAATGAAAAATTCAGATTTTCAGATAACCAGCAACTGATATGAAAAAAATGCCATAATCTGGAAATATACCCAAACCGGGTCGACCCGACCCGGGTCAGGGACTCAACCAGAATCAGATTTTCACCAATCTCAGATAACCAGCAAATAAGATGTAAAAAATGTAAAATTCTAGAAAATATCAAAACCAGGTCGACCCGAAATCAGTGAAGAACAACAAATCGAATTTTTTCCAGCAAATTCAGATAACCAATATGCAAGATGTGAAATGCAAGGATTCTGAAAATATATCCAAATCGGGTCGACCTGACCCATAATCAGTGAAGAACAACCCGAATAGAATATTTCAGCAAAATTCAGATAACCAACAAGGGATGCAAAAAATGCAAAAATCTGGAATATGTCCAAACCGGGTCGACCCGACCCGAAATCAGTGAAGGACAACAAATCAAATTTTTTCCAGATTCTTCAGGTAACCAACATGATATACAAACACAAATCTAATCCTTACCCTTGTCCGGGTCGACCCGACCCGAACATACCCAAATCGGAGACTCGAAAAACAGTGGAGAACAAACCTTTTCTTCTGATTTTGGATTTTGTTTTCGGACTTAATTCTTGAATAACAAGGAGGGCAAATGCTGAAAATCAAGAACACAACAAAATATTTTATATGGAATCGGACCTCCGAAAAATCCTCCCCTAATGTAGAACAAAAAAGGGGTATTTATAGGTCGATTCTCCCCCTAAAACCGAGCTAAGATTCAAAATGAGGGGGGCCCAAAATCACGGATTTGAAGGGATTTTTGGGTATGGGTCGCGGGGTTGGTGGTGTCGGCGTAACAGGGGGGAGTCGGTGGTGTCAGGGGTCGGTGGTGGAGGGTGAGGTGACCGGCGAGGTGTGGGGTCAGGGGTATGGGGTGTTGCGGCGGATGGGAGCCTTTAGGGTTCGTTTGTTTTTTTTTATTATTTTTCTTTTTGGGTTTTTTCGGTTTGGGGGGGGGGGGGAGAATTAAGGGGTAATGGGTAAAGGGGCCGACGAGTTGTGCCGGTTCGGGTTGGCCGAATGGGAGAGGTCGGCTGGGCCTGCAGTTGGGCCGTCAAATTGGTCGAAGAGGGAATGGTCGATTGGGCCTCAGTAGTTTATGTTGGGCTTCGATTGGGGGCTTGACCGAAAATGGGGGTGGCCAATGGGCTGCCCCCTTTAAAATGAGTATTTGTTTTTGGGTTGGGAAATAAATGGGTTATGGGTTGAAAATACAAAAAAAAAGTTTTATTATATAAAAAGAAAGCTTTTCAAAAAATTATAAATTGTAAAGATATCAATATGATAAAAATATAATATTTGCGAAATGCTTGATGCTAAAAAAAATAAAAAAAATAAAAAAATGCGATGCCGTATTGCGAAAAGAAAATAACATATAATATTAGGATAAAAGTATGATTATGATATAAAATGCAAATGACAATAAAAATGCAAATAATAATAATAATAATGATAAATATACATATATATGCCTATATTTTAAAATTGCTTTAAGGTGTCAAAAATATTTAAAATTGCAAATAAAATCAGAAAAGATTTGACAAAATTGGGTGTCAACAGATATGCTTAGTGCGTTGGTGCTGAACCGGATTACCTGAGAGGTAGATGTCACTAACATTATCACAATATACTAAGGTTGCCTTCTGAATGGGACAATGAAACTATAAAAGCAAGTTACGTAACCAACATGATTCTGAGACCACATTAGCTACCCTCGTTATTCTGCCTCGGCACTTGAGCGGGATAGAGTCGCCTGACGCTTCGCAGACCAGGAGATCAAGTTGTTGCCAAGGAACATACAATAGCCAGACATAGACCGTCTGGTGTCCGGACAACCACCCCAATCCGCATCTGTGTATGAGACAAGTGTAGATGTCGATGAAGGATACAAATGTAAACCATAGTCCAGTGTACCCTGAATATACCGAATGATGCGTTTGATTGCATTGATGTGCTCAACTCTGGGATCATGCATAAATAAACACACCTGCTGAACAGCATACGTAATATCCGGTCTGGTAAAGGTAAGATACCGAAGGGCCCCTGCAAGACTGCGATAGCGGGTCGGATCCTCGTAAGGGACGCCGGCCGCGGCACCAAGTTTGGGCTTAGTATCAACTGGAGTGAAAGTGGACTTACATGATGACATCCCAGCCCTCTCGATGATCTCAGTCGCATACTTTCTTTGAGACAAAAACAAACCATCTGAATGACGCTTGACGACAATCCCCAAAAAGTAACTCAAGGGCCCTAAGTCTTTCATAGCAAACTCAAAGCTGAGCAAGGCCATGATAGACTGGCGTAAGGCATCGGAAGAGGCAGTCAAAATGATATCATCCACATACAACAGAATGTAGGCCAAGGACGAACCACGATGGTAGATGAACAAGGAATTATCTGACCTGCTGTGAGTGAACCCAATAGTCGAAACAAAGTTAGCAAACCTCGTATACCAGGCCCGTGGAGACTGTTTTAGCCCATATAAGGACTTCTTCAATAAACAGACATGATGAGGACGGTTGGGATCCCTGAATCCCAACGGCTGATGCATATAGACTGTTTCCTTGAGATTACCATGTAGGAAAGCATTCTTGACATCCAACTGATGAATAGGCCATGCCTTTGAAAGAGCCAAACTAAGCACAGTGCGAATGGTAGCCGGCTTGACCACCGGACTAAACGTCTCACCACAATCTATCCCAATCTGCTGAGTCTTACCATCTCCCATAAGCCGCGCCTTATGTCGAGCAAATGACCCATCTGAATTCTCCTTATAAGCAAAAATCCACATAGACCTGATAACATTAATACCATATAGACGGGGCACCAACTCCCACATCTTATTATCAATAAGAGCATTATATTCATCAGTCATAGCAATTTTCCAATTCGGGTCATTTTAGGCGGACACAGGATTACGGGGAAAGGGGGATTTAGAGACATTAGAATGTAAATTAAAATGTCTTTTAGGTGTAAAAATACCCCGCTGACTACGAGTGACCGGTCTATGACTCGAGGAAGAATTGAGTGAATTTTGGGAATTTGCTAGGCTCGGGACGGACTGGCTAGCAGGCAGTTGGCATGCTGGCCCAAATTGGCAATCTGGAGCAGCCACTAGACCAGTTCCAGAATTGGGCTGGACTGGCCCAATCGCTGGGACTGATCCAGTAACTGGAAATTGTGATAGGACAGTAGGGCCAGCAGGCAGTGGGCCTGTTGGAGAATTTTGGGTGCGGGATATGTCCGAAAAATGGTGAGTAATATACGGGGATATACCATCATCCAAAAAAGTATACGAACTAGGCTCGGGAGTATGAACTTTTGTAAATGGAAATTGGGTTTCATCAAAAATTACATGGCGATTAATTATGATTTTCTTGGAGGATAAATCAAAGCATTTGTAACCACGATGATTAGATGGATAACCTAAAAACACACACGGAGTAGACCGGGCCTGAAGTTTGTTAATTATAGTGGAAGGGAATAACGGATAACATAAGCACCCAAAAACCCGAAGATGAGAATAAGACAGATTTTTATTATATAAAATGTGGAGGGGGGAAGAATATGTCAGACCTTTGGAAGGAATTATGTTGTCATTTGAAGAGCATGATGCCAAAAATATGGGGGGTACGGAAGCATGAATTAAGAGAGTTCGGACAATGTTATTTATGAAACGAATTTTGCGTTCGGCTTTCCCATTTTGTGAAGATGTATGAGGACACGAAAACCGAAAATTGATTCCATTATTGGCACAGAACTCTCAAAACTCCCTATTGTCATACTCTTTTCCATTATCACACTGAATGTTTTTTATTTCTCTTTCGAATTGTGTTCTAATGAATGCTCTAAATTTTATGAAGACGGAAAATACTTGAGATTTATTTGCAATTGGAAATGTCCACAAAAATTTAGAATAATCATCCAAAAAAAGAACATAATACCGATGACCCAATGAACTTAGAATAGGAGACGTCCATTGGTCACTATGAATAATATCAAATGGCATTGAAGTATGAGAATTTGAGTCTACAAATGGTAACTTAACAATTTTCCCTAAAGAACAAGATTGACAAATTGGAGTACGACTCGTACCCTTACAAGAAATAAAACTATTTTTATCTAAAACTGATAAAATAGAGGATCCCGGATGACCAAGGCGAGGGGACATGTAAAGTATTTTTCAAGATAAGGGGTGGAATGGGGGGAGACAACGTTTTCTGACCATAACCCTGAATTGGAGTAGAGTTGCCATTACCAACAATTATACCCCGAGGGTTGCTAAATTTGGAATAAGATGAGAGAGTACCTGAATCGGAAGTCATGTGGGTAGTGGCACCGGTGTCCATATACCAATTTGGGTCCGGTTGAGTCAAACCCAATGTGTGCATTGCGGCCTCGATATCGGTCTGAGTGGGGCCTGCTGCGTGGTGAGCTTGCGGATGTCGGGGCCCAAGTATTCCAGGACTGGGCCATAGCTACTAGAACTGGCGTTACTGGGCCAGTGGGCCGCGACTACTGATTGTTGGGCCTGAAAGGCTGGCCAGCCCACTAGCTGCTGGAAAGTAGGGGCTGCTGGCCCACGTCCCATTGCCCCAGCCCCACTGCTGGGACCAGTAGGGTGGAGGGCCACTGTTCACTGGACGGGGCCCACTGCCTGCTTGCTGCCCACAGGAACCACCACTGAAACCGCCGCGTTTGCCCTCGCGGTTTTTGTTATTATTCTTACGATTATTTTTGCCGCCACCATGAGTATGGTTTTTGCCCGAATTATTAATAAAACCCGAAGAATTTATGGAGGACGTCATTAGGACGATGGGGCTTGCTCCGGTAGCTACCTTTTTAGCCAAACCGGCTTCTTCCAAAGTAAGCATGGAGTGGGCTTGATAAAAAGTGGGAAGTGGGTTGCTTTGACGAAGGAGAGTCCCAACGCCATTATAGGCCTCAGAAAGACCGGCAACCAGTTGTAGAACCAGACGATTATTTGTCACAGGTGCGCCTACTTTACGGAGTTGGTCCGCCAACTCCTTGAGTTTCTTGCTATATGCAGAGACGTTTGGAAATTCTTCCATGCGAACTAGAGAGAATTCATGCTCGAGTGTCACAGCACGTGAATGTTGGTTATCTTGGAATATGTCACGCAATCTATTCCAGGTAGCCATAGCCGTGGTATCCGGCTCAATAATCGTCTGTAAGAGGTCAACCGAAATAGTGGAATAAATCCACTGGAGAACGGTAGCATCAAGAGTAATCCATAACTGAGGATCCTCCGTGGGAAGAGGTATTGCGGGAGGAATTATGTGATGGATAACTTGATGGGAGATAGCGTGAATTTTAAATAATTCTGCCCACGTCACATATTGGACGTTTTCCATCTCAAGCACAATAGGGATACTGTTCTTGACGTTAGAAATCATGAGGGCAAGATGAAAATTGTTCTTAGACATATTGAAAGAACAAAGGAGGGGAAATTTGGGAATAGTAAGAGAGATTTTTGAGAGCGGAAGACAAAATTTGGACAAGAAACCCGAGGGGGGGGGGGGGGGTTTCGGCCGAGAAAGGGCACAAAATTTGGGAGAGAAATTTTTTGTTAGGCCTAGTCTCTTGATACCATAAAAGAAATAATCCCCTTGATTATTTTCATTAATTGAAAGATATTTATACAAGTTACAAAATAGGAGAATCCTATTCCTATTCTACTCCTAAAACCTTATTCTACCATAATTCTAACTATACAATTATGGTAAGTGTATAATCCTAATTTAGGTAACAAATACACTACAATATTACAACAATATATACCATATATACAAATATCAACCAGCCCGTGATGGGCCACTGATTACTGTCCGTGATGGGCCAGTAATGGGCCTTATCCGAGACTGCTTTGCTGCTTTGCTCCATTTGCCCGTGATATACACTTCTGTATATTGGGTGTATATCACGGGTATATTGCTTTGTTTAACAATAATTTATCTACACGAGCTGAAGGGCTTCTTATACGTGACTTAACTTTAGGACACAAATTCAATTATACCGTCCCTTTTAGCTCCATGATGAGTTGAGTTAGAACTCAGATGAAGAGGATTTAATTTCTCCTTTACACAAAATATATAACAAATGATATAGCAGTATAGTACACTCTTCTCGTACTCCCAATGGGTAGGCATTGTATTTTCCTTTTGTGAGTGGATGTATTAACTTCTTTTCTGTGAAATCCTCATTAGCAATTAATGAGAAGTTGGAAGATCTGCATCTATGAATTAATTTCATTAAAGAGGGTGGGAGTAAATATTATATACTACTACACCTCATTTATTGGTATGTCAACAAGTAGTTGCAGAAACCTAGTTGGATAGTCCTTCTATCGGAAAAATTCACATCAATTTATGTTCCAACAACACTAAAAGCTTCTATTTAATTTTAAGAGTACTAGTACTTCCTCTATCCCATTTTAAATATCTTTTTAGAAAAAACAAATTTGGTTCAAAACGAGTTTCAGTTTAGTAAGCTAAAAAGGCATTAATCATTACAGTTTTAAACATCTGCCCTTGCTCAACTGTTACTATTATTCATTTTCTAGGAGAGATAAATAGTCATTCAGCCAAATAACCCGTATGATTAATTAAAGAAAACGCAATCCAAGTTAAATATACAAAATTCGAAATCTAGGAGGAATTTCAGCCATGATTAATATCTGAAGGAATATTGTAGTTCTTGAAATATAATTTCCAAAATATTTAAATAATCATTTCGATATTTCTTCAAAGAAAATTATTCATTTTATTGAAGGTGCGCAATGCTGAACGTTAATGTGATCGTGCAAAAATTGAATCACACACCAAGAGTCCAAAAACTCATACACAAGACTTCACTTATTTGATGTGGTTGCCCCAAATGCCAGTCCAGATGAAAAATGAAAGGATATTTTTGACATTCTTGTATTACTTTGAGAAATTAAACAAAATATTACTTCATATAATTGGAAAAAATGTTTAAACTTGTGTCTTCGGATCACCAGGTCATCAAACACCCTTTTGAGGCCAAAAACCAAGTGGTGCATGAGTCTTTGTAACAAATAACCACCAATTTCCACTGTTTAGGTCCTGATTTCAATAGTAAAAAATGTTTAAAAAATAAAGTTATTGCTTTTGTACTTCAGTCAAAACTGTACGGACCAACCACTTTGCGGACTGTTTTTTTTATTACTAAAATAGTTTATATTTGAAAATTCGTTGAAAATTAACCACTTTTGATGTGAAAACACGATGGTAGTGTTATGGATTCTAACAATTGGTTATTTTTAGTAACTTTTTTGTAACTTTAACTCCAAAAATAGCTAATTTTGAATTTTATCCTATACTTCTCAAATTGAAAGGAAAGGAGCCTTTGCAGTAGAGAGAATTGTTTAGCACTGTGTTGAAGTTACTAGTTGAAGCTGTATTATGGGCCTTTTAGTTTCAGCATTGTATTATTTATATTGAGCTCAGCCCATGTGTAATTATTAAGAATCTTTAATTTTTGCTCTTCGTTTAAAATTTTTTGAGGTTCAGGGTTCAAATTCCTGCTCGGTCAAAAATAAAATAAAATTCGCAAGATAGAGTTTGGATTTACAAGAGAGAGTCTGCCTGCCTTAAAGTAGTGTTTGTTACATTAATGCAAACTCTGTCTTGCTAATTCAAACTATGTCTTGCGATTTTTTTAAATTTTTGATTGAGTGGGAGTTCGAATCCGGAACCCAGAAATTTTAGGCGAAAGACAAAATTTAAAATTTTCAATTTGAGGGACAAAAATTAAAGAACACCCAGGCATTCCTGTTAGATAACAGGTAGCGAGTCTCTATAATACAAGTAGAGGCCCGAATAGTTAGTTACTTTGATCTTTTTCCTCTCACAGAATCGAAAATAAAATAAAACCATTTCAGTTTCTCTCTGAACGACTCACATGAATCCTAAAATTCTTCATCATTTCTAAAATCTAGTTGTTAACACACGGTTAATTACGACCCAAATTAGCAATTCTGATGAATGATAGATCTTAGTCCAACATTCCTATCAACTTGAGAGCATGTTCTTACTAATTAGATGGGGGTGTTATTCTTCATTAATAATATAATGTTTGGTTGTCATTCACATAAATACATTTGTCGAAATAACTTACAGGTTCTCAATTAATTGAAAAATTAAATAAAAATACAATAAACATAAAACTCTGTTGCATTATTTAGAGAAATTAATTAGATTGCAGACTACACATATTGATCACCAGGTCCACCATAAAACATAGTACCAGGAATATGTTGTATGACATTGTACAAATTAGGGCTGTCTAAATCTATCGGCAATTGATTACCTGCATAGTAAATGTACTCACCCTTATCATTTAAAAGTGTCATATTTGTGCAATATGCATCAAACTTTTCGTTTTTAATTGGGAAAAAGCTTGAACCCATTGGAGGTTCACGTATTCCAGGTGAACTATATACAGCTCCACCCCATTCAACTCTTGTTGCAAAATACGCAAAGTCGTCATCAAACACCTCTCGAGGCCAAAACCCAATTGGTATATTAATCTTTGTACAGAACAACCACCAATTTCCTTCATTTATGTCCTATATATTTTCAATAGTAGAAAATGATTAACAAATACTGATCGATATTTTCTTTAATTATGCTTGAATAAAGAAAGAAAAATTACCCAATTTATCAAAAGTTGTATATCAGATATATTCCCTCCACGTTGTGAAACTGGATCAAATACTCCATCGACAGGTACTTCTGTATTTACAAGTACGAAGCCAGGACATAACAAATTGAAACAAGCATTTTGACCATCCTGAAATTAATTATAAAAACGATCATATATTTGAGGGGTCGAGTAAAAGAAATTATGAAAACTAGTTTAGGACTTGCCTCGTAATGTATGAATAACCTAGTCAAGTTGTCACCATACAAGGTAGGGTCAACCTAAATCAGAAAGAAGATTATAATATAAATGTATAGGTGAAATGATAGCTCACTTCTCTATTTATGTAGATAGAAATATTCACTCAATTGACTTACTCTCCAACCGGCTTGTATAATATTTGGTCCTTTAATTATTTTCAATCGACATGCACTATGTTGTTGACCTTCGACATGAGGATTATAGACACTAGTTGTCATCCCAGCTCCTCCAAATTTGTTACTTGGATTGTCTACAGTATGAATGACTGCAACCTGAAGAGAATAGATATATATATATATTCACTAATTAAATTTAAAATTTCTTGGCAAAAAGCTAGAATTAATTTAAACATATTTCATTTTAGTCATTTGTTGTTGATTTAGCAATATTTACATCATTATATCAAGGCTTATTCGAGAACGCTAACAACTAATTGTGCCAACAAGATTCATGGATACAGTGGCACAACCAGAAATCCATACAAAAGAATTTAAAAGAAATACTAGAGTCACACCTAATTAACAATTAAACCCGTGATCTAAAACAACTATTATTGAACCTATTTTGCCACTTTACTATAGAATCTTCTTCGAGAGATTCAACAATTCATATATAACAAAAAAATATTGAGTTTTTTTTATTTGCAGATGCAGTACATTCCGACAACTATGATGTAGTTCATAGTGCAGAAAGTGTCAAATTCTAACGGATACAGTCGAATTCAATATAAATATAAACTTTAGTATCAAGTAAGTACTGATATTTAGTTGTCCTTATTCTGAGGCTTAAATATCAATTTGTTATTATAAAAGAAAAGCGCGAGAAACGTCAATTTCAAACTAAAATGCAAAAAAAAAATAAAAAAAATCATATAAATATGATAAATCATGATTTGTACCTTGTACCCTTGCAAAGGTTTATATCTTCTTCTTTTTGAGTCAATGGAGTTTCCCCTCTGCAAAAATAAGGTATAATATAATGTTACACTGAAAAGCTAAATTTAGTTTGTGATATGAATTTTCAGTGTTCGAGTTATAAGTCATAAACTAGTGAAATATGATTTGTATTAGTACCAACTTTGTCTAACTTAAAAATATATTATCTTATGCAAGAAAGTGAACTGTTCACCATGATATCTTCGGGTGGCGGCATAAGTTTATGTCTAATAAGATCTTGCTTGGTGGTTCTTTTGATAGGAACAGTTCCAACTGAACATCCTCGACCTGGTAATCCAATTCTTGGCAACTTGTTACTTGTTGATATAGTTGAAGCACTCTTTATCATCGACAAAGATGATTTCATCTGTTCATCCAAAATTTCATTTTATAATTCACTACTTATTATAATATATTATATTATATTATATTGGAGGCAAACCTGAGGATGGTAATTGTGATTCTTCAATAAAGGATGATCAAATGCACGTTGCTTGTAGAAGTCCACACAATCGTATATATCACCATATTTAGTCTGTTGATAAAAAAATTGAAATATTAATGGTTTACGTTTTACCAAAGAGTATTACTTTACATACAAAATAGGCATATGATATATATGAATTTTAAAGTCGATGAAAAGATCATTTGAGAATGGTAACAAAGATATCAAAATTTCAAAAGCAGACACATTGAATAAAATAGGGGATCACTTCATGACCAAAAGTAAAAATAATTAAAAAGCAAAAAATTAGTTACAAAATACAAATATAATCACCAAAAGTAAGTTATAATAAGCTAGTATAACTTGTTAGCTATTGAAATGAGTACATACCTTAATCGTTTTAATTCCAGGCTTATTTAGCAGTTTTAGTTGCTTCTCCAACTCTAAATCTTCTTGTTTGGATAACTTTGTTCCTCGAACCCCATCATAACTCAAACATACAAAAACTATCAACAAAAAATGTTCTCTGATCCTTCGATTCATTATCATTTTCTATGCAACCAAAACCAGATTCATTCAGATATTAAAAATTATCATAAAGGATGTGTATATGAAGATAATTTATTCGCTTTCATATGAATAGATTGCTACATGTTCTTCCCAATTTCATTAATGGGCGTCCTTTATGTACTTATTTTCATCTAGAAGATTGAACGTTAATACATATATGGGTAGTGATCAATAGAATTTAATATACATTCATAGAATTTCAGATATATCAAACTAAAGTAAATGAAAGAAGTAAAGAAGACCACCACTTACTTGATTCACCAATTTTCTTGAGGTTGAATTTTTCTAACAACTCTTGTCTAGGCTACTGATTTTATACTTAGGATTTGAAGTGTTTTAATTTATATAGCAATTGATTCATAGAGGAGATTCACCGTATATGACTACTTATTAAAAATTGCCAAATACGTTTATATTTTTATATTCTTACTTTTTGTGGATGTGTGAACAAATGTAATGATATTGCCATAAGGAGATAAATTATTTAACCAAAGTGGACAAATTATTCCATTTCTTAAGATCTATTTATTAATTTAATTGGATGTTGATTGACCTCTAGAAAATCTAAGTTCTTGAAGCCATTTTAGAAACTCATTGATGAGTATTTGCAATTTATTTAATCTTATATATGGTTATCCTCTTTAGTTGTTAAGAGTTTGAAATAAATATCTTTAAATGGTGTCTTATTTAGTTTCTTTTGAATGAGTTTTTCCTCTATGCAAAAGTAAGTAATAATATTAGAAGAGATGTTACATTGGAAGTTAAATTTAGTTTGTGATTGCTATGAATCTTTCAGTATTTCGTTAACTCTATGCAAGTTAATGGTAAAATCTGCGTTTTATTCTTGTGATATACATCTCAATATATTCAATCTTCAATTAATGTGATTTCGGTCCTTGTATGTGAAAAGCATGTTATATTTGATTATTTGTAAAACTATATTACTATCAAATATGAAATATCATTACATATTAACATAACAATAGAGTAATTAAATGGTGAAACTGTTAGATGATATTAATCTCCCTTGGGGAGTCTTTCATTAATATCAAGGTATATATAGAGTACAATATTCATCCCTTATACAATAGGAATTCTAAGCCTATACAAAAGAGGAATTCTAGTCTTACCATAATTATATTTACACAATATATGGAAATATTCTAATTATGGGTAGGAAATATATTGTTTCCTATATTTACACGTTTACACACCCCCTCAGTCGGAGCGGGAGGAGGCCGGACGCTGAGACTGGATCTGAAGTCAAGAAATAACTGCCTGGGAAGTCCTTTGGTAAATATGTCTGCATACTGATAGGATGATGGAACATGTAACACTCTGACATGGCCTAACGCAACTTTCTCACGAACGAAGTGTAGGTCTATCTCAATATGTTTGGTTCGCTGATGTTGACCCGGATTATGAGAAAGATAGATGGCAGAGATGTTATCACAATACACAATAGATGCCTGGCGCAAAGGATACTGAAGTTCTAACAGTAGATTTTTGAGCCAACAAATCTCAGCTACTACATTTGCAACGCCTCTGTACTCAGCCTCGACACTGGAGCGAGATAGGGTAGCCTGTCGCTTGGCAGACCAAGAAATTAGATTATCCCCTAAGAAAACACAAAAGCCGGAGGTGGAGCGTCGCGTGTCCGGACACCCTGCCCAATCTGCATCCGTATATGAAAGCAACCTCTCTGGTGCAGAGGGGTATAGGTGCAAACCATAATCAAGAGTGCCCTTAATGTATCGAATGATACGCTTAAGAGCAGTGAAATGAGACTCCCGGGGGCATGCATGAATAAGCACACCGCCGAACAAAGCATAAGCTATGTCGGCCTGGTGAATGTGAGATACTGAAGTGCACCTGCAAGACTCCTATACATAGTAGGATCAGAGACTGGAGCACCATCCATAGCACTGAGCTTAGATTTGGAATCAACTGGAGTAGGCACCTCTTTGCGGTTCGCCATCTTAGCCCTGTACGCAATCTCTTCTGCATACTTACACTGACACAAGAACATATGATTGGAAGACCTGGTCACTGATATCCCCAAAAAGTAACTCAGCTTCCCCAAATCAGTCATTGCAAAGTCGGACTTGAGCAAGACAATAATCTCATTTTTCAATCCGTCGGAGGAGGCAGTAAGAATAATATCATCCACGTAAAGTAATAAGTAAGCATTGCTACTACCTCGATGAAAAATGAAAAGTGATGTATCACTCTTGCTACATACAAACCCAATCTGCAAGATATACCTGGCAAAACGATCATACCACGCACGGGGGGCCTGCTTCAGGCCATATAGTGACTTACGGAGATGGCAACACATAGTGAGGAACTGGCCGGGGTGAACCCCGGTGGCTGATGCATGTAGTTGTCTCTCTCGGATCCCCATGTAAGAATGCATTCTTCACATCAAGCGATGGATCGGCCGGTGTTTGCCCATGGCAATGCTCAAAGCTCGTGCGGATGGTAGCCGGTTTGACAACCGGGGTGAAGGTCTCACCACAATCAATGCCCTCCCGCCGATTTGTGCCATTAGCCACAAGACGGGCCTTATACCTCTCAAGATCCCCATTATCTCTGAACTTGTGACGAAATAGCCACATACAACGAATGACATTCACCCCCTCAGGTCTAGGTAATAGATCCCACGTGTGCTGTTTAGTTAAAGCATTGAATTCCTCATACATAGCCGCATTCCAATTAGGGTCTTGTTTGGCCAATTTTGGGTTCTTTGGAAGTGGAGAGATGGTTTGGGCAGACAAGTTGAAATGGACTTTGGGTTTGAAGATTCCATGCTTTGAACGAGTTTCCATTGGATGGGTAGGGACAGTGGATGGCGGAGTGGTGTCTGAGACGGGAGGTAAAGTTGGATTAGAAGAAGGTGGGGGCGAAGCCGTCTGAGGCGCCGCGGCTCCTGGATCGAGAGTCGCGGCGCTAGAAGGTCGACAGGCTTCTCTGAAGTTTGGGCGCTGCGGCTCTGACGACGAACCAGAGGATGTGAGTTGTTCGATTATGAGGGGAGAGATAACAGACTCGTCAAGAAATGAGTAGTCCTGTTTTTGGAATTTTGAAAGATTCGAAAACGGGAATGTGGTCTCGTCGAATATGACGTGACGAGATATGTGGATCTGACGAGTCGACAAGTCATAGCATAGATAGCTCCAATGGTTCGACGGGAATCCTAGAAAGACACATGGAGTGGACCTAGAAGCGACCTTGTGAGCGGCGGTGGAGCTAAGGTTGGGATAGCACAGACAACCAAAAATCCGTAGATGATCATAAGAGGGGATTCTATGGTAGAGGATTCCTGTAGGGGTCATATTGTGAAGAGTGCTAGTAGGGAGAATATTTAGAGTGTATTCTGACATTTTAGCAGCATAGACCCAGAAGGGTGGAGGGAGTGAGGCGTGAATCAATAGGGTGCGAATCATATTGTTAATGGTGCGGATGATTCTTTCAGCTTTACCGTTTTGTGGTGAGGTGTGAGGGCAGGAGAATCGAAATACCATGCCATTAGTGGTACAAAAGCGGTGAAACATAGAGTTGTTGAATTCACGACCATTAACTCACTGAAATGATTTTATGCCTTTTCCAAATTGTGTTTGAATGAACTTGCGAAACTCAAGAAATTTGACAAACACTTCCGATTTAAATTTAAGAGGGTATAACCAAACGTAGTGTGACAATTCATCAAGCAACACAAGATAGTATTTATGACCGAGAGAACTAGAGATAGGGATGTCCATAAATCGGCATGTATGATATCAAAAGGAGCAAATGTAACACTAGTAGATGATTTAAACGGAAGACGAATATGTTTGCCTAAAGAGCAAGAAACACAATTTTGGGCATGTTTCCCATTACAAGCAATGAAATTGTTCCCTCTAAGAAAATTAAAAACTGGGACTCCTGGATGACTAAGCCTATTATGCCAAGTTGAAGAAGAAACAACCGCTAAAGTGACGGGAGAGCAAGATCTGGCAGCGGAGGTGGAAGTGAATGGATAGAGATCCCCCGTGCTATTGCATCTCGTAAGAGGTGTCCCCGTATGAAGATCCTTCACCGTAAAACCAAAAGGGTCAAAATCCACAGAGACAGAATTATTACGAGTAAATTGGCGGACAGATATGAGGTTCTTAATCATGTGTGGGGAATATAGGGTGTTTTTGAGGGAGAAGGGTGGATGAGGAGGTTGTGTGTATGAGGTACCATAACCCTTAACTGGAATGCGTTGTCCACTACCAACTGTAACATATTGAGGATGCTTTAAACTAAATAGTTTAAGAATAGTACCTGTAGACTGTGTGACGTGAGATGTGGCGCCTGAGTTCATGTACCAAGTATTGTCAGGCTGTTGCATAGAGAGGGTGTTGAACGCCTGACCCAACTCAGTGGGTGTCATGCCGGAGGAGGGCTGCGGGACCTGACCTTGCATGAAGTGGGCCTGCTGTGGGGCTGGAGTAGGGCCTAACAAACCGGGGTAAGAATACGGATTGTATGGCTACTGGTACTGGAATGGACTTGGCGCTGCGGCTCTGAACTGGGGCGCCGTGGCTCTGTACTAGGGCACCGCGGCGCTGTAGACGAACTGCTGAGGAGCCGCGGCCCAGTTGTTTTGTGATCTCTGTTGTTGTTGCTGCTGTTGGTTCTGTTGACCGCGTCCCTTGCCACGACCACGACCTCCTCTACCGCCGCGGCCTTTTCCACCCTTGCCGCCGCGGCCTTTTCCACCTTGCCCCGCGGCCCTGCCGCTGTTGGGAGTTGTCTGGTGGCGTCTGATCTTGGGGTTTCGTGTCGACAGCTAACACCTGCTGGGTGTGCTCATCCTGCTTAGCACGACGGGTTTCTTCGAGCAATAATTGTGAGCGAGCTTTGTTAAAACTCGGTAGCGGATCTGCCTGTTGAATTATGGTGGCCAAAGTATCATATTCTCCCTTAGTAAGGCCAGAAATCATTTGTAGCACCATTTTATCGTCGGTGATGGCGTGCCGATATTGGAGAGTTGATCCGCTAGAAGTTTAAGGCGCTTGCGTACTCGAGACATTGGAGAAGTTTTCAAGACGTGTTTTGTTGAACTGGTTCTTCCAAATACACGGCACGAGTGTGCTTGTTGTCCTGAAAAATTTCCTCCAAACGATTCCACAAGTCAAGGGTTGTGGAGTCAGATTTCATGATAGTAAGGAGCAAATCCTGAGAGATACTATCATATATCCATTGTTTGACGCCGGCGTCGAGACGATGCCAGATAGAATCATCAACCTCCGTAGGGCGCGGAATAGTGTCATCAATATGGTCAAGCACGTTATAGAGACATGCATGATTGCGAAAAAGTTCAACCAAGGAGAATACTGGTTGTTTTCTTGATCAAGAATAATGGAAATATGGTTCTTGATGTTGGAAACAGTAAGGGCGGGGTGAAACAGGGGTGATGACTTTGTGGAGGTAGAGGCGTCAGAAAGTGTGGAAGAATCAGGGATAGCCATTTAGAGAAGAGAAGAAAGGAAGAACAAAACCCGAAAAACAAGAAGAAAATTCGGGAGGGCCGCGGCGTAGGAGAGGCAGCCGGCGGCTGTGGAAGAGAAAGGTTTTTAGGGTTTTGTTTATTTGGCTCTGATACCATGTTAGATGATATTAATCTCTCTTGGGGAGTTTTTCATTAATATCAAGGTATATATAGAGTACAATATTCATCCCTTATATAATAGGAATCCTAAGCCTATACAAAAGAGGAATCCTAGTCTTACCATAATTATATTTACACAATATATGAAAATATTCTAATTATGGGTAGTGAATATATTGTTTTCTATATTTACACGTTTACAGAAACATTTAATACTTATGATAAATTTGTGAATATTCACAAGCAAAGGGGATTAAAAGTCCTACATTAGAGGGTAAAGCTCTCCCTAATAAAAATGACTTCGTACCCAATGCTTTTAACTTCTGTTAAAACACGAAAAGTTAAGGTGATTTTATTAATTATTAGGGGAGAATATAATCTCCGAATTCGTGTTCATTTCACCAGCAAAATTAGAAGGTTGGAGTCGAAGATATCTTTTATTTGTCAAGGTATTCTCGTAGGAAAAGAACTCTCCTTACAATCATTTAAATGTAGTAAATTTGTGTTTGGCTTATTTGTATCTTCGATTAAAAGCATTTTTTGGTTCCTTAATTAATAGAATTTTAATTTTGGTCTTTGTGCCATTTGATGAAATACATTATATCTTCTTAATTCGTTAAAATGTTCACTACTTGTGAACACTCACAAATTTATCATAGTTATAACAATACCACCTCTTAATAACCTATATGTTATGTTAGTTTGTACCTTTAATCCATGTTTGACAGGGTAACACGATTCTAAAACAATCCAAATTATATATCGTAATTTCTACCTAAAGGACTAAAACACAAATCTCAATTAACTGAAGATTAAATATACTTCATCAAATATCACACACGAAAATGGTGATGAATCTTTCTCATATAGTGCAAAAATCTTTATGATTATTCTCTGATTATTCTAGATTTGGATAGAAACAAAATCAGAATTACCAATAATCTGGGGATTAGAAGTGTTACTATCTCTTGTATTGAAATAAAAAAGAGATAAAACAAAATGTTCTACAACTTTCTTGAATTGAAATTAAACAAAATACAACATAATTTAAAAAGTAACTAAACTAATTATTAAATCTCACCAGGTCCACCATAAAAGATGGTATGATTAAAATCTTCCCCATAATCTGGGAGATCTATTACATTATATAACATAGGACTTGTTGAAAATGTTGGCAGCTTATAACCTAATAAATTAATGTTTTCACCCTTATCATTTAAAAGTGCAATATCTTTGCAATATGCATGAACTTTAGCACTTCTTACACGAGGATAAAGGCCAGAACCCATTGGTGGTTCAACTATTCCAGGTGGACTATACACAACTCCACCCTATTAGTGAATATTATTTAAATATTCATCATATCTCTTGTAATTATTAGTGATGTATAATTATGACAGAAATATGATCCCTATTATATTAGGATTTCACATTGTACACACTATATATATTTGTATTAATTAGAAAGACTCCCCAATTGAGATTAATACAATTCTACATGGTATCAGAAGCCAACAATCTTCCCCAACCCAAAGCCTAATTTCGGCCGCTCATTCCCCTCTTTTTCCGGCACCGAACCGACCGTCTACTGCCGGTATACCTTCGATATACGCTGATATACAGCTGCCAAGCCCTCTAATTCTGCTAACAGCGATGTATACCCCTGGTATATTGCTACTATACAGCCCTCCCTCCTTTCCTATCTCTCAAACAGGTCGTATACCCCTTGTATACAACCTATACACGTCGATATACACTCTATATATGATTGATATACCATCCCTGTCACTGTATACTACCCGTATACAAACTCCCTAAGATCTTATACACCTCGTATATGGCTATTTCTGCCTGCTTCGTATACGTCCCAACCCCCCCGGGTGCTATTTTCTCTCTCATATCCGATCTTCGGCAGCCATCATGGTCGAGAAACCACGACAGATATGGTTGTGGATAGAGGTGCAAGGGTTGAGCTGGGAACTGGGCTTCCAACTTGGGCCCAGCAGCCCCAGACAGAGCCCAACAGTTCTGGCCCAAGTTCCAGCAACAGTGCAGCTCGCCCCAGATGAGCTGTTGGGCCACTGCCATCCGGCCCACCATCCTTCAGCCTAACAATGGCCCAGCAGTCTGGGATCACGTCCGACAGCCCACAGAAGTCAGGCCCAATTTCCTGGGACCGACTTCTCTACTCCGGGCCTTCTCCAATCCAATTTGGGCCAGACTTTTGGCACATTGACTCCTCGGAAGCCCGATAATGCATGACATATGGATACGGGCGCCACGTCTCACCTCACCAACAATTCTAGTAATCTTCCTCAAATGCATAATTTAAATACTCCGCAATCTATTCTAGTTGGAAACGGTCATCGCATTCCAATTCAGGGTTTTGGCCACACTCTAACCCCACCACCGCATCCCCACTTTTTCCTAAATTACATCCTCTATGCCCCACACATTATCAAGAACCTAATCTCCATTAAAAAATTTGCCACAGATAATTCTGTATCAATTAACCTTGACCCGTTTGGGTTTTCTATAACGGACCTAAGTACCGGGAAACTCCTTACCCGATGCAATAGTGAGAGGGACCTATATCCTTTCCTATCCACGTCTGCTGCCATTGTTACCCTTCCCACATCTCTAAATGCACAAGTCTCTCATCCCACCGCTTTAGCACAAATCTCTCAGTCAACCTAACACAATAGACTTGGATATACATGAGCTCCTGTTGTTAATTTTATTCGAAACAATAATTTAATTCGTTGTCCTAGTAGAAAATCTGCCCAACTGTGTTTTTCTTGCCCTTTAGGCAAACACATTCCCTCCCTTTTCAGTCTTCCTTAAGTGTTACGTTTTCTCTGTTTGATATTGTTCATGCAGATTTATGAACATCTCTTGTTATTAGTTCACAGGGTCATAAATTCTATCTTGTGTTATTAGATGACTTTTCTCACTTTATCTGAATTTACCCTCTAAAATTCAAGTCTAAAGTTTTTACCAAGTTTATTGAGTTTCGTAACTTTATCAAAACACAATTTGAAAAATCTATCAAATCATTCCAATATGATAATGGTCGTGAGTTTAATAATTTCGCGTTTCATATTTTTTGCACCAATAATGGCATGGTCTTCCATTTCTCTTGTCCCCACACCTCACCCCAAAACGGAAAAGCCAAACGAATCATCAGTACTATCAACAACATGGTTCGTACCTTTCTTTTCCATGCCTCTCCCCCATCATTTTGGGTCTATGCAGTCAAAATGATAGAATACATCCTTAATATTTTATCCACCAGTACTCTTCACAACAAAAACCCCACCAAAATTCTCTATCGTCGGATCCCTTCGGTTGTCTTTGCTATCCAAACCTTGCCTCCACCGCCCCTCATAAATTAGCACCCCGTGTGTCTTCGTAGATTTTTCGTCTAATCATAGAGGCTATTTGTGCTATGACATGTCCACTCATTAAATTCACGTCATGTTTGACGAAATCATATTCCCTTTTTCAAACATCCAAAATTCCGAAAAATGGAACATCCAAAATTTCACAAAATGGACTATACCTTCCTTGACGAGTCCAACATCTCCCCATTTATCCTCAGCGAGCTCTCCCGTACCGCCACCAATGCTGTCATGTCTTTGTCTCCGACCCATGACGGTGCCACCACCGATAGTATCTCTGCTCTACGTAGGTCATCACCGAATGTCACCACCACCACCACCACTCAGCTTACCATCTCTCAGTCTCATAAAGTCCCCATCTCTGACATCGAACGGATGCCCACTGTGTCCCAGTCATCGGCTGCCACCAATCCCGACTTTGTACCGATGGCGAAACCCACAACCAAACACGGTGCCGGAACAACCCAACTGCCCAATAACACTGTCAACACAGTTCCTACCTACCACAGTCACCAATACCGGCAACAACTACCCCAACCCATATTGATATGCCAGATTGGTGCCCATACACATCCCTATGTCTTCCCCGAAAATGACCCACCCAGTTCAGTTTCCCATTGACCAACCCTACAGAAATCCCGACATCGTCCCTGCTAGTAACCCGACACTCAACCCTTGTTGCATAATTTTAAAATTCATTGAACATCTCTCTTGGACAAAAACCAATTGGTATATATTCAAGGAATAACCACTAATTCCCATTCTTTTGGTCCTGTAATTTCTAATAGAGAAGACAAAATATTGTTAGCAAATAAAGATAGTTATGCTTTATATGTTACTATTGGTGCTTCAACTCGAAGTCATGTTTCTCGGATCCTTCGAAAGTATCATCGGAGGTGTGTTAGATCCTTCAAAAGTTATATATTGTTTGGAGGATTCGATCGGCATGGGTGTAACATGTCATGTATGTTGGATCCTTCAAAAGACAAGCTGACACTTTGGGAGGATTCGAGCAAATATCGCTTGAAGTTATATGAGATAATAGCGCTTTTGGTCTCTGAGTTATTGGTAAAATTTCACTTTTGGTCCTTGTGACATATGACTTAGCATATTTAACCTTCACCTAATTGAAATATATGTTTTTGTCCATTCAAGGAGAAAATGTTATCTTTGACTTATCTATAGCACTATATTAATGTCACATATGAAGTAACAATACAAATTTAACGTAACACACAAGTGATTAAGTGGTGAACGGTTAATATTTCTTGTAAACTTGTGAATGTTCACAAGCAAAGGGATAAAAATGCATAATTCATTTAATTGAAGGTTTAATATGCTTAATCATCAGTTATTATAAGGACTAAAATAATTATTTTATCTATAATTAAGGGACCAAAAGTGCTAATAACGCAAGTTATATAATAGAGGCAGAAAAGTTGCCCAATTTATGCTAAACGCCCGGTCAAATAGGTTACCGTTAATTTGCGAAATTTGGGGAAATGGTGAACCCAAAGTCACTTGTGTGTTTAAAAGTACAAAGCTAGGACATAGCAAATCGAAACAAGAATTTGTACCATCCTTAAAAATATGAAACATATTATGTTTTATTTAGGGACGAATTAACTACTTATAATACACATAAGAAGCTAACAATATTAGTAACAATTAATTGGAGAACTTACGTCGAAATGTATGAATAACCTAGTCCTGTTGTCACCATATAGCGTAGGGTCAACCTAACAAACCAAAATGGAAAATAATGATATATAGGCACCAAGAAGAATATGTTATTCACAAAGAGTGGTTGATTTGACGTACTCTCCAACCCGTTTGTATAATACTTTTTTCTTTCATAAGTTTTAATCGACATTCACAAAGAGTGTGGTGGCTGTCCGGTGTTTGATGAGGAGGTAAGAAGGTTGTATATCAGTAGTATTCCAGAGGTATACGGGGCTGGTTGTATAAGTGAAGGGTTGTGTAGCTGTATATTAGCGTATATCAGAGGTATATCGGCGTTATACGGGCGGTTTGGCGCCGGAAAAAGGGATGAGAAGGGCGTCCAAAATTAGGGTTTAGGGTAGGGAGGGATTTTTGGCTCTTGATACCATGTAGAATAGTGTAATTCTCTCTTGGGAGTCTTTGTCATTAATACAATATATATATATATATATATATATATATATATATATATATATATATATATATAGTATATACAATGTTGAATCCTAATTAAATAAGAATTCTATTTTACTATAATTATATACTAATATTAATTAAAAAAAATATGATGAATATATTGTAATATTCACTAATACCGTTGTCACCATATAGCCTAGGGTCAACCTAACAAACCAAAATGGAAAATAATGATATATAGGCACCAAGAAGAATATGTTATTCACAAAGAGTGGTTGATTTGACGTACTCTCCAACCCATTTGTATAATACTTTTTTCTTTCATAAGTTTTAACCGACATTCACAGAGAGTTTGTGATTTATGCTAAGAGGATTGTATATAGCAGCGATCATCGAAGCTCCACCGAACTTGTTATTTGTATTATCTTCAGTTGTAACGATAGCCAGCTGAAGAGAATAAATGGTAGTGCAAATTAGAAATTTCTTCACAAAGAGTTAGGATCAATGAGCTATTTCCAATTTTGTGATTTGCAGTATAGGAAAAGAGGATCACATAAGATGTGCTATTCAAAATTGAAATGCCAAAATGGAGAATAATAAATTTATATAAAGATAATATTTCAGAAGTAATAATTATCTACCTTTTACCCTTTCAAAGGTTTAATCCTTCTATTTTGGGAATCAGTGAAGTTATCCCTCTGTGTAAAAGTAAGATAATGTGACAAGAGATGATATATTTACCGGAAAGCTGAATCATGATATGGAATGTTGAGTATTCCGTTTTATTAGTTGGAAAAAATAACTATCAATTGGAACAATAAAATCTTACATTAGTAAGTGGACAACCTGTTGGAATTTTACTATTGTGGAATTAAGTTTATCCCATTATTTATGACTCGAATAACTGGGGCCCCGCACGTCGGAAAACGTCATTTCCACACACATGCAATCTTAGTGCCAAGTATCGTAAATTTCGTTAATGAAAGAGATATTGATACGTAAGTGAAGTGTTTGAGACATAGAATGATTGACGGTTATTTGTTAAATGACAAGTGTTCCACGTTGGTAAACGAAGCGAAGTGTAAGATGGTACGGGTCGAAAAAGGGCCGCGGAGCCGAGAAGGGCCGCGGTGCCTCCCGGACTGGGCCGCGGTGCTAATTCCAATTTTTGGTTTATAGAGCCGCGGCACCGCGGTGCTAAATGATGCAGCGCCACGTCGCTTCCAAGGCAGTGTTTGCTCGACGGAAGTCCAAAAGTTTGGCTGATTATGGAGAGGTTTTGGAGCATTAACTTGCAGTTTTACCTCCATAACTCAGCCATTATTTGGCTACATTAGTTGGTGGTTTAAAGGGCCATTACATGGCATTTAAATGACCATTACATGGGCACTTGAAGAGGCCATCTTGCACACCTATAAATTGAGGTCTTTGACTCAATTCTATAAAAGAAAATATATAGCTGAACATAGAGAGACCATGAACAGCAAAATAAGTTAACAACACCACAAAGAATCATATTTTCCTTATATCAATCCTTCTCTTAGAAATCTTCATTATTCGTGTTCTTCGCTGAGATCATTTGTGTAGGCTTTGCACACTTGATAATTTGTTATTTCATCTTGGGAGACTATTGTCCACACTTTCGTAAGCCTATATACGGGGGCAATCTTGTCTTAAAGACAGAGAGACATCTCTCGACTCAGCCGGTGGTGTTGTGTTTTTATAATTAGTTGCTAAGTGTTTCAGGTGTTAACTTTACAGACGAAGGACTCTAACCGTTCGTATTCTCAGTGGATCTACAAGCCACAAGTGTAGAAGTTCATGTTCTTGTATTTCCGAATACAAGTTCTATATTTGAAGTTTCATTTAAGATCAAGATATTGACAACTTGTTGTTGTCCTCATTGTTGTTTATCTTTTCGATCACTGTAATAGTTATTTACTATTCCCGTTGTTGATTTACATATTCCAACAATTTTAAGACAAAATTTGTATTAGTAATTCGAAAGATGTTGGTCGACAAGTGTGTGACCAAATCCGACTGTTGTTTTCTTCTTGAAAATAGTTCTGATGACAGTTTGCTAACAGTTCAAACACTGTCTCCGTCAACAACCGTGCTTTCAAAACTGGTTCTAGTTTTAGTTCTCTCTTTAACGACAGTTACAAATCTGTTTCCGTCAAAGGAGGGATCTTTGGATCTGATGTTGAGCTTCAAGATACTGCTGATAGTCATGCTAGTACGACTAAAGATCAAAGACAAGTTGGTTTCACCGCTCCCGAGAGTGGTGGAAACAAGTGCCCACGAGAGGCCGAAGATGTCAACTGGGACAAGAGAAGAAGGTTGAAGATGATGTTCTATCATGTAGCAACATGCCGATATCTGTCCCAGACAAAGTATCTGAATTATGGTAAGGAGGATGTGGACACTTAGTCTAACTGAAGTGGGCCAAAATCCAAAATGTCTAAGTTAATTATCCTTCCTTATCTATAATGGGTGTAGTTAATATCTGAATAAAAGTGTGTAAAGCAAGGCTGGAAATATGAAAGTGTTTTCATTAAAAACTTATATTCCCTACACTCTAAAATCAGATATTGAATCTTCTTCCTTCCCGGTTAGAGATTGGACTATTGTAAACAAAACTTAAAAAATCCGTTATTTTGAGTGTAATTATGACAAGTGTGTAAAGTATGTTCGCACATACGAAAGATAGAGATCCACTGACTGTGCGTAAACTATTACCACTTTTAAGTAAGCGCCAGAAATTGTCTGGGCACCAATCACAAGGGAAGAAGACAGAGATAATGGTTTATCTTAAGACATTGAACTTGTCACCTATCTGACAGAAGATCCTTCAATTGGACACTCAGTCGTACAAAGCCTACGGGTGACTAGATGGGCCATAATTTATTTGATAAGGATGATGATGGACACTCAGTCGTACAAAGCCTACAGGCGACTGGAGTGGGGCCAAAATTCATTTGATAGGAAAATTAATGGACACCTAGTGAGGTGGGCCAAAGTGTCTAGGTCTTAAATGATGTGAAGGCCAAAAGAAAGGCAGAAAAGTAATTGGACACTCAGTCTACCAAAACAACTGGAGTGGGCTAGAGTATCCAGATCACATATGATCTGGTTACGCCCTAACCACGGACAAAAGGTTGTTCATGTGAAGCAACGCCACCTCTAAAGTAGAAGGGGTTGGAGAGATTGTCCTCAATAGGACTTCAGGGAATGGGATCACTCTAAAATAAGGTGACACATGTCCCAAACTTGGTTTAAGGGACGCTGTTGGTCAAACTGGTTTGAGACTAGTCCAACATGTCCATAATAACTAAGAATGGTAAAGTATGTCTGTAGCTAAATGAATGATATATTTGTAATCTGTGCATCTATGCCATTATAGAGTAAGACACGTTAAATGAAAAGTCATTCAAAAGCTAACAAAGTTGAAATGGTTGCCTTCTGTTGACATAAACCCTCAAAATGAATGTGAGGTAGGCGAAGATGCAAAATCACATTTCCACTCCGTCAAAGGAATAGCGAAAGAAGCACCGCTCCTCTAGAACTTAGTCACACCTACATGGGTGATTTGAAGTTTATACAAAATATAGGGGGGAGACAAGTACTTTGTGACCTTCATTGATGATGATACAACGTATTGCATCCTTAGCAAAGATGAAGTTGTTGAAGCAGATAAGCGCTACAAAGCAGAAGTTAAAAATCAACTAAGCCTACGAATTGAGAAATTCATAGTGATAGATGGGGAGAATGTGAAGCATCGTTCATCAAACGAATGCTCATTTCTCACCTCAGTCTAATGGTGTTAGCCAAGCACAAAGTCGTACGCCCAAAATATGTGGGGCAATGTGATCCTTACCACTAATGCAATTCTCAACAGAACTCCGCATAAAGATAATGATAACCCTCCATGTGAAACATGGAAAGCATCCCACCTACAAATATTGTGATGAGAGGTGGCTTGGTAGAGGTTGGAATACCGAAACAGGTCAAGTTGGACCTAAGACTGTAAATTGCATATCCACTGGAT
Source organism: Anisodus tanguticus (assembly GCA_034509755.1). NCBI lineage: Eukaryota > Viridiplantae > Streptophyta > Magnoliopsida > Solanales > Solanaceae > Anisodus > Anisodus tanguticus. Next base: position 42,153,604 of record CM067560.1, on the reverse strand, counting down.
CTGCAAATAACAATAGTGCTTATCTCCTCTTAGTGTCAAAGAATGCTGAATTCTTTGAAGATAACTTTCCTTGAGAAGGAAAAAGAAGTAATTGCTCGAGGTTAACAAGAACCCGTGAGGGCCTGACTATCCGGAACTAGATGTTTCGTATCTACAGGACTCGGAAGTTGCCGACTATCCGGAACTTAAAATTCCAGATCTACAGAACTCAGGGATTCTAGATGTTGAACCGAGACGGAGCAAAGAGGGGACAAAGACTTGTTCCAAGCCTTCTAGCTTGTATGGTTGAGAATGAACCATGAACAATTAACAGAGAATTGTCATATCCAGAAGCGCTGCTTTGGAAAGAAGCTACAGAAAGAGAAATAGATTTCATCATATAGAACCATACTTGTGTAATGGTTGACCTTCCTCTGAAAAAAGAACCTTTGGGTTGTAAAAGTGGATACTCAAAAGTGAGTACAAAGTAGATGGATCTACTGACGAGTATAAGGCCTCGGCTACTTGTACATGTGCTCCCATGTGAATAGTTTAACCTCCACGACCATCGCAGTCTTACATGGCATGGATGTTGAAACAACCTTCCTAACCGGAGAATTGGAAGGGGAGAATCAGAGTTGGTTTGTTGGACTGTTGGGCTTCTTTCTGAACTTTCATTTTGGTCCTTGAAATGTTTACATTTTGGTCGTGGAAGTTTCAGTTAAAATTAAAATAATGAATCTGACAACAGAAACATTGAATCTGAAGTTAGAAAGCCAACAATTGGAAAAACCAACAGTCTGAAAGTGGAAGTCATATTGAAACAAAAGTCTCGATATGAAAGATATGGGTATCACAGATGACATCTTAGGAATTGAGACTTCTAAGACATCTAGCGGACTGGTCTAACTCCAAACTCAGTTGTGAGATAGTTGACAGTCTCGTTGAAGCCACCAATGGATATGAATCATAGAACTGATTGGAATCATGGTGCACCCATATACAAAGAGCGATATATGCAGGTCACATATAGTTCAATATATTGTACACACTACAATCGACCTGGTTTTGGCCTACAAAACAGATCAGTTGAACTAAGGTTCACTCATGATTCTGGAAATGATCGATAGAAGGCATTAAGTCGGATATGACGATATCTGAAATATTCTCTTATCTACGGATTATGGTATTCTGGATGTCCAAGCAGTTCTAGGAAAACACAGTGATGCAAACTGGACATCAGATATGAAGAACACCAAAGCCACACGTAAATGTGTATGGTGGGTCTTGGAAAATCCTCTAAGAAAACTTGCATCGGCCGATTCATGATGGAATCAGAGTTTATTGCTTTATACTAAGCATGAAAAGAAGTTGAGTAACTTTATGACTCCTTAGAAGACGTCCCTTATTAGGAGAAACCCATTCCTTCAGCTGTTATACACTATGGCTAGCCGATCGGCTTCAGGAAAGGCACGGATGACGGCGTCTGGACATATCTGTCTGATCTGTCGGAACATAAGACCATATGGCAGTTGATCACCACGGGTGTCACTTATTTGATTAGTAATCAAAGGATATAGCGGACCCTTTAACTAAGAGACTACCCGAAGATCAAGAGTTCTGCCTGTCTAGGAGAATGGGTTTAAAAACCTAAATAATTCAAACCTTTGCGGTGGTAACCCAACCATACTGACTGGAGATACCAAAAATTTGATTCAATGGAAAAACTAAACTGCAAAAGGTTCAGTTGAACGCTTTGGTGGAAGCAAAATCACTTCGGATGATGATTTCTGCAAAGAAACGTAAATCCAAAGCCGTTCCCGCGATATACATTAAAGAGCTACCTGCATGGTGGGTAAAGGTTAAGCTTTCAAACCTTTAACGATCTTCAAACGGTTGAGGTTAAGGTTGGAGAAACTTTTAATGATTCCTAACACTTGTGAAGTGGGGTATAACAGGATACCTTGTAGGAGATCACCTATTTAAGTGCGAGGACAAGCCGCCTCAAATGAACGCACTTAAGAATCCAAGTGTGTCCACGGCCACAATGGACAGAACAAAAGAAGAAACGAATAAAGGGAATGTATTGTGTTGGTACCGTTGTCTTGGCTTACATTAAACACTGACGGTTTAAGACATCACATTCACCGCGCAGTAAGTAAGTCCGATGGTATTCAACTAGGGAAGGTTCAAAGCATAAGCTACCTCTCCTGATGCAATATCTTTTCGATAAAAGATTGCTGAAAATAGGCACATTGTGTGTGCGCCAAAATCTCTTTCAAGAGGGGATTGTTGGAAATTTACTAATGTGGAATTAAGTTTATCCTATTATTTATGACTCGAACAACTGGGGCACCGCACGTCAGAAATGTCATTTTCACACATGTGCAATCTTAGTGCCAAGTATCGTAAATTTCGTTAATGAAAGAGATATTGGTATGTAAGTGAAGTGTTTGAGACATAGAATGATGGACGATTATTTGTTAAATGACAAGTGTTCCACGTTGGTAAACGAAGGAAAGATTGTGCAAAGTGTAAGATGGTACGGGTCGAAAAAGGACCGCAGAGCCGAGAAGGGCCGCGGCGCCTCCCGGACTGGGTCGTGGCGCCGGAGCGCCGCGACGCTAATTGCAATTTTTGGTTTTTGGAGCCGCGACGCTAAATGATGCAGCGCCGCGGCGCTTCCCAGGCAGTGTTTACTTGACGGAAGTCCAAAAATTTGGCTGATTATGAAGAGGTTTTGGAGCATTAACTTGGCAGTTTTTCCTCCATAACTCAGCCATTATTTGGCTGCATTAGTTGGTTGTTTAAAGGGCCATTACATGACATTTTAATGACCATTACATGGGCACTTGAAGAGGCCATCTTGCACACTTATAAATTGAGGCATTTGACTCAATTCTATAGAAGAAAATATATAGCTGAACATGGAGAGACCATGAACAAAAAAATAAGTTAACAACACCACAAAGAGATCAAATTTTCCTGATATCAATCATTCTCTTAGCAATCTTCATTATTCGCGTTCTTCACTAAGATCATTTGTGTAGGCTTTTCACACTTGATAGTTTGTTGTTTCATCTTGGGAGACTATTGTCCACACTTTCGTAAAGCCTATATACGGGGCAATCTTGTCTTAAAGACAGAGAGCCATCTCTCGACTCAGCCGGTGGTGTTGTATTTTTCTAATTGATTGCTAAGTGTTTCAGGTGTTAACTTTACAGACGAAGGATTCTAACATTTCGTATTCTCAGCGGATCTACAAGCCACAAGTGTAGCAGTTCATGTTCTTGTATTTCCGAATACAAGTTCTATATTTGAAGTTTCATTCAAGATCAAGATATTGATAACTTGTTGTTGTCCTCATTATTGTTTATCTTTTCGATCACTGTAATAGTTATTTACTATTCCCGTTGGTTCTTTACATATTCCAACACAACCTTCGTCAGGTAATCCCATTGCTTGCAAAGTATCACTTGGCGATGTAGTTGGAACACTCTCTTTCATAAACGAAGAGGGTTTAATCTGTTCATCCGATTTTTTTCCAATCACCACTAATTTTCATCATTATTAGTATTAAGAATTGAGAGGATATATTGGAGACAAACCTGAGGATGGTAATTGTGATTCTTCAATAAAGGATGATGAAAGGCGGGTTAATCGTAGAAGTCCACACAATCATATATATCACCATATTCCGTCCGTAAATATAATCATTTACATTATACCAAATTAGAATCGTAGCAATGCAAACATAAAAGACTTCTCTAGTTCTCAATATATTACTACATTTTAGCTATTGAGGCGAGTACCTGTATGGTTTTTCTGGGAGGCTTATTCAGTAGTTTTAGTTGCTTCTCTAATTCTAAGTCTTCTTGTTCGGATAACTTTGTTCCTCGAACCTCATCATAGCTCAAACATAAAAAGAGCAGCAACAAAAATTGTTCTATAATCCTTAGATGCGTCACCATTTTCTACATGTCATAAAGGAAAATTCATAAGAAGACTATAAATATATGGTCATAAAAGATGTGATAGATGAAGATAATTTTCATTACTCGAGTACGAATAAATTGCACAACTATAAGAGCCATTAAAAAAGATGAAAAGAAAGTTATCCTTGTAAAGAATGATGAAAAGCAGAGGAAAAACGTAGTGTTTGTAAGTCGATTTCCGAATACAACACTTTTGTTGACTTGTGGGAGATTTATATGTTGCGTTTGGACAGGCATATAAGTTTTATGAGTGAAAACTTGAAATCTCTTAAAATTTATTTTTCAAACTTTGAAATTGAAATTATAGACTCGTTGATGAATAAACATCGCTTAAGATTATTAAAAAAATAATAATCTTCAAATATTTCAAGTGTTATTCATGGTCAAAGGGCTCGTAACATTTGGCTAAAGACGCCAACTCTGTACGTACCTGATATTTTGTCCAAATATAGTTGTTCTAATATTATTATACTAATGTCCATGTGATGCTTTACTTCACCGCCTTCGTTTGTGTATGACTACTATACTAAAGACCCTCAAATCAAATTATGAGGTGAAGAGTCACATCTTGTAACAGTTTGTTAATATACGAGATTACATCTTCTTAAGAAAAAAAAATGTATCTAGTGAAACAGTGTGTAAAAGAATAGAAATTAGACGAAGGAAAGATAATTGGATTGACCATTTGCTGAGATTGATGGGATATATAGCTACTAAATTAAGGGGCAGTAACCTTTTGCTGGCACGTCTTTCAATTTGTACCTAAAAGTACTCATATGTCGTACGTAGGAAACAACAAAGTGAATACAATGATGTTCCAGTATACTATTGACAAACTAAACAAGGCAAATCTTTAGAGGTCGTAGTTAATAATTTGACAAGTAGCTAACTAGTGCGTGAATTTTAATTTGGTCGTCGGGCCTCAGGAGACAGAAAGGATCAACTATATCATAGTAGTTCTTTTTGAAATATATGGTTAAGAGTCTCATATCGGATATGGAATGAAAATATAGATTTGGACAATCCTCATCCTATAAGCTAGATTTTGAGGTTGAGTTAGACCCAAAATTCATTCTTTATATGGTATCAGAGTCAGGCTCATTCCAATTCTTTGTTCACCGATGTTGGACCCCCAAATTATATTATCCACACCCCAGTTAACAAGATCTAGGCGTGCGGGGAGTGTTAAGAGTTCCACATCAGATATGGAATGAGAACATGGACAATCCTCACCCTACAAGTTAGTTTTTGAGATTGAGTTAGGCCCAATATCTATTCTTTATATATATGTCTCATCTTTCCAAAAACGAACATATCTCCAAGTAGTAACTAGGGGCAACCTCAGAATTTAGCGTTCCCACCTTTGTCAAGAATATATAGGAACGACAAATGTATTTTATTTTATTTACGAGGGTCTATCGAAAGTAACTTCTCTATCGGACTCCATATGTGGAATTACAATGAATATGTTATTATTGTTGTATTTGGTATAAATATCGAATGTGAATAAATATAGAATTTCTTTAATATTTTTATCCTTGAGGAGAGGGACAAAATTTAGAGGAATTCAATCAGAACAACTTCAATTAAATTGTCACATCTAGGGATGGCAACAGATCGGATCTGGACCGGATCCTACTAGATCTAGATCCAGATCCATTTTTCATATCTGAATTCAAATCCGGATCCAGATCCATCGGGTCCATAAAAATCAAATCCATATCCGGATCCACCGGGTCCACGGATCGGATCTGGATCCACATGTAAATTTTTTTGCCTTGTTAAGAATATTTTTTTGAACTGACAAACAATTTTTACTTGGCTAACAGTTTACTGTGTTTCAATTTTGAAATGTTCATATGAGATATTTTGTTCGTTGTCTCGTTTTGATTGTGAGTTATTAATTGAAAATGTTGGACAATGACAATAGTTGTGGAAAATGCTGACTAGTATTTCCACAATGCAGAACTTGCATGTGCTTGGAATCTTCACAAATGAAGTGAATATAATTTTAACTACTTGTCTATGGAGATGTTAGTCATTCACTAATATAACATTGATTTTATTATCGAAGTTACCTCTTTATTTTCTGGTTTTTGAGTTAACGCGGGGATAAATTAAACTTATTTTGAGAATTAAACTTGCAAGGATGTGCTTAGCAATTTTAAGAAAATACTTATAAAATTACATTCTAGGTTATGAATATATTTAATAAAAAATGGATTCACGGGTCGAATCTTAACCGGAAACGGATCTCAAATACAAGATCCAGATCCAGATCCGATCCGGATCCATCGGGTCCAAATTTGAAGATCCATACCCTATAAAACGGATCTGGATCCATCGGATCCGGACCGGGTCCAGGATCCACTGCCATCTCTAGTCACATCTCAAGATCCACAAGTGGAAATGTTGCATACGAAAGCCTTAGTAGGCGTTTGACGACAAATTTCGATTTTTTTTTTATTTAAAATTTATGAAGTTGAAATTAAAGATAGAGTTGTATTTGGTTATATTTCTTGCAAAGAAAGAAGAAAACACTTTATTTGAATTTTGTAAAAATGAAGTTAGAAAACAGGTTTGGAGCACTTTTTCAAATTTGAAATCTAACTCCAAATTGGATTTGCAAATTTTAAAATCAAACACTGATTTTGAAATAAATGAAAAAATATTCCGGAAACAAGTGTTAATTAAGAACAAAAAAAATAGTTGTCAAAAGATTACTCACTTTCTCATTGGCATATGCCTGCCTCCTCATTTAATTTGTAAGTTTTTTTCCAATCATTTCAATATGAACAAGTAAGATTCGAGCTTAAGTGATTCTTTTTTTCTCTTCAAAAAAGATATTGTAGCTGGTGTATATGTTTCCCTCGACAGTTATGACAGATACTACACAGTTAAGCAAGAAATTAGACAGAAAAGACAATGAAAATCCCATTTGTTGCTAATTAACATATGCTCTTATTCGTCAATCAGAGAATAATGAAAAGAATCTGTTGACACATACAATCTTATGTTGTCTTATCAATCATATATAAGTGGTAAAAGTTACAAAATCTTCCTTTATGAAGGAGGAAATATTGCCGACGTGATTCTCGTGTTTTAGTATTTCCTCTTTGTTTATGGTTTCTTATTTGAAATTTGAAATAATTAGTTGGCTGCATTTAATAGGGTAAACTACTAAATAATGTATTAATCATTTGTCGTATTATTAGTTTTCATTTTCAAAATTGATTGACAAATTATATTCTTTTGTTTTTGCGAAAATCGATATCTTACCAAGATCGAATCATGTCTCTTTTCATAACTGGACATACTCAAACTCAAAACCTCAGCAACAATAAATTCATAATTTAGGAGTTGATAATACATGTATAGTTAAAAAGAATCATATATCATATAAAGATACATTCTTTTTTTTTAATCTTACATATGTCATTTGAATAAAACATAATCTTGCATCGCCTCTGGCGCATGGTGTCGAGATAGGAAATGGCCGGTACAAAATAACCTATTAAATTTTAAATAAAAGAAAATGATCATACAAAAGTTCCTCATGTTTTAGATATATTACTTATCTCGTACGTCTTAATACGAGGATATCATGTGAAATGAATCATATAAAAGTTGTACTAATGTATAATTACTGAACTCGTGTTGATATGAAAAAAACCCACTTGAATCATGTGTATCGACCAAACCCATGTAAGTTTATATATCATGGTCAAAGTAACAAAATTAAAATATCTTTTTAACCATGCATGATTATGGAAGAAAAAATCATTTTAAGGGCTTGCATTTATAATATTTATATTTATTTTCTTGATACATACATCGGGTACGAATAAGTATTATCCGGTGCAGTTGAATTCCTTAATTAGCTAGTAGTATACAATTTCTGTGTGTTCACTAAATTCTTGATTAGCCTATTTCTTAACCTCGTGAAACATTACATTTAATAGAAAGTGAAAATTATTTCTTCCCTTGTGTTTTCTTCTTTATCTTATACTTGTAATAGAATTATACGCTACAATATAATATATCCAATCCTAAAAGAAGAAAATAGTACCAAGGACATGTGGTCATAAATGACTATCTGATGTGTTAGTTGACCTTTGTTTATAAATTTCAACTTCTCTTATTTCTTTTCAGACTGGATTTAGAATTTTAGATCAGGGTTAAAAGAAAAAGATTGGTCCAAAAAAAGATAACGCAAATCAACTCATCCTCTGTTACTAATTCTACTAAGGATGAAAAGCATGTGTTTCCATTTTTCTAGCAAGTTCTGGTAGAAACTTTTATTTTACCATAATTAATATATATCTCATCTTTAGACTTAAGCTTTTATAGAACTTCTAAAATACATGTCGAAGCTAGACAAGAATTCATGTAACTTGAACAAAGATGTTACCAACGGATGTCACTCCTAGACGAAAGGACAGGACAGAGCAGTCCGGTATATAGAGAATTCCGCATTAACAGGGCTTGGAAGCGATCTCTAAGGGGTACGTGTGATGTAGACAATTAATCTTATAATGCAAGCATTAGTGACCGATTCCATGACTCAAACCCGTGACCTATAAGTCACACAGAGACAACTTTAACATTGCTCCGAGGCTCCTTTTCAACTCGTAGATAAAAATAATTTGAAAAAGTTTTTTAAAAGATTATCGAAGGCTTGAAAAGAATTTAAATGGGGAAATATGAACAGTAATGATGATTCATATAGCCTACCCAACTCTTTCCGAATTGTGGTATAGTTACTATTATTGTACGGGAATCAGGATATAAACCATTATATTTTGAATTTAAGCACGGTAATAAAATATATTTGCAGAAAATTTTGTACTAACCTAATGGTGCAATGTTGAATTCTTGCCATGTACTTCCCTTTCCACTACCCTAACCCTCTCCTACTCAAAAGAAATTACAAAGTTTTTTTTTCCACATTCTGTGTATGTAAAATATAATTATTTACGTAGTCGATGTCATATCGTAATATTAGTGCGTGACTAACACAGGAGTAAAGGAAATCCCGACCAAAGTAAATTTGCAAATAACGGTGAACATTTAAAATAGGAAATATAAGGCCCCTACCACCACCCCAACCTGTTCCCTAACGGCAACAAAACACATCGATTTAGTAATAATTTGATCCATACTCGGTATTTTTATTAAATCATATTGATTTATTGTTGTTAAGTGATATATTTAAGTGATAATATATTAGTTAATTATTGTTTAGTGATAATAGTGTGTATAAAATCATGTGATGTATTTAGAGTTGATATAAATACTATAGTACAAAAAAAAGATTTGTGACAAAAAAGTTCGTTACAGTTCTGTCACAATCAAATTTGAAACGAATCATCCCACAGATCAAGCAAAAAATTTTGGCGGATTAGTTACTCCATAACAAATTGCCATCACAATAGAGACAAAATTTCCTAATCTATCACAAAATATTTTCCCAGTGACTTATCTGTAATCCTGATCAAGTGCTTAATCAAGGGTTTGGATTTGAGTTTTGGAAATGAATTTTTAGTAGGAAGTGCTTTCCTATTAAATAGACTCATACTCGACATGAATGTGAATAAGCCGTGTTAGTAAATTAACTAGGATATTGGAAGATTAAAAAGAAATACAGTAACTTAGGACAAATAGTGTTCTTGATTTGGTACATTTGTGTTGTGTAAGATCTACTTAAGGTGATCATATTTTGGAGTTAATAATTTATGTTGAAGTCGTTGACCATGACTTCCATTAGTATCGTCAGCTTCAACATGCATATAATTAATCTCTAGACAGCTTTAATTTAATATTCGTAGTTAAATGCTAAAAAGCGGTCTAAGTCTACGATTATGTCCCTAATGAGATCTTTAAGCTACTGTACAAATTTCTGCAGCAGATCATATTTAAATTATAGATCACTCTTCTAATTCAATGTATGATACATATTTGCTTAGCTTAATCATGATCAAGGGTTCAGGTTCGAGCCCCTGCTGAGATGCATGTCTTAAAATTTTTAGTCTCATTTGCCAGAAATGTCAAGATAAAAAAGAAATCGGATCCTAATCTACTTACACTTATCAATTAACTAATTAAATCACTACGCTAAACCTCCTTTTAGTGTTTAGGTGATTTTTTTAAAATTTATTTAAAGAAACTCTAACGAAATTATAGACCACTCTCCCAATTCATGTATGACATACCATTAGCTTAATCATGATTAAGGGTTCGACCCTTGCTAAGATATATCTTAAATTTTTTAGTCTGATCGGCTAGAAAAGTAAGTTCAAAAGAAACCGAATCCTAATCTACTTACATTTAACAATTAACTAATTAAATCACTATGCTAAACCTCCTTTTAGTGTCCAAAGGTGATTTTTTTAAAAAAAAATTAAAGAAAATCTAACGAGATTATAGACCACTCTCCCAATTCAATGTATGACATACCATTCGCTTAATCATGATTGAGGGTTTGAGCCCCTGCTTAAACATGTCTTAAAATTTTTAGTCTCGTATGCTAGAAAAGTAAGTTCAAAAGAAATCGAATCTTAATCTACTTACACTTAACAATTAACTAATTAAATCACTATTCCAAAGCTCCTTTTAGTGTTTTATAATAATTTTTTATGTGTAAAAGTATATCTAACGAGATTATCATGATTACAAATTAAAATAATAAAAATCTGTCGAAAAGACTTGTGAAATATACTTATATTGTGTTTTATTTATACTATATAGTTTAGACTGTGTCTTTTAATTAATCCAATATCATTACAGCGGATTGTTCATTTATTTGCTTCTTTAAATATTGACACAACTTATTAAAATTTTGCGTTGGCCCCACGATTAGTTCTACGTACTTTAATTTCATATATGACGACAAAGATGTATTGGATCTACAGCTAGGTCCAGTGATCTTTATATGCTACGGGTATGATATAGTATACAAATATGAATCTTTGAAATATCGAATATCGCTTAGAATAAATGTAGATCGATCAATAACATTAAAAATATATTTTTTATTTGAGAAATTGATTCAATTCAGAAGAGGAAACAGCGCAGCTGATTTAGGCCAAAAATATATATATATATTTGTAAGAGTTTGAAAATATTTTACTCAATGTATTCTTCCATACCTCAATGTATTCTTCCATATAGGGCAAGATATATACACAATATACAATTAATGAGAAGAGGAAATCAAGCCTCTTATCTTCCTAATCAATATAAATCCATAATAATCTTTCTAATTAATAATCCCTAATAATCTTTCTAATTATCATTTTACTACTTACCATACATAAAATGATACTACATTAATAATAATATCAATAATAATATTCTACCAAATAATATTAATGATAATATTCTAACACTCCCCCGCAGTCGAAGCTGGAGGGCGGCGAATGCTGAGACTGTCCCGAAAATCTTCAAATAATACCAACGGAAGCCCTTTTGTGAAAATATCTGCGATTTGATGACGTGTAGGGACATGTAACACTTGCACTTGTCCGTGAGCCACCTTCTCACGAACAAAATGGATATCTAACTCAATATGTTTAGTGCGTTGATGATTGATTGGGTTCCCTGAGATATAGATAGCACTAACATTATCACAATATACTAGTGTGATTGTTGGAATTGGGCAATGAAGCTCAAGTAACAGATTTCTAATCCAACATGATTCAAACACAACGTTAGCAACAACACGGTATTCTGCTTCAGAACGTGAGCGTGATACTGTGGCTTGTCTTTTTGAGGACCGTGAGATTAAATTGTCACTGAGGAAGACACAATAATCGGAGGTGGAGCGTATGGTGTCCGGACAACATGCCCAGTCTCCATCCGTGTAAGTGACAAGTTTGGAAATGGAGGACGGGTATATATGTAATCCATACTCCAGAGTACCCTGAATATATCGCACAATGCGTTTTAGAGCATGCATATGTTCCTCCATTGGATTATGCATGAATAGGCACACTTGTTGCACTGCATAAGTAATATCTGGCCTGGTGAACGTGAGATACTGCAATGCTCCTGCTAGGCTGCGGTAAAATGTTGGATCAGCAAATGGTTTGCTTGAGGTGGCATTCAATTTAGACTTCGTATCTACCGGAGTTGCCGAAGGTTTGCAAAAAGACATTCAGCTCGTTCCACAATCTCAGATGCATACTTCTTCTGGGAGAGAAATAATCCACCTGAATGTCGTGTCACAACAAATCCTAGAAAGTAGTGTAGTGGACCAAGATCTTTCATAGCAAATTCAGAACTAAGTTGTGACACGATACTCTTGCGAAGAGAGTCTGAAGATGTTGTTTGGATAATATCATCCACATATAAAAGAAGATAAGCAAGATGATTACCCTGATGATAAATAAATACAGAGAATTATCGGAACGACTGTGAGAAAAACCCATGTGTGACACAAAGTCTGCAAACCGCTTGTACCAAGCCTTGGGGGCCTACTTCAGGCCATATAATAATTTGTTAAACAAACACACATGATTGGGATATTTAGGATCTATGTATCCCAACGGTTGGTGCATATAGACAATTTTATTAAGGTGTTCATGGAGGAAAGCATTTTTGACATCCAATTGATGAAGAGTCCATCATTTTGAGAGAGACATGCTTAGAACTGTTCGGATAGTTGTCAGTTTCACGATTGGACTGAACGTTTCCCCACAATCTACTCCAACCTGCTGTGTCTTTCCATCACCTACAAGACGGACCTTATGCCACTCAAAAGTTCCATAAGATTTTTTCTTATGGCTGAAAATTCACATAGACCGAATTATATTAGCATTAGATGGACGAGGTATTTTTTTTTAATTAGAGCATGATATTCATCATCCATGGCCATTTTCCAATTCGGATCTTTTAGAGCAAACACTGGGTTATGAGGCAAAGGTGATTTCGAGACTTGGGTGTACATGCTATATTTGATATTGGGCTTGACAATTCCATGTTGACTACGGGTGACCGAACGACTCATATGGCCAGTGGATTGGACGCCACTGGACGAGATTAGGATTTCGGGATTGGGCCTGGAATCGAGCTTTGGCCCAAGCCAGTGGACTAGACACCACTGGTTGAAAGAGGGGGATTCAGGACTGGGCCTTGAGCCGAGAGGTGGCCTAAGTTTCCCGTCGGTTGTGTCATTGAGAGTTGATGACCATGCCCAAGAACCGAAGGCCCAAGATGTTGTGTTGAATTGTCACGCAGCTAGGCCATCGTTCTTTGGCCCAAACTCAAATTTCCGGCACTACCTGCGGGTACCGAGCTGTGAAAAAAATGTGTTAGATACGAAAGCTTATCATCATCCAAAAAATTATAAGTGTGAGTCCCGATTTCATGTATCTTCGCAAAGGGGAAAACCGTTTCATCAAAAATTACGTGACGACTTATAATTATTCTTTTGGAAGAAATGTCGTAACATTTGTAACCACGTTGATTAGTAGGATATCCCAAGAAGACACATGGAGTAAACCAGGGTTGGAGTTTGGTGATTGTGGTGGATGGAAAGAGGGGGCAGCAAAGGCAACCAAACACCCTTAAATGAAGATATGATGACACTCGTAAATAAAACATTTTTAGTGGAGCTTGGTAGGACATGTTTTTACGAGGAAGAATATTTAACATGTAAGTGGCAATTTGGAGTGCATAATGCCAAAATATGGGGGTAGGGATGCATGAGCAAGACATGTTCTAACAATATTATTTATGGTTCTAATTTTGCGTTCCGCCTTCCCATTTTGTGAAGAAGTGTGAGGACAAGACAGACAAAAATTTAAACCATTTGTTTTGAAAAAATTCCAAAAATGATTATTGTCAAATTCCCTCCTATTGTCACATTGAATACTTTTAATCTCCCTTTCAAATTGAGTTTAGATGAATGCTCTAAATGTGATAAAAGTGGAAAACACTTGTGATTTTTTCGACAAAGGGAATGTCCACAAATAATTAGAGTAATCATCAAGGATGAGTAAATAATACCTATGACCAGAAGAACTTAACACATGTGATGTCCAAATATCACAATGTAAAATGTCAAATGACATAAAAGTGCATGAAGTAGAAGAAATAAATGGCAATTTAACATGTTTACCAAGTGCACAAGCATGCCACTTATTTAAAGTCCGTGTTTGGGTACAAGAAATAAATTTATTTTGTTTAAGAGAGGCCAAAACAGACTCTCCCGGGTGTCCCAGACGTTCATGCCATAAAGATGGTGCCAAGATTGTAAAAGTAGATGGAAATATTTGATAAACATATCGGATAGAGCTCCCCCTTGTTATCGCATCTCATGAGAAGCTTCCCCGTCTGAAAGTCATGCACGAAAAATCCAAAAGGGTCAAAACAAACAGATACCCAATTATGAATAGTAAACTTTCTAACAGAGACTGAGTTTTTAATTAATTTGGGAGCATGAAAGACATTCTTTAAAATTAGTGGTGGGTTTGGTGGTGACAATTTGCTAGAACTGTACCCTTTTATTAGAATTGAATGACCATTTTTGACAATTATATCATTTTTATTGCTCAAATTAAAATAGGGTGAGAGAGTACCTTGGGAGGACGTCATATGGGACGTCGCACCGGAGTCCATATACCAATTTAAATCCGGATGATTGAGTCTGAGGGTGTGCATGGCGGACTTAATGTCTGTGGGTTGGGCTCCTGTTGGATGGGCCTCCTGCCACTGGGTCGATGGAGGCCCAATACTGCTGCCTGCCGAGACTGACCCAGTAAAATGGGCCTGCTGGGCCAATTTATTTTGCTGCCAAGAATTGGAGAAATAATGGCTGGACTGGGACTGGCCAGTGGGCAGATGGGTTGGCCTGGCCCAATTCCTTGTTGGGACTGGACTGGGACTGGCCAGTGGGCAGATGAGTTGGCCTGGCCCAATTCCATGTTGGGACTGGACTGGGTGGTGCAGCCCATGGCCATTGCCAAGCTCAGTTGCCTGCTCCGCTTGGCTGCTGCCACTGCCCACCAGGCCTGCCGTCGTGCTGCGCCACTGCCCGCCACCGGAGTTGGTGTTGCCGCCATGTCCGCCACCACCGAAATTCCGGTGGCCTCCAGCTTTGTTATTTTCGCGATTTCCACCCTTATTCTTATTATTTCGTCCTTTTTGTCCCTTATTTTGTTGAGAGGGATCAAAAAAATTGCCATCATTGGAGAAAGTGGCAATCATGGCGGAATTGGAAATAGTTGAAGCCTTTTTTGCAAAACCGGATTCTTCAAGCACAAACATGGATCGTGCTTGATAAAATAAAGGTAGAGGATTACTTTGACATATCAATGTTCCCACGCCGCTATACGCATCGGTGAGATCAACAACCAATTGTAAGACTAACCGGTTATTAGTAACTGACGAACCCACGTTTCTCAATTGATCCGCCAACACTTTGAGGCGTTGACAATATGCAGAAACATTAGGAAAATCGGTCATGTCAATGGTTGAGAACTCCTGGTCCAACGTAACAGCGCGAGAATTGTGGTTATCTTGAAAGATATCTCGCAAGCGTTCCCAAGCAGCCATGGCTGTTGAATCCGGTTCCATTATTATATGCAACAAGTCAGTGGATATTGTTGCATAAATCCATCCAAGAACTGTGGCATCAAGAGTATCCCACAATTCTTTGTCTGCATCGGTTGTTAATTCCTTCCCCTTTCCATCTTTTGGAGGAATTATATGATGAAGAACTTTGTGAGCATGACAACATATTTTGAATAATTCCGCCTAAGTTGCATAATGAACGTTTTCCATTTCTAGTTTGACGGAAACATGTGTTTTGATGTTTAAGACAGCAAGGGCGGGGTGAAAGGAAGATTTGGATTCAGACATAGTTGGTTGGGATGGAGAATAATTAGCAATGGAATACCGAAAAATATTAAGAAAATTGGAAGAAGAAAATCGGCCAAGGTTAGGGTTTTGGGAGGAGGATGACCGAAAATAAGGAGAAAAAAAAATGATTTGAATCTTTTTCCTTAAACTTCTGATACCATGTAAGAATTTGAAAATATTTTTCTCAATTTATTCTTCCATATAGGGCAAAATATATACACAATATACAATTAATGAGAAGAGGAAATCAAGCCTCTAATCTTTCTAATTAATATCAATCCCTAATAATCTTTCTAATTATCATTTTACTACTTACCATACATAAAATGATACTACATTAATAATAATATTCTACCAAATAATATTAATGATAATATTCTAACATATATGTTAACTCTTTTGTACTTGTAAAAGAGATTATAAAATACTTTAAAATATTTGCAATTTCATACTCCATCCCATCTCTTTGTGAACCCAGGTTTTGTCTCTTATGGGGTCAATTACACCTGGGAAGCCAATTATCTGCTGCAATAGATGAAGAAAATTTGATACAAGGGCATAGCAAGAGCTTTAATTTGCCGACAGGCTCGGTAGGATTCAATAGCTTTAGCTTAAAACTTATATTTATAATTATAATTTGAATTTTTTGAGATTATGGGAGTGTGTGACTTGAACTATTGATTGTATAAATAATTTATCAAAAATTCAATAATTATATTTTTAGACTTCAGAACTATAAAATTCAGAATCCTAGCTTCTTTTCTAATATGATAGTATAACTTTTTTTATATTATCGGTAGATATTAGTTAACTAAACTCTATAATTATTAGTATATTTTATATATCCTTTTAATAGAAAAAAAAACAAGAAATAAAGAGAGAATACAAAGTGAGTTCGCGATATTCTCACCCATGCATGACAGCCTTATAATAATTTCCGTACACCTCAAAATTCTTTTCGTGGGATTTAGACTGTGTTTCTCTTCATGACGTGGGATTTAGACTGTGTTTCTTTTCATGACAGCCACGAAAAGGTGTTATACATTGTGTTTCTTTGTTTTTTTTCTCTAATTATTGGTCGAAGAAGATCTCTTGCTATTTAGACTTTCAACAATCTGACTATAAACCCTTGACTAATACTTGTGTGAATAGAACACAACAACTACTATTCATTAATTCCACCAAATTTTGGTATAACACCTTTTCGTGGAGTTTATCGTTTTCCTTTCTTGAAATTGGACATTTACATTAGAATTCATGTATGCATGAGAAAATATATGGTGTACAATGCTGTAACATCAACGACAATTCACAAAAGTCCACTAATAACAACAACAACAATATCCCAGTGTAATTCCAAAAGATGAAAGTTGCGGAGATGATGATGTTGAGATGAATGTGTGAGCATACAATGAGGAGTAGGATTAGGAATGATGATATCCGGGACAGAGTGGGAGTGATCTCGGTGGAGGATAAGATGTGGGAAGCGAGGTTGAGATGGTTCAGGCATGTGCAGAGGAGAGACATAAATGCCCCAGTGCGGAGGTGTGAGAGGTTGGCTATGGACGAGTTCATAAAGGGTAGAGGTAGGCCGAAGAAGTATTGGGGAGAGGTGATTAGATGAGATATGACGCAAATGAAATTTACTGATGACATGACCTTAGATAAGGAATTGTGGAGGACACGGATTAGGGTAGAAGGGTAGTAGGTAGTTGAGCATAGTCCTACTTACACTTACATACTGGTAGTTGCAGTGTTATTATTGTAGCCTTGCTTAGTCTATCATACTAGTAGGCGCAACATTGTTTTATAGTCCATTATCCTTTGATTTCTGCTGCTGTATGTTTTTTCGTGTACTTTGTTTATTTTATTTACCTGTGTTAGTTACTACTTCTTTTTTCAGAATGTTTTATCATGGTGTATTTGCTTTTGTTACTCTCATTTTCATACTGCTTTAAATTCTTGTCCAGGTCTGACTGTTTTGTCTTGTTTCGCTTGTGCTTATACTTTGTCTTAAGCCGAGGGTCTTTCGGAAACAGTCTCTCTACATACTAAGGTAGAGGTAAGGTCTGCGTACACTCTACCCTCCCCAGACCCCACGTTATGTGACTTAATTGGATATGTTGTTGTTGTTGTATATATTATAATTTAATTTCTCAATAAACAAACGATTTTTTTGGTAAAGATATTTACTTGTACCTATATCCTTAAATAAAAAATATTATGGAAACTTAAGGTTAAGTTCAATTTAATTAGAAAGAAATTAGTCAAAATCGATATAGGTTGAGACAAATAGGTTCATAAGTTTTGGACGGAGGAACAATAGTTGAGATATGCTTTGAGCAATTCTTTTTAATTTCTTCAATCCTGTCTATTGACCTGGTCTGAGAATCTATTGCAGACTACCAAATAACACATCATAGTCATGAAATAACAACTTTAATATACACCATGCGTCTCCCTCTATTTATCTTCTTAATTTCTTTCCCGCTTATTAATTTTTTGTACACCATAACCAAGTACTCAGGGGTTGGTTTAATCAAATGAAAATAAATAAAATAAAGAAATCATTGATCTACCTACACGCCTTGCTCTTACTGCTATATAAGGAGTTACTCCACATATTGATTGACATAAAACCGCGGATAGTGAATATATTTTTGACTTTTATTGAATCTTTTTCACGACTCGATAGATATTTTAATAAGCTACTCATATCGAGTTGATTTTACTTGCATTATTTACAATCATTAATATTGTACAATATTAATTACAAACTATATACACCTCATGATCTTTCTAGAGGATGCAAAAAAAAAGTATAACTATCTATTTTTAGGTTAAACACATCACTCCAGAGTCCAGACCATGCCATGATGTTTTAAGTCCTTTGGGACTGAACCAAGTTCACCATATTCATAGCAGCATTTTTCAATTGCAAGGCATTGAAGTTTAATTTATTTTGAGCTCCAGAAATGACGAACTCCTTGGCTCTATTGAAGAAATCAATGCTTTCTTCTCTTTGAACTTGCAACCTCTTTGGACACTTAAGAAAACTAAGATATGTTCCTAAATCATGTACACATGAAAGATTATGCATCTTGAAGAAATCTAACAAGATTTCAACTCCAACATGTGCATAACATGAGCAACTCCAAGGTACCTCATACTTCCCACCCAAAACCCTAAAATGCTCATTCAGGAAAACCCCAGGAAGTTTTGTTATGGGGTCATTTACATTTGTTATTCTCAAAACTTTTACACCTAACTCTTCACACCTCTCTTTGAAGCCAGAGTTTCCAACTCTTGGCCCTCCAAAGGAAAAAACGGTCACAGGTACCGTGTGATCAGTATTCAATAACTTGTCACGATTTAGGCCCAACTCTGCAATGTCATAAGCTATTAAGAGGGCTAATGCACTCCCCATGCTATGTCCTGCCAAAGTTATGCTCATATCCTCCTCATTATACTTATTTAGTACTCTCCCTACCTCGGATAGTAATTGCTCGCGACAACTTCCAAGGCCAAACTTTTTGCCCTCACTGGAAGTGTACAAACTCAAGAATCCAGCTTCAACCTTAACCTGAGGTCTCGGATTATGAGGATCAAGACGAGCAGGAGTCAATGAGCTCATCAAATTGGCTATCCATTCAGGGCTAGTAACCGTTCCCCGAAAAGTAACAAGCACATCTCTCCTCCCAAGTCTCTTTGTCTCTTCATCATTCGATACTGCAATATAACCAATCCATTTCCCACATGATGAGCCAATACTATTTCCACCAATTGGGAAGACATTTATGTCTGGAGTAGCATATATGTATTTTGTCACTTGATAGCCTGACTCACCCAACCCTACTTCACTCAACATCCTCCTCTTCCCATACTTGCAATTTAAGTATCTTCTTGAATTTGGATCAAGATCAAATGCATCATAACAAGCAGCCACAAATTCTCCATATCGAATAATCTCCTGCCGGAGGAGAGAGTCCAATGGATCTACTAGGTTTTCCCAGTCTTTTGACCCTTGAACTTCTCTCCACATGTAAGACAATCTCTCAGTATTACTACTACTACTACTATCACTATTACTACAAGTACAATCCATTGTAGTATTAGTACAAGTAGCATTGTTCTTCGATATTTTCTTAGTGGATATCACAGCTGGTGATGGTTTGGAACTGAAGTGCGTAGTTGTTGTTGTAATGTTAGAGATGGTGTAGGTGCAACCGAGATACCTTCATTTGGTCTTACCATACATGGCTTAGGCAAAAACTCCTCCGAAAATGTTGGAAAGTTCAGATTTGGAATATTTGGTAACCTAAGCATTGTATGAAATAGAGAATATTGAAGAGGAAGAACTAGAGAGGGAGTGAGAGCTCTAGATGAATTATAGAACAAGGGTTATATACTTATATATATATGTATATATTGTGTGTTTATTTGTCATGGAGTGTGAAGGGAATTGGAAAGGATGTTGTTGAGCTGGGGTGGGGTGTAGGGGAAAAAAGAGAAGAAAATTAAGGCATGTTTGGCGAGTAATTTGACTGAGTGGTGAAAAATTCCATATTATGTGATAAATTAAGTGGTCGGTTGGTTTCAAGTCGTTACTATAATTAATTGTTTAATTTTTGCGGCTGCTAATAAATAAAATATGTTACGAGGCGAAATCATAATGTAAAAATACGGTTTTGCTAATTTTCCTTCAAGTGGTTGACTTCAAAGGTGCGTTTGCTAAGTGGACGAATTTTAGCGTGTTTCTTATTTTCGTTTTTTTTCTTCCCTTATTTTTCCTATTGTATGTTATTTTTCTTTTAGTGTATGTTAGTATGAGAAAATACATTTTTCATTTGGAAGTCGTTTATGTACTAAAAAGGAAAGTTTCACCATCTATACTACCACAATATATCTAATGTAGGACCAACCTTTGTTGATTAACAATTGATAAATGTAAAAAATGGTCCTCAACATAGTTATTTTTCTCCCATACGCTTGTTGAATATTAACTTAGTTATTCACTAAATTGATTGATGATGACAACCCTAAGACATTTAATATTTGGTCTAGTTAAAATTTAGATTTTATATTTTTATTAAGACTTAAACGTCTGAATCATAATGCATATATGAATATTAAGATATTACATCTAGATTATCAAATACTTAATAATTACAATTGCTCTTTTAATATTTAAATGTGTATACAACACCATATCCAGTGATGTCTAATTGTATATACTTTTTTGTTTGTTTGTAGAAGTGTATCTATTTATCTAAAACTTAATAAATTGAATAAATTACTAATAAATATTATATTCACAAAAGTGAGAAAAAACAGTTAATTCATATACTGTTACATAAATTATTTAATTTCTTTAATAAATCACACTCTAAAATGGTCATTATCCGTGGTGACGCTTTAAATGGTGAGGTACACCGACTCCCTACAATCGAACGATATAAAGTGGGATCGGAAGAGGATCCCCGTCGTAGGTGTATATCGAACATTAACCTCAAGAGGAGAGTCAACTATACGAGTATCCGTGAGACGGGCCCGCTCAAGAATATCTCGGTGTACTTAGACTGAGAGAGAAGATATCCCTTCTCAGAATAAGCTACCTCAATGCCTAAAAAGTAACGTAGATGACCTAAATCTTTCATCTCAAAACGGCGAGATAAAGTAGATTTTAGGTTTGCAATACCATCAATATCATCACCTGTAATGATCATGTCATCAACATACAACAAAAGCAAAATACAACCTGCGGGGGATGATTTAACAAATAACGCCGAATCATGAAAGCTGGAAATAAACCCAAGAGATGATACTACAGTGGAGAACTTGTCGAACCAAGCTCTTGGAGCTTGTTTGAGACCATACAGAGCTTTCTTAAGCCTGCACACTTGTCCTGGACTATGTGAAACACCAGGTGGAGGGACCATGTAGATTTCTTCTTGAAGATCCCCATTTAAAAAAGCATTTTTAACATCCATTTGTGAAATATGCCAATGACGAACAGAGGCCACTGCAATAAGAACCCGGACAGATGTCATCTTTGCAACGGGTGCAAAAGTCTCTTCATAATCCATACCATATTCTTGAGCAAAACCCTTTGCAACCAAACGAGATTTATATCGCTCAATAGAACCATCAGACTTTGTCTTAATCTTGTACACCCATCGAGAACCAATAGTTTTCTTACCAGTCGGTAGAGAAACCAAATCCCAAGTACCGAGCTTTGTTCAAAGCAACCAGTTCCTCATTCATAGCCTCTTGCCAAAGAGGATCACGAGTCGCCTCAGAGTAGGATGTAGGCTCACAGAGAGAATTAATAGAAACTAGAAATGAAGCGAATGATGGAGCATAGCAAGAATAATCAAAATCGGATACCGAGTAGATCGCGAGTGCGTTTAGGATAGCGAGATGGATGCGGATCCGCAACCACAAGAGGTTCGAAATAGGCGTAGGAGGGGGCCGAGTATCAATATCATGGGACCCGCCGAAAGTAAGACCGAGAAGAAACAGATGATATAGATGTAGAATCAGATGGACAATCAGCATCAAAGGGATCAATATCAATAAGGTCAGATTTTGTCATACCATGTAAGGTAGGTGGGATGGAAAAGAAAGGAACATGCTCAATAAAGGAAACATTACGAGACACATACAATTTTCCGTAAACCGGATCATGACAACGATAACCTTTCCGCCCAACCCCATATCCAAGAAAAACACAAATGGCGACACGAGAAGATAACTTAGTACGCTCTGCATGTGGACGTAGAACAAAACATGTAGAACCAAAAACTCTCAAATGGGAATATAGTGGGGTATGACCAAATAGTCTAGCATACGGAGAAATACCAGAATTATGAGAGGTAGGGATCCTATTAATAAGATAAACAGATGTAAGGACAGACTTCTCCCAAAATTCACTAGGTACACTAGCGGACAAAAGCATGGATCTATTTGTCTCAATAATATGCCTATGTTTTCTCTCGGCTACCCCATTTTGTTGTGGTGTATCAGTACAAGAAGACTGATGTATTGTACCATCAGCTTTAAAAATACCAGAAAGATCCCCACTAGTATATTCACCTCCTAAATCAGCCCGAAAACATTTAATAATGGCAGAATGTTGAGTTTTCACATAGGCTTGAAACTCAACATAAGTATGAACAAAATCGAGCGTCTTTTCAACAAATAAACCCAACAATGACGAGTATAATCATCAATAAAGGAAACATAATATCCGGAGCCACCCTTAGTAGGGATAGGTGCTTGGCCCCCAAACATCGAATGAACTAGATCAAATGGTGCGGAAGAAGTAGAAGTACTAAGATTAAAAGGCAAAGCAGAAAATTTTCCAAGTTTACATCCACTACAATCGAAATATCATCGGATTGTAAATCACCAAGAACACCAAAAGTATTACACATAAAACGCAAAGGCGAGAACCTGTACATGACCAAGTCTAGAGTGCCACAAATAAAACTTCGAAGAGGAATGTGTTAAATGAAAAGAAGACAGATTAACAGGCATAGTTCCTTGCATGAGTAGGAAGATGCGGCTCATCCAAAACATATAGACCTCTCCCCTTTCTACGCCCGTCCCAATCACTCTCTTGGAATTTTAGATCCTGCACATAACAAGAATTAGGGAAGAGTCCAATAAAACATCCAGAGTCACATATTTGACCAGCAGAAGCAAGATTTATATATAATTTTGGAATGCAATAAACATCAGGTAATGATATAGTGGATGTATGAATGGTGCCAATGCCTGTCAATGGCATAGGTGTGCCATCAGCAGTCACAACAGAAGTGGAAGGGGAGTCAGAAGACATAGATACAAAGGCGGAAGAATCAGGAGACATATGATTTCCAGCTCCAGAGTCCAAGATCCAAGAAGGCGAAATGATACCTGCACCAATAGATGGTGATGAGCCGGAAGGAACAGAAAGAGCATAAGACTGAGAATTTTGTTGAAACTGTTAGAAGGCGAGGAACTTCTGAAATTGGTCAGCTACAGAATCAGGATTGTGACTCACAGAGGCTCCTGAAGCTGGGTGATCAAGAGAGGGCACAAAGGCAGCCTGAGTCGGTGGATACAAGTTCTGGAATTGACCCCCAGAATATGGCTTCTGTTGAGAAGACTTCTGTCCTTGTCCCGAATGTGGAGGCTTAGAACCTGACGTCTTCCGTAGCTCAGGACATTGATTCTTCCAGTGTCCCGGTTTCTTACAATAATTACAATTACCTACG
Source organism: Anisodus tanguticus (assembly GCA_034509755.1). NCBI lineage: Eukaryota > Viridiplantae > Streptophyta > Magnoliopsida > Solanales > Solanaceae > Anisodus > Anisodus tanguticus. The sequence continues at coordinate 42,129,507 of CM067560.1, read as the reverse complement.
ATAGATGTTCTATACTGGTGTGTAGGAGCTGCAAGGACCGGTGTAGACGAAGGAGCTGCCAGTACAAAAGTAGAAGCCTTATGTACCCCTTTTAGAGTCTTCAAACATGTTTCTTCAGCCATAAGTTCATTTACCACATCTTCAACAGATGGTAAGGGTTTGCGGTGCAATAAGCCTGAACGACAATTCTCAAATTTCGACCGAAGACCCATCAATAGCTGAACAAGATGATCTTCATCTCTGCATTTTATATAAGCATCGCATGCTTGCAATTCGAGAGATTCTGTCATAGCTAAGTGATCCCACAAAGTGGTCATTGCACGTGAGAAATAATCTTGAATGCCCAAGTCATTTTGTACTAGTGCACGAATTTCATATTGTAATCGATATTTAACAAGACAAAATTATTCGCACAAACAATCTTGACAAATAATCCCAAATCTCTTTAGCGAGTTTTGAACGTAGCCAATTGAACACCAATTTTTTGTTCAACGAGTTATTAATCCAAGTAATAATCTTTGAATTATTGGTCTCCCAAGTCCTAAATAATTCATCAAAATTTTCATCTCCAATTTTAGGACATTTGGTTTTTCCGGACATATAATCCCAAAGCCCTTTTCCCTTCGAGAAAATTTACCATGACATAGCTCCAATAGGAATAATTTGTGAATTCTTCAGCAAGCTTATAGTTGTAAATTGGTGCTTGGTGGTAGTCATAATTGGATGGGCTGGGGAAATTGGCGATGGTGGTTGTACAGTGATGGATGGTGGTGATAGTGTGGTAGTGAGCAGAAGTGATGAATGTGTGGTAATGACACTAAAGGTAAAGATGATTTCGGGTAGAAGGGCGAAAAAGATTATTAGTAGTGATGAGTTGTTATGAATGCTTCTTTTATTATTAATTGTTGATTATTAGAAATTGAAAATTCTCGACATTTCGATATATTCTTTCATTATCATGTTTTCGAGGCGAAATACCCAAATCATGTACCAATTGCCCAACCAAGTATAAATATAAATAATCTAATAATTAAATAATAAATCCACTATGATTGCAAAGGTTCACTACTTGAAAAATTAGATCTCTACCATCGAGGCACATGGTGAGATGAATATAATATCTCCATCGGTAGTTAGAAAGTCTCGAACTCGAGCCTTAATTAAGATTGAAAAATTCCTAGTAGATCATACTCCTTGCTTTAATAAGTCCTATAAATATGTGACATAAAATTGAATTATCATCTCAATTGATTCCCTATTTAAATTGTCATACCAAAAAAGAAAAGTTACATCGATTGCTCCAACTTATTCCAAAAAAAAAAAAGGTAAAAGCAAACATCGAGCAAGTTCAATGTAAAAGGGTTTGCCATTCTTTATTTTCAAGTATCGTTTATATTATAAAAGAATGTTTTTTCTATTATGTTTATGTTTATCTTAGTTTCTATATTTAAGTCATCGACAACCCCTTAAAGTTGTCCATGTAATTCACTAAGGAGCCATTGATGACTTTCGGAGCTCTATTGCATCTCAATTATAGGAAAAAATAATCTTGCTTCATGGATAACGATTTAAATTTGTTAAATTAAACTTCTCACGAGTTTTGTCCTAAGATTATTTTATAATGGTAAAAATAGATTCAACATGGTCAAGACGATACAAGGTTTACCAATGCGAGAATTCTGTATAGGAGTTTACTAGTAAGAAAGTCAACGCCGATGGACCCCCCCCCCCCCCTCCCTTTTCACTCAAACCACTATATTTATTTTTGGACTAAAAAGAAACAAGTATATTCATGTATCGATATAAAAGAAGCTCTATATTTTAACATTCTTCCAAGATTGAGGGAGATGAATTCATAGATTTTCTGAGCCCAACACGAGTTTTAGATGTACCCATGATATTTTATTTAACTTGTAGGGGAGTCTTGGAGTAATTGGTAAGTTGATGTCATGTGATTATGAGGTCATTAGTTCAAACCGTGGAAACAGACTCTGGCAGAAATGCAAGGTAAGACTGCGTACAACAGACTCTTGTGGTCCGACCCTTCTCCGGACCTCGCGCATAGCGGGAACTTAGTGCACCGGGCTGTCCCTTTTGTAGTTTCTTTAGAAATGAAACATGACCAACCCAATAATAATTGGTAGCAAAATCACAAAAAAGAAAAAAAAAAGTTAAATTTTAGTTTGTGGTTCTGAATCAGAATTTCTTTTCGTGTGTTCTGAATAGATTAATATTTATGCATATTAAATGAATTTTTTAACTGAAGAACTCATAGCTTTAAGGCTGGCTCCACCCCGGATGCATACATCATGAATTTAAATATTTAACTACTAATTACTCCACTTTCTTGTAATGTTTTCATCCCGAAATGACAAACACTATTGTGATCATTATATACCTACAAGTTTTATATGGATTAAAAAAAAAAAAAAAAAAAAGATACTCCGATTCCTAGTATTTGGTGGTGTTTGATTGACCATATTCGATCTTTAATTAAATCAAATGTTGGATTTTGGTCTAACGATAATTTCATTTATAACAATTTACACATGTTGCAGACCAGGTAACAAAGGCTTTATGATTATTGGGTGATCGAACAGAACTAATATAAGTAGGAGTGTCCATAGTTGGGCAAAATCAAAATTCGAACTTCTCTGATTGTTGGTTCAGTTTTTCGTATCATGTTTCAGATTTGGAATATAAGTTTTGAAAATTTCAGATTTGAGACTTTGAATTTTTAGATATTGGAAAATCTGAATTTTATAGCTTATATTTAGTTTACCCATTAGACGTTAGCCGAATGCTAAGTTTAATAGTGTCAACATTGATGCATAGGAAACTAGGAATTAGGAAAAAGGGTCAAATTTGCCTTTCAACTATGTTTTATGGAACACATTTGCCCTCCGTTAAACTTTGGAATCAAATATACATCACCGTTTGCAAACTTGTTAAATTTGTCCTCATTTGGACGGAAAATTGACGTGTACGTCACGTTGGATCCACGTGGAGGACAATCAAACACATAACATGTGAGAACCACACCAAACAACCGCCGCTCCACCGCCATCGTCGACGAGCCGCCACCCCCTTCACCCCACTACCCAAACCATCGTTACCACACCACATCGCCACCCCACTGCTTCAACAACCAAACGACCCCTGTACCATCACAGCCACCAACAAACACTCCTCCCGCAATCACAACGCACCACCACTCTGACCTCCAACAACCAACGCCGACCACCCCCATTGCGTACACCACTACCACTATACCAGCACAACCACACCATAAACCAAACAACAACAAACACTCTGGTGAACCCTATCAAACTCCGGTCAGATCCACGAGCGGGCCCATCACGTCACCATCGTCTACGGTGAATCACAACAACGACAACATCACAACTCTCAACATCCATCGCTGCTTCGCAACCACCGAAAAACACCAGATCTGCCACGAACCAACAATCGAACAGCCCATTCGACGTCAATCCGGCCAACCACCACCACAACGACTGCGACGCCGGACCACCAGCTCATTCACACCCACCAACGACAAACAGCCAAACCACCATACTGTCGCTCGTCTCCCTCTTCCCCGCCACTGCTCCGACGAGCTTCACACCACCACCGCACCGCTGCTCGCCACTCTTCTCCTTCCCTTTCTTTTCTTCAGCCACATCTTTCTTCTACCACCATCGTTCTTTTTCAAATCTGCCACCACTGCCACGCCACCTTCTTTGCCGAAAAAATGGAGGATTCTAAGTTATAGGAAGTTACTAAGAAACTGGAATCAAAATCAAAAATTTAATTCGAACACAGAAGCTAAGGCCAAAATCAATAGCAAGAAAGAAATAACATGAGATATGTAAGAAAGTTAAACAAATAAGAAGAGAAGCTTGTAATTTCTCCTTGTTTGGATATAGAAATCCATAGCTCGCGCAGAATGTTGTTTTTAGGTTTTGTTCCAAGGTGGTGACGGCGGCGGTGATGTAGCGGCTGAGAGGGAGGGCGGCGGGGGCTGGTTAGGTAGGGTTAGAGTTATGTTTAGTATCTGCCCACTTGGATCCAACGTGGTGTCCACATGGATCCAACGTGGCGTGCACATCAACTTTCCGTTCAAATGAGGGCAAATTTAACAAGTTTGCAAATGGTGCGGGTATATTTGATTTCAAAATTTAACGGGGGGCAAATGTGTTCCATAAAACATAGTTGAGGGCAAATTTGACTCTTACACAGTACAAGAGTCACGTTACATGTATATAATTAAGCAAAAAATTGATGTTCCCTGTTTAAGCTGCCATTGTCGCACACTTCTACAAGTTCCATTGTTTTTTCTCTCGAGAAAACTTGTTCACAATTATATCGTACAAAACTTAAACTTTAAAATATAAATCCTCACAAGTTTCACCAACAAATGTAAACTAATTCTTTACTTAATATAATGATCGTGTAAAATTAAACCTAGGCAAGTAGGCATTCAAACTGAAGATATATAACTAGTTTATATGTGTTCATAACTCATCCAGTTTCATTGCCAAACAAAGGAAAAAGTTTGTTTCGTATCTTTGATATGTAACGATGGAGACATCCAGAAGAAGTTTACAATAACAAAATGAATGTCTTTAACTTCCCAAGTATGAATGCTTTGAAAATATTTACTGCCGAATTTATATGCTGATGTGGTGTATAGCTCATCATGATGAGGTTATAGAGATTAATATTATTGAGACTCAAGTTTACATTAATTTTAAGATTTTTGTCTCCATCTTGAAAAGTCTTACATACTTATTACACATTTAAAATTCAGATTGTTGATGAAGTGTTTGACCAACTCATCTAAAAATTTAAGCCGTTAGAAATGACATAATTTTTTATTTAATTATATCTTCAACACGTCCTTTCACGTATATACTAGCTTTTCTTTTAATCATGAGTCAAACACATGTAAATTCATTTATATAATCTGTGGTGGATCACTTGGAGGTAAGACTCGAACCTCCAAACCTCTGCCTGCTCATCATATTTAAGTGCATGATCATCTCATCTAAAAATTTAATGATAGCGGACTATTTTCAAAAAAGTTTTGCACTAGCACTATACGGATTTGGAAGCTATAATAAAAGTATATAGTATGGGGAGTCGACGTGATACTATCAAAGTTATTAGAAATCTATGATATTATATATTTTAACATATAAATAAATAGTGGCTCTTCGGCTCATGTTAATTTTCGATGTGTTCTGTTGCAAATATCTAATACTGCAACATTACCATGACTTATAATTTAAATTCTCATCCTTGTATAATAGGAAAAAAATATTAACTTCTGAATAGTCCTTGGCGAAATTATTCTTCTTTAATGTATAGTCCTATAATTGTCCATCAATTAATGGAAACATAGAGGCCAACCTACTACATTGTACTTGTATTTCTTAATACATGGCATTCATTGAGTGTTTTGTTTTTAGAATTCCATGTGAATTTGGAGATTTCTGATTATATCTCTAACTAATTAAGATTATTTTTTTACTCTGAAATGAACATTCTAGCTAGAACACTCAATATCTTAATACAATTTAAGAAAGGAGATTAATTAATTAATTAATTAAACACTGGGCATCTCGTTCGAAAATGACAATTCAATTTTTAAATCCGACTTCAATGAAGCCGTTAATCATACTTCTACTTTGTCTTGTAACACGATTTAGAAAAATAATAAATGTGAAATAAATTACCCTTTAAATTTCTCTTTCAATTCCTTAGAAAATTTTCAACCAGCAAATGGTTTTGAAAAAATTAATCCCTTGATTATTCGTATTGAATGAATATGTATATATACAAGTTATAATATCCAAATATGGAAAATCCTATTCATACTAAACTTCTAATATCCTAGTTCTATTTGTAGAAGAATTCTACAATTATGGTAATTATACAACATAATTTAATACTTCTATTTATGGTACAAGACTAGTCGAAACCGTGTATATCATAGGGATATACATAGTATATTCTATCACACGCCCGCAGTCATAGCGGGCGGTTGTGTACGCTGAGACTGTCCCTAAAATCTTCAAATAAAACAGAGGGAAGACCCTTCGTAAAGATGTCAGCAATTTGGTATCGCAAGGGCACATGTAAGACGCGTACTTGTCCACGAGCTACCTTTTCGCGAACAAAGTAAATATCCATCTCGATATGTTTAGTGCGTTGATGTTGGACCGGATTGCCAGAAAGATAAACTACACTAACATTATCACAGTAGACCAAGGTAACTTTCTGAATAGGAAAGTGTAGTTCTAACAAAAGATTACGCAACCAACATGATTCCGACACCACATTCGCCACGCCTCGATTCTCAACCTCTGCACTGGATCTTGATAATGTAGCTTGTCATTTTACAGACCACGAGACCAAGTTATCCACAAGAAACATAAAATAACCAGAAGTCGAGCGTCTGGTATCAGGACAGTCACCCCAATCAGCATATGTATAAGACACAAGTGTAGAAATGGGCGTAGGATACAAATGCAAACCATAATCAGTTGTGCCCTGGATGTATCGTATAATGTGTTTGACCGCATTCATATGCTCAATCTGTGGATCATGCATAAACAAACACACATGTTGAACTGCATAAGTAATATCAGGCCTTGTGAAGGTAAGATATTGAAGTGCCCCTGCAAGGTTGCGATAATAGGTGGGATATTTGCCTCGGGGTTAGGCACCTCCTCTGTGCCAGGTGTCAAGGGAATTATGTGATGGAGGACTTGATGCGAGTGTGCGTGAATTTGAATAATTCCACCCATGTCGCGTATTGGACGTATTCCATCTCAAGAACAATAGGAATGTGGTTCCTGATGTTGGAAACTGTAAGGGCTGGATGAAACAGGTTTTTTGACGTAGACATAATGAAATAACAATAGGAGAATTAGGGATTTGGAAGAAAAATTAGGAAGGGAGGAGGAAGAAGTCGGCCGGAAACTGAGAAGGGTTCTCGGAATTTGAGCCGAGAGTAGCAGAAGAAAATTGGGAAGGGAGGTAGTTTAGACCTAGACTTCTTATACCATGAAAGAATTAATCCATTGATTATTCTTATTGAATGAATATGTATATATATAAGTTACAATCTCCAAATATGCAAAATCCTATTCCTACTAAACTTCTAATATCCTAGTTCTACTTGTACAAGAATTTTACAATTATGGTAATTATACAACATAATTTAATACTTCTATTTATGGTACAAGACTAGTCGAAATCGTGTATATCATAGGGATATACACAGTATATTCTATCAGGTTTTAAATTCACCTGTTAATATAATCAAACAAAATAGCGGTAACACGTAAGAAAAAGAGTGAACAAATGTTGCGGCCTAAGAAAAAACGTTTAATCTGAATTGCTTATACTTGCACACACTAATTGATGACTTGAGAATGAACACAAGAGGTATATTATATAATAAGAAGATTTAATTTGTCAACCATTTGAAATCAAAGCTTTCTAGTTGATCTTGACAACTAAAAGAAAAAATGAGAGTATTTTCAGTCCAAACAGTTACATTTTTTTAAACATATATGTCTTTTACATTAACTGAAACAACATTTGGTCTTTTATATGCCAAATGAAATATCTTTTTAATAGCCTGCTAGGAGTATAGCCAACAAGTTCAATGAATCAATGAGCAAGCATGTTCGTTTTCGATTTAATTCTCTCTTTAACACCTAGAAACACCTAGAAAATTATACTCCGATCCTCTAATGATAGTCTGCAACATAATGCATCTATTTCTTCCGCAAAAAAAATAAAATGAAAGATAAGTAATGAAACCGGTCGATGACCACTAAATAACCTTAGCTTCTTTTTACCTTTTCAGGTAAATAAAGCCTCTAATCTTTGTATTTGTTCGCCAGATCAACCTAATTAGGAAAGTTATGTATCCTTCCATTTGCAACCAAAAACCGCACGCTGGGAAAGTGACCATTAAATTGGGTCATACATGAATAGTCAAGTATTCCTAATAGAATATTTCTCGAATATTCTTTCATAATTAGGTATCTTATTTTAGGTAGAATTGTATTTTTATTATAATTAGGTATCTTATTTTAGGTAGAATTGTAATCCTATTGTAATTAGATCTCCTATTTTAGGTAGAATTATATTTCCTATTGTAATTAGGTTGATTAGTTACCTGGTTTAAAAATTATTGTATTAATATATATATTGTACATTATTGATGAATACAATCAAGAGAACATATTCCTTTATGGTATCAGAGCCTAAAAAACCTCCATCGTCGCCGACCATAGCTCTCGGCCGCCACCCCCACGGAACCCTAGTATTTTTTTCCAGCCATTCTCTCTCCCTTCTCCTCCTAAATTTCATCTTCCATGGCTGACAAAACCAAATTCTATCTTGCACGTGCAGTAAACAACATCAAAAACTTCATCCCTATCACTCTTGAGATGATGCACTTTGGTCTCGTTTGGACACAGTCATCCTCCAGTGGATATACGACAAAACCTCTAATGATATGTTGCACGCCATCATTGAGACCGATACCATTGCCCGCCAAATGTGGGAACTTTGGAAAGTATTTTCCACGACAACAAAACTCAATGAGCGTTATACCTTGAAAATCAGTTCAAGGACGTTCATTAAGACGATTTCCCAAACGTGTCTGCATATTGTCAAGAACTCAAGATGTTTGTCGACCAACTCTCCAACGTCGGCGCACCAGTCACTAACCAATGATTGGTCATGCAACTTATTGCAGGCTTGAACGAATCCTATGACGGCGTTGCCACCATCCTTCAGCAATGCACGTCGTTACCTCCATTTTATAAGTCCAGTTCGAAGCTGATTCTTGAGGAAACCTGGAAAATCAAGCGCAACACCACTCAAGCCAGCATTGCCGACGTCGCCCTTACCACCACCGTTGGTCCATCCGCCGACGGCAGGGCCTCCAACTCCAGTAACCAGAATCGCTGGCCCGAGGACCCGAAGTAGCCCGCAACAACCGTCGGAGCAGGCAGTCCGGCAAAGGCTGCGGCGGACAAAATTTTGGCAACAACGGCGGCGTGAAGGGGCTGCCTACCCGCCATGGGCTGCCTACCCGCTGTGGGTTGCCTACCCGTCATGGGCCTCTTCTCCTAGCCCGTATCCAACATCCTCGTGGACTCCACCTCAGAACCGATAGGCCCATCCTGGCATACTCGGCCCACGTCCCCAACAGGCCTAGACACCACAGGCAGGGCCCTTAATTTATACACTGACTGAAATTGAGACAGTTATGAACACAATGTCACTCAACTCTCCAGACGAAAATTGGTATATGGACATAGGCGCCACATCTCATATGACGGCATCACAAGGTACTCTCTCGTCTTATTCCAATTTGAGTAATTTAAATCGGAATATTATTGTTAGTAGTGGAAAAGACATTCTCATTCACGGTTTTGGTCATTCATCCTTATCCCCACCACATCCACCACTAATCTTAAAAAATATCCTTCATGCCCCTAAACTCATTAAGAATATAATCTCTGTGCGATGTTTAAAAACTGATAATAATGTTTCCCTTGACTTTGATCCTTTTGATTTTTCTGTGAAGGATTTTACGACAGGGACACGAATAATGAGATGTGATGGAACCGGAGATCTCTACCCTATTTCAAACACTGTCAACAATCCATCCTCAGTTCCATCAACCTTTGTTGCTCTTTCGTTTTCCTTATGGCACTCTAGATTAGGACATTTGGGAGATTATGTTTTATGCTCCCTTAGGAAAACTAATTTTATTAATTGCAACCGTATTTCTAGGACTCCTATATGTGAATCCTGCATTTTTGGAAAACATATTAAATTACCATTTTCTGCATCCACAAATTGTACTTTACTACCTTTTGATATCATACATAGTGATTTGTGGACGTCCCCTATTTTAAGTACGGCTGGCCATCGATATTATGTGTTCTTTTTAGATGATTATTCCAACTTTCTATGGACTTTTCCAATTGACAATAAATCCCAAATATACTCAATTTTCCATCATTTAGTGCTCTCGTAAAAATACAATTTGAAAAGAGCATTAAATATTTTAAATGTGACAATGGAATGGAATTCAATAATAATAAATTCAAACAGTTTTGCTCCAATAACAGTCTTACCTTTCATTTTTTCTGCCCTCACACCTCCTCCAAAAATGGTAAGGCCAAACGGAAAATTTAAACCATAAATAACATAATTCGTGCCCTACTTGCTCACGCCTCAATTCCCCCTCTATTATGGCATTACTCACTCTTCATGATCACCTATCTCCTAAACATAATCCCAAACAAGTCTCTAGCTCAACGGTCGCCCACTCAAGTTCTGTTTCGTAGAAACCCCTCCTACCAACACTTGCGTATCTTTGGATGTCTCCGTTATCCTCTCTATACGACCACTCACAAACTCCAACCCCGGTCTTCCCCGTGTGTGTTTTTGGGTTACCCCGCCAATCATCGTGGTTACTCGTGCTATGACTTGTCAAACCGTAAAATTATTATTTCACTCCATGTCATATTTGATGAGTCTCAATTCCCCTTTGCCTCCCTAAACTCGCCACCTCGACATTCCTACGACTTCCTAGATGATGGCATGAACCCTATTTTAATTCATCATTTACATAGTCCGTCGTCCCAGATTCTGGCACCCGCCCCCACCTCGGACAGTCCAGGACACACTGCCCACCCGATTCTGCCGACGGTGGCCCGGAACAACCCGCCTCAGGGTGATTCCGCAGCCACATCTCGACAAATCGAGCATCGGTCAGCCGGTCCCGCCACCCCTGCCCTTTCTCCTCTTCCCGGTAGTCCCGCGGCATCAGATGATGTGGTGTGGCGAATATTTTTTCATTAATTGTATATCTCTTATTTTAGATAGAATTGTATTCCTATTGTAGGGGAGCCTTGGAGTAACTGGTAAAGTTGTTGTCATGTGACCATAAGGTCATGAGTTCAAGCCGTGAAAATAGCCTCTTGCAGAAATGTGAGTTAAGGCTGCGTACAATAGACATTTGTGGTCCGGCCCTTCCCTGGACCCTGCATAGCGGAAGCTTAATGCACCGGGCTGCCCTTTTTTTTGTATTCCTAATGTAATTAGATCTTCAATTTTAGGTAGAATTATATTTTCTATTGTAATTAGGTTGATTAGTTACCTAGTTTAAATATTCTTGTACTACTATATGTATTGTACATTATTGATTAATACAATCAAGGGAACATATTCTTTTAATTCCTAATAGTGCATACATACTTATATTAACATGCTATAGTTAATTACGAGAAGAGTGATATATTTATATAAATTTGAGGAATAATTTGACTTTAAACTTCTCATTTTATCTTTAGTACTTAGATGAATAGCTATAGAAATGTCATTACATGTTAAAGACCGTGAATTCCAAAAGTAATTCTTTAATATTTTTGTCTTAAATTTCATGTCCAATCAAACACCTTCATATAATGTATGTGATCATAGGCCAACCGTACTTAACCAAAACCTATTGTTCAAGTGTAGAAAAGACGCTCTGTATTGGAGAAGATGTAAGTTATTCAGGTTGTGTTTGGATATGCATTTAACATGAAAAAATTAGAAGTTTTGTGAGTGAAATGAAATTTTCACTAAAAAGACCGGTCAAAACTACTTTTTCAAACATGAAACTCATTTTCAATTTTTTTTACAAAACATCAGTCCAATGTATAAGAGTAACAACAATATACCCAGTATAATCCCATCAGGTGGAGGTCTGGGGAGGGTAGAGTGTACGCGGACCTTACTCTACCTTGTGAAGGTCGGGAGACTATCTTTGATAGACCCTCTGCTCAAGATAAGATGCAAAGATAACAATAATAATAGACAGTAATAACAACAATAGAGTTGTACAAGAGTAAATAATTTAAAAGATCATTGAACTCTATCTTTATGTTTGTTTTGTATCAATAAGTAATAAGGTCAATCAAGTTAGACTAGTTACCTATAAAATGATCAGTATAGCCAAAAAACTAAAGAGATAAGTAATTAACCTCTCCCAAAATTCATTTTGTAACACTTAATTCCTTTGCGGTTAAACTTGCCTTTCAATGTATAATCAAACGTTATTTGGAAAAAAATATGCGACACGGGAACTAGGTTTCTCACGTTACGTTCAAATTCAAGAAAAAAGGAGACAAATTTGAGGAACAATCACATCAGAGTAGTTTAATGTCTTTTTCTTTCCTATTCATTTTCAACAAATCGATATTTGAAATATCATTCTGTTGTTTAATCTTTTTTAATCTAAAGCTTTTACTCAAATCTTGGATTTTGTCTCTACTCTCGACTGTTGCTTTGACTACTGTGCTAATTACATGTATATTAGTATCTCAATAGTATAGTATCTGTTGTGATGGCAGCATGAGCCAACTGACATACCAGAGATAAACAAGTATGTTTATATAATATGGGGACACTAAATTCGTTAATTAACTAGAATATAATGAGCAGTAGCCCATTCCGATGAATGTCTCAAATTATTCCATTAAGTACTTGATACCCTCCACTAAGATATACGCACAATTATCTCAAATTGAAAGAAATAACTTATTATTATGCTGAAAATGAGTTTGAAGGAGTTGAAACACTTTGAGTGGATTTACAATTAAAATTACTTGTGACCTGGAGCCTATAAACTTAAAATTTAATTCGTTTGGTATCAAACCAGCATGAGCAATATGCATATACAGTTACTCATTGGGGAAAGTATATATTTTATACAGACGAATCAATAGTCACATTACACCCATATAATATTCATTTTTTTCTTCACAATTTGAACACCGACCAACTACACCAACATTTTTTAAAATTTTTGGTTTTGCTTTTGTATACTCCAAAAGAAACAAAATGATAATTTTAACTGGTCTATATATTAATTCTTTTTCAAACGTTGATGGGTTATTGTGTTGGGAGAAGATTCAACACATGGCTCCCATGTAGGTAATCAGTCTTTTTTTGAACCAGTCCATGTAAAATATATGTCCATTTGGCTATTGGAAGTACAAAAGCCTATAGTCTATGATGCTATATTAAGGGATAGCCATATGTGAAGATCGTTTTTCATATAATTAATTTCAAATATTATATTCACATATACATTGAAACTGTACGTTAGTTCTTTTGACTAAAGAAAAGTTAGTTCACCCGTGTGAGTTGACGTCCCTGATCCGATTAAGAAAAAAATATACTGAGAAATTAAAGAAAATTTAAATGGAATGGTATTTATGGGGATAAAAGTTATCAAACTATTATCTATCGCTTCTTTTACGTAGAAAAGAATATATATATATATATATATATATATATATATATATATATATATATATATATATATATATATATATATATATATATATGAATAAAAGAAGTAGCATAATGTATGCATCACATCGAAAGTACTATATCCTAAACATATTTTATTTGATGTTATTTTTTTAAGTATCAGCTCTGTAAGATAGAATAATTTTCCTTAGAGATTCCTTTCATTATTCACAATATATATAGATGTATAAGGTTGATTCCTAATATGGTACGAATCCTAACCTTACAAAGGTTGATTCCTAATACAATTAGAATCTTAAGTTACCTTAAATATACATCTATCATAATTACACAATATACGGAGAATATTCGGAGAATATTCGCTAATACTCCCCTCAGACGGAGCGGGAGGAGGCCGAATGCTAAGGCTGGATCGGAAGTCGGTGAAGAGCTGTCCCGGTAGTCCCTTTGTGAAAATGTCTGCATACTGATAAGAGGAAGGCACATGTAAAATTTTGACCGACCACGGGCAACCTTCTCTCCCACAAAGTGGATATCCATCTCAATATGCTTAGTCCGCTGATGTTGAACTGGATTATGAGACATATAGATAGCAGATATGTTGTCACAATAGACTATAGACGCCTTGCGTAATGGACACTGGAGCTCCAAAAGAAGATTTCGGAGCCAACAGATCTCAGCGACGACATTAGCAACTCCGCGATATTCTGCTTCAGCACTCGAACGGGATAGAGTGGCCTGCCGCTTGGCGGACCATGAGATAAGATTATCTCCAAGAAATACACAGTACCCTGAGGTGGAGCGACATGTGTCGGGGCATCATGCCCAATCTGCATCCGTGTAGGCTAGCAACTTGGTTGGGGCAGAGGGGTATAGATGTAAACCAAAGTCTAGTGTGCCCTTAACATATCTGATAATACGTTTGAGGGCGGAAAAATGGGACTCTCGGGGGTCGTGCATGAACAGATACACCTGCTGAACGGCATATGCAATATCAGGCCTAGTGAATGTAAGATACTGAGGAGCACCTGCTAGACTCCGATATAGAGTGGGATCAGAAATGGGCGCACCGTCATTGGCACTAAGCTTGGATTTTGAGTCCACCGGAGTTGGCATAATTTTATAATTTGCCATCTTGGCCCTGTACACTATCTCTTCTGCATACTTACGCTGACACAAAAACATAGTGGTTGCAGATCTGGTTACCGATATACCAAAAAATAACTTAGCTTGCCCAAGTTAGTCATAGCAAATTCAGTTTTGAGTATAGCAATGATGTCATTCTTCAAATCGTCAGATGAGGCAGTAAGAACAATGTCATCGATATATAATAGCAAATATGCAGTGCTACTACCTCGGTGAAAAGTGAAGAGAGAGTTATCACACCTGCTACATACAAAACCAATCTGCAGAAGATACCTGGCAAAACGATCATACCAAGCGCGGGGTGCCTGTTGCAATCCATATAATGACTTCCTGATACGACATACAAACTGCGGAACTGCCGGATGAACAAAGCCATGAGGTTGATGCATGTATACAGTCTCTTTCAAATCCCTATGAAGGAATGCATTCTTGACATCAAGCTGATGAATCGGCCAATGCATGCCCATAGCAATACTGAGAACAGTCCGAATAGTGGCCGGTTTAACAACCGGACTGAATGTCTCACCACAATCAATACCCTCCTGCTGATTAGTGTCATTGGTAACTAGTCTTGCCTTATACCTCTTTAAGTCACCACTGTCTATGAACTTGTGCCGAAATAGCCACATACACCGGATAACATTCACACCTTTTGGTCTAGGTACTAAATCCCAAGTGTTCTGCTTGGTTAAAGCATTAAATTCCTCGCACATGGCTGCATTCCAATTTGGGTCTAATTTTGCTAATTTTGGATTTTTTGTAATGGGTGATAAGGTTTGTGTGGAGAGATTGAAGTGAACCTTGGGCTTGAAGATCCCGTGTTGTGCACAAGTCTCCATGCGATGAGAAGGAAGTGGTGGTGGGTCGGGGCAGTGAGGTTGCTGGTCCACTGGTTCAGGACCAGTGGGCAGCAGTTCACTGGTTTCAGGACTGTGAGACTAGGAGGCTGCGGGACTGGCTGCTGTGGGTGCAGGAGTGACTGCTGGGGGTGCAGGAATGACTGCTGGGGGTGCAGTAGACGATAGTAGGGACATGGAGGCAGCAATAGCGGGGACATGGCAGTGTCCACTGCCGGAACAGATGACAACGGTACTATCCTTTGCTGGAGACACATCGACTGGAGTAAAGGAGACATAGGTGACTCATCGAGAAATGTGTAATCCGTTGTTTGGAATTTTTGAAGGTTTGAAAAAGGAAAGGTTGCCTCGTTAAAGGTGACGTGACGGGAGACGATGATTTTGCGAGTGACAATGTCATAGCACAAGTAGCCCCGATGATTAGGAGATAGACCAAGGAAGACACATGGTAGAGTGCGAGGGGCAAGTTTATGAGGTGCAGTGGAGGCTATGTTAGGGTAGCATAAGCATCCAAAAATACGTAGGTGATCATATGATGGTAGCCTACGGTATAAGATTTTGGTAGGGGTCTTGTTTTGGAGTGTGCTAGTTGGTAAAATATTAAGAAGGGATTCTACCATTTTGACAGCATAGACCCAAAAAGGCGGTGGTAGACAGGCATAAAACAGAAGTGTGTGAACCATGTTATTGATGGTACGTATAATTCGTTCAGCCTTTCCGTTTTGGGAAGAAGTATAAGGACAAGAAAAATGGAAAACCATGCCTTGTTTAGAACAGAAGTTGTGAAATGCTAAGTTATTAAATTCTCGTCCATTATCACATTGAAATGATTTGATAGATTTTTCAAATTGTGTTTTAATGAATTTTTGAAACTCGAGGAATTTTGCAAAAACTTCATATTTGAATTTCAGTGGGTAAATTCAGACAAAGTGTGAAAAATCATTCAAGAATACTAAATAGAATTTATGACCCAAAGAGCTAACAATCGGAGATGTCCACAAATCAGCATGAACAATATCAAAGGGAGAAAAAGTAATACTGTTTGATGACATAAATGGAAGACGAGTATGTTTACCTAGTGGACAAGAAAAACAGTGTTGGGCAATTTTCCCATTATTACATTGAATACGCTTGGAAGTCCTAAGAAAAGTAAAAATTGGGTCTTCGGGGTGTCCGAGTCTGTTGTGCCAAGTTGAGAGAGAGATCGCCGCAAGGGATAGAGGTGTTTGCGGTCTAACAGCGGAAGATTGAGTGAATGGGTAGAGATCTCCCACACTATTGCAGCGTGTAAGAATTTTTCCCGTATTGAGTTCCTTCACAGAAAAACCAAAAGGGTCAAATTCGACAGACACAAAATTATTGCTAGTGAATTTTCTAACAGAGATTAAGTTTTTAATGATGTTAGGTGTGTATAGGACGTGGTTTATGGAGAAAGGTGGGTGTGGATGTTTGGTGTGTGTGTTACCGTAACCTTCAATTGGAATGCGATGATCATTGCCGACAGTAATAAATTGATGACACTTTAACTGACTTAGTTGAGATAGGTTACCTGACGACCGGGTGAGGTGAGATGTGGCTCCGGTGTCTATGTACCAATTGTCGTCGGGATGTTGAAGGTTCACGGTGGTGTAGGCCTGGCCCAAATCAGTCGGGGGGACAGCTGCTAGGCGCCGCCGGACCGCAATCGTGTGGGCTCGCTGCCGCCGCCGCCTTTGGTGGGCCTGCTCGGTGGCCGGGGCGGGGCCCGATTCCCGCTGGTTGGGCCATTGCTCTTCGTTGGTTGGACCACCGATGCCTTGGTTCCCAGTCTTCGTTGTCCAGTGTTTGGCTGGTTGCGTTGGCCCTTTCTGCGGCCCTTGCCTTTGTTGTTGCGACCTTTGCCGCCACGACCTCCGCCACTGGACTGCTGCTGTTGGTGGCCTTGCAGTGGTGGCTGGTTGCTGCTGATCACAGGTGTTGCCATCCCATCAAAGGCTAACGCTTTTTTATTATGTTCCTCTTGTTTAGCACGTCTAGTTTCTTCCAATAATAGTTGTGAACGTGCCTTGTTGAAACTTGGTAGATGGTCGACTTGTTGAATCATTATGTGAGTGTGTCATATTCACCTTTCAGTAAACCCGCAACAAGTTGAAGCACCATCTTGGTTTCTGAAACAGAAGTCCCGACGTTGGATAGTTGATCGGTTATGAGTTTCAGTTGCTTACAATATTCGGACATGTTGTTAAAATTCTTGAGGCGGGTATTGTTGAATTGCTCTTCCAAATACACGGCCCGAGTATTTTTATTGTCCTGAAAGATTTCTTCTAGCCGGACCCAAAGTTCACGTGCCGTAGCACCTGTTTTCATGATAGTGCACAACAGGTCTTTGGAGATGGTGCCGTAGATCCATTGTTTGACGATGGCATCAAGACGACGCCAGATTGAGTCTGTAACATCGGTGGGACGAGGAACAGATTCGTCAATATGATCGAGCACGTTGTATGCACATGCATGAATGTAGAATAGTTCCATCCACATGGAATAATGACAGTCTTCTTGATCAAGAATTATAGGGATAAAATTCTTGATGTTGTTAACGGCGAATGCCGGATGAAAAGAAGATACTGAACGTTGAGAGGGGTTGTCAAGTGTGCCAGTGGATGAACCGGAATTTGTGGGGGAAGACATGGTTGCCGCCTGCCAATGGAAGGAAATTTTCTGGTTTGGCCGAGAAAGGGAGGAAGAAACCAGAAAAAAATTTATGTGTTTGGCCGAGAATGAGGAAGAGAAGGGAGAAGAGTAGGGTTTAGGTTTTAGGCTCTTGATACCATGTAAGATAGAATAATTTCCTTTAGGGATTCCTTTCATTATTCACAATATATATAGTTGTACAAGGTTGATTCATAATATGGTACGAATCCTAACTTACCTTACAAAAGTTGATTCCTAATACAATTAGAATCCTAAGTTACCTTAAATATACATTTATCATAATTACACAATATACGGAGAATATTCGCTAATAAGCTCCCACAGATCCTTAAATGGCAAAAAAATTAAACTACTTATGCCATACTTTAGGAATCCCACCTAGTTCGAGCAAACAAAAACCCTCCTCACGTAAGTGTTCAAATAACACCATCTAAGGCATATATGAAGTCTTTACACAGCATAGGAAGTAGTAGTTATCCATTTACAAATATACACGGCGTGTATACGTCTGCGTAACTTGACATGCAAATCTTTCATGAACACTGAACAGACTCGAAACTTTGAGGGAAATCACCAATTTAGAATTGATGCCAAAAAAGAGTTGAAGATATTCTGTGGTTCCTCCTTTTTCATATGTAAATACCATGAAAATGTATTATGAAGTGCAATCACACTTTCAAGTAATCCCTAGCATCGACTATCGCAGGAAAATACGGCATTAGTGCGTGGGGTTGAAATCAAATGAAAAGATTGTTATTTGCTTATCTTTCTCATTTATGAACTGACTTTCTTTGCTCTTTGGGGGACAAGAAAGAAATAAGAGCAGTTATAACCAATTTGAAGTTTATATTTAAAATAGCAGCACCAAAAGTGGTCGCTATCATTTTTACATAAGATGAATCAAAACGCGTGTGATATGAATTTTGATGTCATACTTAAACTAATTTGGAATCAATTACATTCTTAAAAATAAGTTATGAGGAAATTACTTATGTTAAATCATTATACGGAACTTGCATTGTTAGAATCTATTCGTCGCTAGGTTTTCTTAGATTTTACTGCTTATTTAAAATAAGAGTGATTAAAACGAGTGAGATAGGTCCCAGTAGAGTGAACTTTAGACACTAAAGGCTGAAGCTTTCAATTTCAGAATGACAAAATCCACACTTTGATGCCCTTCACTCAGAAGTTTGTTCATCCTTTCAAAGTTAAAAAGAAAATGAATGACAAGATTGGTCACTTCTAATTAAAGCCTTACAGAAATTAAGGACTCATTCTGCAGTATTAATGAAGTGCTTATACAATTAAGATACAAAAAAAATGATTCAGCTGACTTGTTCTGAAGCAGTTCTGGATACAGGCTTCTGAGGTGTGAATCACCTAAGACAAAGCAACAACTTACACAACGACAGTATACATCATGGTCTTGTCAGGAAAAGTGATGCTAAACATGCTTCTGCTGATCCGGTTACATCCTTGGAAGTGAAATGCTTGTTCATTTATGTCATGGTCATGTCTATGAATCAGTACTTTCCAATGATATCTAGGTTGCCAGACTAGTACAATGATGCTTGTTCAAGAACCAACTGGAGTGAATTGGGCATTCTCTTTGAGAAACAGAAAGTAAAATGTTTCAATTAAAGGAGAAGGATAAACCATTAAAAAGAACACGTCAAGGACTACAAAGTAGACGTGACAACTGACCTTATTGTCAGCAATCACACAATTTCAGATGCATCGTCTGGAGCTTTAAGTTTTCCAGTCTTCAGTATATTTTCCAGTGCATTCTGACATCTGAATTAGTAGATGTTAGTATGTCTATGGAAAATCTATTCTGGAAAAGAATGCTACTTCAAATACCTCCAAGGTAGATGGTCCAGGAACATGTATGGTGATACTATTATATCTTTGAATGCTTCTCTTTTCGCTACATAGGCCCTAAACCTGCAGGTTCTCTCCCAAGTTCTCCAGCGTTTCCACAATGGTTTATGAAGGCCATCCTTATGTGGCACAATATGGATGACAAGACCAGGTAAATACAACTCTGGGATACTCAATGATGTCTTATTTTCGGAAGACGGAACAGCCTCCATAAATTCGGTTAAAGGATCACCAAATGGACTTGAACCAGAAGTGGAGCAATTGAAAGGACTGCTGAAATGATTTGATGAATCAGTTGAACCGATTTTATCATCAGAGCTAAAATCTGTATCTATGTCATGCAAAACAGAGGATCCTGGTTCACGTTTTGCCAATCCTGCAGAAACAGTAGCACTTTTATAGTAACAAATAGAAGAAGATGCACACAAATACAGTTAACTAGACACAACATGATTAAGTGAGGCAATTCACAGGGAAAATTCAGAAAGTCCAGTAGTACCATTTTCAAGCTGGCTATGGTTGATTTGGTTTGTACAACTTGACAAAGAATTCACTGATGATTCTCCATCGTTCATGCTTTTCTGACAGGCAGTCAGTGAAGTAAAGTGATGAGCAAGTTTAAGAATTGTTGTAATATCAACAGTGCCATCTTCTGATAGTGCCTTAAGTGCAGCTGTTTGAAGTCTCATAATTGATGCTACAGAAACACGCGCTGAAAATTCATCATTGTTTACAATGCTGAAAAGATGTCAATAGAAAAGGAAGTTAATTTTATAGCATATGAGCAACAACACTCAGTTGTGGCAGAGATAATAGCACGCTGGCAATACCTGGTAATGAATTCTGAACAAGCATCTGCTACCACCAGACCCACACATGGAAGAGCACCATATGTGTAGACGTGTAAATCTGGATACTGTTTGCGTAGCTGCTCAACAAATATAGTAATTTGATTTATAAATAGGCAAGATGTACCAACTCCAGAAATTTGTATAATTATTAAAAGAACTGATTGCAAATACATGGAGATATGCAGATGCTTAGTGAAGCAAAAGTGATACTGACACAAAACCAGTACAACTATCACACTTTTTTTTTTTGGCGGGGGGGGGGGGGGGGGGGGTTGACGGCAATGCATGTCCTATACAAAGAGAGTGCCCAAACATGACATGAATACCTTCATTCCTAGTAATGCAGCAATAGCTCCTCCAAGGGAATGCCCCACTATTCGCACACCATATCCCTCACACTCACATCCTACTCCCAGCAACGAGGAGAGAAATCCACCTGATATAGACAAAACACACATATTTTTAGAAAACATCATAGCAGATTCATTTAATTCATAGGGGAAAGAATAAAAGCAATTCACTGCATGACTTCGTGTTTGAGTTTATCTTGTAACCAAATATAACAATAGCTACATGTAGGGGCACTGATGGATTTTAAATGGTTTTTCTTTTCGATCCAAAAAGGGTGGAAAGAAAGGGTAGGGATGAGTGAGTCTGGATCAGAGGCAGACAGTTATCAGCTCCTAAACATCTTGTTGAACTTATCAGCATATGAATCAAGAAAATAAACTGATAATAGGTGAAACAACTCAACAACAGCTTTCTTGCAAGGAGCAAAATAAAGCAATTTATGACACGCTGCCAGTGTCAATGCTGCAGAAATATTGTAAAGCAGAACTGATTAAAAGGAATGATCATAAGAGGCACTGATTACTGATGTAGGGTGCCTGTCAAGCAGAACATAGCCCTATATACTACGTGGCTCATCCGCAATAGCACAACTTGAGCTTTATAAACTAAACTAGATTTGTGACAAAAGGTATAACAGTTTATTGGTGAAAAACCTCAGGAAGAGTGAGCAAGAACTGAAAAACCACATGAAGAGTGATGCAGATGACAGAAAATAGAAGTCATTTATGACAGCGTAAGAAGATATACATTACCTTTAAAGCTGGAATTATAGGAAAAGAAAAGTTAAAATCAAATTTCCATGAACCCTTTCTAAATGGATCTTCTATGTTAAAATACTGAAGCTAGTTCAAAGAGGATCACCAACATCATTATAAGTCGGTATTTCAGAAAGACAATAGAGGGTATATTTTCAGGCGTTAAATTTACTTTTACCTGGAAGAACAGATTATTAGAGCCAAAATTACTCACTATTATGATCCAAATTCTGAAAAAGGGAGAACAGAAACACCATATTAAGCTGGGATAAGATAGAATTGCGAAGAACCTCGGCAAATTACTACAGGGTAAATTCTTTTCTCTGTTCTCGTTGTTCCACACCGTCTAGGCCAACCAAATAAAGATTCATCTTCTAAGGCTTAAGCGAATGATTAGAAGTGTCTCGACATGGTCACGTCATCTTTTAGCATTCGACCAGTCCCTGCAATGTTGCAGTCCGGCCCATTATGAGCCATTTCTCTATCTTGCAGACAAAAAACGCAATTGCGGTCAGCCACCACCTCCCTATACAATTTCATTCTCCCTCTTGGTGAGTTTGTTGGAGTATGATGATAGCAAAAGAGGTAAAGCCAAGCTATGCAACCTTATATTAAGGCCTTTTTCTACATACACTCCATATCAAACATATCAACCAGCAATTCTAGCACTAATAACTAATTTCAGCATTTTAACTAGATGCTACGAATGATTTCAAGTCACAAATAAATAAGTACAAGCATTAGCCAGTGCTTCCATCAAAGCACTGCAAGAGAGTGCTTGTAAGAATGAAACAGTACAAGATTGAAACTTTTAAATTGTTCCAAAGAAAAACAGGAAATCAATAAATAATACAGAAAACAATGAACTATACCATCTCCAGAATTTCCATCTACTTGCATGTAAAGATCACGTGCGGCCTCAACTACTCCGGAGTGTGCATAGTGTGGTGTGGATGAAACCACTCTTTGACGAATGCATGGGTCAAAATGATTGCCACTGAAAGAGAATGATGTATTAAAAAAGAAAAAAAAAGGAGAATCAAATAGCGCTACTTATATGCTATGCAGAAACGAAGTACGGCAAATTTAGGCAGCAATGGAAGCGAAAAGAATCACATAATATTGCATGTGCATATGTAACAAGGACTAAATGAGTATAGAGGAGACAGAATGAGATTACTTTAGCAGGCTATCTAATTCTTCTTCAGTAAGGCAGCATTCCCTGCCTAAACCATCAGTTATGAGGTCTTCAGGGGTCTCAGTTCCCCTCACAGCAATTACAACGGATTTCACATTATGCAAAACCACAATAAAATATGCTGCTTTACACTTCTCCTGAGAAAGAGAAATGGAAGTTGTTATTTTTTCTGACGATATTTCTGTTTTGCATAAGAAGAATTAAAGACAACATTTGAAGGAAGCACATGGGTTCAAAAACTATTTCTGCCCAAAAAAAATAAACAAATCCAAAATAAGACATGTAAAGTACTCATGGCACTTGATTTAAAATATAAAAATAGAAAAACAAAAAAACATGGCAAACATTTGATGGATGTAGAGGAATTGTTGCCTAGAATTCAATAACATAGAAGAGCTAAGATGGAAACTAAGAAATCTAGTCAGAGGGCAAGAAGAAGAAGAAAAGTATCGTCATGGCTGTCAAAGACTGGAGAAAAGTTGCATAGCAGTATCTACAATCAACTGTAACGGAGTTGCAGCATCACATGCCCGTTCAAAGTCATAATTTCTCTAATAATCGGTATTTATAATTTGATAGTCTTACTGCCACAACGTCTGTTCCCACTTTTTCCGATGAGATGGGCTTACTAAAGACAAAAAATGCTTTTCTATCTTCAAGGTTTGAGCTTCTCCTATCTAGGCATGCACTTCAGTGAAGTTGCATTGTTACCCCCAGAGAGATCAGCCCTCACACCTTATATCGCCTCACGCAACGAAGCGGTCCCTTTTCAGAACTAGAATCGAAATCTCAAACCAATTCAAACTTATAAAATTACAGGCCTTAAATGACAATCTGACAGTTCAAACTTCCCACGGTTTATAAATGACTTAGACATCAAAAATATAGTTCATGCGGTTAGGTGATCACATGGTTTCAATATGTCCTTACAAACATAGAGCCAAATAGATAACCGGGCACAAGGTTGTGATTTACTATTTCTTATCAGAAACTGGTGGTAATATTACATAGCTAGCTTTTACAATCAGAAAATAATAGCACCACAGCTGGATCATTAGGTGATCATTGATCAGAACTTAGGAATGTCATCATAAAACATCTGCAGCCTAAAATAGACTACAGATCTAAAGCTAGACTTACTTGATTAACACGCCCTTTTCTAAGCATATGTGCTGACAAATGAACATGTTTCAAGAAGGCTGCTGCATGACCTCGCCACCAGTTGTCACCTTCTAGTAACGGTCGCCTACATCAATAGATTTTGATTCCAAAAAGAAAAGATCAACCAACTATACGAGTGATCAAACAACAGTTTAAAAATGACAGGTGTCATTGCAAATAGAGTTCGGGGTTTCTCTAAGGAAGCATATTTAAAGAAATCAATAATCCTTATCAGGAACCTTCATTTGATTCTGCTGGGTCTTAAACTATCAGGTTCCTGAATATAAATCAAGAAAGCTACATGAACCAAGGTAATTACACTTCATCCTTTTATGTCTAAACTCAGTTACTGGCACCAGTACTAGACTAGACATACATTTGAAGTCCCCTGAGTGGAGCAAGCAGTTATCATGCACCACGGGTTGTACCGCGTATATATGTCTGATACCCTAACTTGCTTCTAGGATACTTCAGAGTGATGAGCATCTTAATTTTTCTCAAGATCTTTCAGATTTAAGAAGGCTGGAGTTCATTTAAGCCAAAGCTCTTAGAGGTGATCTGAAGAAGCAAACATGGAGCCTGTATATGGTCTATTTAAGGGAATAATCATTTGTTTGTTTCATCCACCTACTACAAAGCTCAACTTTCCACCCATTAAACACTAAAAAATCACATTTTCTAGCAACTTGTCCAAAATGCTGATCCTTTTGCTCATAAAGTTAGAGAATCTTCTATGCAACATTCCAGTTCTTACATCCTGTCAACTCACTAGGACTTAGCTTTTGTTCCCGTGTATTATTCATCCATATGCAAATTTATGACTTGCAACCAAATACACTTCTATGCTTTTCCACTAAAACCCTTTCTATTCAACATTAAAAAGCAAATGCCGTTACATGCTATAACAATCCAAAGTTGCTGATCTACAACCAAGATAAACCAGTGGGTGTCTGACCTGTTCCAAAGCCAGGGAGCAAGAATCCCTTGCCTATAGAGCCATGAACAAGAAAAAGTTACAGGATTTCTTCCTATATCAAGTAATAGACCCTGCAATTGACCATTCCACATCAAAGTAAGCAGAACGAAAATCAAGTCAAATTGAAATGCCTTGTTGTCATACCGTGTAGGCTGCTTCAGCAAATGGATGATAGAAAGCAGCTTCGCACATCCTTTCCATGGGTACAACCATTGACTCTTCATATGATTTAGAGGAGGAACAAGGATTCTGCAATAAAGCTAGTCCTGCGTATCAAGAAGAGATCATTTTCTTTTACCTTACTGATAGAAAGAGATAAGCTTGTTTTCAAAGTGAACACTTACAAATCGAGGAAATAGAACACAAATCCAATACTTAAAGCACTTCTAGCATTCATCACTATCATTTTTACTGTAATGTTGGGTAAGAACTGTACAGAACAAAATGATCACAAAACAGTACAGAAAACCTCTATCGTGTCAATTGAACGAAAATTCTCCTCTTAGCTCCCCTTGCAATTAAAATCTCTCAGTTTTTCAAATGACCTTTCTATTCTTTTCCATTTTATTTTCAACAGAAAACTTTGTGACTTCTTATATAACTATTCCTAAATCAATACCAACTTTTCCTTGTTGAAATCACTCTGAACATCTGAACTGCTACTTTTAAAAAGAAATGCAGAATCCAAACATCCTAAACTAGTTGTGGTAAGTGTAAATAATCCTATGTCCCCTTTGCTTTTCTGGGGTGAGCGAAGGTTTGGGTGCGAGATAAAGCCCATGATTATTTCATTTCTGTTTCTATATCATCCCTAGTGTCAGATATGCTTGCACAAGAATGCATGTAACAAACTAAGGAGGTATCCCTCATGAGTCTGGAAATTGGGGATTCATTTCTCCAGATACATGTCCAACCAGCATGATTTTGGCAGAGATGTTAGACTACATAATACAATACTAGAACAGCTTTGTTTTTTAAGAACCTTTCATGTCCTACATCGAGTATAATAGGGCATCCAAAAGGATTTTAGGTCCTTATTTTTATCGGTAAAAAAAAGGACTTAAGGTCTTGCATCACTCTACTAATTGTCATAAGATTCTAGGTTGGGGTACTCTGATTCTTTTTTACTCCTCTAGAATTACATGCATCAAATAAAGAATACGTAAAAGTAAAGTACACAGACCCCCCTATATCAGCACGTACCTGCCAAGAGCTCCAGATGACCTGTTCCAGATGCACGGTAAGTGACAAGATCACCAAGTAACTGTGCCACAGAACAAACTTCATCTTCCTCTAGCACAGTCCTATGCAGCAAACAGAGTACAACAAAAAAGCGGGTTAAACAATCTCAATGACGATTCAAGTCCTGTGGTCAACATATGCAGAGAGGCCTACAAGTATTTGACCCGTCCCAGACAGCACAAAGCTTCACGAATGCCATGATCAAATACCTCCCTATAATGTGCCCTCCATGCATTATCTTCTGTTGCATAGAATGACCTCCATCTCAAGACGTCGGCTCCAGCAAAACATTGTATTGGAGCCACATAAGATACAATAACCATAAAAAGAATAAGAATGCTGCGTTGCCACTTTGAACCATTTGAGATAATCTCTGCAAGATATAGTTCACAAGTACTTTCAGTTTGATGACTAAAACAAAAACATGCTGGTTAATTGTGTTATTTGCAAACAGTGAAAAGGAAGGTAGCGGGGAATAAAGGAAAGGTGGTAAGTTTTCAAATGCAAGTCTGCCACAAGTGTTATGATTATAAGAAATGGAGTTACTCATGTGGTGTTTTAATATCTTCTAATAACTAGTGAAGCACAGAGCCAATCTACAAGTCACACAGATAAAGGGCAACCTTTTTACTTTTCCCTTTGTTAATAAAATATTACTCCACTTACTTGATAAAAAAAAGGCAACCTTTTTACTTAACAACATAAAAAAAAGGCTTAGCACAACATACAACATACACCGAGGTCCGCAGCAGACCCCTAATAGAATACATGTTTTTCATTTTTTTCTTCTTTTGATTAGTTATAGAAATTGTTATTGTTGCTTCCTAAAAACTATTTAAGACAGACAAAGACATGATTCTAAATATTGAATCAGGCTTTTGAAACAATACATTACATGCAACTTCATTGGAATAACACGATATTGTCATCATTTAGGATATCGGTCTTAAAAGGTTACAAGACCAGTGAAAGATCAGTCAGAGATTAATAAGTCAAAAACATTACCATAATAAGACAATATAATTCTCAATATGAAGATCATATGCAGATTCTGTTTCACTATAGACTACTAACAGGAAAGAAGACAAATATTTCCAAGGATAGGTAGATCTTCAACAGTGTTCCAGAGAGAGCTAAGCAGAATTTTGAAGCTGTCTTTAAAACAAGAGATAATGAGTTGATGGATTGGTTCAAGGAAGCAATGATGTGAAAGTTGCTACGACATGCTCAGAGAGCCTCAGTATCCCCTCTTGTTTCTTCTTTCTATTTGGGGGCCGTGTGTTAATCATCAACTCATCATGTACGGATTTAATTGCAGGGAGTAGTTTGCAAGAACAATATAACAATACTTTTATTGACGGTTTGAACCATAGTAGTCAGGTTTAATTCAAAAGCACCAATAAGAAAATGATGAAGTGAAGATAAGGTAAAATATTGTAATTACATCATAATATAAAAAGTAGCATTTGAGCTGCTCGCCTTATTGCTCAATTGTTCACAGAATCAGCCATCTAGCCTAGTCCACCCATTAACAATCTTTGACATCTAAAGAAAAGTTGAATCCACGAAAATGATGGTCGTGTTCATAGCACAAAAAAAAAAGAGAACAGAGAACACATATCATGGAAACATCATAACAAAGGATATCCACCAGCTCCTCATCAGAGACAATAAAGCATGTAAAAGCATGAACATGTGCACATGAAAGATAAATTTTCAAGAAGGCATGCATACAATTCCATAATACCTCTTAGACAGTTGCTTGATGTTGTATCACGATGCAAAAGATTGGTGACACTGAACAAAAGAAAAACAGCCCCAAGAAGTTGCACCATTGTAATCACTGAGGCAATTCGAGTCCACAATAACAGTCTCCTATATTTCCTCTGTAATCAGGACATAAAACTCAAAAGTATGTCACAAATAAGAAATGTCATTCTGAGAGTTCTACTGATTTTAAATGTAGAAAATACTTTGTAAAGGAGAATAATTTTATCACACGCCCATCATAGCAGATGAACATTTCTCGCCAAAATAAAGTAATAATATATCTAAAGCAGCCAGCTGACATCATATTCTTTTTTAATCATAAATATAAACAATAACCAAAAGTTGCATATTTAAACATAATATAAATACACATGTGATGTAAGGCTGCGTACAACAGACCCTTGTGGTCTAGCCCTTCCCCGGACCCCGCGCATAGCGGGAGCTTAGTGCACCGGGCTGCCCTTTATAAATACACATGTGAATGCTAAAATCCAGAGGAGATAAACAGCATCAGGTCTGTCTAAAAGGCAATTATTACGTCTGCAAAATACAAGCTAGGACATGCTTAAACAGCTGTGTGCGCAAAATATGGGTCTATTCAAGTAAAATTTTAGGCGGACGGACCTTGTGCAAGAGAAAAAATAAAAGGTGTGTAGAAGGAAATAAATCCAATTGCGTAAAGACGCTTCCATGAAATAGATCTAAGGATCAACTACCTACTCTAAGACACCTCTTATATAATAGGAAACCATGGGTAAATATTATTTCTTCCAAGCAGCTAGTTCCACCCAAATATCTAAGTAACTCTATGCCAGACTCCTCGCCAAACTGTAGATTATCTAAATTTTGCCCATAAGATAGCTCTAAATGTACTAAAGGGCAAATTTACATTCTTGTATTGCAACCAAGATTAAATTTTGACTGAATTCAGTGAAGAAAGTAAACTGTTTTCACTCTAATAATTACATTTCTTCTCTCACGTAAAACTTTTGCAATAATCTTGTAACATTACCTAAGAAACAAGTAGGTATACGCCTCTTAGCTCTACAATCCCTTTCTTCTTCGGATTAAAGCTATTGAAAACACATTTAGATTTCTTTCAAAGCTTCCTTCCAGATGAAAAATAGCTGAACTTTGATGTAATAGTTCTCCATCAAACTCACCTTTCAACAACTACTTTAATATTTTCTTTCACTATCCAGTGACTTACTTTTGCTATTTATCAAGTTACCGAGAAAATGACAAAAACGGTCCCTTATCTAAGGTAGTAGGTTCAAAATAGTCCCTTAAATCCTTAAAGTTTGTCAAATGTGAAACACTTTTTGTCTATGATAGATATTTACCAAACTCTAATTGTTAAAATTAACCGGAACTGTGAGGAAAGAAAAAGATCTAACAAGAAATTCCCGTCAAAACCCAAAAACCGCAACGTGAAAAACTACATCAGACACAAAAAAAGACCAAAAATAACGAAACTTGCACCTCAAAAAGTGGTGAAATAGACCAAAAATAACATAAACTGCAAAAACTGTACTTCCAAATCTGAGTTTCGGTTAACTATTTTCTATTTTCACAATTCCGGTTAAAGATTGATAAATATTTAGTAGAGATGAAAAGTGATGACTTTTGGCAAACTAAAAAAGCTCAGGTGATCACTAATATAATCCTTACGTCAAATTAATACTTCCATTCCAATGCCCATCAAAACAAAATGCATACCATAACATGAACAAAAAGAGTATTTTTTTTCCGCTTAACACATGATCAAAGCTACTGTAGATAAAAAAAAAATGAAAGGGTTAAAATTACCCGTCTTTGATGTCGAATATCAGGCAAATCGGATGGAGAAGTTAAAACACTGGAAGCAGCATGTTGCTGAGCAATTCCAGTTGCAATCATAGCACCCATTCTAATGAACGAAACCATCATAATAACAAACACCGAGGCAATACTTTTATCCCCACATGACGAACGAGCTACCATTATTATTACAATTACAGCTCCAATTATTATTATAAGCGCATTGGAAACGCCTAATACGAAGGCCGAACGCCTTAATGTCTTCCATTCGGGTGCCATCATCATCATTTTGGGGAACCCCAACCCCAATCCAAAGGGCCTTGTTGAACGCTTCCGTAATTTTTTTGGATTGGGTAAAAGAGGAGACATTCAATTAATGGAGGATCATCGTCGTCTTCATCTTTATGCTTAAGAATTGTCGTTTAGGAGACAACCTATACGTCTCCTCAAACCAAAACACATTGGTTAATGAAAAAAGGAGATTTGTTAATTATTTTTAATTTTTTGGTAATTAAAAGTATCATTAATACAAATATATAAAATATTCAGTATCTCAATTCTATCGTAACTATACAATACAAAATATTATAAACAGGTGACCTAGTACACGTGCTAATAAAAATATCATCAATTTATGCATGGATGTAATTATTTCATGTATAATTGCATTTACTAAACTTTTTAACTAGTCATATAATTTAATATGTTTCTCACATATTTCTTACTCTAACCCCCTGTTTACATGGTTGTTTACGTGGTTCATTATTGTATTGATTTCTATTAAATCATATTTGTTTTGATGGTTCTTAAAATTATGTTGTATGCTATTGTAAAATCGTTGTAATTTCGTAGTTATATAATCATGAAAATTCCTAATTTTTAAACCACAGATTTTGTGATTTTTCCTGGTTACCTATTTTTTCTACCCATTATATACCTTTACTTATTTTCTAAAGTTCCTATTTTATCCTTTGACCTAGTTTTATTAATATATATAAATTATTGTGTTTAACTTTGCCTTCAACTCCTAACGTCAGTTCGTCCTCCAATAGTAAACTCCTCCTGCAGCCAAATTCAGCAAATTACGATAAGTTATCTATCGCACTCTTTGTGCTTTGTTTTTTGAAAATCTTGTATGCCTTTATTGAAGTATTTGTGTGAAAAATATGAACACACTAATTTTAGTTGTTGATAAGTTTATATGTTCCACCTTCAAATTTGTTTTAAGTTTCCATTTAGTTCCTGTTATTAATTAGCAAAGATAATTATTTTGGTTTTCTTTTTTATGCCACACATCAATTGTTTGTAGCATCAATTTTTTCCCAATTGACGATCCTTTTCTCCCACTGATACATATTCCATTGATCCTTTTCTTCCACTGATACATCAAGTCTTTTTTATCCAACACATCAATTGTTTCCCAATTGACGGTCATTTTCTCTCACCACTCCATTGACCCAATTGACGATCCTTTTCTTCCACTGATATTGCACACACATCAATTTTTTGTAGCATAAATATATCCTAATTAGCAATAATATCTATTTTATAAATGCTTATGCGGTTCTTTGTTTCTATTCGAGTTGGAGTATGTCTTGTCTCTGTTATTCTTTAAACTTTTTAAAAGTTACCTATCGATTTCAATCTTTTAGAAATTTATAGAAGCAATTTCTTCAACTTTTTTGTTTTAAATTGGTGAAAACCTCCGTCAAATTAGACAAATAAGTTACTTGTAATTATCTTCATCTAGGATTATATTGTAGGTTGTGTATCATTCTATAGAAGCAATTTGTTCAACTTTTTTGCTCGCTTTTATTTTGTTTGATTTAATCAAACTGCTAAGCAATTGTGTAAACTCATTCGGTCTTGACTAGTTGTTCAATGAAAAAAATTATATTTTTGCTTGGAGATCGCATATTCAAATGGATCAAGTTATGCACTGTTTAATATTCTTGGGCATTTATTAGTGTTTCCTTTATTATTATTTTTGTAGATGGTTGATATGAATAATCAAGATAATAAATAAATATTACCCCAAGTGAGTTCTTTAACTGCATATGTTGCGAGCTTGGTAGTTATTTAGTTTTGGATTTATACATGTGATATTGAACATTCTTAACGATCGATACCAAATGAAATACGGTAAACAATTCTTCTATTGTCTGGTCACACGTCATGAATGATGCGTTAATTGATGCATACCGCCATGAGCATATTAGCGGAAATAGGGTTGGTGGAACATTCACTACACATGCAATGAATAATAAATTAAAGGAACTTTAAGCAAAATTTCTTTAGAAAATTTTCACAAAGGAGAAAATTTACAATCGTGTCAAGGTTATTAAAAATACTTTAGGAAGTGCTATGATATATTTAGAAGTGGTGGATTGAGTGGGTTTGCATGGGATCCAACCACAAACAAGTTGTGTGCCGAATCTGAAGTATGGGAACAATTAATTCAGGCAATTTTTGTCTATTAACTTTTTTTCTTCTTATTCGTGTACAATGATACTTTTCAATTCTTTATTAATGATTTTTAAATATGTAGGCTAATCCTAGAGCTGTTGAATGGAAGAAATAAATTTTGATAAGTTACTTGAATTATATGGAAAAGATAGAGCTACTGGAAAGCATGCTAAGATTGGACCAGAAATGTTGAGAAGAAGTACTCGTGATAATGTGAAAAGACCAAGTACTAGTTATGTGACTATTGATGATATAGATGAACTGATTTCTGAGAATGTTGCCTCCCTAATAAATACTGAGGAATATGAGAAAGATGAGCAAGAGCAATCAACTCATGTTGCCGCCAAATTGTGTGTTTCTTCAGGAGCAATCAATATGAATTTTATATTATTTATGTCAAATTATTATTATTCAAACTAACGTATTTGAAAGTTATTGCATAGTGATAGCCGTTCTCCAATTGATTAATTTACATGTGGTACATTATCATTATACTTACTTTATCATGTTTTATCAATTTTTATGAGTTTATTTATCAACTTGTTAGTCTGCCTCTCCGACTTGAACAAACACTGGTATTCGAAGTTAAAAGGTCAAAAGAAAAGAGATGAAGGATGTTTATTCTGTCTTTTAATTGGGTTATCATAGTAATTATTGGTACCTCTAATATTTATAGTAGTTAAGAATATTTTAGTAAACTTACATGTTATTATATAGTATCATACGTCAAATCAAACAATAAATATGTTATTAAACCATGATAAACGATACCGTTTATTCAAATATTGTGTTCATTAATACAATACACTATAGTACATTAATACAATACAGTACAGTACAATCCCATACTACTATACCACACAATACTGTACATTAATGAACCACGGAAACAGCCATCCAAACCGAGGGTAATTATTTTTAGCAAGAAGAATATAGTGATGGCACCACCTATTGAAAACCGGCGGGTTTCATGGACCGTGGAAGGCGCCGTCAACCAGCTAAGCCAATGGAGTACTACTATTTTGTTAAGGCTTTCATTTGATCAACTTATTCAACACAATTTAAAAAGTCACACTGTACCTTTCCTTCAAATTCGAAAAGGCATTTTTTGTAGAAAAAAAAAACTAATACAAGGCTAAACAATTTACCTTCACCAAACAGCAAGGAGAATATAGATGATAAAAAAAAAAAAGTGACAACAAATGCAGATGGATCATGATTTTATTTCAAAGGTAGAGAAGTAAGAGCTACCAGTTACATCATCCCTCTGTTATTTTTGTCATTACACCAAAGCTCAAAGAAAGGTCCAAAAGGATTTCGAACTAGAACATTGTTACTGTATAAATCTACAAAATGAATTAAAATTGTTCCCACCAACTACGAGTACACAGAAAGTTTTGATACATCAGTATCTTCAGCTACTACATGCCTCAAAATACTTCTTCCTCTCAGTAATCTTCCATGAATAATAAACGACTGCTGGCTTTCCATGAGCATCTCATTCTCCTTCACTCAAGACAGGTACAATGAGCGGTTTCAGCTGTGCAAGGTACACAATTGCCCACCTATCCATAAGAACATAAAAGAGTTAGAAGCAGTTAATATTCCATTGATACATCACTCACAGAGTAGCAATAATTCAACTACTTTTTCTGATTTCTCAGAAAACAAGCATTTCATGGCTGCAATGAATACTAGGAAAAAAAAGAGCACTCATTTACTAGGAGATTTCTGCTGATTTACCCTAAATAATATTAGTGAGCAGAATTTATCCACTTTCAAGCAGAGAGCAATCCAAAATATCAGGTCGCTCTATGTGACATCACACCCTAGCAACCGTACCAAATTGTTATACCCCAGTCATGCACACATTGCAGGAAGGAAAAGAGAGATCTACATGGATGCTACATAGTTGTCAACTCAAGATTCTCGAGGCGAACTTCTCAAGAATAGAAAGAGAATACTAAATTCCAAGGCAAGGGAGCAAAGGAGAAGGAAGCCTTTTTAAAGATTATGGGTAATTAAGACAACTCCCTTACACCTACAAAGAAGTAACTAACCTGGCAAACACAGATGAAAGTGTAACAACGATGATTAATCCTTAACCTCAATTAGTCGATGTTGTTACCTATATGGATCCTTTACTTCAGTTATGCTCTGTTCTTAGCCAAGTCGCCATTGATTCTAAGAGATTATGGATATTTAAGACAACTCCCTTCCATGTATTTTTAGGTCTAACGTCCTCATCATTTAGGACCTTCAATCGTCAGAATATCGCACGATTATTACATTTGAAGATCTATATGGGACATTGCTATACTATCTTACTTATTTTATCCTCTATGTGCTACTTACACCATATGTTGCATATGATAATTTCTAATCTTGTCCAATTTTATATAACAGCAGACCAATCTAACATTTGTATTTTCTACGACACTCATTTTGTAGTTGAGCTACCTAGCATACAATCAAATCTTTTGCTTTAAAAACTGTTGAAGGCATAATTAAATAAATAAAAATTTGCTCTCTCTAACAGTTTAAACTTTTATATGAGATGATCACACAATTCAACATGGTATCAAAACACGGAAACATCCTCCATGAAGAAAATCATCACGAAAATCCTCTCACAAGGCCAAGGGTCGACAAGTCATCTATCCTAGAATTATGATTGTTGAGTAAATGGCTCAATTACATTACCAGCCAACTCCTCAAATGACTATATACTCTTTATTGAAGCATCATCGCAATATCAAAAAACAGAAAAGTTCAACAACCCACTGCATAGCTTATGCACACTCTGGCAATTTGGAGAGCACAAGCAATATATTAAACAAGTAGTCAACCATAATTGTACTCAGCAGTAGAAGGGTAGCCTACATAACACATACAATGAATGCACAATTTCGAACATCAAAAACTTTTAAACCATGCAAAGCAGTGTAGAAAATTCAGAATCAGACTTAACTAGTTTCTCATTTCAGTTCAAACATGTGAACTCATGCTTCAACATTAAAGAAATGTGGCAATATGTACAATGTCTTGTTTTTTATTGACCTTGTGCATGCTAAGAGTGTTTTTTTCCTTTATTGTGGTTGGGGTGTGTATATTGTATCTCTTTGAGGGGGGGGGGGGTAGCGCGAGAGAGAGAGAGACTCACATCATCCAACAGCATACTGTAGCAGTGATAATCAGTGTCAGGTGTAACCTGCATCACCAAAGTTCAGTTAGAGATGTAGCAACAGAACTCAAAGTTACTGTTACGTGAAAGCTAGGAAGATGGCAGTCAATGTATTTTCGACTCAATCATAGACAACTCAATTGAGCAATCAAGACAATTCATGGAAGAAGAAAAACTAAGCAAAAAGTCCATAACTTGCACCAGTTCGGTTTGCTAAAACATGCCTCATTCTCTTAGTTTTCTAGATTGGTTTAATCATGAAATCCAACATAAAAAACTCAGTTGTCAACTCAACAAGGACTATACATATATTCATAAAAGTGAGGGTTGATGAATAGGGGTAACAATTGGGGCAGGGCAAGCCTTGCCCTGCTAAGGATTCGACCTGCCCGGCCCTGCCCCGTTTAGCAATTTTCAAGAAATATGCCCCTCCCCGCTAGGCCCTGCCCCGTTTATGTCATCTTTCATTTCTCTTTATTTTTCACTTTAAAGCATGGATTTTTAAAAAAAACTTCTCTGATATATTTTTTAACACTAGTACTACAATTGCTTTTCTTTAATGCAGATGTCTTTACACTATTATTTATTCGTAACTCAAAATTCACTGCTAGTAAAATATTATTATGCAGATTGTTGTGTTATGCAGTAAAATATTTGATTCTTTTTCTCACATCAACAAGAATAGTACAAAATCAACTAAGTGATAAACCCAGATGCAATAATGTATCAAACCGAGTCTTTTCTTTCCTATAAGTTGAAATGAGTTTAATTTTTGGAGAAAGTGAAGATCACTAGAGAAAATCTTATATGCTCTCAAGGCTGTCCAACACAGTCCAATTTTGGTGAAGGCTTATATTAATGCACTTCACCTATATAACATAGTACTATGTATGTTTTAACTTTAACATGACCTTATATGATTTATTTTAATGTACAAAGTTGTTTTATACAGAAGAAAGGAATTAAAATTTCCCCCCTTTTTTTTGCTAATGTAACACTAAAAATACATCAACTAAGCCACAAAAATTGAATGCTGCAGATGGTTATGGAGAAAATAAAAAAGCAGTAAAATACAGATCTTTAGAACCAAAATACTTAGGGAAACAAGAATTACCAAAAAACGAGATATACCCATTTCACAGAAGCCATAAAAATGTGTAAAGCTCACATTTTTACAACCAAATAGCACAAGGGAACAATAATTATAAAACTACAAGATAAACCCATTTGACAGAAGCCATAAAAATGTATAAAGCTAACATTTTATAACCAAAATGCTTAAGGGAACAAGAATTACAAGGAAAAAAAACAAAGGAATTTCTAAAGCCAAAAAGCATAAGGGAACTAAAATTACAGAAGAACAAGGCTGACCCATTTGACAGAAGCTATAAAAAATTTTAGAACCAAAAAACATAAGGGAACACAACATGTTTAGCCAACTCACCGGGAAACACAGGCCTAACAGCAGTTCGAAAAAGCAGAGAAAACATCAAACATCCAATATGTTAGATCAAAGCACATAAAATTAAAGTTGAGTAGACAACATCAAATAGCTTAAAGACATGACAGAAAAAAAACAACTTCAGTTCATGGCTCTTCTTTTTCATCAAGCAATGTTCGGCATGAAACTTGGTTCCGGCTCTTCCTCCATCAACATTGGACATGAAACTTTATCGATTGTTGAAGTCAAACCTAAAAAGAAAAACATAATAGTTCAATGAATCGATATACTATTTAAAAATTGAACAACTATTAAGATAACAATGATACCATTTAGTTCATTCCATAACCAAGGGCGAGCACACATTAAAGCTTCTAAAGTGGTAGGATGCAATCTACTGCGATGCGGACTAATCAACCTGCCACTTGTGCTAAATGCTGATTCAGAAGCGACGGTAGACACCGGAATGGCTAAGAGGTCACGGTCCATCTTTTTCAAAGTCGGAAATTTCAATCCGTTTGTCTTCCACCAGCTCAAATTGTCAAATGATGGAGTCCGAGGTAGCAAGCTTTCTTCTAAATATAAATTCAACTCGGATCTTGTCTCCACGTTAGCTCTACTCGAAGCAACAAATAGATCAATGCTCGATAGTCAATCACCTTCAACAAGATTGGGGGCTTCACTAGAACTAGATGCTTCAAGTGACCCCGTGGAGGAGATAATCTACTCTTATAATCTCGAAAGAGTTCATATGTTTAAGATCCGAGTTGATTATCTCCACGGAGGTCACTTGAAGCATCTAGTTCTAGTGAAGCCGCCAATCTTGTTGAAAGAGATCGACTATCGAGCTTTGACCTATTTGTTGCTTCGAGTAGAGCTAATGTGGAGATAAGATCCGAGTTGGATTTATATTTGGAAGAAAATTTGTTACCTCAGACTCCATCATTTGACAATTTGAGCTGGTGGAAGACAAAACGGATTGAAAATTCCGACTTTGAAAAAGATGGACCGTGACCTCTTAGCCATTCCGGTGTCTACCGTCACTTCTGAATCAGCATTTAGCACAAGTGGGAGGTTGATTAGTCCGCATCGCAGTATATTGCATCCTACCACTTTAGAAGCTTTAATGTGTGCTCGCACTTGGTTATGGAATGAACTAAATGGTATGTAATTTTCTCATTGTTATCTTAATAGTTGTTCAATTTTTAAATAGTATATCGATTCATTGAACTATTATGTTTTTCTTTTTAGGTTTGACTTCAACAATCGATAAAGTTTCATGTCCAACGTTGATGGATGAAGTGGAAGAGCTGGAACCAAGTTTCATGCCGAACGTTGCTTGATGAAAAAGAAGAGCCATGAACTGGAGTTGTTTTCTTTATGTCATAGTCATAACCATTTTGTCATGTCTTTAAGCTATTTGATGTTGTCTACTCAACTTTAATTTTATGTTCTTTGATCTAACATATTAGACTTTGATATTTATACGTTTGATGTTATCTCTGCTTTTTCGAACTGCTGTTAGGCCTGTGTTGCCTCGTGAGTTGGCTAAACGTGTTGTGTTCCCTTATGTTTTTTGGTTC
Source organism: Anisodus tanguticus (assembly GCA_034509755.1). Taxonomy (NCBI): domain Eukaryota; kingdom Viridiplantae; phylum Streptophyta; class Magnoliopsida; order Solanales; family Solanaceae; genus Anisodus; species Anisodus tanguticus. The sequence goes on along the minus strand of CM067560.1, from coordinate 42,090,789 downwards.
TAAAAATCTTTACACATTTTTATAGCTTTTGTCAAATGGGTAGTTCCCATATGCTTTTTGGCTTTAGAAATTCCTTTGTTTTTTTTCCCTGTAATTCTTGTTCCCTTAAGCATTTTGGTTATAAAAATGTTAGCTTTATACATTTTTATGGCTTTTGTCAAATGGGTTTTGTGAGAAAATATGGGAGAAAATATTATTATAGAATTGTGTATCTACATTATTACATTGAGTCCTATTTATAGACACTACATTCAATCCTTTTCCATATAAGATACTATATACATATCCTATTTCTATTCCTATTCTAACACTCTCCCTCAAGCTGGTGCATACAAGTCATACGTACCGAGCTTGTTACAGATGTGACTAATACGAGGACGACTGAGTGACTTCGTGAAAATATCCGCAAGCTGATCACTCGACTTTACAAATTTAGTAACAATATCTCCGGAGAGTATCTTTTCCCTGACAAAGTGACAGTCAATCTCAATGTGCTTAGTCCTCTCATGAAATACCGGATTTGATGCAATATGAAGGGCCGCTTTGTTATCACACACAAGTTCCATTTGACTGATTTCTCCAAATTTTAGTTCTCTAAGCAACTGCTTAATCCAAACTAGCTCACAAGTTGCTACCGTCATTGCTCGATATTCTGATTCAGCACTAGATCGAGCAACGACACTCTGTTTCTTAATCTTCAAGGACACCAAGTTACCTCCTATTAACACACAATATCCGGATGTAGAACGTTTATCAGAGGGTGATCCTGCATAATCAGAGTCTATATATCCAACGATCTGCTCATGGCCTCGATCTTCGAAAAGCAGTCATTTACCTGAAGTTGACTTAATATATCGCAGAATGTGAATAACTGCATTCCAATGACTATCATAGGGTGAATCCATAAATTGACTTACAACACTCACAAAAAATAAAATGTCAAGTTTAGCCACTGTGAGATAATTCAACTTATCAACCAACCACCTATATCTTCCAGGATCACTGAGTGACTCCCCCTATCCTGGCATGAGTTTAGCATTCAAATTCATAGGAGTATCAATAGGTCTACATCCCATCATTCGAATGTCTAAGGCATACTTGTGTTGCGAAATAACAATAATCTGACGTGGATTGGGCAACCTCAATACCTAAAAAATGCTTCAGTCTGCCGAGATCATTAGTCTGGAAATGCTGAAAAAGATGTTGCTTTAAACTAGTGATACCATCTTGATTTTGCTAGTTATAACGATATCGTCAACATAAACCACCAAATAAATACTCATATTTGGAGAAGATTGTCGATAAAACACGGAATGATCTGCTTCACTGTGAGTCATGCCAAACTCCTGAATTACAGTTCAATTTACAAACCAGGCTCGATGAGACTATTTAATACCATAAAGTGACCGACGTAATCGACACACTAGATTAGACTCCCTCTGAGCAACAAAACTAGGTGGTTGCTCTATATAAACTTCCTCCTCAAGATCACCATGGAGAAAAGCATTTTTAGTGTCCAATTGATAAAGAGGCCAATGGCGGACAACATCCATGGATAGGAAAAAGACAGACATATGTTAATTTAGCCACGGGAGAGAAAGTATCATTTTAATCAAGCTCAAATATTTGTGTATACCCCTTCGCAACAAGGCAAGCTTTAAGACGATCAACTTGGCCGTCGGGACCAACTTTAACAACATAAACCCAATGACAACCAACAATAGATTTACCTGAGGGAAGAGGAACAAGCTCCCAAGTATCACTCGTGTGTAAAGTAGACATCTCGTCAATCATAGCATGTCGCCATCCGAGATGAGAAAGGGCTTCACCTATAGACTTAAGAATAGGGACAACGGACAATGATGATAAAAAGGCATAATGAGATGATAATAAACGATGATAACTTAAAAAGGTATAATGTGGGTTAGTATTACGAGTGGACCGTTTACCTTTCCGAAGTGCAATCAGCTGATCAGGAGGAGACAAGTTCGCAGTAAGTGTAGGGTCTGACGCAAGACATAATCATCTGGACGTGATGTTGGGTCTAATGCTGGACCGGTCGACGATGATAAGTCAGAAGTGGTAGCACTATGACTGGAGATGTAATAGTAACTGGAGATTCCTCAAAGGTCGGTGTAGGTAAAACCTGAGGTATAGGTAAGACCTCAAATATATCAGGATGATTAGAAGGAGACCTAAAGTTGAGGTTGAGACTAAAAAAATATGACATCGGCAAACATAAGATATCAACGGATATCAGGTAAGAAGCAACGATACCCCTTTTGAACCCGAGAATACCCAAGAAAAAAATACATTTAAGAGAGCGAGTAGCTAATTTATCTGTCCCGGAGCTAGGTTATGCACAAAACATATGCTCCCAAAAACACGAGAAGGAAGAGAGTACAGAGATGAGGGGTGTACGGACAAAATGTTTGATGAATAATTCCTTGGTGAGTCATAAACTGCTGAAACTGTGAGGATTTATATTCTAATGCATTATCCCTACGAAAAGTACGAATAGAAACACCAAATTGATTTTGTATTTCATCACAAAAACTCTTTAATATAAAGAATAACTCAGAACAATATTTCATTAAGAATAACCAAGTGCATCTGGAAAAATCGTTAATGAAACTAACAAAATAACGAAATCCTAAAGGTGAACTGACTCTACTAGGACTCCATATATCATAATAAACTATTGAAAAATAGACTCTGCACGACTCTCAGTACTACGTAGAAAGGTAGTGCGAGTGTGTTTTCCAAGTTGACACGACTCACAATCTAATTTGGACAGACTAGACAAACTAGGCACCATCTTTTGTAGCTTGAACAAACTCGGATGTCGTAATCGTTTATGGATTAAGTCTGGAGGATCTGTAACTAGACATGTTATGAAGGATTTAAGAGCAGAGGTAAGGTAGTAGAGGCCTTGTGATTCATATCCTACGCCAATCGTCTGTCCCATAATGTGGTCCTACATAATAAAAGAATCATCAAGAAATAGGATGGCACAATTTTAAGGCACGAGTCAAACGACTGACCGATGCAAGATTAAAAGGATAATCAGGGACATAAAGAACATAATTTAGAGTGATCGAAGATATGGGTTTAGCTTGTCCAACTCGCTTTTGCTTTTGTTTGGATCCCATTGGCTAAGGTAATAGTGGGAAGAGACGGTGAATAATTAATATCCGACAAAAGTGATTTATCACCAGAAATATGATCAGAAGCGCCAGAGTCTACAACCCACGATCCAACGATATTAAATTGTGCGACTGAAGTTGCTTGTGGAGATGTCTGTTTACTTGCTCGATACCGAAGGTACTCATTATATTCTTCTTCAGATAAATAAACCCGTTGGATACCTGTAGTGGTAGTCTGAGCAACATGAGCATTCTTAGGTGGTCGACCATGTAGAGAATATCATACTTCATGAATGTGTCCAAACCTATCACAATAACTATACTTAGGTCAAAATCTGCATACTTCACAAGTGTGTCCAAACCTATGACAATAACTACACTTAGGTTGAGATCTTCCAAAGTAGCCTCTTTGTCGATTCTTCGTAAACTGGGATGTTCGAATTTCTGATCTCTCTGTTAAGGGTTCTGAAGTAATCATAGGACTTAAATTTCCAACTTCAATATTTTTGGAATTAGAAACATCAAATCCGAATGACATGGCTCAAGACTTCAGAAATGAACAAAAATAAGAAAGGAAAACACCAAGCTTCTGCCTTAAACGGGGCTAGAATGTCGCCGGAAAAAGAATTTGATTGCGTTGGCGATCTAAATCTGCAAAAAACAATTGGTAAGGACTGCTCGGTGATCTGAGTCTGAAGGCTGAGCGACCTGAACTAAAGAGGGACATGTCGGAAAATATAGAAAAAAACTAGAATCATACTGTTCTAGCGAAAAAATCATTGTTCCGATGAAAAAATTATTATTCCGACAACTATTTCCGGAGAAAATTTTATGGGTTATGGTCGGAAACAGTAGGCGACCAAGAGGGAAGAAAAATATCGTCGGAAAAAGGCATGTAGGACCTCTCACGCGCCAGCGCATGATTGGATCTCACCGGAAAAGGCAGCAGTCTTGCAGGCGCGTGAAGGAGTTTATGTTGGAGGGGGTCCTTGGGGTTTGGTCGCGAGAACCTTCTGGATCTGATAGTGGTGTTGATTTTTGCGCAACACCGTCAGATCTGAAGATTGACGTGGACAACCACTCAGGTCACCGGAAAATTGCACGGTGACTGAGTTAACGGTAATTATCTCACCAATGCTCTGATACCATGTGATAAAATATGTGAGAAAATATTATTATTATTGAATTATGTATCTACATTATTACATTGAGCCCTATTTATAGACACTACATCCCAATCATTTTCCATGTAGGATACTATATACAAATCTTATTCCTATTCATGTTCCTATTCTAACATGTTTATCTTGTAGTTTTATAATTATTGTTCCCTTATGCTATTTGGTTGTAAAAATGTTATCTTTACACATTTTTATGGCTTATGTGAAATGGGTATATCTAGTTTTTTGGTAATTCTTGTTTCCCTAAGCATTTTGGTTCTAAAGATCTGTTCTTTACATAATATTTTACTGGTTTTTTATTTTCGCCATAACCATCTGCAGCATTCAATTTTTATGCCTTAGTTGATGTATTTTTAGTGGTACATTAGCAAAAAAAAAAAAGGGTGGGGGGGGGGGGGGGGGGGATTTTAATCCTTTCTTCTGTATAAAACAACTTTGTACATTAAAATAAAACATATAAGGTCATGTTAAAGTTAAAACATACATAGTACTATGTTATATAGGTGAAGTGCATTAATATAAGCCTTCACCAAAATTGGACTGAGAGCATATAAGTCTAGTGATCTTCACTTTCTCCAAAAATTAAACTCGTTTCAACTTATAGGAAAGAAAAGACTCGGTTTGATACATTATTGCATCTGGGTTTATCACTTAGTTGATTTTGTACTATTCTTGTTGATGTGAGAAAAAGAACCAAATATTTGAGTTAAGAATAATAATATTTTACTAGCAGTGAAGTTTGAGTTAAGAATAAATAATAGTGTAAAGACATCTGCATTAAAGAAAAGCAATTGCAGTACTAGTGTATACCAGAGAAGTTTAAAAAAATCCATGCTTTAAAGTGAAAAATAAAGAAGAGAAATGAAAGATGACATAAACGGGGCGGGGCAGGGTATATTTCTTGAAAATTGCTAAACGGGACAGGGCAGGGCAGGTCAAATCTTTAGCGGGGCAAGGCTTGCCCCGTCTTGCCCCAATTGCCACCCCTAGTCAAGGGCGGACCGACAAGCCTGTCTATGAGTTTGGTAGAACCTAGTAGCTTCTTTAGCCCAGACCATAAAAATTCACTTAGTTAAATGATTTATCCCGAACCCAATAAGTTGTCTTTTCTAGAATCCAGAACCCATAAACTCAAAATTCTAGCTCACACCTGTATTCGGAGGAATAATTGAGATTTTCTGAAGCTAGCTGAACACCACCGTTCTCAAAGGGAAAAGAAACAATTTTTGATAGATTTCTCCGATCAATGAAAGCAAGAGATAACAAAATCTAAGCACTAACAAACAAACAGACAAGTGATGCAATACCAAGGCATGGAAAAGAACACCAATAAGTGCCAGACTCTAATTCTATAATCGATCAATAGATAAGTGATTTAAACAATAATTAATTCAATTAAAAAAGAAAAAGTTACTTACTTTAGTAAAATGTACTTCTCTAACACACTAACAAGCTGGTTTAATCAAACAGTTACCAAAATAATCAACAACAATATATCCCCAAAAAGAATCTGAAGGCAATGTAGATATATGGAGGAAAATTGAGCATACAGATTAGTGGAAGGTCCTCTGTTACAGCAGATTCCGGCACCGAAGGATGCAATAATTCCCACCACAGCAAATATTAGACTCGTCACCACGAACCCCATTTTCTGCAACAATATTATGATTTGAAAAATAGGAGAGAAACACAAACGGTGATCTGAAATAGATTAGTACTACTGTAATAACATATTAGTATTACATTTAGAAATTACAATAGTTAGAAAATAATTTATTTTTATTTTTTGCTTCAAGTGTTTAATATTTTTTGGTAAATTCAATTTTTTAATTAACCAAACAATAAAAGTACTAAAGTTTTAAACTGAGTATATGATATTTATACGTTTAACTACCCAAACAGTAATGTATACCTTGTAAAAAGACACGGAGAGCAAGAGGTGGTTCAATTTGTTTTGTTTTTTTTATAAAGAGAAACCAAATTAGTTAAGGTGATTTTTCAACTATTAAAATCCAATCAAATAAATTAAGTTGTATTTTTCTATAGATTCAATCTGTTTTCCCCAATATTTTGTTAGTTTTCTAGAGAACATGTGACATACACTATCTAATACTACATACTTTAAGTCTCCAAAGATTGTATTCCAGCATAATATTACAATCATTACTCTTTAAAGAAAATTGTCACTTATCAAAATATTTTAACGATAATCGAATTAAATTATGAAATAGAATTATCAGACATTTTATCGGGAGTTTTACTTGTCCATGTGTCTGATTTTTTTTTAAACTTTAGATTCGCAACTTAATTTGAAGTAGCGAGACTTATAAAAATTATGAATTTCAGCTATTTCCGTAAATAGAGTCCTCAAATTGGTTATATGTACACTTCATTCGTTTATAAAGTATAACCAAAGAAACTAAAATAACAAAGAATAATTTACTCAATAATATCAACACATCTTTAAATGATCCCCACAATTTTCCAGATAAAAATATATAACAATGCTCCTACTTATGATAGTACATAACCTATTTTTAATTAGTACTAGAAAACCTTTTCGAATATTAATATGACATTATATACATGATACATCTAATGTCTACACACCAATACCACCAAGACACAATACAAAGTGTTTCTCCACACTCATGAAAAGGACAAGAAAAATGACATTGGAGATCATGAAATGGAACAAAAAAACATCAAAAAAAATTGTTGCTACTACTAAAATCTAAAACCTAGAGGATCCACCAGCTTGGGCAGACATAGCAAGTTCAAATTGTTGAATGGAAATTGAAGGAAAAGAAAGTAATTCCGGTGCTTTTGAATTATCCAAGCCTCTAATCATAGGGTTAATTTTATTGGATCCATCCTATCATATGTGTGTTAAATGCTTCACATCTGTTGGAAGCCCTATTTCCATCTCCATTTCCACTTCTTCAATCTCTTCTTTGTACACTGCACGACAAGAAAATAGTAACACAGAACCAATAACAAATTTAGGAAAGAAAATGACATACCAAGTTCCATTTGAAAAAACAAATAGGTTACATTAATTATACAATCTTGATTCCCCACTTTTTTTCTCGTAAAAATTTAGTCATACTTAGTATATGCATCAAACAAGTGAATGAAAGATGTGTAGCATGCATATATGCTTGTTTCCCTTTATAACCATAGTTAAGTAACATGTATTTTTGATTTAATTTGTTATTCGTATATGATTAGATTGTTTGATTTGATGTAAATATCATGTGTGAATAAATATTTAATCACATCCTCGTAGTATGATATGCTCACATACTCTTCTTCTTTTTTAACAATTCAAAAATGATGGCCCGACTAATTTGGATTTGCGCATTATAGAACAAATTAAAAGCGAAATAGAAATTTCTCCACTCCAAATAAGCTCAAACTAGTCTTCGAGAAAGGTTGAAAGATCATATCACAACATAACCCTTGGTGGTTATTAACTCTCTTCCAATTTAGTACTTTGTTCTAACTTAGGAAACTACCAATAACAATTTAAATTAGATTGAATTGTCCTTTTTAATCTTACTTCTTCCTTGAATCTACATCACACTCTTCCAGCTACATATGCTTCCAAGGCAAACGGCATTCCTTGCAATATACATTTCCTAAGTTACACAATTCATTAGATAAGTTATATCATCCTTATTCTTGGATTTAACTTTTATACATATAGTGACGGTACAAAATGACTTATCATATGATCCAAAAACTAATTTTCACTTTCTGTTTGTAGACTGTAGTAAACATTGGGATAAAATATACTTACCAAATAATTGAGGGAAGCCTTTGAAACTCCTTTTTAATGTGCGCACACCTTGAGAAATTCGTCGTCTCGCCAAAAATCCCCATTAAGACATTTATTTTCACTCTTGATGGACTCTCTTCTCCAATTTGTCTTTCTTGAGAAAATCACATCCAAAATAAACAATATAATGTCAACAATAAAAAAAAAACAGTACTAATGAGTACTGGCAGAGACACAAAGGGTGTCAATTAAAGTAAATAGATTTATACAGTGCAATTTTTGGATGAGAAGGTGTCAAATTGTTAATTGACTCCCATGGACAATGATAATTCATCTCTCTAAGTTCAAATGAACCAATTATTCTTAGCTCGAACTATCTAAACATATATTTTAAAGAATTAAAATATATATGCAATAAGATCATACTCATGATTTGGAACTCATAACTCTGCATTTATAGTAAGTTTAACGTACATGGAAGTAATTTTCAATCAAAATCAAGAAAATCCATTCAGAAAATGTAGAAAACTTACTCGTTGGAACTTGGCTGCTGCTGATTTTGGCCACTGCAACACTTGACTCATAAGCACACCCTAAAGAGAATGGAAAAACTACAAACTTCTCCATGGATCTTTCCTTCATGTTTTTTTTTTGAAGTATATTAGAAGTCAATAATAATAAAATGAGCAGAAAGAGAAGTAGAAATGAAAGCAGGTCACGGTACAACCGTGTATATGATGTATATTTGGTGTATATTCTTTTTCCTAATACAAGACTACTATTCTCATTCTCGCTCTATCGAAAGCATGGCCCATTCATCAGCTGAATGTGAAAAATGCTTTCTTACATGGTGATCTCAAGGAAACAGTAGACATGCATCAGTCCTTGGGTTTCAGGGACCCCGATCATCCGAACCATGTATGTTTGCTGAAGAAGTCCTTGTATGGGCTAAAACAGGCCCCTCGGGCTTGGTATAAAAGGTTTGTAGATTATGTGTCTACTATTGGATTTTCTCACAACAAGTCTAATCATTCTCTGTTCATCTATCGTCGTGGTACTTCTCTGGCATACATTCAGTTATATGTGGATGATATTATATTTGACTGCCTTTTCTGATAAATTGAGTCTATCATGTCTCTTCTCAGTTCAAAATTTGTTATGAAGAACTTGGGGCTCTTGAGTTATTTTTTTTTTTTGTATAGCTGTCACTCGTCATGCAGGTGGTCTTTTCCTATCACAGAGAAAGTCTGCAGCTTAGATTATTGAACGTGCTTGCATTTCATCCTGTAAGTCCTCTCCTACTCCGGTTGACACCAAACCGAAGTTGAGTGCTAATTCTAGCACACCTTACGAGGATCCCTCTCACTATCGCAATCTTGCAGGAACTCTTCAGTATCTTACTTTCACGAGGCCTGATATTACTTATGCAGTGCATCAGGTGTGATTAATTATGCGTGATCTGAGGGACGAGCACATGCATGCTTTCAAACGCATTGTGCGTTACATTCAGGGCACTCTTGATTATGGTTTTAACTTATATCCATCCTCTGTATCTACTCTCGTGTCTTATACAGATACTGATTGGGGTGGACGTCCAGATACCTGGCGTTCGACATCTGGTTATTGTATGTTTTTTGGTGATAACTTGGTCTCTTGGTCGGCTAAACGTCAGGCTACTTTATCACGATCACAGTGCGGAGGCCGAGTATCAAGGGGTAGCCAATGTGGTGTCTGAGTCCTGTTGGCTGCGTAATCTCCTATTAGAGCTTCACTTTTCTATTCAGAAAGCTACATTGGTCTACTGCGATAATGTTAGTGCAGTCTATATCTCCAGAAATCCGGTCCAACATCAGCGCACTAACACATATCGAGATGGATATTCACTTTGTTCGCGAAAAGGTAGCTCGTGAACAAGTACGTGTCTTACATGTCCCTTCACAGACCAAATTGTTGACATCGTTACTAAGGGTCTTCCCTTAGTTCTGTTTGAAGATTTTAGGAACAGTCTCAGCGTACGACAACCGTCTACTATGACCGCGGGATGTGAAAGAAGGTCACGGTACAACCGTGAATATGATGTATATTCCTTACCATAATTATTAGAGTTCTTGTACTTGTATAATTATGATACTAGTCTTGTATTAGAAAAATGAAGTAGTCTTGTATTAGGAAAAGAGATTATTGATTATTCTCTTTCAAGAAATAACATGAGAGAAATAGGAAGAGTTTTGAAGAAATAAGAGAGTTTATATTAGGAGAGAGAAATTGGCTTAGTGAAGAAGATATATAGAAAGATTTTAGATGTATAGAAGAAGATGTAAGACACACCCAATCAAGAAGGTTGGTGGAATTGGATTACAAACAAGAAGATTAAATATAAGTTTTATTCGCGTTAGGGTCAGAGCCATAATTTTCATTAAGGAAGTTTTAAAATATCAAGAAGTAAATACACGAAGAAGTCAAGGAAGTTCAATATCTACTATATACATAAAAAATTAATTCTAACATCATATACAGAGTTTAATTTCCACCGAAGGGGATTCTGATAAACCCCAAACCCTACCTAGCTCCGCCCGTGGCTGATGCACACAATAAATTAAAAGATACTTACAGTAACTCTATTAGTAATGATTGATAATTAGGAATAAAATAAAATAAATGGAAGAGAATAATATGTAGGTTGGAAGGACTGGTGCCTAATATTGGCAGATTAGTTGTCCATTTTAAGTAAACCAACCAGAGCTCACTAACTAACTCAATCATGTGGTCCAACTGCAACTTTTCCGCTCGTGAAGACGCGCGCGGCGCGCTCCATTTTGTCCTGCATCAAGGATAGATACCATGGCGTAGTGGATTTATTTTTGTCAAGGAGAGTTAATTAACACCGCTTCACCAAAATATTTCAATTTGTAAATTGATTAATATATTGAATTTTTTTGATTATTTGTATTTAAATTTTTTATATTTTTAAATTCTCTTAGTGATAATTTTGACTCTGCCACTAATTAGAAGTATGGTAATTCATCGATGGAAGTTCATGCACACAAATAATTGTAAAATGCTCCATCTGATTTATTTTATATAAAGTGCGTTTGACTGCACACAAAATTTTAAAAACTAAAAATGACTTTTGTCATGTAAATTAAATATATGCATAATATGTACGTATTAACTATTATCCTTTTGATTTAGTGGTGTGAAAGTTTCACATCTTTTTTTATTCATTTTCTCTGTACTTTTAAAGTTACTAATACTAACTTTCATATCAAGTGAGTCTCAACAAATCATGTCATCAAATAAATTATGAAAATTACTATTAAATAATTTTTGGAAAGAGAAAAATAATAATTATTTTAAGATAAATTTAAAATATAAAACATACCACATAAAATGGAACATATAGAGAAGTTTATGCATCTCAAGTATTATAGATTTTTAATTCACGGATCGTGTCAATACATTTTACATACTAGTATTAGATTATCTAATTAAGAGCAATATAATCATTTTTCTCTGATTATGTTTTGTGGATCTAGCATATGGAGAGCTTGCATAATTTTTCCCTTTTTTTGTTGCTAGTCATTTTTTTTATTTAAGTGGATCCCAAGATTCAATTCCTTTTCTGTTTGTTTGGATATCAATATTATAGTCACCCATTGAAAAGATACTTGGACTAAAATTCTCTTTATTCTCATTCATTCTTCAAAAATTCGAGCCAAAACCGTAACAACAATGGCGGCAAAAAAGAACAAAATCATAAAAATAATGGCAAAAATTGTGGTGGTAATCGCGATGGTAACGACGGCGGTGGGGGAGGATGAAGCAGTGGCGGCAACAGCAGTGAGCCGCAGACCAACTAGCCCCAGCCGTGGCCCCCTGGCAGTGGGGCTGGGCCAGTGGCCATTGGCCCAACAACTCCTATTTTCCACCTTGTCCGAATCCAGGAAACTGGGCTCAGTTCCAGCAAAATTCTAGGCCTAGTTTCTCGATCTAACACAGTGGCGCAGATACAGTTCTGGGCTGGGGCAGCAGGCAGCTGCGTGGGCCTCGGCCTCCCCAGACCTTCCATGCTACGGGCCCAAATCATATCCCGACACCTACAGATATTGAGGCTGACATGCATACACTTGGATTAAATCCTCCGAACGCGAATTGGTACATGGACACCGGTGCCACTTCTCACATGACGTCCGACCAAGGTATTCTCTCGTTTTATTTCAATTTGAGCAAAAATCGTGGCATTATTGTTGGTAATGACAACTCAATTCCAATTCGCGGTTATAGACATACCACTTTGTCTCCTCACATCCACCTCTAGTTTTGAAAATATTCTTCATGCCCCTAACTTAATTAAAAATTTGGTGTCTGTCCGAAAATTCACCACTGATAATTAGATTTCTGTTAATTTTGATCCTTTTGGATTTTCTATGAAGGATTTCAAGACGAAGATACCTCTAATGAGATGTTTTGTCCTTCTTTCCGTTAGGAAAATATGTTAAATTACCGTTTGTAGCCTCTACCTCTCGTACTTTGATGCATTTTGACATTATTCATAACGATTTATGGACATCTCCCGTTTTAAGTTCTTTGGGCCATCGTTATTATGTCTTATTTTTGGATGATTATTCTAACTTTTTGCGGACCTTTCCTTCATCCAAGAAATCTCATATTTTTTCCACCTTCTTAAAATTTAGAGTATTCATCCGTACCCAATTCGAACGGAAAATTAAAAATATTCAATGTGATAATGGCAAGGAATATGATAATGGGTCGTTTCGAGAGTTTTTTGACATTAATGGCATAGCATTTCGCATTACAAATGGCTACGTATCTCCTTAACATCCTCCCTAACAAAAACCTAGCATATCATTCCCCACTTAAACTTCTTTACAATAAATATCCTTTGTATTCTCATCTTAGGGTGTTTGGGTGGTTATGCTATCCTCTTTTCCCATTCACTACAATTAACAAACTTCAAGCTCGTTCAATCGCTTGTGTATTTTTGGGTTATCCATCTAATCATCGTGGTTATAAGGGTTTTGATTTATCCTCTAGTAAAATCATAATTAGTCGCCATGTTATTTTTTATGAAACTCAATTTCTGTATGCTAAAGTGTGTAGTTTTGTGCCTAGTTCGTATAATTGTTTGGATGACGGGGTCTCACCATATATTATCCACCATTTATCCGAATTGTCCCGTGACCAAAATCTACCAGCAGGCCCACTGCCTGCTGGCCCACAAATTCCAGGTCCCTACTGGTCCAGTCCGGCAATGCACAAACAACCCGCACGGGGGTCCTATTTCATGGCCCAAGATCGATTTCGGTATTGTTTCCCAGCCCCAGACCACTTTTGTTTCTGCGTTGATACCAGTTTCAGGTCTAGTTTTTAGGCCAGCAAGCCCAATGACTGCTGGTAGTCCGTCACTAACCCGCCTATTGCCCAAAATCCACCCGATTCTATCTCGAGTCAAGGGCCCATTACTCATAATCAAATGGGTATTTTAAAACTAAAACGGCATTTTATTCTCAATTCTAATGTCCTTAAATCCCCACTACCACGTAACCTTGTGTCTGCCCTACAAGACCCAAATTAGAAATTGGCTATGAATGACGAATATAATGCTCTTATTGAAAATAAGACGTGGGAATTAGTGCTCCGTCCGTCTGGTGTTAATATTATTCGGTCTATGTAAATTTTTACTCATAAAGAAATTTCTGACGATTCTTTTGAGATGCAAAAGGCTCGTCTTGTAGGTGATGGTAAAATTCAACAAGTTAGCGTGGATTGTGGTGAGACATTTAGTTCGGTGGTCAAACCGGCTACCATTCACACTGTTCTCAGTTTGGCTCTCTCAAAAGCATGACCCATTCATCAGTTGGATGTGAAGAATGCTTTTTACATGATGATCTTAAGGAGACAATATACACGTATCAGTCCTTGGGTTTTAGAGACCCCAATTATCCTCAGTATGTCTGTTTGTTGAAGAAGTCCTTGTATAAGCTTAAGCATGCTCCACGAGCTTGGTGTAAAAGGTTTGTAGATTATGTATCTACTATTGGGTTTTCTCACAACAAGTCTGATAATTCTATGTTCATATATCGTCGTGGTACTTCTCAAGCATACGTTTTATTGTATGTGGATGATATTATATTGACCGTTTCTTCTGATAATCTGCACAAGTCTATCATGTCACTTCTTAGTTCAGAGTTTGCTATAAAAGACTTGGGACCCTTGAGTTATTTCTTGGGTATAACTGTCACTCGTCATGCATGTGGTCTGTTTTTATCATAGAATAAGTATGTGGCTGAGATCATTGAGAGAACTGATATGCCTTCTTGTAAGTCTACTTCCACTCCGGTTGATACCAAACCGAAGCTGAGTGACACGTCTGACACACCATACGAGGATCCCACCAACTACCGTAGTCTTGTAGGGGCACTTCAGTATTTGACTTTCACACGACCTGATATTACTTATGTAGTTAAGCATGTGTGTTTATTTATGCATGACCCACAGATTGAGCACATGCATGAGCTCAAACGCATTATACGATACATAAATGGCACACTTGATTATGGATTGCATTTATATCCATCCTCCGTCTCTACTCTCGTGTCATATACTGATGCTGATTGGGGTGGCTGCCCTGATACCAGATGTTCGACATCTGGTTATTGTATGTTTATGGGTGATAACTTGGTCTCGTGGTCTGCAAAACGACAGGCTACATTATCGCGATCCAGTGAGGAGGCCGAGTATTAAAGGGTAGCCAATGTGGTATCCGAATCATGTTGGCTGCGTAATCTTCTATTAGAACTTCACTTTCCTATTTTGAAAGCTACCTTGGTCTATTGTGATAATATTAGTGCAATCTATCTTTCTGGGAATCCGGTCCAACATCAGCGCACTAAACATATCGAGATGGAGATTCATTTTGTTCGCGAAAAGGTAGCTTGTGGACAAGTACGCGTCTTGCATGTCACTTCCAGGTACCAAATTGCAGACATCTTTACTAAAGGTCTTCCCTCTATTTTATTTGAAGATTTTAGGGACAGTCTCAGCGTACGACAACTGTCCGCTATGACTTCGGGGGTGTGACAAATATACCATGTATACAATTTTGTATACACGGAATCCGAAACAAATAAGTTACCGAAATTATAATCAAAGTTGTACACAAACTTATCATAGTTGTAGATTTTTTGTACAAGTATAATTAGGATTTTAGAAGTATAGTAGGAATATGATTTTCCATATTTGAAGATTGTAAATTATATATATACTTCTTCATTAATGAAAATAATCAAGGAATTATTTCTTTCGGTTCTTCGTAAAAAAAGCTCTAAAATAGATTTCATAGAGAAAAGATTAAATCAGAATTTGAGACATATGAAGGTTAAATAAGTGATATACTATCATTTGTCGACTTGTATTAATTATATTATATGTATATAGCTTATTGAATTCTCTTTGTATAAAGAAAACTTCTAAAGTAATTAGAGGTGTAAATTTCTCACGGAACTCATAGTTAGGTTTAGTTACTGGGTACATAATTAATGGATTTCGTAATATATATACGAAATTTAAGCAAAAGCTAATGAGTTCGTCTGAATTGTACCTAATATTATAGCTCCGCCCTTAGAGTGTAATGTTTTCTAAATTTCTTCGTTAGAATTTTGGCTCCGCTAACGAAGACACGTACAGCTTACCGCAAATGAAGGTTTGTGGAAATGAGAAAGCAAAAAGGAGAATAGTTTATGGATTGAGTACAGTGGGTTAGATTAGTAGTTAGGTGCCTAATTTTGACGGATTACTTGTCCATTTTAAGAAATAATTAAGCAGAGCCCACAAATTAATTAAACCAACTCTTCTATGGTCCAGGTGCAACTATTCTGCTCGTGAACACGGTCCATTTTGTCGTGCATGAAGATCAAGAGTCAAGAAACATATCCATTTTTATATTATGCAGATTTATGTTATCCCGCATCTGATTGAGTTTCCTATTTCAGGATTAGCAATCAAGGGAGTTAGTTCTTTTCTTTACACCTGAGTGGGAGATTTGGATAACTATCATGAGGGTTTAACTTCATGTTTTCCCTGCTTTGTAATCTCTATGGGGAAAAAAAGTATAGTCCTATCTAGTGTAAGCTTATGAATAACAAGTCACATACATAAACTTCTATATCTCAGTTTAAGGGAACAATATAGTTTCTTTTGAACATTTGGTTAAGCATCCACCATATCTCTAAGTTACATTATATCTGACTTCTATAAACTCATAATACAGTTAACTGCATAACATAGAGAACAATAATCCTACAAGACCATTCATTACCATTTGTTGGACTTCTAAGCTAGACATTGATTTTGGCCTCCTTCAATAGTTTCACCACACCGAGCATTGTTGGTCGCTTCCATGGCTCGTCACTGGTGCATAACCTTGCAATAGCAAGAACGCGCAGCATTTGATCCTTCCATGATCCTGAACCAGAAAAAAACGGATCCAACGTTTCAATCTCCCTGCCATTTGCAACCATCCACCTCACCCAACCAACAAGATTTCCTCCCTCAAGATCAGCCTGTCCTGTTGGTGTTCGTCCTGTTACCAATTCCAACATCACCACTCCAAAGCTGTAGATATCGCCCTTGGTTGTAGCCATCATGGTCTGTCCATACTCAGGTGGTATGTACCCAAATGTACCAGCAAGAATTGTGCTAACATGGCTCTCACATGCACTAATTATCCGAGCCAGGCCAAAGTCCGATACTCGTGGTTCAAAATTCCTGTCTAGGAGTATATTGCTTGACTTGATGTCTCTGTGGATGATATGTGGAACAAAACCATGGTGTAGAAAGGCAAGTCCGCGAGCTGACCCTAAACAAATCTTGAAACGAGTTGGCCAATCGAGTACCTCTACTGCATCCGCTTGGTTTCTCAACCAGAAATCAAGGCTTCCATTTTCCATGTATTCATATATCAAGAACCTCTCATCTGCAAAGACACAGTACCCAAGCAATGGCACTAGATTTTCATGTTTTACTTTCCCAATCGTTTCCATTTCAGCAAAGAACTCGCGATCACCATGCATGTGGCCACCGTTTAACCTCTTAACTGCAATAGTCCGGCCTTCAGGCAGTTTGGCTTTGTATACAGTACCAAAGCCACCATCACCGATAATATAACTCTTGCTGAAATTCTCAGTGGCTGAGAGAATAGCTGTAGGGTTAATCCGTAACAAAGACTGCTCGAACGTTGCAATGTTGATACTCAGATGCTCCTTTGGCTTCTTAATCAAAAGCTCGTCGGTAGATGTGGGGTCTGTTTTCTTTCCTTGCTTACCTTTACCAAGAAGTACAGCTTCTTGTCTCATCATTCTCCATCTAAGGACTCCGATTAGCACCACGAGAGAAATGATCGATGCACCAAAGGTGATACCTAAGACAGGCGCATGGCTTAAAATTGGTCCAGGTGCATAAGTTTCTTCCCTGGGAGGTAAATCGGGTTCACTTGGTATGCATTTCCTAGCTTTAGTGCACACATCAGGAGCTAAGCCAGTGAATTTGTTTCCAGAGAAATTGGAAAAAACAAGGCCCTCTATGTCACAAATGCTACAACAAAAAGACTTTTGGAAACTGTTGCTGGATAAGTCAAGATATGTCAGGGAAGCAAGAGCGGAAAGTGAAGGCAAGTTGTCTGTAATTGAATTGTTATGGAGATCTAGTATGGACAAGGACGTTAGATTAGAGAGAGAATCGTCAATAGCACCAGAGAGTTGGTTGTTGCTAGCATTTAGGACCAACAAAGAGCTGGAGGTTCTAACGTTAAAAGACAACGAGCCTGAGAAAGAATTCATGCTGATGTCCAGGTAAGTCAAACTTTTGACACTAAATACAGAAGGGGCAATAAGCCAGTTAACCGGTTATTTGAAAGGTCTAGCTTGACTAAACTTGGCATCATAGAGTCAAAATTATCAGGAATAGATCCACTTATCTGGTTATGAGAAAGTATGAGACCTTGGAGGCTTGTCATTGAGAACAGCTGAGGGAAAACTGGACCTGTCAAGGAATTGAAAGATAGATCAAGCGATGTTAAATTACCGAGCAGAGAAATTTCACGAGGAATGCTCCCCGTGAGCTTATTTCCCTGTAGAAGTAATTCAGTCACAACTATGCAATCCTTAATTGAGTGTGGGATGGACCCTGTGAGTTCATTGTTGGACAAATCAAGCATGCCGTAGTGCTGAGTGAATTCGGAGTCCGGTAAAGGAATATTCTGGAATCCGGAACAAATTTCCTCAGGTATAGGACCAGAAAAATGATTGTTAGACAGAACCAAATTGTCTAGCAATTTCAGCTTAGATATTGATCTAGGAATTTCACCTGAAAGTCTGTTTGCGCCAAGGTCAAGAGATACCAACTTTGTACATTCAGAAAGCTCCAACGGAATACCTCCGGTTAACTTGTTGCCATGAAGAGAGAGATTGGTCAGATTCTTCAAGTTACCAATGGTACGCGGTATGCTTCCTTCAAAAAGATTATTATCAAGTTGCAATCTCTGAAGGGTTGAAAGGTTTGCAATTGTCGGTTGAATTGGACCTTCAAGCAGATTGCTGGCGAGTGAGATCCCCATTAATGTTTTTGACTCCCATAGTTGATCTGGTACCTTCCCCGAGAATGTGTTTTTCGACAGCTCAAGAGTAATGAGCTGAAGCTCTCCTAGATATGCCGGCAGTTTACCTGAGAGGTTGTTTCCAGACAACACCAAATCTGTGAGTCTTGAACAATTCCTGAAAGTACTTTGGATGTCACCAATGAAGTTGTTATCCGACAAATGCAGAATGCTCAATGATTCAGCGCTACATATCCCTGAAGACAACTCACCAGATAGCCTGTTCGCACTGACATCAAGAATGGATAGCAATGGGAGATAAAGTGGCGGTAGAGGTCCAGTAAGGAAATTCTTCGACACCATTATTGACTCTACTTCTGTCCAGTTGAAAATCCACATAGGCAACGGGCCTGATAAGCGGTTTGAATCAAGCACAATTGATTTAAGTGAACCCAACCCAGAAAGGCCTTCAGGTAATGGACCGGAAAATGAGTTAAAGGACAAATTTATTATCTTGAGCTTTTTACAGTTCCCTAGCTCTGAAGGGATAGTTCCAGACAATCCGGCATTTGAAGCAATAAGGTAAAGCAGATTTTCTAACTCCCCAAAGCTTGAAGGAATCTCTCCATCAAGTTCATTCTGTGCTACATTCAAGTAAGTCAAATTACCCAATCCCGAAATCTCTTCAGGAATACTTTCAGTGAGTTTGCAGTTTTGGAGATCAAGCACCTTCAGCTGCTTCAGATGGCCAATTGTTCCAGGAATAGGTCCAGTCAACATGTTGGATGAGAGAACAAGAATTCTAAGCTTACTTAGCTTTCCAATTTCTGGACAGATCAATCCAGTCAAGTTGTTTAAACTAGCATCAATATATAGAAGCTCCGTTAAATTACCTAGGCTGGAAGGTAGACTACCAGAGAAGAAATTTGAGCTGAAATCAAGAGACTGCAACTTGTCCATGTTTCCGATCTCATCAGGAAGATTGCCTGAAAACGAGTTTGCGTGTACTGATATTTCCCTGAGCTCCTTCAGCTCACAAATTGTTGATGGTAAAGTGCCTGAAAAACCATTATCATCGAGCACAAGATGTCGCAGGTTTCTCAGGTTAGATATAGCTGGAGGCACCTGGTCAGTTAACCTGTTGTCAGTCAAGTCTAGTGTCTCCAAATTCTCCAGACTCCAAACATCTATAGGTATATTACCAGTGAGGGCACAATGGCTGAGGTTCAGGTGCTTCAGGGATCGAAACTTTCCAATGTTTCCAGGAAATGGTATATTTAGTGGTGACATTGAACATGGAAAATCAATCCGGATAACACGTTCTCCTTCACACTTTACGCCGGTCCAACTGCATGGAGCAGTCTTTGTATCAAACCAACTGGGAAAAACATCCCTTTTCTGAACAAGAGAATTTCGGAGAGCCTTTAGTAACTCAATGTCATTGACCAAATAGCCAGTTGTGACTACTTGTTGTTGTGTAAAGCAGAGAAGGATGATGATTAGTACACAAGCCTCCCATGTTGAACCTTTTTTTGTCATTTTGAATTACTTCAGACCAATAACTGATGATCAACGGTAGATGAAAGAATGACTCTGCAAGGTATTCCATGAATAAGATTAAACAAAGCTATAAACTGAAATCATTTATGCATCATGCCAAGATGAACAAAAAGCCACGCGCAAACATAGAGAAAATGACAATAGTAGTCCCTTAAGTTTGAGGGTAGGATCAAAATAGTCCCTTAAGTATGCACTTAACAGTTTTGGTCCTTTAAGTATGCCAAAAGATAACACTTTTAATCTCCGTCAAATATTTACCGAGCTTTGTCCATTATATTTGGCGGGAACTAATAAGAAAAAAAAGGAAATTAGCTGGAATTCAAATTTAGAGTTACACATTTTGTAGTTTCTGCTATTTTTTAGTTATTTCTGGAGTGGTGCAACTTTTTGAGGTGCAATCTATGCAATTCTTTTCAATTGTCTAGCAGTTTTTTGTGTTGCATATTTTAAGATTTGATGAGACTTTGTTGATGTTCATGGTTAAATATTTGACGCAGACTAAAATTGTTAAATATTTGACCAAAATTGTTAAGTGCATATACTTAAGGGACAATTTTGAACCTAACCTCAAACATAAGAGATCATTTTTTGTCATTTTCTCTACAAACATACACCTGAATTCATTTTGTTTAGCAAAGTCATGGACAGAAAAAACAAAGCTTCTTTGATCAACAACAATCAGCCAAAAGAAAAAAACAATTCAGTTCAATTTGCAGATATGCAGATTTGGCTGACTGAAGTTCATGAAGAAGCTGGAGGAAAATACATTCTTCAAACAATTTTTAAGCATTAAGATAATAGTCAAAATAGTCATAGATACAAAATGGCAAGACTGAAATTAAACTTATAACACCTTTTGCAATGTGCACCTTCAAAGACACCCAAGAAACCTGCTAAGCTCAAAGACACCTCCTATAATAAAGCAAAAAACTGTATAAATTTCAATTCTGCTTTTGTCATCATATAACAAATTATTGGATATTCTCTTAGATTATGATATGGTATCACGAATTGATTTAGAGAAATAAATATCCAAGACCATTATATTCTACAGTACCAACAAATACAATAAACAGGCTTAAAGTCATTAAATATTGTGTTAACCATAACATTTATCCATCACATATATGATAATATAGTCCTTCATCTTTTGTACAGCTTAAGATAAGTTACTTAATAAATTTCATCAAAGCTGAACCAAAGAATAGGAAAATCTAAGAATAAACATTATTATAAAAGAGCTTTAGTTTAAACCTTCATATACAGATACAAACAAGTTAAAGAGTTAAAATTGTCATTTTTAGCAGATTTGAAGCCAAGGAAAATGCCAAAAAACAAGGTTATCAGTTATTACTGGAAAATCAGCAGATCACAAAAAGACAATAGTGAAAAATGAGGAATCTCTGTTTGTTCTCCAGTGGAAAAACTGTGGATAAAAAAAAAAAGCACGTTATTCCCAAACAAAAAATAAGCCATAAATCTTTAAACATTTCTCACACGCATAAATTTACTAAAAATAGCAACAAACTGTACAACAACCAAATGGGTTCCATACAAAACGAGAGAAAAAATGGAAAACATTTACTATAAATCTACACGTTATGTGTGACTTAAATGATTAAAAATGAGACTCTCCCATAAAACTTCTCAATGTCTTTTTTTTTTTTCAAATTCAAGTAAAGTAGTACTTGTAGTTTAAAAAAAAACAGCCAAGAACAGCACCTTTTTCAAACACAACCATTGAGATAATTAAAATACTATTCATAACAAGTTAATATGATGTATACACAAGAATAGAATGAAACAGGTTTAAACAACATGTATAACCTAACAAATCTTTTCTCTCAACCTACAAGCTAAAAAAAGAAAAGAAAGAAAGACCAAAAATCCCCACTTAACAAAAAAGATGGCAATGCAATTCAGGATTTTTTTTTGAAAGAAATAGCAAATAAAATAAAATAAAGAAGAAAAGACACAATCCCATGAACAAAAATGAGCTAAAAATGCAGGGAAGATTGTAAAAATGGAGTACTTAGAAAACAAAAATCCCATAAAGCTAATACCTTTTTGAAAAATTCACACATATTTACTCATGAAAAGCACAACAAAAACCACTGAAAGTGATCAGATACAACAGACCCCAGTTACACAATGAGCTAATAACAAATAGGAATGACAATGTTGCAGAAAACCACACACCAAAAAATATTAAAAGCACAAAATAGATCTAAAACAATGGGAAGGAAAAAACATGGAGTTCTTGGAGATTAAAAAAAAACTACCTTTTCAGAGTGATACTCAATTCCGTACAATTTATGGGGTTGTTTTTGAAAACCAAAGAATCAAGGAAAGCTCAAACAAAAACTTTGAAACTGAAAATAAAATGGCGGATCAGAAAAATTGATTCTTTTGTTCAGTACTATACTACTACTAGTCATCCATGGTGTGATATTCTGTTCCATACACTATGTGGGTGTTGTTGAAAACTCACACACTCAACAAAATGAGCTAAAAAAAATTAAGGATGACAATGTGGGCAGAAAATCACACACCAAAGAAGATTAAAAGCACAAAAAAACATGGAGTTCTTGGAAATCTAAAATAAATAAAAAGCTACCTTTTCAGCAGCTGGTTTTTTTTCCTGGTCCGTACAATAAATACTCAACAAAACAAAAACTCTGTAACTGAAAATGAAATCTGTGTAATCAGAAAATTTGATTCTCTTGTTGAGTAGTACTGCTACTCATGAAGGGTGCAAAAGTCGGTTGATATTTGGTTTCATTTTCACATGCATCCAAAATTGGGTCCCTTATAAGGACGGTTACTCTCAGGCTCTCACCCTTTAAACAGAAATAAATCATTTTCGGTCTTCTTGTTTGCTATGCATACACTCATTATTATCATTATCATGTAATTGGAAAATGATAATAAACGCTCTACTAAGTTTTGCGTACATTCTACCCTTTTCAGACTTTACGTTATGGGATTATGTGTTTGGAAAATAGCCCAGGGGAGGGAAATAATACATGTTTTTTTCTTATTCTGTGTTTGCCTTATTGGTATTAAAAAGAAACTTGGGAATACTTTTCCCTGAGAAAAAGACAAAAATGGTTCCTTGGTTTTAAATATTTCATTAAAGCACTTTTGAATCTTTATATAATTAAGTTTGTAAAAAAATAATATTTTTTTATTTTTTGTTAAATAGTTAACCGACTTCGCTCTTTAGATTTGAGCGAATTTATTGAAAAAACTTTTTAGCAGAAACTCACATTTGGAGAAATAGTTTTTACCGTTTCGGCTATTTTTTAATCCTACGATGATGTTATAATCAATTCCACTCTAAAAGATTTTCAAGTTTGAAAAACGGATTCTAAATGCGTAATCTTTTTTTCAAATATCACCAAAATTATGTTATTTCCAGTCTTTGGTTTCATACTAAATATTCTTACTCCTTGCGTTCAATATTTGTAATTATTACTCCTATAGTCAAACAGGAGTTCAATTATGATAATCTGACATAGACTGCGTTATCATGAAAACTGTAACGGAAGCAAATCATTAAACAAAAAGATTATAATGAAATCAGATCACAAAAGAACAAAAGTAATAATTTCAACACACAGATTCAACCATTTACTGAAAAAGAGTAGTGATTAAGTTTTATTTTATTGTAGGAAAATGTTCTATAGAAAATCAACTCTCAAGCTAAGTCTTTCAGAAACAATTCTTGAAACAACACTCTTAATCAATTCTCAAGCTAAGTCTTGATTGGTTAGGTAGTATCAATTTTAATATAAAATTTAGCATAAAATAGTACTCCTAGTACAATATAACTAATGCAACATTTAATTGGTTCGCACTGAAAAAAATAATCGTCACATATCAAATAAATTGTAACCCCATGAAGTGATCCCATTTTTTTCATCGGGTCCGAATAAAGACCAAAGATCTTGAGCGACCGATCCGACAGAACAATTCAAAAGATAAAGAAGTATGTAATGCAGAAACCAGTGCACCATTTTGAGTTATAATATGCTTCTACCTATGTACAACCAATTTGTTAAGCCATTCTCAAGTTGATTAATCCCATATTTTGAAGGTCATTAGTAGAATTACATTAGATATGTTATTATTGTATATTTTGAAGGTCATTAGTGCCCGAGAAAGACCTTCACGTTCACTATATGTAGGGGTGTCAAATGCACTGATTGGTTTGAATTTAGATGGGTTAAAATTTGTTCAATTGAAATGAGTGAGTTAATTTACTTGGTTGAAAGGATCTGAGTCAAAATGGGCTAAACAATTGATCATAGACCAATCTGCCGACTCTTTACAAGTTTTAATTAATTTGTTTGTTTTTTTATAATTTGCTTAATTACCTAATGAAAAATATTATTTATTTTGAATATATATAACATCTCAAATAAAGAAAAATAATAAAAATATTTTAACAAGATTCCTCATAAATCAATTTGAACTACATTTCAACCTAACATTTGATCGGCTTGGATAGGTCAAAATAGGTTGAACGGATAGAATAAATCATATTTTCATGAGCTAATTTTATCACCTGATGGGTTTTGCGGTCGACCATTTGATAGCTCTGTTCATGAGCACATAATAGGGCTTGGATGAGCCCTAGATGTAAAGGGATTCTTGAACCCTTGTACTTCTAATCACCTGATGGATTTTGCGGTCAACCATTTGATAGCTCTGTTCATGAACACATAATAGGGCTTGGATGAGCCCTAGATGTAAAGGGGTTCTTGAACCCTTGTACTTCTAAGCAATTAGAAGAGAGCGAAATTGGACCTCCCCCAAATAGATGGATTTGGGATTGATTGTGGAACCGAACATAGAGAACCGGGGGCGGGCAGGAAGATAGCAAGAAGCAAGGTCGCAACAGCTGCACGGAAGCCTTTGCTTCTTAGCATATCCCTTTTCTTGCTCGTTAGCGCTTGACTATATGCCACAAAATTTCCTTTAGAATAAAAAGAAGAGATCATATATTTATTGATATTAAGCATACAATTGAATGCAACTTGTATGTGAACAAAATAAATTTTACAATGCCTACTACTTTCTGTATTGGTATTTCATATCTGACGGCAATATAAAACAGAACCCTGTAAAAAACAGCCATCCCAAGCTCGGATTGATCATATTCCTGAATCACATCAATCAAGTGTTCTATCAAACTTTCGTTCTTTAGCACTTTACGTTCCATTCTGACAAGATGGTGAGCTACATCGTTTGGTGCTCCTTGGTACCTGAGTTGTCCGCGAGCCAGGATGATGAGATGATCAAGAAGCAACTGAATGCGGTGTGAAGGTTGATGAATCGTTAGAATCACAGTGCTTCCAGATCGGGTTATATCGTGCACCTTCTCAATTACGCTATGAGCACTAGTTGAATCAAGTCCTGATGTAGGCTCATCGAAGAACAGCAATGAAGCTCCACGTATTATGTCCACCCCAATTGACACCCTACGACGTTCACCTCCAGATACTCCTCGAGTCCCTTCATCACCTATGCAAGTGTTCCTAGTCATCTGCAGTCAAACAAACGATCATAACCACACTGATTAAAATTTAGGAAATTCCAGACTCCTGAAAAAATGACCCTCAAATTATGTATAGGAGTATCTAATAACACATGTTAAAAGTTACTAAGTACTTATATTTGATTCTCAAGAAACATGACGATTATACAATCAGACATCTCTATAACAACATTTCACTATAACATCCAAGTTTTCTTTGGAACTGATTTTCCATATTATGTTAGTATTATATGTTCTGTGCAACAACGTTTCGCTATAGTAGCCAAAATATTTTCAATCAAACGACAATGTTATAAAGAGGTTTGATTGTATAACATTAGGGAATGAGTTGTCGTCAACTTACAGACAATCCAAGTTGCTCGATCAGCTTCTCAACACGTTCCTGTTTTTCAGTCCTAGAGAGTGATCCCAATCTAAAATCAGCAGCAAACATGAATGTCTCATAGACAGTAAGCATTGGAAAAAGTCTATCATCTTGCATTATATAAGCTGAACTTCCTTTAATCAAACTTGGGCTCATATCAAGCCCACCCATAGACACTTTACCCTTTACTGGTAAAGGGTCTTCCAGAAGCTACCTGTAGCACCATAGGTTTTAAAAACATTGATTACACTAAAGGAAATGTGAATGTTTTAATCAATGTACTAATAGCCTTTTTGGACAAAATTCTAGGAAGTCAGGAATGCTTATTTTCTTCAAAGCGTTTATTTTAGAAAGTTGAAGTATTTGGCCGAACTTTTAGGGAAAAAATAAGTGCTTCTGAATAGTAGCAGAAACTGTTTTTCAGAAGCTTAAGAAAAGTAGCTTTTCTCCAAAAGCACTGCTACTCTTCAGAAGAAAAGCACTTCTCAAAACAAGCAAACCATGGAAGCTTGGGCAAACAGACTAATAAAGCTTGAACAAGAGATGTAATGAACCAGGTCATGGAACTTCTCGTAGTCTATCCACGTGAACCATTGACCGTCTATCTTAAACTTGTCGACTTTAGCGAGAAGAACACAGCAAGAATGCACGTGCTCACAAGCAACTTCATAATCTCCATTGCTCTTTTTAGCCAAAGCCTCACAGAATTTCTTCACATCAGCATGCCAAGGGACATTCTCCATTGTTAACTTTGATGTAGCCGACCTGTGTAAAAGAACTCCTCATTACTTAACTGAACTCTCATGCACTGAGTTTTGAACTCAAATCAACCCAGAAAGAAGCAGAAAAGGGGGAAAAAGAAAGCAAGAGGGTGAACTACTTACGATCCACAATAAGTGACACCTTTGATTTCAATGAAATCAGGTTTTCCAATGCTGAATAGGCTATAATATGCATCCAAATCTTCTGCATTCCACCCTATAACAAGTGTCAAATGATAGACAGTTCTTTGCTCCTTCTCCTTGAGAGCTTTCAAGGAATCCTAACGAAATCAAAATAATAGAAACCATTATTGAGCCAGTCAGAATTGTAGCATACAAATACATAAAAACAGAGAAAATATGACAAATTCCGACTTTGTTTCCTGTGGCAGCTGAATCTTTTTAAGCACTGGGTATGTTGTTGTTGTTGATGTAAAAGTAAGCATTTTAAACTTTCCACTCACTGGTATATCACAAAATACCGTTGGATTACATAACTTATTGGACATTCCATAATTTCTATAGCTTAAATCTGATAATTTTTTCTATATTTATAACACTTACAAGAAATCGCTCCCAGAAGTCTCCAAATAATGGTCTGTCAATTGCTTTTAAGCTGTCCTTTGTACCAGCATCTACGCTGACATACAACTGTACATTTAAAGATGAAGCGAGATTTAGATATGGAATTTGGATATTGACATACAAAAATTGATAAAGAAACACAGGAAACAGCCTAGCAGACCTGTGTGATTGGTTTCAATGATTTACTCTTGTCAGGAATCTGCGCATTAGCTACAAGAAAAGTCGAAATCCGCCTCTTGTGCAGCTCATCTACAAGTGAATTTATTTATGGATACATAATAGGCTCACCAACCAGTGACAAGGCACAATGTCTAGGAGAAAGACCCTCAGACAAACGCTCAGCTTTAACACCTGCAAGGGTGGGAAATTCTGGTCAATAACTAAGACGTCCTGAACAGAAAGTTGATACTATTATTAATTTTGGAATGGCTGATATTTTCAGTCTGTTTCATATTTGGAGGGCCAAACAAGCAAAAAAGGTGGAAGGACATCAGTTTTATCCAAACAGATTGAGAAATTGAGAAAATTCTGTATTCACTTCTACATTTCATGTCCTTAGGGAGTAGGGTTGGGGAAGATGCAGATGAAGAAGTAAATGAGAACCAGCAGTTAGCAGTATGTTTTACCAATTTTATTTGAAAATCGGAAGGAGTGGCAAACGGGCAGGTCAGATATGGGCGGGTCGAAAGGGGTTTAAAAAAACGGATAAAATATCCAACCTGCCCATACTTAAGATTAACAACAACAACAACATACACAGTGTATGTGTTTGCGATATCTTGTGAAGATAGAGAGGAACCCACCCATATTTAACACGGACAAAAAATGGGTTAACCGATGGATAATATGGATATCCATGCCAAAATAAGCTTAGACTCTAAGAAAGTAAGAACTCATGAAAAATAACAAGCAGACAAATGAGTATTGATAATATGGTTTTAGTGGATAATATCCATATTTGATCCATTTTTAAATGGTCAGTTATCCAATCCATATCTAATGAGTTGGATTGGATGATTTCTTGTTTTTTTAACCATTTTGCCACCCCTACATCAGATAAAACGCAACTCAACCAAGGTACCTTATTCTTGAATGGACACAACAAAATGACCAAATGTTTTCAACCAAGCACGTTATTTCTCATGTGACTTTGCTCAACTTCTCTACAAGTTACTCATAAAAACATATATGTGCCTATAACAACAACAACATGCCTAGTGAAATCCCACACCGTGGGGTCTGGGGAGGGTAGATTGTACACAGACCTAACCTCTACCTTATTAGGTAGAGCGGCTGTTTTCGAGAGACCGTAGGCTCAACACACTCATATGCACAGGCAAAAACTAGAGAAAACAGTCAGATCCGGTCAAGAAATTTAAAGCAATTTCCAGCAATATGAAAATAATGGTATCAAATGCGAATATGCGCTGATAGCGCATTTGAAAGAAAAGAAAAAAAAAGTAGTAACTAACACATAGCAGCAGAAATCAAACTACATGGGCCTATAAAGCATAACTACGCCTATTCGTACGATATGCTAAGCAGACCTACAATAATAACACTACAACTACCTGTCTGTAAGCGTAAGTAGGACTACGCTCGACTACTTACTACTTTTCTACCCTAATCCGTGTCCTCCACAACCCCATATCTAAGGTAATGTCTTCAGTAAGTTGTACTTTTGTCATATCTCATCTAATCACCTCCCCAATATTTTTTCGACCTACCTCTACCTCTGTTAAACCCGTCCATAGCAAACCTCTCACACCTCCGTACTGGGGCATTTGTGTCTCTCCTCTGCACATGCTCAAACCATCTCAACCTCGCTTCCCACATCTTATTCTCAACCGATGCCACTCCCACTTTGCCCTGAATATCTTCATTTCTAATCATATCCCTCCTTGTATGCCCACACATTCATCTCAGCATCCTCATCTCTGCTACTCTCATCTTTTGAATGTGTGACGTCTTGACTGGTCAGCATTCCGCCTCAAACAGCATAGTCGGTCTAACCACCACCCTATAAAACTTGCCTTTAAGTTTTGGTGGCACTTTTTTATCGAACAAGACTCCAGATGCGAGCCTCCATTTCATCCACTTTGCCCCAATATGATATGTGACATCGTCATCAATCTCTCAATTCCCTTTGATAATAGACCCAAGGTACTTGAAGCTTTTTTTCTTCGGAATGACCTGAGTACCGAGCCTCACCTCCTCGCCTGTCTCAAGTTCTTTCGAGTGAATTGAATTACTTCGGCTCGGATGCCTTTGATCAAATGGAAGGATGGATGCCTGCCCTTAGCGACTTCATTCGGCATTCATTCTTTACTTGTTCGCTATGACTTGAGAGTTAATCTCACGAGAGAGTAAGTAAGAGATTGAAAAGAGGATCATTGGACCTCGCTCTCGGGCCCAGAGGCAGAGCAAAGAACTCCCGTTGCTGAACTCGCACTCCAAATATTCTATGTTGGTCCTCCTCAGCCTAAACACTTTAGACTCCAGAGTCTGTCTCCAAATCTCCAGCTTAGCGTTCACTCCGCTGCAAGTCTCATCAATCAGGACTATGTCGTCTGCGAATAACATACATCATGACACCTCCCATTAGATTTGTCGCGTAAGCACATCTATCACCAAGACAAATAAGAATGGACTATGAGTTGATCCCTGGTGCAACCCCATCATATATGTGCATGTATACCATAAAACACACCTGGAACACCTTTCATCTGTTTTATCATTTTGGTATGCAAATGTATAACTGTGTCGACAATCTCAATAAGATCATCCATCTTCCATGTCCAGCTCTTCCCAGCAGGCTTTATGTGATGACTCCAACAAAAAACACATTTGTTCGCACATGCTAAACTAGGAGTGGCCTCCATGCACCTATGCAGTGGGAAAATGGAAATCCAGACTCAAAATCAGCATACAAGGCTACGGAGTCGATAAATATCGAGCCTACCAAATGATGCACAAGAGGTCAATGCAATAGAGCCTTTTTTTGTTAGCTCCAGGATGTTAATTTAGGTACTTACTGCATCTTCTTGATGCCTATCAATGAATCCCTTTACTTCATTTTAAGAAAAAGGCAATAAAAGCTTGTTTACTTATTTAATCTCTTCAGAGGGTTCAATCAGCTACTTCATAGGAGAATTTCCACTGAGGCCCTGTTTGAGACAATTAAAAATGCCATTTCATTTCTGGTTGTTTATTGTGTAAACTTGAATCTTTCCTCAGTGAGACAATTTGATGGCAAATATAGGAAAGCAACTTACATGCTTTATAAGCTTATTTAGTCTGCTCTTCTACTCCTACTCCATATCACATGCCTATAAAAACACCTTTTATATGAGAATATTGTTGAAAACTCAAATGCAATCATGTCAACCGAGGTTCAACGAACGACTACACAACTCAGAGACATAATGCAACAGTAAAAATGTAAAAGCTATAAACAATCACCTGTACCGGAAAGAAAACAAACAATCACCTGACTCTCAATGCCATAAAATGAGTGCTTGTAGCAACCTCCACGGCCTCTAAGTTGTGATTTTGTCCATCTACAAAGTTTCACGCCACTATGCGAACCAATTATTTTATATCCCTGCAATTTCATCACCAGATAAACTACCTTAACATAAATCCAACTAATTAATTTGATAACAACGGTAAGTTAGTTATTTGACCATAATACCTGTTTCTCCAAACTCGCCCTAATAACCGGATTTACCATTGCCTTCTTCTCTCCATTCACAATTCCACCATCCGACTTCCCATTAACTAACTTATCATCTCCAACTCCTCCTTTCTTTTGCGAAGGCCCTTTACCCACAATATCCTCGAGATCAACAATCCCCGACCCCTCATCATCATCATCATCTTCCTCGCTAAAAACTTCATCATCACCACCAATAACTCCATTCCCAATATACCCTTTATTTTCACTCCACTTCCTAAACACCTCATCCAAATTATCCTCATCAACATCACCTTCACACAAACCCAGAACCTCAACCCCACCAAGTTTCCTCAACTTCGTCGAAAAATCACGCGCCACGACATTAAAGGTCTCCCCATAATACCCACTCCCAACCCCAAAGATCGCAAATTTACACTTACTAAGCAATAGAGAACCAACCCTAAAATCATCAACACCTGAACTTTTTTCAAAGGGACATACTGTAAACTCTAGTTATAGGCGCAGTATATTCATAACCTCTTAAAATTGTCAATTAATTTTATTTAGATACGTGATCTATTTTTGTGGAGTAAGTAAACACATGATAAAAAAAAATTATTAGACATTTAGACTCAAATTTTTTCTAAAAAAAATTATTAGATTATGTATATATAAAATAACCATATTTGTCTCTCTATTTAATAGTATATACATTAATCTCAATTGAAACATGATAATGTTGTACTACTTATTAAGACTAGTAAAATAATAATAATAATATATTTAATATAATCTCAACACGTGATGTCCAATCTTTTTACGGATAAAGACTTCCGATCAAGTAGAAATGAAAAAGCAATATTAATAATAAATAATAATAGCAATAAGAAAATACGATAACAAAGTGAAAGAAATAAGATTACTTATAATTAAAGAAGACCACATATTTTAAGTGGTTAGCTAATCTATGTAGTGTGCGGTTAAAACATGTTTAAAAGCTTTTTCAAATTTTAAGTTGGGGCTATCTAATGTGAGCACTTTATCATGTGTTTAAATATACTTGGAGAAGATTATAATTTGAATATCTAAATAAAATTTAAAATAAATTTAAGAGGTTATCAGTATATTCCACCTCTATATATATATAAATTATTTGTAAAAAAGAAACTGAAAAATTATCTGGTAATTACACATCAATATTTTGGCCTTCTTAAAAATTGCAAATTGTAATGGCTCCTTGTTAGTTTTATTATTTTACTGATCAAACAATTACTTTATTTTTTTAGCTAAACAAACTTATTGCATAATTACACCTCAATCCATTTAGGGTTTAAGGATAATGTGACATTATATAAAAATGAAGGCTAGTAATTGAATTCACGAATTTGGGGTCCTTTGGTTAAACTTTGATCAGTGTCTTTGCTTCACCATTTTTTGTATTCAGCCTTACCCAAATATCCATCCAGAAGAAGAGCTCTCAACAAAGAGAAGTCGAAGCTACCAGAAGGTTCAAGGTCGCGGAACTCGGTAAGGGTTATATTGAGATATCTATTTTGAAGGTCTTGTATAAATCGAATGGGTAGGTCAAGTACTTGAATGTCTTGTTAGTGATTGGAGGAAAATTCAGTAAATCATGTAATAGAGCCTTGGAACACGGGTTTGAGTCGTGGAAGTAGCCACTAATATGCATCACATCTTTGGGGTGCGGCTCTTCTCCGGATCCTGCTAACGTTGGCTGCCCTTTTTTTTTTAGACATGTCTAAGACTTATAAAGTTAGTATATATATTTTGAACGTCTCTTTAATAAAGCGAATGGGTAGGCCAAGAAACTGGGATGTTTTATTAGTGGTTGGAGGAAAAATCAGTAAATCATGTAGTAATAAAGATGTCTATGACTTATAAATTGTTATAAGTCACGGCTCAGAATCAACAATATCCGTGAAAAATAGTATCTTGATCATGCTGTGATTCTTTTGCCATCGTAGAGGAATAACATTTCTTTAATTTTCCTGTAGTTTTCGTCTAATTCGATGGAGCTAGAGGACAGTGTTTTAAATTTCTCTGATGAAGACGAGAGCTTCGAGGATGATGAAGATGTTAAAATGAATGATATTGAGGAAGGAGAATTGGTTGAGAAGATTTCTAAGACTGGATTGGAGGAAACTACTGGTAGTGCATGTGCCAGCTCCACAAATCCTCTTCCAGGCAAAAAAAATCAGAGACGCAGGAAGAACAAGAAGAAGAACAAACGTAAGGGAGGTTCTTCGGGTCCAAAAATCACAGACATTAACAGGTTTGTTATACTAATCATAGTCGTTGTACCTTTCAAAGGAGAAAAAAGAAGAAGGTATGCATCACATATCACCAAATGCATATTATGATTATTTCCATACTAAAAGCATTATTATGCATGGCCTAGGGGCATACCTTTAGATATAATTAACAAGATGATTGCCTCAGAGTAGGAGTGTAAAATGGGTGGGTCTGGTCGAAAATGGATTAAACAAAAATGGATAAAATATCCAACCCACCCATATTTAATACGGATAAAAAATGGGTTAACCGGCGGATAATATGGGTATCCATATTATCCATTGTTTTAGGAACAGTCGTGTGGGAACACAAGCTGAAAGGCAAATAAGCAGACTCCCAGAAAGCAAGAACTTGTGAAAAATAACAAGCAGACAAATGGGTATTGTTAATATGGATAATATCCATATTTGATCCATTATAAAAAGTCAGTTATCCAACCCATGTTTAATGGGTCGGATTGGATGGTTACTTTTTTTTTAACCATTTGCCAGCCCTACCTAAGAGTAATTAATGGAAGATAGTTGTCTTGGATACCATATGACTGATGCATAGATTTATTTGCTTTATTAATATAGCTATATGCCCCAGTTAACATTCCTTCCTTTGCTTTGGGAAGTGATTCAATGGAAGTTTATATTGTTATCAACCATTTTGCTGTGGTTGTATCAAAGGTTAACCCTTTGGTCAAAGTTGCTTTATTTTGTATACCCTTGTCTGTTACACGAATTTGCATCTTTTTTATTTGTTGTATACATGTATCAGGTTTTGACTTTTCTCTCTTTGAATTTTTGACTTTAGATTTGTTTTGGATGTCGGTAAGCGCTTGAAAGAGAAGAAATCTTATCTCATATGGACTGCGGTTGGTCTTCTCGGTGTATCTGCTTTGAGTGATCTTGTCAAAGAGGTATGGCTTTTGTTCTGTGTGCTTGTTTTCTTGAAGGATGATTTTTACTTATATCATATATATTGATGGTTTTACTGATAAACTTAATTTTGCATTTAGACAATAGTGTTAGCATAACTTCACCAAACTGCCCCCCTCCCCCAAAAAAAGAAAGTTCATCTTTTTGTCACACACCCCAAAATCAGATTTTAGAGTTGGTTAAATGAAGAAGTGGAGATTCATATAGCCGTACGACTTGTTTGGGGTTGAGACATAGTTGTTGTTGTAAGGTCTAATGGATGACTTTGTGTAGTATACCTGTTCATATATGAAATGTTACCATTATAAAAAAAAGGTCTAATGGATGACAACTCAAGTTCACTTTTGTGTTCAGAGTAATAGTTGTGTTTATCAGGAGAACTGTCCTATGAAGAGCAACATTACCATTTATTTGCAATGCAAATGATTCTTACTGTTTTAG
Source organism: Anisodus tanguticus (assembly GCA_034509755.1). Classification (NCBI taxonomy): domain Eukaryota; kingdom Viridiplantae; phylum Streptophyta; class Magnoliopsida; order Solanales; family Solanaceae; genus Anisodus; species Anisodus tanguticus. Next base: position 42,055,880 of record CM067560.1, on the reverse strand, counting down.
AAGTCATTCCGTGCTAGATGGCAAGCATGAAAGTTTTACCAAATACCCTTATTAGCCTCATGACCACTTGCCATCTCCTAGCTCTTATTCTCTGAAGCTTACGTGCACCCATCCTATTTGATTTTAAGAGTGAATCTTATATACAAAAATTTTGAGAAGTTGGTTCTATATATGGAAGTGTGCACCTATTATGAAAAACAAGACTCTAGGTGCCCCTTTTCGCCTCCGCTAGTTTCTTTTCAGTTTTCTTTTCTTTCTCCTTCTCGTTTCCTTTTTCTTTTCCCATTCTATTTTTCTCTTATCTTAGTTATCTTCACTTCATCAGATACGTGTTCCTCAATAATTTCTTTGCTCCTTTTTTGGTATCTTCTTGCATTTTCTTGCACCCAATTTGCACATAGTAGATTTTAGGCAAAATTTATCTCTTGCATTTTCTTGCACCCGAGCCGAGGGTCTCTCGGAAACAACCGCTCTACCTATCAAGATGGAGGTAAGGCCTGTGTACACTCTACCCTCCCCAGACCCCACGTTGTGGGATTTAACTGGGTATGTTGTTGTTGTTGTATTTTCTTGCACCCAATAATATTTCCTCAATACACAAAATTCTTGCATTTTCTTGCACCCAATAATATTTACTAATTACTTTATCTCTTTTTTGGAATAGATTTAGGCAAAATTTTCCGATAATAGTAGATTTTAGATTTTATTGTACCAAACAATGAGTCATAAAACATTCAATTTTTCATTCACATTACTCGACACTATGACCAACATCAGTTTTACATTAAAATCAGCAGGGCACCATGGTCTTCAAATCCTAGATCCGCCTCTGGTCTTTTCATTATTTCTCTAGCTACCAGAGATTTGGCATTCTAGAATTATCTACCTCTTGGTCTTGTCTAGTTGAGAGAACTATCAGGGATTGCTAAGAGGTGAAGGATGGGCCTGACTTTCTAACACCGTAACACGATTGATTTAAGGTCTAATGTTTTTGTAGTTTATGATGCTCAATGTTGTAATAAACTCGCAGATGCCTCCTGGTAAATCCTTCACTGCTTTCAGTATCATGGATCATTCTTCCAAGATAGCTTCTGGCTAAACTACTTTGTGGTGTCTATTTGGATTGATTCCAAGTTTTTGCCTGTCTTTGTTGTTCTACCCCATGGTATGCACATAGCAATGTGATACGCAGAAAATTTGCATCCTCTTCCTCTTTTCTTTTTCCCCTTCTGTTTTTTTTTCTTATGGGAGTTAGAGGGTTGGTGGAGGAGTGGAGTAAGTGTTTTAGAAAGTAGTTGGAACCTCACAGAGTAGATATTTACCTATCCAAGAAAAAAGGGACCTTTGGTTAATGAAGGATAGCATGTATGTGTTAATGTCTAATGATTCTTTGGCTATGTACGATATGTTTTAGGTCATCATATCCCTTTTCCTGCATATCTAGTGTGAAATCAAAGAGAAAAGTTACAATTTTCTCATAAATTCACCTTCTGCAGGAGTTCCCATCTTTCCGTCCTTTTCCTCTAGGGGATCTTGCTTGTTGAACCATCTTATATGTTTCTTGAGTTTTCTATCAAGTTTTCCATTTATGAGTCAGTTGATGATGCTGAAGTAAAATTTACAGGTGGATGCAATTCAGAAATGTGGTGGTCAGAAGACTGCTGATGGCAGGCGTTTCCGAACAGGTGGCGGAATATTGTGGAGCATCCTTAAAGTACGAGATCCAAATGCATACAAAGAGATAATGACGAAAGGGAAGGAGTTTGAGGTGGGTCATTATTATTTTTGCTTATTTAGTTCATCCTTTCTCCCTGTGTGTTCAGGAATTTTATTGCCCAACGTGGATACTAGGTAGTCACCATCATTGATCATGAAATCCATTATCAGGATCCGTCAACATGAATATTTTCGACAATGCTGAAGGTTTTTTTTCTATCTCAAACAAAAGAAAAAATAAAGCAGGTAACCTCAAGAACGGAAAGAACCTTTAGTGAAGTCCTTATGGAGGTGGTTTTAGGGTTTTGTATTTTATTTGGTAAGTTATAGGATAGATATGGATTCTTATTATATAGTTTATTATGACTGCACTCTACAAATATATTGCAATTACCAATGTGTCTCTGCTTTGAAATGTTGTAAGTTTCACGCTGCATATTTGGATTTTAAGTGAATTATCTGTATTGTGGATCACTTCCTCGAAATTAAAATGCACATTATTGGGAAAGATCCTCCAGCCCTCGGTAGCCATGGTCATTTTTAATTCTAAGGACAATATATACCTTACCTATCAAAAATATGCATCTCTGATTGCTATTTCTCGTACAGTATAATATGTTGTGTTTTCTAAACAATTGCATTTGTAATTTGAACTGTTGATCTGCTAGTTGCTTACTGTCCTATTGTGTGTGCCTATATTCCAGAGCTTATTGAGAGTGTAATTTTGCAGAAGCAATTTAAGCAGGCTAAGCTCAAGCAAGAACCGCCCCAAAATAAAGGAGCTTCTTTTGATGGATCTAATCAGACAATGGGAGACAAGATTACAGCCAATTCTTCAGATATTTTGCTGCAACAAGATCCTGTTGAACAGTCAAATAGTGGAGCCAAACGTGCACCTGTTCATGAAAGAATAAGGATGCCTGTCACATATGATGATCTATTTGAAGAAGGAATTGATGAAGGGACGGATTCAAAGGATCTGTTGGCTCCTGACAAAAGGTCATATGATGTGGTGGAATGAGGTGAACCGAAAGGTGTATAAAGTTGACGTGAATTACAAATGACGATCAACTTAGACTAGAGGATTTGAAGAAATGAACCAACTTGATATTTGATAAAGCCTCATATTGCTATGGCTTTTCAAGTTGAATTTCACTTATGAACTTCTAGATATACTTGTGGGCATTCTCTTCCCTTTCATTTTGTTCATCTTCTTATTTTGAGTAAATACATATGGTCGCAGTGGCCAGAAAGTTTTCCAGATCTAATTAAAATTTTGCGATTTTTTCAGGAGAGGAGAAGCAAATCGTATTGCTTGCTAACACTAAGGGTGGTGTTTTTTGTTTGTAAATATTCTTGAATGAAACTCACCAAATTATGAAGTTTTGCCTGGTGTCCCAGACTAAAAATTAAAGGTTGTAAGGGTGAAAACTCAATCTTTTTCCCCCATTCTCCATTGTTGAACGTGGAAAAACTCATCTGCCATTTTAAAGGTTTTTTTCAGCTAGGTTTCTCTTGGAATATTACTCTTGTTCAGTTTGATCTTAATTCTTCATCTACCAAACTAATGACAGCAAAAGAGGAAGAAAGGTTTCCAAAGTAGCCAAATAACACAATAACATAACCTTCAATTCCTATTCAATCCCGTAAAAAACAAATGAGTTGAAAACTTGGGAAAACAACGATAATGAAAAGGATTTAAGTTATGAGTTTAAATTTTATACCATTGGGGCTATTTAACTTACTATATAGCAAAGTAAACTTATCATTTATTGTAAAGTTACAAATGAATGTATTAAATAGAGTTACTTGCAATTACCTTTTACTAAATAGTGTAAATATTTTTCACACCTTTATAAAAAAGAGAAATGAATTTTTTACTTGATAGACTAACTAATTTCTGTACAAGATCAACCATCAATCATTCATGAAAAGTTTCAATGAAAATAATAAAGCCTCTAAATTAACTATACCTAGACTCTAGGTGGAGGATTCATTTTCATCCAAATTTTCAGCTGGTCAACTAATCATTTATTTATTAACAATGCAACAAAAGTAATGAAACCACATCATAGTATAAGGTTCACATAATACACTTAACAACAGAGATAAGGTTGGATAAAAAAGATCTTAATTTATGCACAAATGTACGAGTCAATCAATGGTAAACAAAAATATCACTCACGCACTAATTGCTAGAAAATACTTTCTTTTCAGCAATGATCCAACAATGAATATTTAAGCTTTGATATACATTTTTGAACCCACTCCCTCAAACTCACAACCCACGACGTCTAAATTCTGGATCCGCCACTATCTCTTTTTCAATATGTGAAACAGGGAGGCCAAGATATTGCTACAAGAATTCACAATAATGGCACTGTGTTACTTGGGTATAGACAATATCGAATAGATAAACAGCAGATATCGCAGAAAATGACTTGGAAGTCCGGAAGCATATGTGGTATCTTTCTATGCTTTATCCAAATAATCAAATAACTTGCTGCTAAGCATTCATCAAGGTCTCCACATTGTCTTTTGTGCACAAAGGATGCCTTCCTTATCTTTGGCGAAAGTCATTCGTATTTCCCAGTGCAAGCTTCTCAATATTTTCTCTAGTGGATCGAGTATTTCGACCTTGTCACGTATAATTCCCCAGCCACCAGGCCGTAATATACGGTCCATCTCAACCACAATCACAATGGGATGCTTGCACCTGCAATGGATGATCATAAAAACAAATCACTTTAGCTATGACGAAAATTTAAAATCTGGAAATGGAAAGTTTCAAACTTTATTCCCGCTTCTGCTTTTGGAGAAGGTTTAGACTTCAGATGGAGAAGTAAATTTACCATCATCGTACTTTAGTAAGCATAATACAAAATAGCAACCTTATCTCTGTTGTTAAGAGTATTAAAGTGATTTTTCTACTTAATTTCTGATGCTGAAGTAAGCAAGGAAAAAACATTGTCACAAGAAAATTTATTTGTAAATTAGTAAAACACTAAGAGGGTGGGGTGGGGAGTGGTGGGGGTTGGGTGTGTTGGGGAGGGGAGGGGGAGATAATGAGCTTATAATTGCTACATGTGAAACTTATTTTTTTTCAATCACGAGATGATTTTCTTGATTTTTAAAGAACTTATACCAAACATTAAAAAATTAAAAAAAGAAATTTGAAAAACATTTTTCACCATACGAAACAAACCATAATTCAAAGTAATTTAAAGACAAAAACGAAAAGATCTTTCGGTAAATAGCAACCTCCAATATAGTATATTGTAAGACATAACAAAATCATTCAGGATAAGATCATGTTATCATTCCAATATTACCACCATAAACATTTAACAATATAAAATTTTACTGACGAATCGGAATTTAATCAACCCAATAAAAGTACAGAGTATTGAACTGAAAATCAACAAAATTAAACATCTATAACTCCGTGTCCACATTCTTGAAGTTTCAGATCAAGAGAAATATTCCATGTGCACACCAATAGCATTCAAATACATACCACTTCTCCCATAAAAACCAACAATCTTTCCTCTAGCTGCTGAAGGATTAAAATAAGTTCCAATTTCAATTCCATAAGGTCCATATTTAGCCTTATTTGTATAAACTGTAATCTGCCTTACTACTTCTACACCTCCAGCATCCTCCATAGGACTATAAAATCCTTCTATGCCCATCAAAAACTCACTTTTACCATCAATGTTTATCTGCATATCAAATCCACCAAAAGTGAACAAATTGCCCTTTCTTCATAATAATAATAATAATAATAAATGTAATTAGTTAAGATGGAATAAAGGAATCTTTTGTATATTTTACTCTCTAAATGATAGACTTGTGTATGAAAGACGTCTTATATTCATTGGTTAGGTGCATTCATTAATAGTAAAGAAAATTTTATATGTACGTATGTATATAATATACTCATAAACAAAATTTTAATTTTTTTTTTATTCTGAATAAAAAAAATGCAATGGGTTCATTGGTTATAATGTAAAGATAGTGAATCCATCACATTGAAATGCTAAATTTACATGTGCAATTCATAGCTCATTTTCAAGAGTCACGCCATTGAAAATCAACTAGAGAATCCCTTTTAACGAGAAAAAAAAAAGATAAACAATCTAGCTAATTTAACAAAAAATATTCTTTTGTTAAAAACATTTATATTAAGGGAAAAAAGAGAATATTAATTCATACCTTTCTAATAACATTGGCAACCGTCGCTCCAAAACCAAAACTACCATGAAGTTGTGACCAAACTGACATTTTGTTTTTCTTTTCATACTCAATTTGAATTCCTGATACAGCTGCGATTATTGTGTTCATATGAACATGCACTTGCTTGATATTACAAAAAACACCATCATCCCAACCTTTTCCATTATATCCTCCCCAAGGTCCGGGGCTTCGTGGTTGAATATACTTCATCACGTCCATTTGCTGTTATTAAGAGACGTGAAAAATTGTAATGTCACGAATAAACTTTACTCATTGTAACAATAAAGTCACTAAACTATTTTTTTCCAGGACTGAGTGAGAGCGATAACATGTCTAGGGGATGGCGAAATGTACGATACATTGGGGAATTCGTCGTTAATTTCTTCAACTTTAGGTTCTTTTAATGGTTTAATTTGTTTGGCTTGAGGGAGTGGAGCAACATGTTGCAAATAAACGCCGATGGCATCAAGGTACGCTCCAGAATGCCCGTGGAAACCAACAATCGCGCCTCCTTTCGACAAGAGTGAAAACGGGCAACCACCCGCCTCGGTCCCAATTGGTCCGTAACTCTTCAAATTAGTTGTAAAACAGAGAGATTTTACAACTAAATGGCCAACAAAATAACCCAATGTGCCCTTGATGCCTGTCAAATATTCCCGGGGAGCGTTTTCAATAGTAACCTGGAAAACATGACAATCGATAAATTAATCAAGCTACTATATTATTGAAAAAAATAATATTTGATTATTTTCATTAATTGAAGGAGAATATATACACTTTATATATTTTCATAATAGGAAAAAATCTTATTCATATTCTACTTCTAAAACCTTATTCTATTTGAAGACTAACTATACTATTATGGTAAGTGTACAAGACTAATTAAGGTACAAGACATATACACCTTATATACAAAAACTGCCCAACCGCGGGCTTGCCAACCAAGCGGGCTTTGCTACAATAACATGTGTATATTAGAACCACGGATGTATACTTAACACACACCGCAGTTATAGCAGGCGATCTTCCAACGATGTGAATGTCCTAAAATCTTCAAAAAGGACGAGGGAAGACCCTTTGTAAAGATGTCTGCAATTTGATACCTGGAAGAGACATGACAGATGCGTACTTGTCCACGAGCTACCTTTTCGCGAACAAAGTAAATGTCCATCTCGATATGTTTAGTGTGTTGGTGCTGAACCGGATTACAAGACAGGTAGATGACACTAATATTATCACAATAAACCATGGTAGATTTCTTAATAGAACAATGTAGCTCTAAAAGAAGATTATGTAGCCAACATGACTCAGAGACCACATTGGCTACCCTCGATACTCGACATCTGCACTGGAGCGGGACAAAGTCGACTGATGTTTCGCAGACCATGAGACCAAGTTATTATCAAGAAACATACAATAGTCAAATGTAGAGCGTTTGGTGTCCGGACAGCCACCCCAATTAGCATCAGTATACGAGACAAGCGTAGACGTCGATGGCGGATATAAATGCAAGCCATAGTCAAGTGTCCCCTGGACGTACCGAAGAATGCGTTTGAGCGCATTCATGTGCTCAACCCTGGGATCATACATAAACAAATACACATGTTATACGGCATATGTAATAACTGGTCTCGTGAACGTAAGATATTGAAGGGCCCTGCAAGATAGCGATAGCGGGTCGAATCCTCATATGGTGAGCCAACCGTAGCACCTAACTTGGGTTTAGTATCAACCGGAGTGGAAGTGGACTTACATGATGACATTTCAACCCTCTCAATGATCTCAGATGTATACTACCTCTAGGATAAGAACAACTCACCTGCATGACGAGTGACAACCATCCCCAAAAAGTAACTCAAGGGACTCAAGTCTTTCATAGCAAACTCAGAAGTGAGCAATGTCATGATAGACTGACGTAATGCATCAAAAGAGGCAATCAAGATAATATCATCCACATATAATAATATATACGCCAAAGAAGAACCACGACGATATATGGACAATGAATTATCCGACCTGTTATGAGAGAACCCAATAGTCGAAACATAGTCTGCAAACCTCTTATACCAAGCCCTTGGTGACTGCTTAAGCATGTACAAGGACTTCTTCAACAAACATACATGATGGGGATATTTGGGATCCATAAACCCCACGGGCTGATGCATATAGACTGTCTTCTTGAGATCACCATATAAGAAAACATTATTCATATCTAACTGATAAATAGGCCATGCGAAAGAGCCAAGTTGAGCACAATGCGAATGGTAGCCGGCTTGACCACTGGACTAAACGTCTCACCACAATAGTCTTACCATCACCAACAAGACGAGCCTTATGCCTCACAAACAAACCATCAGAATTGTCCTTATGAGCAAAAATCCACATAGACCGAATAATATTAACACCAGCTGGATGGGGCACCAACTCCCATGTCTTATTATCAATAAGAGAATTATATTTGTTGGTCATAGCAATTTTCCAATTCGGGTCATTTAAGATGGACACATGGTTACGGGGTAGATGGGATTTAATAACATTAGAATTTAAATTAAAATATCTTTTTGGTTTAACAATACCCCATTGACTATGAGTGACTGGATTGACTAAGGGAAGAATTGAGCAGATTTTGAGAAATATCGGGACACGTGACAGACGGGCCAGTAGGCCGTGGGCCTGTTGGCCAAGAACGGATAATTATAGCAGTGCATGATGCCGAAACTGGGAAAGTTTCCATATTGGGCTGATCCACTGGACCAATTACGGAAACTGCAACAATGGTTGGCATATGGACGAAAACTGGAACTGTGGTGGGTGACGAGTTTGTAGATCCAGAGGGCAGTGGGCCCGATGGCAGATTTGGGGAGCGAGATGCGTCCGAAAAATGGTGGATTCAGGGAGACACCATCATCTAAAGAATTATACGAACTAGATGCGGGACTATTTACCTTAGCAAACGGAAATAGTAGGGTCTTTGGGTGCTTGTGTTATACATTTTTTTCGTCCACCGCAATTAAAAAACTACAGGCTCGGTCTATCCCTTTTTGAGTTATCCGTCTAATAATCATGATTACAAAACAACTCTTATTTTGATGGGCCACCATCTCACGGGCAATGGGCTGGGCAGAATTTCAAGCCCAACTCACAATAGCCCAGTTATTTTAGACGCAGTGATGGGCCAGGGCAGCAAACCGAGGTGCTTAGGTCTCATCCTCCGTAGGCCCATCATGCAGTAGGCCCCACTCATACCAAAATTGAAGCCGCGATGCACACTTGGTTTAACTCCATCGGACCCGAATTGGTACATGAACATCGGCGCCACTACCCACATGACATCCGATTCAGGTACTCTCTCGTCTTATTTTAATTTGAGCAACCCTCATGGAATAATACCTTTCATGCCCCTAAATTGATTTAAAATTTGGTGTCTGTCCGTAAATTCACCACTAATAATTCTGGTTCTGTTGAATTTGATCCGTTTGGGTTTTCTGTAAAGGATTTCAAGACGGGGAGTCCTCTCATGAGGTGTGATAGTAGGGGAGATCTTTATTCTATCACACCAAGTTCTGCTTTCTAGAGTCAAGTCTTGCCATTACTTTTGTAGCCCTTGCTCCTTCCTTGTATCATGCTCGTCTAGGTCATCCGAGGTATTTTATTTTGTCTTCTTTAGATAAAAATAATTTTATTTCTTGTAAGGGTACGCGTAGTACTCCGAATTGTCAATCTTGTTCTTTAGGAAAAATTGTTAAATTGCCTTTTGTAGACTCTAATTCTCATACTTTAATGTCATTCGATATTATTCATAGTGATTTATGGACATCTCATGTTCTCAGTTATTTGGGTCATCGTTATTATGTTCTATTTTTGGATAATTATTCTAATTTTATGAACTATTCCGATAGCGAAAAAATCTCAAGTTTTTACATCTTCTTAAAATATAGAGCATTCATTACATCCCAATTCGAACGGAAAATAATAAATATTCAATGTGATAATGACAAAGAATATGATAATGGGGTGTTTCGAAAGTTTTGTGCTAATAATGGGATCAATATTCATTTTTCTTGTCCTCATACCTCTTCACAAAATGGGATAGTCGAACGAAAACTTTGTACCATTAATAACATTGTGTGAACTTTATTGATTCATGCTTCCGTACCCCTTTTTTTTGGTATCATGCTCTACAAATGGCTACATATCTTCTTAACATTCTTCCGTCCAAAGGTTTGAAATATTCGTCCCCTCTTCAAATTTTATATAATAAAACTCTTTCGTATTCACATCTTAGGGTCTTTGGGTGCTTGTGTTATCTACTTTTTCCGTCCACCACAATTGACAAACTTCAGGCTCGGTCTACCCTTTTTTGGGTTATCCGTATAGTCCAATAAAATCATCGTTAGTCGCCATGTTATTTTTGATGAATCCTAAATTCCGTTTGCTAAGGAAAATAGTTCCGCGCCTAGTTCGTATAATTTTTTAGATGATGGTGTCTCCCTGTATCTTATCCACCATTTTTCGGACGCATCCCACACCACAAATCTATCAGCAGGCCCACTACCCACTGGACCTACTAACCCGTCACCCACCACTGTTCCAATTTCCGTCCATGGGCCAACCACTGTTGTAGATTCCGTAATTAAGCCAGTGGCTCAGCCCAATACGAAAGCTGTCCCAGTTTCGACGTCAGGCACTACTACAATTATTTATTCTGTAGTCTATGTGGATTTTGCTCATAGGACAATTTTGACTGTTCTTTTGCAAGGCATAAGACTCGTCTTATAGGTGATGGCAAGACTCATCAGATTGATGTGGATTGTGGTGAGACATTTAGTCCAATAGTCAAGCCGACTACCATTCGCATTGTGCTGATCTTGGCTCTTTTGAAAGCATGGCCCACTCATCAGTTAGGTATGAATAATGCTTTCTTACATGGTGATCTAAAGGAGACAGTCTATATGCATCAGTCCTTGGGGTTTAGGGATTCCAAATATCCTCATCATGCATGTTTACTGAAGAAGTCCTTGTATGGGCTTAAGTAGTCCCCACGGGCTTGGTATAACAGATTTGTAGACCATGTTTTGACTATTGAGTTCTCTCACATCAAGTCTGATAATTCATTGTTCATATATCGTCGTGGTTCTTCATTGGCTTGTATACTGTTATATGTGGATGATATTATCTTGACCGCCTCTTCGGATGCATTACGCAAGTCTATCATGACAATGCTCAATTCTGAGTTTGCTATAAAAGACTTGGGGCCCTTGAGTTACTTTTTGGAGATTGATGTCTCTCGTCATACAGGTGGGTTGTTCTTATCCCAGAGAAAATACGCAGCTGAGATCATTGAGCGAGCTGGTATGTTCTCATGCAAGTCCACTTCCACTCCAGTTGATACTAAACCCAAGCTAGATGTTGCGGCTGACACCCATTACGAGGACCAGACCCACTATCGCAGTCTGACAGGGGCTCTTCAGTATCTTACTTTCACAAGATCGGATATTACGTATGGCGTACAACAGGTATGCTTGTTTATGCATGATATCCAGGGTTAAACACGTGAATGCACTCAAACGCATTATTCGATACATCCATGGGACGCTTGACTATGGCCTACATCTATATCCATCTTCGACATCTACACCTGTCTCATATATAGATGTTGATTAGGGTGGTTGTCCGGATACCAGACGTTCAACATCCGACTATTGAATATTTTTTGGTAAGAACTTGGTCTCCTAGTCTGCAAAGCGTCAGTCGACTTTGTCTCGCTCTAGTGACGAGGTTGAGTATCGAGTGGTGACCAATGTGATCTCTGAATCATGATGGTTACGTAATCTTCTTTTGGAGCTTTATTGTCCTATTCAAAAAGCTACCTTGGTTTAGTGTGATAATGTTAGTGCCATCTACCTTTCTGGTAATCCGATTCAACACCAATGCACTAAACACATCGATATGGACATTCACTTTGTTCGCAAAAAGGTAGTTCGTGGACAAGTACGCTTCTGTCATGTCCCTTCCAAGTATCAAATTGCAGACATCTTTACCAAAGGTCTTCCGTCAGTACTCTTTGAAGATTTTAGGGACAATTTCAGCTTACGAAGACCGCATGCTATGACTTCGGGGGTGTGTAAATATATAGTATATATATAGTAAATACCATGATTATACACTTACCTTAAATAAGTGTATATCACAATTTTATCCTCAAAATAAAGTTAAATAAGTGTATATCACGGTTTTGTCCTCAAAATAAAGTGTAAATATTTTGTATTAATTAGCATTATACACTTATCATAATTGTATAGTTAGTCTCCGATTAGAATAAGATTTTAGGAGTATAATAGGAATATGATTTTTCTATTATAAAAATATGTAAATTATATATATACTCTTTCAACCTCTCTATGTCGGCGTCATTGGTCTGAATATTTTTTGGTTACTATAATGAAATTGTTGTTACACGACGAATCCGTTTGAAAGAAAATTTGGTTGTTGTAACGAAAAGTTGTTATAAAAAGATACAGTATATGTTTACAATTTTTGACATACCTTAGTTTTTTTATCTCCCCCTCTGCCGCCAAATTTTGGTGAATCTATGGTACCTTGTTGATCAAGGGTTCTGAAAATAATAGAGTCTATAATACCACCATGAGCTATGATTATCTCCTTAACTGGATTTGTCAGCTTGTAATTCCACTCTGATCCATTTCTGCCTCCCCATGCCTCAACCAACATTAACTTTGCTTGATCGTAACTTGGATGTTGATATTCCTACATATCACATATACTTAGCAAACTTATAGCTCTTACGTAAAATATAGGAAAAATTTAAAGACCTAGATTTGTCACTATATTATCAGAAATTGCTCAAATTTATCTACTTGGTTGTTAACAAATCGTATCGTCTTTGTATTTGCTAGTAAAATGTGGTCTAGCATGAAACAGGGGAGTTCACTAGAGGCGGATCCAATGTTATGGTATCATGTTCACCCCATACTTTTGATATAACATAAATTTATGTATAAAAACTCACTAAAATTACAACAATAATAGATATTGAAAGAAATAATTATTTGATTATTCTCATTAATGAAAGAATATATATACAATTTACAATTTTCATAATAGGAAAATTTTATTCATATTCTACTCCCAAAACTATATTCTACTTGTACAAGAATCCTATAACTATGGTAAGAATACAATTCTAATTATGGTACTAAAATCGTGTGATACAATTATGGCTATTTGCTACAAATCGTGATATACAATCACGGTATACATAGTATATTTAACATATATGAACTCATAATTTTAAAAAATAATGAGTCGTGTGCTAAGAACCTTAATGATTGAACTCATAAAATTTAAATATGTGCTTTGCCTCCCCATCACAAGTCCAAATTTAGCCTTTTATATTTTACTGTAATTTGAAATAACTCATATTGGCGTTCTGTTTGGTGTCAAAGGGCAAAAAAGGAGCACTTTTTTTAACGGGAGAAAATATTTAATCAAAAGTTTAGCAGAGAGCAAAGTTGCTTAATTTTGAATAGTAAAAACACAATTATTATACTCCAGTAATTAACATAGATTGCAATAAAAAAGAAAGAGAAGTCAGTGTACGTACCATTTGGATAATTAACTATCTGTTGTTGTTTTCTTCACCAGATATAATGAGTGTTACAGAGTGACAAGGCATTGGGAGAAAAATAAAATACATATATATATAATATACACACATGAATGAACCTGGGAGAAAATCAAAGATTTACATGAAAAGTAGAGCCTGGGAAATGAAAAGTTGATAATGAGTGTTACAGAGTGACAAGGCATTGGGAGAAAAATAAATAATAATAATAATAATAAAATATATATATATATATATATAAATATATAATATACACACATGAATGAACCTGGAGAAAATCAAAGGTCTACATGAAAAGTAGAGCCAGGGAGACGAAAAGTTGATACTATGAATAAACTCAGCCTATTGAAGGCTTCAGTTGATAATCATATAATTAACGATAAGATAAATCAAATATTGCAAAGTCCCACCATTTATTAACGATCATAAAAATTGGATTATAACAGAATTTCGATCTATATCGGCATCATAATATCAGATTGGGAAGAAAGATCAGAATTAAAAATTGATAGAAAAGTTATTATAAAGTTTTTCTTTGAGAGAATAGGACACAAATGTTATGTTAATGTAAATGACTTCACTAATTATTCAGATTAAATGCTATTTATATATATATATATATATAAAAGCGTATTCGTATAATAAGAAGAATGCGGTGACGCACTAAACATATCGAGACGGACATATACTTTGTTCGAGAAAAGGTAGCTCATGGACAAGTACGCGTTCTCCATGTTCCTTCGTGATACCAGATTGCAGACATATTTACTAAGAGTCTTCCCTTAGTTCTATTTGAAGATTTTAGGGACAATCTCAGCGTACGTCAACCGCCCGCTATGACTGTGGGGGTGTAAAAGACCGATATACACGTGTATATCTTGGTCCAATTTGGACTCCCCAAATTGTAATTCATGTATAATTGTAATTATGGTATTAGTCTTGTACTAGAAAAATGTATTAGAATTAGAGTAGGAAAAGATAGAATTATTTTTCTATATTTTTCATATTTAGAAATTGTATATTTTTATATATACCTCTCATTATCAATGAAAATAATCAAAAAATTATTTCTTTCATAAAAGAATCATTATGGTTAAACCAACTCCACTATTACCACCATAAATACCGAAACTTCATATTTCCACACAATTGAAGATAATAATTCACTAGAAATTAGAAATATTTCTTATATATTCACTGCCCGCCTTGTCCCATCTTGAATATAACCCCATTGAAACCCATTGGACTATAATATCCTTCAACTGCAACGAAAATTTCTTTTTCACCATCAGTGTTAATTATCTGCAATAGGAACACAGAAAAGTGAGACTATATAAATCCTAAATCATTTTGGTTAGTTATATGAATAATTTGAATTGGTTCGAGTGAACACAATACATTATAGATACTATGTAAACAATAACAACATACCCGGTGAAATCCCACAATGTGGGGTCTGGGGAGGGTAGAGTGTATGCAGACCTTACCTCTCTATCTTGATAGGTAGATCGACTGTTTTCGAAAGACCCTCGACTCAAGACACAACATAAACACAAGAAAAACAAGAGAAACGGTCAGACCCAGACAAGAAATTTAAAATAGTATGATAATGATGGTAACAAAAGCAGATAAGTCATGATAAAATATTCTGGAAAAAAAGAAGCAATAACTAACGCAGGTAGATAAGATAAACAAAGTACACGAAAGAACACACAACATCATGAATCAAACGACATGGACTATAAAGCAATACCGCGCCTACTAGTACGATAGGCTAAGCAGGTCTACAATAATACCACTACTACTACCAGTATGTAAGCGTAAGTAACACTACGCTCAACTACCTACTACCCTTCTACCCTAATACGTGTCCTTCACAATCCCCTATCTAAGGTCATGTCCTCAGTAAGTTGCACCTGCTCCATATCCTGTCTAATCACCTCTCCCCAATACTTCTTCGACCTACCTCCACCCCTCCTGAACTCGTCCATAGCCAACCTCTCACTCACTGGGGCATTTGTGTCTCTCATCTGCAGATGCCCGAACCATCTCAAACTCGCTTCTCGCATCTTATCCTCCACCGAGGCCACTCCACTTTGTCCTGGATATCATCATTTATAATCATATCCCTCCTTGTATGCCCTCACATCCATCTCAACATCCTCATCTCCACAACTTTCATCTCTTTGAATGCGCGAAGTCATGACTGACCAATATTCCGCCCCATACAACATAGTCGGTCTAACCACCACCATATAGAACTTGCCTTTAAGTTTTGGTGGCACCTTTTTTAAATACAAGACTCCAGAAGCAAGCCTCTATTTCATCCACCCTACATCAATACGATGTGTGACATCATCAATCTCTTCATTCCTTTGAATAATGGACTCGAGATACTTGAAACTTCCTTTCTTTGGAATGACCTGAGTACCAAGCCTCACCTCCACACTTGTCTCAAGGTCGTTCTCGTTACTGAACTTGCACTCTAAGTATTCTGTCTTGGTCCTACTCAGCCTGAACCTTTTAGATTCCAGAGTATGTCTCCAAACCTCCAGCTTAGCGTTCACTCCGCTGAGGGTCTCATCAATCAGGACTATGTCATATGTGAATAACATACACTATGGAACCTCCCCTTGAATTTGTCGTGTTAGTCCATCCATCACCAAAGAAAATAGGAATGGGCTTAGAGCTGATCCCTGGTGCAACCCCATCATCAATGGAAAGTGCTTCGAGTCTACTCCTACTGTCCATACCTTGGTCTTGGCTCCATCATACATATCCTTGATCGCCTATAGTGTACGCCACATGTACACATCTAACCTCCAAACATCTTCATAGAACCTCCCTAGGGACTTTGTCGTATGCCTTCTCGTGTTTTCGTAGTTATAGCTTTTATCCTATAGAAATAGTTATATGTGCTAGAGAATGACAAGGAATTGGGAGAAGACAACTACATATATAGTAGAGTAGTACATACACATGTTTTTCGATAAAAATGATTTCTACCAAAAATACAGTTAGAGATTTGTATTCCAGGGTTTAAACACAAGTAGGTCATATCCGATCCGGAGACTCTCTTAATTGAGTCCGGGATTGATATTTAAGTTACGAATGTATGGTATTAAAAAGCACTAGTAAAAATTCGATAACAAGCAAGTAAAGAAAAATAGTATGTTAGATTTGAAAATAAGCTATGGATCGAATAAGAGCCAAAGTTGAGAATAGTGTATTATCTTGAGAGAGATCTAAGTTACAAGTGTGTACTTAGAGATAATACAATGTGTTTTTCTTCTATTTTATGTCTCACATATATAAGACAAAACTTAGACTATTACGATCTTAGGGAGTTATGGCGACGTGAGCATATTGACATCACTACATCCACGCGCCCCGCGACACTCTCATCTAGGTAGGCTGATGTGACGGGAGTTGTTGGGAGTGGGAGACAGCTGTGGATATCCGTTGTGGTTTCCAGAGTCCCTAATGCCTCCGAATGCATTTTTACTTAATACAAATAGTCTCCTACTTTTCATTTTTTTCGAGCTTCGAGGACCGGGAAGTGAAATCGACCATGAACTCCGGTAGGCTCGGTGTCGTATAGCTAATCGGGGTTGATAAGTCAGATCATATTCGCTTATCTCGACTGACCATTTTGACAGTCGACTCGTAAGATTCTCTCCATGAAATAATACCTACACTTGGGTGTCGGTCACGATGGTTATCAAATGACATTGGAAATACGGTCGCAACTTTGTGTGGTGGTGATGAGGGCCAGTGCTAGCTTTTCTATGTTAGAATATCGTGACTTGACACCAGTTAGCTTCTTACTGGCATAATAGATAGGATCTACTCTTCCCCTTCTTCTCGTACGAGGGCAACATTGATTAACACAGCTGAGATAGTCACATTGGTGAGCAATAACTCTTTATTTTTAGGCATGGACATTACATGAGGGATATCCAAGTAGGCCTTGATGTCTCACAAGCTTTGATTACACTTTTGTATCCACATGAAGTGATGGTCCTTCTTCGTGAGTTTGAAAAATTCATGACACCGATCTGTCGATCATGACATGAATCTTCCCAGGGCTTCCACCTTTTCGATCAGTCTATGTACCATTTTAACATTATCCAGTGCATCTGGTATTGACTGGATAACTTTCACTTTATTGGGGTTTATCTCAGTTCTGCGGCCGGAGACGAGAAAACCCAGAAACTTCCCAGTTCTAACACCGAAGGAGCACTTTTTCTGGTTTAGTTTAATATCGTGATGTCGTAAGATGTCGAAGGTTTCAGCCAAGGAATCCAAGTGAGTCTCAGCTTCTCGAGACTTGACTAGCATATCGTCGATGTAAACCTCCATAGTACGACGACTAATTTGCTTTTCGAACATTTTATTTACCAACCTCTGGTAAGTGGCCCCTGCATTCTTAATACCAAAAGGCATTACATTATAACAAAAGTTACCATGATTAGTCATGAAATAGGTTTTTTCCTTATCATCTAGGTGTAGGTTGATTTGGTTGTATCCGGAGTATGCGTCCAAGAAGCTGAGCAATTTATGTCCGGCCGTAGCGTCTATCGTTTGATCAATATGTGGCAATGTAAATGAATCCTTAGGCAATGCCACATTTAAGTCCTTGAAGTCCACGCACATCTTGAATTTGTTGAGTATTTTAGGGACTACCACCATATTGGCTAGCCCTGCGAAGTTATCGACCCTTCGTACGGACCCTATATTGAGCAAGTGTATCTTCGCTTCCCTCACAAATTGGTCTCTAACCGTTGATATCTGCTTCTACCTTTGCCTCACTGGAGTATGATTAGGATCATCTCTTAATTAGTGAATAGCTATCTCCGGGGGGATCCCTGTTATGTCAAGGTGAGATCAAGCGAAGCAATCTAAGTTAACTATTAAATAATATAAAAATGCATCCCTGAGCTAGGGCGAGTGCTTCGAGCCCAGATATACATTCTTTTTGGAATGTCCCTTAAAAAACACCACCCTCTCCAGCTCCTCAATGGTCGAGTCCACTGAATCTTTGTCTGGTGAAAAAATGAAACCTTTAGGAAGGATCTAATTCGGGCACTCTTCTTCTGCAAGCTGCTCCTTCCTTTCTTCGGGCGTCTCGTTTGAGCCCGACGACTATAATTGCTATTGGTCTGCTTCTTGCTTTTGAGGAATAGCCACCATTAACACATCCTCCAACTGGAAACAACTGCTACTCATTCTAATTTCTGTGATCCCCCAAGGTATGAGAAATTTGGCCTTCTGGTGATAAGTTGAAGGGATCACCTGTATTACGTGCGACCATGGCCTCCCGAGTATTGCGTTGTATGTCATGTCCGGACACAAGTCAAAGGTTATGACTTGTTTCACACCATTGGCGCAAACAGTCAACTCGACTTCCCTCTTTGTTAGCTCACTGGACATGTTGAATCTTGCCAGCACCTTTGTCACGGGGGTGATCGATTCATCCATCTGTATTTCTTTCAGGACCCGCAGCTAGATGATGTTTGATGAACTTCTTGGATCAATAAAAACACGTTTAGTGAAAGATTTATTAATTTTCAAGGATATAACCAGGGCTGCATTATGAGGCAACGTGGAGCTTCCGCAGTTGCTGTCAGAAAAAACTATGTCCTGACTCTCTGTGGGCTCCTGCCCATGGCTCGTGGTTGTGACTGAGACCTTAGACTTTCTCATTGATGTGTACATGATTTTGTTGACCACCTCTATATCAAAGATCATATGAATAGTGTGAGTAGGCGAAAGTGCTTGGCTCGGCCTTTGCCCGTCATTCATGCTTATGTTAAGCTTCGCTCGGTCGCTCGGTCGCTGATGTACTCCTTTAAATATCTTACGTGCAGTAGTTGCGCTACTTCTATCCTCAGGTTACCACAATCCTCTATGGTGTGACCATGCGTGCTATGAAAATGACACCACAACCCCGTGTTCCTTTTCTCTGGGTTGGTGCATATGTCATCTGGGAACCTGACTTCTTTCATGTTTTTCATTACGACCACTATCTCTGCCGCATTTATGCTAAAATTATGGTCATATAGCTTCGGGGGGCAGTCCCTTTTGACACAGACACTTCTGTACGCCGGGCCCCCCGTTTAATAAGACATTGATGGTTCCTGGTGTTACCCCAGCTTGTCCCCGTGCATGAGAACCTCTTGGCGTCATACAATTCGAACTGTCCACTGCTTGCTGCACTGGTGTTATATCCTTGGCTTGGCCTCATCGGGGGGTGACTGCTCGTGTATGTCGATATTGCCACTCGGTGGTCTTCCTCAATTCGCATCTTAATTGTGTACCTAAAATTTATTTCACTCCATGTTTTCGCTAGAAATTCCTTTAAGCTTTCTGGAGGCATTTGAATTTTTCGAGTTCAACCCGTCTGCGAATGCGGTTATTGCCCAATCTTCTGCGATAGATGGCAACAACATTCTTTCTCTTTGGAATATGTTCACAAAACCTCGCAGCAACTCATCCCCTTACTGCTTTATTGTGAATACATCTTGTTTGTGAGTTTCTACCCTCCGGGCCCCTGCGTGAGCCTTGACAAAAATATCTACAAGAGAAGTAAAACAATCAATAGAATATTTGGGTAACTGAGTATACTAGGAAAGTGCTCCCTTTATATGTGTTTGACTGAATTTTTTTAGCATAACAGATTCAATTTCGTGCTGCTTGAGGTCGTGCCCGGTGACAATTGCCTCAAAGCTCACGATGTGTTCTTCCGGATCTGTGGTGCCATCGTATTTTGGTATGTCAGACTTCTTGAATTTTTTTGGAATTGCGATGGAGGCTGCGCTCTCTGGATATGACATGACCTCATACCTTCTGGCCTCTATGCCCTTTATGATGGGCGGTGCCCCAAGTATTTGGCTTATCCGCTCGTTCATTTCCTTTTCCACTCGTCGCAATCCTTTTGTGAATGCGTCCAACCGGTCCTTCTCGCCGTCATCTTTCTTTTTACTGGTTTCAGGGGAAGCTGAGGCCTTCACAAAGTTTTGATTCGATGTCGGAGTCCCAGCCCTTGAATGAGTAGCTATAGTAGCTACCGTCGCTTCCGTACATAACATCACCTCATTCTGTCCTTTCAAGAAAACTGCGATCGTTTTCTTAGTGAGTGATCCCATTTTTTGTCAGTCGTTCGAGGCTTGCCAGTTCGAGATTTGGCTGAACTTCTTCCCCCTATGGTGCTTCTCTTCAGGTTTCCTCCACTTTTGCTTTATCCGAAGTTTCCTCATCGCGCTCTTTCTCGGACGGTTTTATCAAATATTTGCTTTTGCCGCTTTTCCGCCCTTGTTTGGATTCCTCTTCTATTCACAAAGCTTCCGAACGGTTCACCATGTTTTGATGTTTAGCTGGTATTGGCACTGGTCGAAGTCCCTGTGCTCCATGAGCGACGTTGTCTTCATCTGACATGTTGTAAATTATAGCGTTTCTGTTGAGTTTTTTTTAAGAAGACCAGCTACAGATCGAGACGACTCCACAACTATCTATCCCCACAGATGGCGCCAAACTGTTTTCCGACAAAAATGATTTCCACCAAAAATACAGTTTGAGATTTGTATTTCGGGGTTTAAAGACAAGTAGGCCGTATTCGATCTGGAGACCCTCTTGATTGAGTCCGAGATTGATATTTAGGTTACAGATGTATGGTATTAAAAAGCACTAGTAAAAATTAGATAACAAGCAAGTAAAAAATAGTAGGTTAGATCTAAAAATAAGCTATGAATCAAATAAGAACCCAAGCTGAGAATAGTGTAGTAGCTTGAGAGAGATTTGAGTTACAAATGTGTGTTTAGAGACAATACAATTTATTTTCCTTCTCTTTTAAGTCTTACATAAATAAGACATAACTTAGACTATTGCGACCCTAGGAAGTTAATGCGACGTGAGCATACTGATGTCACTACATCCACATGCGCCGCGACAATCTGATCTAGGTAGGCTGATTTGACGGGAGTTGTTGAGAGTGAGAGACAACTGTTTTGATCCGTTAGAGTTTTCGGAACCACAAAGCTTCTCATTTGCCCTTAATACCTCCGGGTGCTTTTCTACCCCATACAACGTAATTAAACACATAGGAGTATATGAACGAAGTTATTATACCTAGAAAATATAAAAGGCCAATGGCATACTAGACTAACAAGTACCAAGAGCGTTCAATAATTAATGTAGATAACAACAAGAAAAATAATGGAAACTGTAAAGCCAAATGAAAGGTTAACATTAAAGCATAGCCTGGAGATTATAGCAAAAGTTGGTAGAAATACGTTAAATCATCTCGGAAATATGGGATCTTTTGTTTATTTATATATAATAAAAATGTAACTGTATTTCTATTTATCAAAATGAAGGATGGGAAAGTAAAAATATATTACTACACTACTGAGAGTCAGCAATGAGTTGAAAATCATCAAAAGAGTGAGAAAAGAAAAAATGGAGATGCGGGGGATCGAACCCCGTGCCTCTCGCATGCAAAGCGAGCGCTCTACCATTTGAGCTACATCCCCGATGTTTTATTCTATTTGTTACTGCCTACATATATTGAATATATATGGAAAATAAAGTTAAAAATGAGTATTCAAATTAAATTGTGTGTTGGCAAGAATTTCTAGAGTTTTGTGTGTGTTGAAGATATAATTAAAAATAATAATAGCATGTATAAAATAATGGCTTAATACATAATCACCCTCTTAAATTTCTGAGTAAATTTTATTTAGACACTCGAACTGTGTCTTCTTCCAATTGAGCACATGCATACATGATAAAGTGTTCCTACTAGAAACTTCCGGTTTAAATTTTAAAAAATTACGCTTGTTCTTATGTACCTATTTCGTAAATAAGTTAATCGCTTAAAATATGACATTTTATTTAATAAGACGCATATATTAGCCTCAGTAAGCCATAAGCCGTAAAATCTCAAACATGTTCAAATTGAAGCACTTGAGAACACGTGCTATAATTAAA
Organism: Anisodus tanguticus; assembly: GCA_034509755.1. Lineage (NCBI taxonomy): Eukaryota > Viridiplantae > Streptophyta > Magnoliopsida > Solanales > Solanaceae > Anisodus > Anisodus tanguticus. The sequence continues at coordinate 42,033,295 of CM067560.1, read as the reverse complement.
TGTTGTGTCATATTTTAAGTGATTAACTTATTCACATAATAGCACTTGAGAACACACGCAAAACGTTTTTCAAAATTTGAACTCGAAGTGTCTAACAAAAATATTTTATTATGTGTTCAACAGTGGCGGAGGCAGGATTTTAATCGAGAGGGTTCAAGATATGAAAAATTGAATACAAAAATATTGCATGATATTATACAGGGCGAGACGACGAAGGGAAAGACTAACCTTAGCCCGCCTAAATTTTAACTCGTCATATCATATCCCTTTTAACTTTTTTTTTTGGTTTTTTCACCCGGTGTCGGGGTACCCGCATTGGAGCTAGATTATATCCGAATTTACGCCGCCTAGGGCTCATTCGGGGAAAGCGATCCCTATTTTTTCGTACCCAGGATTCGAACCCGAAACCTCTAGTTAAGAGGGGAGCATCCTCATCCATTGCACTACATTCTTTAATGGTCCCTTTAAACCTTTTTTTTCTACTTTTGCTCTGCTTCATCGAGCCTTTTTTTAAAAAAAATCTTGTACTTTTTAGATAAAGGTAATTTTAGAAAGAAAAAAAAATCTTCTTGATTTCTTAAGAAATCACTTATTTTGGTAACATTTAAAATGTTAGAAAATCACTTAAAGAGGAGTGGAGGGAGTATAAGATTTCATCTTTCAAAAATGAATTTTCATAGCTTTAGTCCAATGCATGAAAGCACAAAATTTTTCATTGGATTTCTTTGATCGTTTCATGAATATCTATAGTAATCTATAACCTTTACATAAAGTTCGTTAAATTTGTGGGGAACGCCTAAAGTTAAAGGAAGAAGTAAATTCATAACTTTGTTCTCTCTTTCGAAACTGAGTTCCAAAGCTAACGGTAAGATATAACATTGATTTTAAATATTGATGAAATCCATATCTACATTTGGGATGTCCTGTTAGGTATTTTTGCTCTATGGTACTTTATAAAGCAGTACGGGAAGTATATAACTATTACAAGTATTCGAAAGGATAAACAAAGATTCAATAATTCAACTAGAAATCTGAAAATTACAATAGTTACACATGAAAACTGGAAATTCCAATTTTGTAGAAGATGGAAAAATTGAAATTGTTTTTTGCTGAGTCGAGTGTGGCACTCTGTCCTTAAGACAATATTGCCCCGTATGTATCCTTTATACGTCCTGGACAATTTGTCTCCCAAGATAAAACAGCAATGGAACCCTTGAGCAAAGGAAACTCAAGAGCTACCGTGAAGAATATTGAGTAACGAAATGATGCTTGGAAGTTGTAGGAAGAAAACTATTTTGGTTGTGTATATTCGTGCACTGTTTTGCTGCATCTCTTACTGTTAACTCTTGTTCATTCTTGGGTGCTCAACAATGGTGTAAGGGGGTGTTTAAATAGGTGAGGGAGGGGGCTGATTACCGCCCTCCATAACAGCCAAATAATGGCCATTATGGAGGTAGTAAAGCCACCAACATTAATGGGAGAAAGACCAACGGATTTGGCCATTATAGGAGGAGTAATTCAGCCAAAATAAATGGCTGAATTGAGTGCTTGACATTTCTGTTTTCTGGGATCAAACTGTACTTCTGGAAAAGTTCTCTGGCCCAAAAAGCCCGGAACCCGGAACCGGACGGGCGGCGCGCGTGTGGTCTTTCCTTGAACCGAAGCACACCTAGGTCCTCCCTCCTTTAAACACATGGGATACCCCTTGGGGTCCCAAACCCCAAACCAATTTCGAGTCTTATATACACAACAATTCTTTCTTCCTCTACCGATGAGGGAGAATTGAACACAATACCACACTTTCCATGCTTCAAACACCTTACTTTGTGGACCAATATCTCTTTCATTTCTCAATGAAATTTGACGATTCTTGGCCCTACGGTTATCTACGTACTTAGTAGATCATGCATGTGTGAAGAACCGGATTCTCCAACATACGTATCACTAGTGTTTAAGCCGTTAAAGTTGGTCGGTCGCAACTCCCGCCAAAGGCTAATTTCCAACATGTCCAAAATACCTTATTAAATCAAACAACGTCATGTATTAAAATTGATTAATTCAGCAAGCTAATAAAAAGCTACATTAAAATTATAGGATATTAGTAGGTTATTTAGTAACGACGAATTTGAATTGATAGAAAAAAATAGTTTTTATTTGATTTGAACTTTTTTAAAATTTGAATTGATATATTTGAAAAAAGATAAATATCATTAAACATTTAGATAACAGTTTCTGCTATTACGCAAAAACACTTGTTTTTTCTTTAAAATTTGAACAAATATCTCAGTTCTTTATAATTAACATTTTTTTAAAAATAATGCATGTTTAACTTCCTAAAATTTAACGAAACAAACTATTAATGCCACTGTCACAAGGAAAACGAGAGAAGCTTTTTGTAAAAAAAAAAAAAAAAAAAGGAACACCACTTTCGCATCACAAAATTTAATTAATTTAGAAGTCAAGGACTATTTTCTTTTTCTTTCATTTTTTTAACATGTATGTCTAAATCAATTTTAGCAAGAAAACCTAAATGGATCTTGGGTACAAATTAGCAAGTTAGTATTACAAAACAGTAGTCTACAGGGTCGAGCTTTAAATGTAATGGGCTACACTTATATTAATGACTGAGCTATTAATGGGCCTCATTTCTATTAATGATGGGAAAGGAAAGCTCTTAACAAAAATATTAAAAAACAACGCAGCGAGCAAAAATTCAAACTCGCGACCTCATAGAAGACTTGGCCTGTTTTGAACAACCTTGACCACTGAGCTATGTAATTTGGTTGTGTCAAGGAGTTCAATATGTAATATATAGGCATAGAAATCAAATTTAATCTTATATGAAGGTGATCAAAAAGATTCGATGAAAACCGGGCATACGTTCAAGCGAGAGAAGGATTAGTTCGTGTCTGGGTCAAGGGAACGGGTGACCTGAATGATAGAATATTTTGTAAATATAACATAATTTTTAATTATTTTCTGTATATAGTAGGTGTATAATTAGTTATTTACTACCTTAATTCTAGCCTAGGATTATGTTTGTATTATAGGTATATGTACTACCTCTCTGGAAGAAAATAATCAAGGAAGATAATTCTTACATAGTATCAGATTCTAGGGAAAGTTTCAAATCCAAAAATTCCGCAAAACCCTAAAAATTCCTCCTTGCCGTCGGCTCCTCCTTGTCGCAGCCGTCCTCCTTCCTCTTCTTTGTCCTGTCAGCCATGTCTGACTCGAAATCAAATTTTCATCTAGCCCTAGATGTTTCAAACACTAAGTCTCATATCTCCATCACTCGTGAGATGGAGAACGTCCATTATACGACATGGGCAGAGTTCTTCAAAATTCATTGTCGGTCACACCGGTTATCTATCACATAATTCCACCGGAAAAAGGCAAGTAGAAGGTGCCGAAAACCGATGATGAAAAGGAATTATGGTTTACCCTCGATGCAATGGCTCTCCAGTGGATTTATGCCACAATTTCGAGTAATTTGTTGCATACGATTCTTGAACCCGATTCCACGACAATAGAGGCTTGGGATCGATTACGTGACATATTTCAGGATAATAAAAATTCTCAGGCCGTCACACTTGAGCAAGAATTCTCCACCGTTGACATGGCGGATTTTCCCAATGCATCCGCATATTGTCAACGACTCAACATTTTATCAGACCAGCTCAAGAACGTTGGGGCGCCGGTAAATAACAATTGACTCATTTTACAAATGGTTGCCTGTCTCACTGACGCGTATAGTGGCGTTGATATACTTATCCGCCAAAGCAACCCTCTTCCGCCATTTTACCAAGCCCGTTCTATGCTAATACTAGAATAAATAGGTTTTCCAAAAAGATAGCCATCGTATTGAATTCTGCCATGGTTGCCGCCCCGTCCGATGATAACTTTTCACAATTCGAAAATTTGCTGCCAAACCGTGGTCAAAGGGGACGAAATAGAAATAATGGCGGTAAAAATCGCGACAGTGGAAAGGGTGGTGGCCACCGGAGTGGCAGAGCTGGCGGCAGGGCGGCGACCAATAACAAACGAATTTGGGCCAGGCATGGCAGCAGTAGGCCCAGTTGGGTAGTGAGCCGCCATATTGGGCCCGGCAGTGGCCTTGGGATGTCCTTCCATGCCCTTTTCCTTCGGGAACTTGGGCCAGGCCCAGTCCGAGGCACACTGGCCAGCAATAGCCCAGTGGCCAGTAGCCCAGCGTACTTGGGCCATAACCGAACCAGTGGCAGCAGGCCCACTCGGCAGTAGCCACACCAACCGACATTGAGGCAGTTATGCACACTCCTAGGCTCAATCCACCTGACACAAACTGGTACATGGACACCGGAGCAACGTCTCATATGACGTCCTCACAAGGTAATCTATCGTCTTATTTTAATTTGAGCGATAATCGTGGTATAATTATCGAAAATGATTATTCAATTCCAATTCGTGATTATGGTAATACAAATTTGTACCCCCCGAACCCACCGGTAGCTTTAAAAATGTCCTTCATGCTCCTTAATTGATTATTAACTTGGTTTCAGTTAGAAAATTTACCATTGATAATTTGGTTCTGTTGAATTTGATCATTTTGGGTTTTCGTGAAGGATTTTCACACGGAGATGCACCTAATGAGATGTGATAGTCGGGGTGATCTGTATACAATCACCACTACCACACATCGAGCCATGTTACCATCCACTTTTGCAGCTTTAGCTCCTTCTTTATGGCATGAACGTTTGGGTCATCCGAAAGCACCTATTTTTGCCTCCCTTAAACTAAATAAATTTATTAAGTGTACTAGAACTTGTAATTCTCATGTTTGTCGCTCATGTCCTCTTGAAAAACAAGTTCAATTGCCTTTCGTTGCTTCTAATTCATGCATTGTTATGCCTTTTGATAATATCCATGTTGATATTTGGACATCTCACGTTTTGAGCTATTCTGGACATCGATGTTATCTTTTTTTGTTGGATGATTACTCTAATTTTTTGTCGACATTTCCTTTGTCTAAAAAGTCACAAGTTTTTTCCACATACTCAATTTGAATGGGACATTTAAAATATTCAATGTGATAATGGTAGAGAATTTGATAATGGGCCATTTTGGGATTTTGCAAAGCTAATGGTTTATCGTTTCGTCTCTCTTGTCCATATACCTCATCTCAAAATGGAAAAGCGGAAAGAATAAAAATCTGAACCATTAATAACATTGTTAGAACCTTACTTGCCCATGCCTCTCTACCACTATCATCTCCAAGCAAACAATTAACCTATCAATCCTCTCTCAAAATTCTATACCTATAGGACCCATCTTACTCTCATCTCTGGGTATTCGGGTTCTTATGTTATCCTCTTTTTCCTTCTACTACCATCAATAAACTTCAACCGCATTCTACTCCGTGTATTTTTTTTGGGATACCCGTCAAACCATCGTGGTTAAAAATATTACGACTCATCCTCTAATAAAATCATCGTGAGTCACCACTTAGTCTTTGATGAATCAAATTTTCCCTTAGCCAAAATACATTCTTCCGTGCCTCATACCTACAAATTTCTTAATGATAGCATGTCCCCGTGTTGCGTTATTTTCTAGATGCTACGCAAGTGTATGTATCGCAATTTATAATAAATTTCGGTAAGACCGAGTATCGTCCACAGAGACTGATTTATCAAGTACCAATTAACTAATCTTTAGTTTCTATTTGGCTAACGAATATATGTGATGATTACTAAACTACAGAATTAACAAACTAAAGTAAATTGTAGAAATGAAGTAGTAATGAAAGCACATGAAGTTTAATTCAGTGAAGAAGGCAATTAGGGTTTCTAGTCTCCTCAACTTTCCGCTCTATCATTCATTAATGCAAGACTAGCGGTTCTTCTTCTTATTAAGATAGCATGTTAACTGAGGTGTTCTATATTCCGGTTAGGACATATAAAAACTCAACCTAAGTGAGAACTTTCTATATTTCTATGATAAGTTCAATCACACAGGAGGATTAAGATCAATAACCTAAAACGCTACACAAGCAATTATGATACTCTCGTTCAAGATTAAACCTACGTCTAATCAACTATAGCATAGTCAAATCTCCCTTCTCAGATCTTGATTCAAAATCATATAGGTAATGAAGACTAATGGTCAATTAATTCTCATTCAATAAACACAAGTTGAAGAGATCTTAATAAATGAAGAAGAACATTAGCAATGCATTAACTCATAATAGAAGTTCAAGTGATTCGGCGGAAAATCCTAATAAAAGTAATTAGCTCATATACATGCTAAGAAAACTAATTAACTTAATATCCAACATGAACTGAATTAAAGTAAAGAAAAGAAAAAGAACTTGAACAATAGATGTCTCTAATGACTCATAGTTCTCTTATTGCTTGCCTCCAAAGTGTCTTCTATTCCAAATGCGCCTCCCTGGGCATATATCACGAAGAAAACCCAAAATAGACCTTTTTGCCCTTGTTAAATTTAGGTTTTTCGCTACTCTGATATCGTCGGCGCCGCGGATCAGCTATTAGAGCGTCGCGGCGCTAATTTGCTTCTGAAAGTCGCTCACTTTCTGCCTGTGGGGCGCCGCGAGGCTAATGTTGGGTGTCGCGACCCTTCAGCGCCGCGACTCCATGCTGTGTTGCGTCGCGACTCTTCAACGTTCTTCATCCGGAATTTGTTTAGATTGCTTTCCAAGCTTCCTGGGCTTCTTTGACTCATTTCTTGTGACCATCTATGCATTTTTGTCCTTAATAACCGCCTATTTCCTTTGGATTCGCCTTATTCCTTTCTGAATCGCTTAAAGCCTGAAAACACAAAATAACACGCATAATACTGCACAAGACAAATAAAAGACAAACAAAAGAATCTCTAAAATACACTCTAAAACAGTACTAAAATCTACCTAACAAACACCCCCAAACTTAAACTTTACTCGTCCTCGAGTAAAGAACTCTAGACACCCTAAAAAGAAAAACACATAGACTCTAGACTGAATCAGGTCAACAACATATATCATGCCTTGAAAATCATGAACAACATGCAATATAATCTTCAGGAATATTCTAGCCACTAATTTGCTATCTAACCATAAAAAAAGCTGTCGTTTAACGTCATTTAGCGGACACAAATTTCCTATTCATTTCTAGATCTCTTTTCTCTTCACCTCCTTCATAGTTGGGTTCAACCTCCTTTGCGCCTCAATTGAAGGCATGCGCTCATCATTCTCGCATTGTGTTAATGGTACTTCAAGAGCATTAGTACTATTGAAGCTTTCCTCAGCAACCGCTTTGTCAATTACATCAATGGAAAAATAGTAGTCACTTGCTCTTGGATAAGTTGTTACCCTGAATACATTGAAAGTCACTTCTTCTCCCTGGACTCGGAGTTTTAGTTCGCCCTTCTGAACTTCTATAAGTGCTTGACCTGTAGCTAAGAATGATCTCCCAGGATGATAGGTACATTTTTATCTTCTTCCATATCCAGAATAATGAAGTCAGCAGGAAAGATGAACTTAACCACTTTTACTAGCACATCTTCAATGATACCTCGTGGATGCTTGATCGAACGATCTGCTAACTGCAAGGTAACTATTGCAGGCCTAGCTTCATCCAAACTAAGTCTACGAAACACAGATAAGGGCATCAGGTTGATACTTGCCCCTAAATCACACAGAGCATGCTGGCACTCAAAATTTCTGATAGTGCAGGGAATAGTAAAGCTCCCTGGATCTCTCAACTTCTGGGAAACTTCTTTTGCAAAATGGCGCTGCACTCTTCAGTTAAAGCCACAGTCTCATAATCTTCCATCTTTATATTTTTAGAGAGAATTTCCTTCATGAATTTCACGTAACTGGGCATTTGTTCTAGGGCCTCAGCAAAGGGAATATTGATGTGCAATTTCTTGAACACCTCTAAAAACTTGGAAAATTGTTTATCAAGAGAATTTTTCGAAGTCTTTGGGGGAATGGAATTCTGATTTGAGGATCAACCATACCCGCGGGTGGTGCCTTCTCTGTACTCGGGTGGTCTTCAGTAACCCCCTCTTTCTCTAAACCTGATATCTCTCCTAAGTCATCATTCTTTTCAACTAGTGGTTGGGTTACATACTGCTCCACTTGCTTACCACTTTTCATGGTGATGGCCTGACACTGCTCTTTCGGGTTCACGATGGTATTGCTAGGCAGATTCCCTTGAGGTCTGTTATTCAACATGTTTGCTAACTGCCCCACTTGCGTCTCCAAATTCCGAATAGAGGATTTTGTCTCTATCATGAACTGTGTTTGGGAATTGGTAAGGGTCAACAAAGCTTCTCGCAATTCATTAGGATTCTCTTATGTGACTTGTGGCCTAGGCTGCTGAAAAAATGAAGCTTGATTCATTGGCTGTTGTGGACTGTTCTGCTGATCTGCCCTTGGAACTGTGGTTGCTGGTTCTGATATTGCCCTTGAAATTGTGACTGTTGGCCTTGGTCGTTTCTCCATGAAAAGTTAGGGTGACTCCTCCACCCAGGATTATAAGTATTGGAGAATGGATTGTTATAGGGCCTCTGAAAATTCCCAACTGCCTGAACCTGAGCTTGATCTATAGGAACATTGTTTGGATCCATTGTTGTGTACCGATCAAAAGTATATGGACCCCCGCAAATTTCACAAACCACTTGCATCTGAACAACATTTGCGGACACAATATTCTGTTGCAATTGCTTTGTCAAGGAAGCAACTTAAGCAGTTAACGCAGTGATGCCATCTAACTCATGAACCCCTGTTATTTTTTTACTGCTCGTTGATCTCTCATCAGACCATGGATGATTGTTTGTGGCCATATCTTCTAACAATTCATACGCCTCATTAGCACTTTTACTCATAAATGCCCCTCCAGTCGCAACATCAATTATGGTACGAGTAGTACCACACAACCCATTGTAGAAATTGTGGACCAGCATCCACTGTTCAATTCCATGGTGAGGACATCTCCTTTGCAACTCCTTAAACCTCTCCCGAGCATCATACAAAGACTCCCATCAAGGTGATAAAAATTATTCATTTCTCCCCTTAGCTTCGCGGCCTTTGATGGAGGAAAGAACTTGGAAAGAAATTTCTAAGCCAAATCTTGCCAAGTAGTAATAGAATTTGCCTGAAGAGAGTTCAACCATCTTTTGGATCGGTCCCTTAGTGAGAATGGGAAGAGCCTTAACCTAATGACATCATCAGTAACACCATTGTACTTAAAGGCAGCACATAACTCCAAGAAGTTTGCCAAATGCATATGTGGATCTTTAGAGGGAAACCCACCAAACTAAACTGTACTCTGGACCATATGCAGGATTGGTGGATTAATCTCGAAATTATTTGCCTCCACAGCTGGTGGCCTTATGCATGTCTGCACACCTATAACAGTTGGCAATATGTAGTCTCGTAAGCTCCTCGCCGCAGGATTCTGGACTGTGCCTGCACGAATTCGGGCACACCTTCATTCAACCCATCATTATCATGTTGATTAGCCATAGCGGTTGAATCAACAATTCTTTTGTTCCTTCGGTTCTGCTTGCACGCTTTCAATCTCCGGATTTAGAGGAACAAGACTTTCTGCTCCTCTTCTGCTTCGCATATACCAAAACTACCTAAAATTGATCAGAAACACTGCACGCAGATTAAGTAAAAAAAATGTTTTCTAGGAACAACCAAATTATAAATAAGATTAATTATTTTGATATTGATAACACTTCAGTCCCCGGCAACGGCGTCATAAACTTGTTGCGTTGTTTTCTAGATGATACGCAAGTGTACGTATCGCAATTTATAATAAATTTTGGTAAGACCGAGTATCGTCCAAATAGATCGATTTATCAAGTACCAATTAACTAATCTTTGGTTTCTATTTGGCTAATGAATATAGGTGATGATTTCTAAACTACAGAATTAACAAACTAAAGTAAATTGCAGAAATAAAGTAGTAATGAAAGCACAAGAAGTTTAATTCAGTGATGAAGGCAATTAGGGTTTCCAGTCTCTTCAACTTTCCGCTCTATCATTCATTATTGCAAGACTAGCGATTCTTCTTCTTATTAAGATAGCATGTTAACTGAGGTGTTCTATATTCCGGTTAGGACATATAAAAACTCAACCTAAGTGAGAACTTTTTATATTTCTATGATAAGTTCAATCACATAAGAGGATTAAGATCAATAACCCAAATCGCTACACATGCAATCATGACACTCTCGTTCAAGATTAAACCTACGTCTAATCAATTATAGCATATTCAAATCTCTCTTCTCAAATCTTGATTCGAAATCATATAGGTAACGAAGACTAATGACCAATTAATTCTCATTCAATAAACACAAGTTGAAGAGATCTTAATAGATGAAGAAGAACATTAGCAATGCATTAACTCATAATAGAAGTTCAAGTGATTTGATGGAAAACCCTAATAAAAGTAATTAGCTCATAGACATGCTAATAAAACTAATTAACTTAATACCCAACATAAACTGAATTAAAGTAAAGAAAAGAAATAGAACTTGAATAATAGATGTCTCTAATGGATCATGTTCTCTTGTTTCTTGCCTACAAAGTGTCTTTCTTTTCCAAATGCGCCTCCCTAGGCATATATCACGAAAAAAAACCATAATGTTTCTTTTTGCCCTTGTTAAATTTAGGTTTTTCTCTGCCCTGACATCGTCGGCGCCACGACTCCGCTATTAGAGTGCCGCGCCGCTAATTTGGTTCTGAAAATAGCTCACTTTTTTCCAGTGGGGCACCGCGGCGCTAATGTTTGGCGCCGCGACTCCATGTTGTGTGCGCCGCAACTCTTCAGCATTCTTCGTCCGGAATTTGTTTATACTGCTTTCCAAGCTTCCTAGGGCTTTTTGACTCATTTCTTGTGACCAGCTATGCATTTTTGTCCTTAATAACCGCCTATTTCATTTGGATTCGCCTTATTCCTTTTGAATCGCTTAAAGCCTAAAAACACAAAACAATACGCATAATATTGCCCAAGACAAATAAAAGACAAACAAAAGAATCCATAAAGCACACTCTAAAACAGTACTAATATCTACCTAACACCCCGTATTTGGTCCATCCATTGGCTGCTAGCCCAGCGACACCTCTCGCTGGCGGTCCACTACCGAGAGGCAGCCCACTGGCTGGAGGCCCACTCCGGGCAGTGGCAGCCCACCGGATGGAAGCCTACTCTCTAGCCCAGTAGTTGCCAGCTCAGCGGTTTCTCTTGCCGGCAGTCCACGAGAGAGGCGCCGTGGAGCCCAGGCGGTGGCAACCCATTGGTGGAGGCACATTCCCGGGTTGTCCGCTCCCCTCTCCTCAGCCTTCAGACCCATCACAAGGCAGTCCAATACCACTTCCCATATCCAACTAACTCCAATTCCGGCCCAACGGCCAGTCACTCATAGTCAACATGAGACTTTCAAACTAAATAAAAAATACGGTATTCACACACATGTTACCAAATCGCCTCTATCTCGTAATCATATTTCTGCTCTTAATGACCCGAATTAGAAAATAACTATGAATGATTATAATGCTCTTATTAATAATAAGACTTGGGATTTGGTTCCTCGTCCTCCTGATGTTAATGTGATTCGGTCGATGTGGATTTTTAGTCATAAAGAAAAATTTAATGGTACATTTGAGAGGCATAAAGCCCGTCTTGTAGGTGATGGAACTATTTAACAGGTTGGTGTGGACTACGGTGAGACTTTCATTCCGGTGGTCAAACCAACAACTATCCGCACGGTACTAAGTCTGGCTCTTTCTAAGGCATGGCTCTACATCAGCTTGATGTGAAAAATGCATTCTTACATGGAGAACTCAATGAAATGGTGTACATGTATCAGCGCATGGGTTATAGAGACTCCACTTATCCTAATCATGTATGCTTACTAAAGAAATCCTTGTATGGGCTCAAACAAGCTCCTCGGGCCTGGTACAAGAGGTTTGCAGATTATATTTCTACCATTGGGTTTCTAACAGCAGGTCTGATCATTCCCTCTTTATATACCGTCACAGTAATGATATGGCTTACATCCTTATATATGTGGATAATATTATTTTAACTACATTATCTGATGCTCTTCGCAAGTCTATCATGTCTCTTCTTAGCTCAGAATTTGCTATGAAAGATCTGGGGCCACTGAGTTATTTCTTGGGAATAGCTGTAACACGTCATGCATGTGGTTTATTTTTGTAACACATCATGCATGTGGTTTATCTTGTAAGCCATCTTCCACTCCTGTTGAGACTAAACTAAAGTTGAGTGCTACTTCCAGAACGCCATATGCTAGTCCATCCCATTACCGCAACCTTGTAGGAGCCCTGCAATATCTTACTTTCACGAGGCCCGACATATTTTATGTTGTGCAACATATTTGTCTATTCATGCATAGCCTGATGGATGATTAGTTGCATGCTCTCAAGCGTATTGTGCGCTATATTTAGGGCATTCTCGATCATGGATTGCATCTATAAACATCTTCGACAACCACTCTCATTTCTTACCCCGATGCAGATTGGGGTAGATGTTCGGATACCAGACGCTCTACGTCTGGTTATTGTGTCTTTCTTAGTGACAATTTGATCTCTTGGTCTTCCAAATGGCAAGCTCCAGTGCCTAAGCCGAGTACCGGGGAGTTGCCAATGTGGTTTCTGAATCGTGTTGGCTATGACACATTCTTCTGGAGCTCCGTTGTCCTGTTTCGAAGGAGACATTGATTTATTGAGATGTATATTCACTTTGTTCGCGAAAAGGTTGTTCGTGGACAAGTACGTGTCTTACATGTCCTGTCACGCCATCAAATCGGCAATATTTTTACCAAAGGTCTTCTGTTGGTTCTATTTGAAGATTTTTGGGACAATCTCAGCATACGACGACATCCCGCTTCGACTGCGGGGGTGTGATAGAATATTTTATAAATATTATATAATCTTTAATTATCTTTATGTATATGGTAGGTGTATAATTAGTTATTTACTACCTTAATTCAAGCCTAGGATTATGGGTATATGTACTACCTCTTTGGAAGAAAATAATAAAGGAAGATAATTCTTACACTGAACCCTCTTCACTCAGGAAAAGTAAGCCCCATTTCCTTAATTGAATTTGGCTTCACTGCGCCCTGAATCAATAAAAAAGCTCATTGATTTGATTAATTCCATTAAATTTATTTGGGCGAGAGGGAGGCTGTGAGACACCTGGGCTACGGGTATGTAATTTTTTGGCGAAGGGGTTCATTCGAACCCCCTCGGCTCCACATAGATCTGCCCCTAGTGTTCAAGTATCAATTCAAAAAAATTGTAGTTTGAATGTCTAAATAAAATTTACTCGTAAATTTAAGAGGTTGATCATGTAAAGTCATTATTTTATGCAAGATAGAAAATGAAATAACTAATTCATAAATAATTAAATTCTACATAATTAATTTTTATATCAAATAATACATAAATTCTCCCATAAATAACTACGTAACAAACTACCAAACGACCCCTAACTTCAACATGCGTCCATTGCTACACACGTGTCCCATTTTATTTCTTACTCTTTTATCGACTTTCTTCCTTCTTGTTATGGACAATGATAGTGAATATATTCTATATATATTCACAATATATTATGTAATTAATATTTAGTGTAATTAAGGTAAAATAGAGATCCTAATTCTATTAAGACTACAATTGTATACTTTATATATATGTCATTAATAAGAGAACTTCATAAAAAAGAATTACACTATTCTACATGGTATCAGAAACCAAACCCTAAAATTTCTCTCCCCTAAAATTTTCCCTACTTTCAGCGGCTACACAGCCGCACATCAAGTATCTCCTTTTCTTGGTGTTTTGGTTTCTTCACAATCTGATCTGGCACTGCCTCATCCCTCACACCCACAACTTGCTTCTCAAGTTTATCCAACTTGTGTCGGAACACGTTTCGCTTTTGCTCAAGCATCTCCTATTTTTTGCGCATTCCTTGCTTCAGAAGTTCTAAAGCTTCCAATTTTTTTTTTTTTTTTTTTGCAAAGCTGTTGTAGTTTTAGGATCATTCTGAGCCACAGGCTTGGCAAATCAGATTCTCTTCAACAACCGTATCGCTCGCTTTTAGGGTTCTTCAACAATCTCGTCTTTCTATCTAACCTATCATCCACGAACATGGCACGGTATTCCTTGTAGCAACCCAGCATTCTTGGCCCACCTCTAGGCCCACAGTACAGCCACCAACACTAGGCCCACTACACAGCGGCCCAACATCAGCCGCCCAACCTCAATCCAACGGATTTGGCCCATGCTTTCGGTTCTTTAAAAAATTCAGCAACCCGATGATGCGTGGTATATAGATACGGGCGCCACGTCTCACCTCACCAACAATTCTAGTAATCTTCCTCAACTGTGCAATTTAAATACTCCTCAATCTATTATGGCCGAAAATGGCCATCGCATTCCAATTCAAGGGTTTGTCCACACACTAACTCCACCACCACAACACCGCTTCTCTCTTATAAACATCCTATATGCCCCTAACATTAACAAGAACATCATCTCTGTTAGAAAATTTGCCACCGATAATTTCGTAACCATTAATTTTGACTCTTTTAGTTTTTCTGTAACAAACCTACGTACCGAAAAACTTCTTACGAGATGCAATAGTGAGGAGGACCTATATCCTTTCCTATACACATCCGCTGCCAGTGTCAATCCTCCCACATCTCTATCTGCCATCTTCTCCTCAACGTGGCATAGTAGACTTGGACATCCTAGAACTCATATTTTTTATTTTCTTAGAAACCACAATTTAATTAAATATAATAAAGGGAACCTTGCCCATAATTGCTCCTCTTGTCATCTAGGAAAATATGTTAGACTTCCATTTACGTCTTCGTTAAGTGTTACTTTCTCTCCCTTTGATATTATTATTCATGCAGATTTATGGACATCTCATATAACTAGCAACCTAGGTCATAAATATTATTTGGTATTTTTGGACGACTTCTCTCACTTCTTTTGGGTCTATCCACTTAAACTTAACTCTCAAGTTTACTCCAAATTTATTGAATTTCGTACATTGGTTAAAACGCAATTTGAAAAAAATATAAAAACGTTTCAATGTGATAATGGTCGTGAGTTCAATAACACTTTTTTTCATTATTTTTGTGCGGCTAATGGCATGGTTTTTCGTTTCTCCTCCCCCATACTTTCCCTCAAAATGGTAAAGCCGAAAGAATTCTCCGTACCATTAACAATATGATTTGTACCCTTCTTTTTCATGCGTCTCCCCCTACCTTTTGGGTATATGTATTAAAAATGGTAGAACACATTCTTAACATCTTACCTACTCGTACGATCCAAAATAGGACACCTACCGAAATTCTCTTTCGTCGGATCCCTTCCTATGATTACCTTTGAATTTTCGATTGTCTTTGTTAGCCAAATCTGGCCTCCACAGTCCCACACAAATTAGTACCTCGCTCCACTCCGTGTGTCTTCCTAGGTTTCCCGTCGAACCATAAATGGTACTTGTGCTATGAGTTATCCACAGAAAAAATCTTAATCTCATGCCATGTCACGTTTGTTGAGTATGTTTTCCCGTTTGACAACATCCAATAATTTTGAGACACGATTACGGTTTCCTTGATGACTGGACACCTCCCTCTACTCCAAAATACACTACAAAATCCTCACCCATCGGTCGTCCCACCACCCGTCCGTCGACCTCACCCCACTGCCCGGTCCCTGCCCATTTACTGCCCGAAATAACACCCGGTACACTGTCCCGATCCCCTGCCCAGTTACTACCCGAAATTACACACGTCACAATGCCCCAACCCACTACCCGCCAGTCCCTGCCCGCCACACTACCATATCCCACTGCCCATACCCTACCTAGCCCCTGCCCAGCCTCACTGCCCGTTACCACTACCAAGTCCCGACCCCGTTGCCCAGTCATGTCCATCACCACCCAGCCTCCCTACCCCACCCATGACCGTCCCCACTCTCACTGTATGGAAACTCATGCAAAATACGGCATTTTCAAATCAAAAGTTCACTTTAACCTATCAACTCAAACCATCTCACCCATTCCTAAAAACCCAAAATTAGCCAAACTGACCCGAATTGGAATGCGACCATGCGAGAGGAGTTTAATGCGCTTACCTCACAATGCACTTGGATCTTGTTTCGCGACATGAGGGGGTAAATATAATCCGATGTATGTGGTTATTTCTTCATAAGTTCAGAGATGATGGTGCCCTTGAACGTCACAAGGCCAGACTTGTGGCAAATGGTACAAGGCAACATGATGGTGTTGATTGTGGTGAGACTTTTAGTCTAGTGGTTAAGCCAGCTACCATCCGCACGATTTTGAGCATTTCTATGGGGAAAAATATGCTTATTCACCAACTTGATGTAAAGAATATTTTCTTACATGGGGATTTGAAAGAAACCGTCTATATGCATAAACCGCCAGATTTTGTGCATCCCGAGGCTCCTCATCATGTTTGTCATCTTCGTAAGTCGCTATATGGGCTGAAGCAAGCCCCAAGGGCTTGGTATGAGCGGTCGCCACCTACATCATACAAATCGGTTTCGTGTGCAGCAAGAGTGATCATTCATTGTTCATTTTTCATCGAGGTACTGACACTGCTTACCTTCTGTTATATGTGGATGATATTGTACTGACAGCTTCTTCAGATGGCCTAAAGCACGAGATCATTGCTCGACTCAAGTCCGAATTTGCTATGAGTGACTTGGGTAAGTTAAGTTATTTTTTGGGGATATCAGTGCCCAGATCCTCACATGTCATATTTTTGTGTCAGCGTAAGTATGCAGAGGAGATCGTCTACAAGGCTAAAATAGCGAATTGTAAGATCATGCCCACTCACGTCGAATCCAAGTCCAAACTAAGTGCAGATGATGGGGATCCGGTCAGTGATCCCTCTCTTTATAGGAGTCTCGCAGGTGCTCTTCAGTATCTTACCTTCACTCGATCAGATATTGCATATACGGTTTAGCATGTGTGCTTGTTCATGCACGCTCCTAGGGAGCCTCACTTTACAGCTCTTAAGCGTATCATTCGGTACGTTAAGAACACGCTTGACTATGGACTTCATTTATATCCCTCAGCACCGACTACATTGCTCTCCTACACAGACGCAGATTGGGCAGGCTGCTCGGACACCCGTCGCTCCTGAGGGGGTGTGATAGTGAATATATTTCATATATATTTATAATATATTCTATAATTAAGATAAAATAGAGATCCTAATTCTATTAGGAATACAATTATAATTAAGATAAAATATAGATCCTAATTCTATTAACATTAAAATTGTATACTCTATATATATGACATTAATAAGTCAACTTCAGAGAATTACATTATTCTACCGAAATAATGATAATATATAATGATGGCTCTGCCTCTTTATGTTCCAAGTTCCAACACATGTATTCTTTGTTTGACGACACGTGTTTCAACTTCCCTAATTTTTACTATTATTTTCGACAATGTGTTCCACTTACCACTGCTTCTTCTCGCCTTCTAATTATTCTTTTCTAAAATTCTCAATTTTGCTAACAGGTAAAAAAAAATTCTGCTTATGCATGTTTTAATTTGATTATTTGGTGGGAAATTTTGTTTAAGATATTGTAATGGAAGTCCCTAATGTGATGATGCATGCGGTAATAGTATTAATGTTCTTTGTTACTTTCCTATTCATAGCAAAAACAGTTCATTTGGTTGTTTGGACGAAAGTTTGTCCTGTTTTTGAGTTTTTTTCAGGTAAAGGAATATACTTATGGAAACTAGTTTACCAACATGACGCTTTTGTTGTTGCTTTGCTTGTGCTTATATTCTGTCTGTCTTGAGCCGACCCTCGGAAACAACCGCTCTTCCTACCAAGGGAGAGGTAAGGTCTGCGTACACTCTACCCTCCCCAGACTCCACGTTGTGGGATTTCACTGGGTATGCTGTTGTTCTAACATGGTATTAGAACCATACCAACACATCTACATTGTGTGATTCTCAATGTTTGGCTCCATGTTATGTTGGTGTGTTAGGGTGTCTCCGTAGGTTGTCAGAGTGACATGTCGTCTCCGAATGTTAGATAATAATATGCTGTAGTAGAAATGTCGAAGTTGTATATTAATTTCTACAGTTTCTGGTATTTTCTTTCTCATTGGCTTCTGCTTCACTTGAATCCTCATGCATGCTTGTTATGGCCAAACTCTGTATACAAAAAATTGCATGTGGATTCAGCTAAGAGTGAATTTTGTTGTATAATTTCTCTTGTTTATATTGCATGCATTATGCTTTCTTTTAGTCTCGTCCTTTCTAATGGCAGAAAGGAAATGATTTCTCTGCAGCATTTATTTCTCTCTAAATTAAATATCAGTTCTGGATTTGGAGGCGCAAATGGGAAAGGGTTCAGAGAGAGATGGTGATTGGGTAACCAAGAGCCCAGTAAGGCTAGAGGCTGAGTCCGGCTTTCAATACAGTAAGCACATTATCTCTGCTATTAGTTAAGTTGAGGCTTCATGGAAATTTTTATTGCTATCCTGTATTCCAAAACCGATGAAGCAGTAAAATTAATTTCTGAAACCAGAAAACAAAAATCTAGACAGATTCTGAAAAATATTTAAGAATGGAAAAATCGAGCCCACTGAATGCACAGTGTGTCCTTAAGGAAATTATTCCCCTCAAGTACCCGAGGTTAATGGAATATATCCTCCCAGGATAGAACGATCTTACTCACCGGTGTATCGGTACCTAGAACAACGGTGTCAGCGAACCACTCAACAGCAGTAAATCACAACACTGGAATTTATTTGTGCAGAAGAAGAAGAAGTTCAGAAAATTAGTGAATAAAATTCTGAGGAATCAAACGAATTTATAGCCATGGAAGTATTGTTTTTGAAGGTTTGCAACCCTTCTGAACATCCACTAAAAATTGGTGGGAAATTTAAATATAGGAAAGAAATCGGGTCGCGGGTTACTAACGGGTAGGATTGGATAAGTTAATTAATTTAATTAAATAATAATTAATTAAATAATTAAAAATTAAAGAAAATATGGTCCAAAAAGATTATCAATCAGATCATTTGACCAAATTCGAATCCGATCCGAATCCGAGCCGAGCCGAAGCCGAGCCGAGCGACGACGACGGCGTGAGGGAGATCCTCTTCTTAACCCTTTAGCAACAAGAAGGAGTACTTCTACTTATAAGTAGAAGAACTTTTCTTTCCATTCCATTTCCTATTCAATCTATCATTTAAACCCAACAATTTTCAATTCAAAATTAAACATCATCACTGAAAAAACATCAAAGTTGTTGTAAAAAATAAAAAAATGGCAGCATGGTGTGCAAAGCATATAAGCGTTTTCATGTTGTTGTATTCATGCAAATCACTGTTACTGGTTAATTTTATGGTTTCAGATAACATGCATCAAGCCGAGCATCGATCGGAAACAACCTCCCTACCCCAAAGGTAGGGGTAAGGTCTGCGTACATCCTACACTCCCCAGACCCTACTTTGTGGAATTACACATAACAACAACATACCCCGTGTGGTCTGGGGAGGGTAGAGTGTACATAGACCTTACCTCTACCTTGGTAGGTAAATCGGCTATTTCCGAGAGTCCCTCTTCTCAAGCATAAGCAAAAGCAAGAGCAAAAGCAAGAGCAAGAGCAAAGCAAGGGAAACGGTCAGACCCGGTCAAAAAAATTTAAAGCAATATGAAAATGCTTGTACCAAAAGAGAATAAGCCATGATAGCGCATTTTGAAAAAGTAAGCAGTAACTAGCGCACACAAATAAGCTAAACAAAGTACACTAAAGGACACATAGCAACATAAATCAAACTATAGGGGACTATAAAACAATACTACGCCTATTAGTATGATAGGCTAGGCGAGCCTACAATAATAACACTACAACTACCAGTTTGTAAGCGTAAGTAGGACTACGCTCTACTACCCTTCTACCCTAATCAGTGTCCTACATACCCCCTATCTAAGGTTATGTTATGTCCTCAGTAAGTTGCACATGCGCCATATCCCATCTAATCACCTCTCCCTAATACTTCTTCGGCCTACTTCTATCCTTCATGAACCCGTTCATAGCCAACCTCTCACACCTCCACACCGGGGCATTTGTGTCTCTCCTCTGCACATGCCCAAACCATCTCAACCTCGCTTTCCACATCTTATCCTCCATCGAGGCCACTCCCACTCTGTCCCGGGTATCATCATTTCTAATCCTATCCCTCCTTGTTTGCCCGCACATCCATCTCAACATCCTAATCTCCGCAAATTTCATCTTTTGGATATGCGAAGTAGACCTGACCTGAACAAGTACATCCGACCTTTCGTCTTGATTCATAATCAAGAAATAACAACACTCCGCCCCATACAACATAGTCGGTCTAACCACCGCCCTATAGAACTTGCCTTTAAGTTTTGGTGGAACCTTTTTGTTGCATAAGACTCCAGATACATCCACCCTGCCCCAATACGATGTGTGACATCGTCATCAATCTCTCCATCTCCATCTCCTGGTACTTAAAGCTTCCTTTCTTTGTTGTAGATAAATGCATCAAATGTTGAGTTGCAATATCCATTTCTGGAAATTTTTTGAGCAAGTCTTCCCTACACAATGCTTCCGATAACACGCATAATTGATGAATTCATCACACGCTTAATGGTTGCAGCATTGTAGTCTATAAATTCAAGCGGGATAACCCTTTTTTTGGAATTAATGGGGTTTCATCAGTTGAATGTATAAACTAAAGGTCTTTTCTTCACAGATAAATATTCACTTCGACCAAGGAAAAGAAAGGAGATAGTTAGATCGGGAGTAGGTGATTAATCTAATTGCACCTTAGAAAGTTCAATTGCTAGAAACGTTCTGTATCTTTTGTATCGTTGGGATTATTCTGCTCAATGAATTTACCAAGAACATTTTTGACAGATAAGTATTTTCTTCGTCAAAGGAAAATAAAGGAAAGGTTTAGCTTGGATGCAGGTAATGAATTCTATTTTGATTTGTCAATATCCATGTCCTTCATATTTGCTTGACGAACCAAGTCAATTATTAGATTTTGTGCTTTAATAATTATCTCAACATTGAGCTTGTTCCTCAGATTGCGTAAATAAGCATTTCTATTGGAGATATAGAATTGATGCCACTTTCCAGAATAATACTGAATTATTTTTCAGCAGATGATGAAGAAAAACACGGATACAAAGGCTTGAAATTTAACAAGACACCGAGGTAGAGAGCTGAAACTAAGAATTATAAGCCAAAAGTAGTGCTTGAAGATGATCTTGTTAGGACATTTAGCCCTCGGACACCGAAATGTGACGGGAAAAATTGGATGAGCCAAGTGGATGTGGATTTCAACAACCTTGTACGTGTATTGGTAGACATTCTGATAAAGACGGACCCGATATTCTTGGAGATCAAGAACCTTTACAAAGATCTTGCAAGCAAGCGTTGGTTTTTTATCCAATTGTTAGAGCTGTTAATAGGCCTGTTTATGAGATCCAAACTGCTGATAATCTCCCATGCAGCCAGACTTTTTCGGAGTATCCGAGCTCGTCAAAAAGACTCTCCAGGCAAAAGTTTTCCCCTATTTCTTCACTGTCAATCCTGCGGATGTTCATTTTTTCACTGTTTCTAATCCAAAGTATGCTACTTCTCTCCGTTGCAGGTGTACCATAGAAGATATGGGAAGAATCAGAGACATAACAAGTGCAAAAAAGTTCAGCCTGCACAGGAAAAAGCTTGCCCCCTATTTCTTCAACTGTTCTTACAACAAATGTTGTTTCACTGTCGTCTTCTCTATTTCTAACTGAAAGTGTGCTACTACTATCCATTTCAGGTGTACTATCGAAGATTTAAGAAGAATCAGAGGCATAACAAGCGCAAAAAAGTTCAGCCATTCTTTCAGGAAAGGCAAAACAAGAAGCGGAAAGCATCAGTATTTTCTACAGAAGGTAATGAAGTGGTTATACGACTTCCTTGGATTCATAATATGTCTGACATACCATTTAACAAGCAATTATATATTTACTTTGATGTAACTTTTTAAAGGTTTAAAGGACAGTTGAGGGAAGGATGCCAGCCTTTCAATTCACAAGAAACCACGGCTTTAACTACCGAGCAGTGAAAGTGGACCCATAATGAAACATAGTAAGAAATCTCAAATCCATCACAAGAAGCAAGATGCACTAGTTCCAATGAACGAAACACCTTGTGACGCCGACAGAATGATCTTAAGAACCAAAGTAATCCTTGATGAGGAGACAATACAAGAATGGAAATTTCTGATGGAAAAACCAGAACATGAAGGCTGAAAAGTGTGATGAAAGATGGGCAAAAGAGAGGGAATTGTTCCGCAGACTGGTGATATCATTCATTTCTTGCATGCATCTTCTCCAAGGTATCAGATTGTGCTTGTATTTTTAATCAAGATTCTTTTTTTATAAGGAATATTTAATTAAGATTCTATGACTCTTTCCTTCATTAAACTCAGTGTCAAACTGTGATCTTATTATTTTCTTGCATGCAACCCTGAAAGTTACAAATGTATGTAGCATAAATGAAAGCAATAGCATTTATGTAATCCACCAATTCAACGATACAGAAATATCAGAGAAATTTGACAAACTAGCACCTGTCCATAAAGTGTAGCCACAGTATAGCCACCAGATAACTCTAGCATTACTGAAAGATCACTCTAGCAGGCCAAATGCAAGCAGAAAAACTACTGCAAACTGTTTGAAAAGTACACCTTGCATAAATATTTCATCAAGAACATCGTCAAAGCAAAACAATATCTCCTAAGATGAAAATACTATTACTCATTAAGGGCTCATCTTTTGAAGTATCAAAATGCCTGTTTATGCATCACATGATATGAACACAAGTTCACGGGTTTCGTAGCAATTTCTCTTAGTGAGAGTCAAACTAAGGCTTTGACTGTAATCTTTTCTGACTCTTAGTGTTTCCCTATAAGTAAAACCTGATAAGAACCAGATAAATGTAGATGTTAAAGAATTGTATCTGCAACTGGAGTATTTTTTATCAGCATGAGTAATATAACGTTGAGAATAGATTAAATTTTATCCTAAAAAGCTTTTGTCTCTTCTTCTCTTCCATCATCATGTAAGGAGAATATGTGAAGTCGGTGTCTTCTGTGACAGGTGATAGACAGTTCACACAGTGGAAAGGTTCAATTGTAGATTCTGTGGCTGGGGTTTTCCTAACTCAAAATGTGTCGGACAACTTATCAAGGTATTTTAGATCGTTTGCGAGAAACCTTTCCCAACGAATTCTTAATGTGTTACTTTTTCTGTGAAAAGAAAGCACAAAATCTGAATAGTAATCTCAATTTGTCTACGCTGATGCATTTGCATCTCTGCTTTCATGTCCCTTGCTGCTCAATATCCTTGTAATGAAGTCAGATTCAGATCAACATTCCAAAACATTGTTGAATGTTCAAATACAGAAAGCAAGGATGGAGTTGACATTTGTTATCATTCAACCTCTGCTGAAAATGTTACAAAGAAAGTAAAAAGCGCATTGATGTCAGAAAAAGTAACTGAAAGTTATTATCATGTCAAGCCAAGAACGGAAATGAAAAGACCAAGCTAGAGAAATCTTCAAAAGGAAGTGCTAATAATAAGAACCAAGGGATAAACAGAAGAACAAATACGAATGGGAGGAAGAGGAAAAAGGTGTAGATAGGAAATCAGCAAGCTGAACCAGGCTTAAGAAGAAAAAATAAAAATGCAGACTTGAAAAGTGAAGCCATTAAATGGGAAAATATGAGGTAGTCATCTTCCTTTGTTAATCCCAAAGAGAGAAGTGCTAACACGTTAGATGCCATAGATTGGCATGCAGTCCGTGCTGCAACAGCGGATGAGATATCGAAAGCTATCATGCAAAGGGGAATGGACAAAAAGCTTGCACTAAGAATTAATATAAATGTTGTTTGGCTAAGAATTACTTGGCAATCAGTATTGCAACGTACGGCTTGGAAACTAACTACTCTTTTTCATGCAGAGTTTTATCAATCGCCTGATCCTGGAACAAGGGAATGTGGATCTAGAATGGCTACGTGAAGTTCAACCAGAAAAGGTTAAAGTAATGTCTGCACCTTCTTTTCTATGAATTTGACAAACATAGATAGTTGGTGAGATAGGAAACACATAAGTTAACTGTGCTTTGAAAGTGTATTTCAAACAGTTGATGGCATAAATGTAATCTGTTTTTGCAGGGAGTACTTGCTGAGCATTTATGGCATGGGAATAAAAAGTGTGGAATGCTTAAGGTTGCTAACTCTCCAAAACTAAGCCTTCCCGGTAAGTTTATATTGTAAACGTGTATAAACACCTGTTAACATGGTCTGGGAGCTTTATCATTAACACCCTTTATTATTTGATTAGGTCGATACAAATGTAGGACGAGTACTCGTGCGACTGGGTGTGAAAAATTAAAGTTAATTTTTTTTTGAAGAATAAATATCATAGATACAAGAGTTTCTAGAATGTTGTATTGTAATATCTTTGATATTTATTCTTAGAAAATGTCTAGAAATTCTAGACACTTAGATATTTGTGTTGGAAATTAGAATTATCTAGATATTTTTGTACCGAGAATAATAACGGCTTAAACACTAGTGTTACGTATGTTGGAGAATCCTAGGTTTTTCACACATGCATGATCTACTAAGTACGTAGAACCATCCCTACACAAGTCAAATTTCATTGAGAAATGAAAGAGATATTGGTAAGTAAAGGTGTTTGAAGCAAAATGGAAAGTGTGGTATTGTGTTCAATTCTCCCTCATCGAAGTGAGAAGAAAGAATTGTTGTGTATATAAGACTCGAAATTGGTTTACAAAAAGGGACCCCAAGTGAGGTAAATCCTTAATGTGTTTAAAGGTGGGAGGACCTAGATGTGTTGATAAAAATCAAAAAGAGTAAGAACGCCGTGTATATTGTGGTCAAGTTATAGTGTTCAAGCCTTGATATTATCTTTTGGACAAGAACTCGCAGAAGTACATCTATATGATCCCATAAGTTTCGATCCAACATTTGGAACCAAGCATCTTTCGAGATGGATGGTCACTTTTGCGTGAGAAAGTTGCCCTTGGGCGAAGAGTCAAAATATTACACGTGTCTTCCTCCATTTATTTTTGGTGAATTACTCCTCACTATAATGGACAATCCAAGTTGGTCTTTCACCATTTATGTTAGTGACTTTACTCACCTATATAAACACTCCCCCTTACACCATTGTTGAGAGAGAGTATATGATACACGAAAATACGAGCATACACAACAAAAGTTATTTCCTAACTTAGATGCATATTTCGTAACTTAGATATTTTTACGGTAGTATTAGGAATTTCCTTTTCAAGTGTTAGGATTCTTGTTGTATCTTGGGAGACAAATTGTCCAGGACGTATAAAGGATATATGAAAGAATATTGTCTTAAGGAAAACTCGATTCATCAATAACAAAAACAGTTTCCACTTTTTTTAGGGTGCACACAATTGTAATTTCAAATTTCTAGTTGAATTATGAATCTTTGTTTATCCTTTAAATACAGAAAATAGTAGATATACATTATCTTGATTTATAAAGTACAATAGAGACAAAACTACAACAACTTAAGACAATATTGTATTGTTATTACTATTGCCTGTTGTAAAATGTCCGTAAAATATTGTGTGACCAAATCTGGATATGGCAATGGTTTTACAACCTAGAAAAGAATGATTCAGAATACGATGTTCATGCAACTGAACTCGCTTTTCATAACTGTTGCAGGATATGTTTGTCTCGAGAGCCGAGGATGTTAACTGGGACAAAACAGAAAACCTGGAAAATGTTCTTCTTGACCTTCATCGTCCAATAAGCAAGTCCGGAAAATCAAAAGGTGAAGCAAAAGATCGAATAATGGTGAGAAGGAAATGGACAAGATCAACCGGAGTGAGAGAATCCGAAAATTGTGATAAGTACTTTTTTCTTACTTGTCAAGAATAAAGATTAAATGATGTCGATTAAAAATTGATTACTGTAACTAAGGAGGTAAATTGAAAATAATTTATATTCATTATGTTTTGATAAAATCTTTATGAAGTTTAAGCAAAAATCTTTTCAATCATTCAGAGTTATAGTGTTCAAGTCCTTGTGAGGTATCTTGGCTTTAAGTACTTGCTCAAGAAATGAACACTATATTCTATATTCCTTTTTAAAAATCAGAAGTTAAATTCCTATCCTTTCGTTTAAACTAAAAACTAAGGGTGATTTCCTTCTTTTGACAATGGCGGAGCCGTTTCACGATGAACTTGCTGAGGAGATCGACAACCGTAACTGTTGAGTGTTGTGTTATCTTGTTTGATCTTAACCTGAACCCGCACCAGTGTCAAATGTGTGTTTCTAACTGTGAAGAAGAGGATATCCGTAGGTGTTTGGTCGTGCTTTTTGCTTCCCTAATTGCAATAACATTCAAGATGGATAAAGGTTTTTCACCCTATTGTTTTTACTTCTGTGGAGAACTACCTAAACCCAAGTAGCCTAGAGGTTATTTTCTCCTTATTAGTAGCATTTAGTAGCATTTCGTATCTTTCTGTCTCCTTATTAGTAGCATTTAGTAGTATTTCGTATCTTTCTGTTTTCTTTCTTCTATTATTAACATAGTAAGTGTTTAGTGATTTTTCACTTTTGTGTTCTTTATTAGCAAATCTATTGTATTTTTATGTTCGAAGGATTTAATAGATGCTCCACAACTCCTCCATATAATCACCTAAATTATCAGATTTGCATGTTACTGATATTTTTTCTCATGTACCTGAACCCAGGGGCGAATCTAAGTACAAAATTTGGGTCACGTGAATCTATGATTATCCGACTAAAGTCGGTATATTATGTATATAATTCTTAAAATATGAGCTAATATTACTTGAAGGAATTTATAGTCAAAAGAGCTTGAGTGGTGCGCTGGTTTAGGTGTTGGGTTTAATTCTGAATGTTGAGGGATTGAATTCAACTAGTTGCACTATAATGTTTTTTTATCTCATTTGAAAAGCATTGATGCACCCATCCTCTTGAAATCATGAATTCGTTTTGCTGAACCGGAGCAAGATGGACGAATGTGTTCAGGAGCCTAAATATTTATGTCAAATTTGTAATTTACATTAATGACATTTTTATAAATATGTAGAGGTTAAAAATATGTTTGCAAAGATAAAATTGCAACTAGTATTTCCCTCAAGTTATAGGAACAACAAAATTTCCTATTGGAAAACCCCGAAGTTGATTCTCAAAATGACAATAAAGTCTTTACACTTTGTTTGGATGATTGTCACGTATTGTTTCATAATATATCGTATCGTATTATAATGTGTTGTATTATATCGTATTGTATTATTTTGATTAACATATCGTTTGGATAAATTGTATCGTTTCTCGTCGTGACATCATCATCAACGATTTGAAGGATAAACCTATAAGAAAATTAGGTTATGAGATAGAGCTATCATAAAAAGGTATGGTAAATATTAAAATAGAATTATCAGATAATAAAAATGATAAATAAAGATAAGGTAACGACGCGATAACACCAAATTGACCGTTACATAAAATGAGACTTTTCATAGGTACGTAATGATGATTTAACGATACGATACATTAAAATTTAGATAACAATCAAAATAAATATTATATTTAAACTAACAACACAATATAATATAATAGGTAACAACCATCCAAACAAGCTGTTAGGTCGGAATTTTGAAACATGTGCCACTAGCATGGTATAAACTTTATGAAAACATATGTGAACCACTACATATATTGTCCTCGATGAAGTTAAGTAGGAATCACATTTTGAGTTGAAAAAGCATAAAAAAGCGAGTGTTCTACCATTTGAGCTACATCCCCAATGTTTGTTACTAGTTACTGGCTAATAACATATATACGGAAATTAAAGTTAAAAAAGATTATTTAAAAGTTAAAATTGTGTATTTGCACGAATATCTGAAGTTTTTTTGTGTTAAAAATATAATTAAAATAAATAATAGTGTGAATATATTTTATGGCCACATATCCTCATCAAACAAATCAGTCACAATATTTTCGAAGAGAACCAAGAAAATATATTATCTAATTCATCATTTTTTTAATGGCCGTATCAGGTGGACGCCACAAAGAATTTTGAGACCACAACTAGTTGCTCTAATAATTAATTAGTAGTAGTAACATTTTGTACCAAAAAAAGAAAAGATAGCAGTAACATTTTATTGACAACAAGAAATATTACAAACATCTACTCTCACATCGAAATGGAATGAGACTCTT
Source organism: Anisodus tanguticus (assembly GCA_034509755.1). Taxonomy (NCBI): domain Eukaryota; kingdom Viridiplantae; phylum Streptophyta; class Magnoliopsida; order Solanales; family Solanaceae; genus Anisodus; species Anisodus tanguticus. Next base: position 42,004,914 of record CM067560.1, on the reverse strand, counting down.
TATATGGACTTGAACTTTCCTCATCTTACAAGCTAGTTTTGGGATTGAGTTAGGCCAAAATCCATTATTTACGTGGTATCAGAGTCATGCACATTCCAATCCTTTATTCACCGATGTTGGGCCCCCAAATTATATTGTCCACGCTCCAGTTAACGAGGTCTGGGCGTGTGAGGGAGTGTTAAGAGTCTCACATCGAAAATGGAATGGGAATATGAACTCCTTAGATGGATTTGGACAATCATCACCTTATAAGCTAGCTTCCAATCCTTTGTTCACCGATGTTGGACCCCCAAAATTATATTGTCCACGCTCCAGTTAACGAGGTCTGGGCGTGCGGAGGAGTGTTAAGAGTCTCACATAGAAAATGGAATGGAAACATGAACTCATTATATGGACTTGGACAATCCTCACCTTACAAGCAAAATTTTGAGGTTGAGTTAGGCCCAAAATTCATTCTTTATAGATAGTATATTAAACAGTCTTCATTTCTCATTATTGCTCTTATTTTCCACATAATTGAAGATCTAACATGAAGAGAAATTAGAAATATTCCATGAACACCAATAGCATTCAAGAAAACGCCACCTTTTTCATGAAAACCAACATTTTTCCTGTAGCTGCTGAAGAACTAAAATAAGTTCCAATTTCAGTTTCCATAAGGTCCATATTTTCCCTTATTTGTATAAAATGCAATTTGTCTTATTGCATCTAGGCCTCCATTGTCGATCACTGGATTATAAAATCCTTCAATTCCAATCAAGAGCTCATTTTCACCACCAATGTTTATCTGCATATATATATGAATCGAAAACATTAATGAACAAATTTATTTATCCCTTCACAATACTAAAAAATCAATCACCTATATCTCAATTTCAAATTAATTAGAATTGATATATATATACATTAGTCAATCACCTATATATATAATAACATTGTGATTTTTTATATCAAGCCTGATAAAATAACTTGAAGGCTAGAAAATAACTTATTATAACCGGTTTAATTGCATGCAATGATAATTAAAAAAATTGAAAGACTATGCCAAACATGACCTTGTCTATTCGACCTTCATCGCCACCAAATCTTGGTGAGTCTATGGTACCTTGTTCATTACCAGTTCTAAACATGATGGAGTGTATAATCTCTCCATGATTTATCAATATTTCTTTAATTGGACTTTTAAACTTGTAATTCCATTCTGATCCACAATTTCCTACCCATGGTTCCACCAAAAAAATTGACTTTGCTTCATCATAATTCACTTGATTTCCCTTCACAAATATACATAACAAAATAATTAAATGAATCTATATACATAGAGTACTTATTATATGTCAAAAAGAAGATAATTAAGGCAAGGTACCATTTCTTGGCGATTTGCTTTGAGTTTTTGTATATTTTGATCACTTTCTCTTAATCGTGACTATTTTTATGCTAACCTCCTGATGATTTTATTTAAGTTGTTCATTCTACATATAAGGTGTTAGAAGCATGGGCGGAGCTAGTAGGCACTAGGGGTTCATCTGAACCCTCTCGGCGAAAAATTACAGTGTATATACAAGGTAATTTATATATATAAATATTAGATGTTGACCCCCCTTGACTTCTTAGTATATTTACTTTTTCATAATTTTGAACGCTCTAGATGAAAATCCTCGCTCCGCCACTGGTTAGAAGATCACAAACTAGTTTTAGGTCATTAGTTTTAAGAAAAGGATATATGCTTTGTACATAGGAGGTGAAGAAAGGAGGTAGAGCTGATTAACAAAGGATATATTCATAGTTTATGAGAAATTTTTTGGTGAAACTAAAAATTATTTCTTGTATACCAGTGATAAGGATGAAGATTTCGGGATAGTATTTAGGATTAACTTTATGCCACATTTGATTTATGACACAGTTAATTCGGAAATTAATTTTACACTAAAATGGTGGAATTAGCTATCCTATATATTTAGAAAGCGGGATAATTAATTCTATGAGAGATCTCACTGCATGGGATATCCTGAGATATTCCCACCATTGAACCAAACGACTCAGAGTTCTAATCCACATTTACGACTATACTATGATAAAAATTTATTAACATTCGATATTTATATCAAATTACGTAATTTAACTTTAGAAATTAACGACTAACGTAAATATACGTATTATTTGACGTCCATCGTTAAGTGATAAATGTAAATAGAAAAGACACAACATCTGGATAAACTTTTACCCCTTTACCCTCATGAAGTCTTCATATTCATGAGTAGTTTATGCTCAAGTACTACGTAGATGTTGTTTCAAAAATAAAATTATGAAAGAAAATTTCTTTCCAAGATTGTGTATGATGTTTTCTTTTTCTTCAATAAATTTTCCAAGTAAAAAGTTTTCACAAAAATAGGTAAAAAATTCACTTATTTGATGTTTACATCAAACTAATAAATAAATGGCAAATGTCTTAACTTATACTATTATTGCTAAATTTTAGTTAATTAATATACATTATTATTTTGATTTTGACTTGATCATGGCAAATTAATATGATTTTGCGAGTTAGTTTTATCAAAAATATATTAAATGTACACCAAATCCACTCGAATGAAAATCACCATCTTATTCATTTTTAATTCAGAAACGTGGTTATTGGTCAAAGTTTATTTTAAGGTAATTGATAAGTTTTGTATATAACCTAATTAATTACTAATTCTAAGCGCACGAATCTTACTTTTCTTAAATATTCATTCCAGCTGCAATGGCGTATGATTTTTAAGGATTCTTTTTTGTCTGAGACTGGTGTTGCTAATAATTTGACAAATAAGGAACGAACGGTCTTGCTTTATTAATTTTTGCACGGCCGATGGTCTATCGAAAATAGTCTTTCTATCTTCCAAGGTAGAGTTAAGGCATGCGTACACTCTACGCTCCCTAAACTCCACTTGTGGAATTACACCGGATATGTTATTGTTGTTGTTGATGTGAATAATGCAATGTAAATATGTAATCTAGAACTTTTAATTAAGCCAAAAATATAGTGGGAAATTAAAAACAAAACCAATAAGAGACCTAGAGCAATAATTAATTAGTAGTAGTAACATTTTGTACCGAAAAAAAAAGGGTAGCAGTAACATTTTATTGACAACCAGAAGTATTACAATTGTAAATTTTATTGACAGTAAAAAATATACTCTTCATTTCTCATTATTGCTCATATTTTCCACATGATTGAAGATCTAACATGAAGAAAAATTAGAAATATTCCATATGAACACCAATTGCATTCAAGAAAACACCACTTTTTCCATGAAAACCGACAATTTTTCCTCTAGCCGCTGAAGAGCTAAAATAAGTTCCAATTTCAGTTCCATAAGGTCCATATTTTCCCTTATTTGTATAAAATGCAATTTGTCTTATTGCATCTAGGCCTCCATTGTCGATCACTGGACTATAAAATCCTTCAATGCCAATCAAGAACTCATTTTCACCACCAGTGTTTATCTGCATATAATATGAAATCGATAAAAAATTAATGAACAAATTTATTTAGCCCTTCACAATACTAAAACAACAATCAACTATATCTCGATTTCAAATTAATTAAATTGATTATATATATGAATCCTTTATATCCATTCGTCTGTATTCAAATTAGAGATGATGGTCAAAGTGTACTCGTATACTATCTGAAATTGAACAATTTAATTTGCCCTCCATTAGATTTTTAGTCTAAAAAAATATCTCATTTTTGCCAAAAACCGCCAACACGGAGGTAATTTTAAACCATGGTCAAAAGTTTGAGGGTAAATTTAAATCCTTTTCTCGAAGAATTTAAACAAATATAAAACGATTGGCTAACAAAAAAAAATATGAACGGCGTAAAAGTAGATACTACTAATTCATACCTTAAAAATTGTATCACTCCCATCTCCAAGACCACCATGAAGTTGTGACCAAAATAATGTTTTATCTAATTTCTTTTCATACTCAATTTGAATTCCTGATATAGCTGAGATATGTAAGTTCATATGAACTTGCAGTTGTTTGATAGTACAAAATACTCCGTCATCCCAACCTTTTCCACTACATCCACCCCAAGGTCCAGCACTACGTGGCACAATAGTCTTCATCACATCCATTTTCTGTTTGCAGTATGTACAATTAATTGATATGTTCATGATTACAATTTTCATACAAAAATTATAACTCTTAAAACTAGAAGCTAAGTTTATAATTATGTCAATAAGTTTCTATTCTTTGTCGCAAAATAGTGAATGCACATGCTTGTGCCGGTAAAAACTTGTCCGTATTGATCAGTATTTACACAAAATTAATTAATTTATCATGGTTAAATAATCAATAACGTGAAAATATATCTTAAGTGAGAAAACTACTTTATGAGGTTAATTTCACCGATGATCACTAAATTTATTCTTCGTAATAGTAAAGTCAAAGAACTATCTTTTGTAAGAATAAAGTCACAAAACTAACTTTATTGTTACAAATTTTATTCTTGTGACTTTAAATAGTTAATTTACCGACTCTACCATTATAAAAATTAGTTTTGTGGCTTTAGTGTTACAAAGAGTAATTCAGTGACCATCAATGAAATCAACCGAAGAATTTACATATCTATTGATTTGATATAAACAATCATCCGAAAAAACTTTTTTAAGAGAAAAAATTGTAGCCAATTCATATATTAAGAGAAAAAATTAGTAGTATACGTACGTCATGGATTTCAATTTCTTCAACCATTGGTTCATTTGGCTCAATCTTTTTTTCAGCCTCTTTTGGTGGAGCTAAATTAAGTTTCTGCAAATAAACACCAATAGCATCAAGGTACGAGCCGGCACGACCATGGAATCCAACAATAGTTCCACTTTTTTTCGTCACAAGTGAAAATGGGGTTCCACCAGCCTCATTCCCAAATGGTCCATAAATATTCGATCCATAATTAGTTATAAAACTTAGAGATTTTACAACCAATTTGCCACCATAAGTTCCACATGTCCCCTTGATCCCTGTTAAAAGATCCAACACCTCAATAATAACCTGTCATTCGTGCAAAAATCACACATCGGTTAATTAAATCAGAAGCGGAGTAATAAAGATTTCGAAAAGTGCTCGAATATCACATCCATCTAGCTAGGATTTGAAATCTACTCCTACAGCAAATTTGGATAACCTTTGCCGCTACATTAAAAAGTTCCCTTACATCAAGGGTATTCAACAACTAATATATGCAACAAAACAAAAATCGTTTTTGTATCATATAATTTTTAGATGAATGAGTTTCAATTAAATATTATGTATTAAAAGCCTAAAGGTAGCTCCTGCCTGTGCAATGGACCATCCTCCCATGCATGCACCTCATCTAACGCAAATACGAAAACACACATTTTACCTTGAAATTAGACTTGTCCATCGGGTCGGGGACCCGCCCAGTACGACCCGACCCGACCCGACACAAAAAAATCAAGACCAGAGTCAGCTTATAGTTGACCCGCGAGCCACTCGATCCGAAAAAGCGGGGACCCGACCAGGGTCAGGGTCGGGCCGGGGTCGGGTCGGGCCAGGGTCAGAATATTTTACCCGCCCGACCCCGACCCGCATATTTTTTAATATAATTTATATTATTTTTTCCTTCATTAATATTTATTTTGTACTTATATATATTTTTGTCATTAATAAGTGATATAATGCATGTTTTTATAATATATGTATTGCTCTAATCTACATTGAGCTCGACATAAAATAAGATAAAAACGGTAGCTGATTATTAATTATTTATATATATTATTAGTCGTTCTGTTAATATCACGGAAGCATAATGTAGGGAGAGAAAGTAGTTGTAAATTGGTGAAACTTTAAATGGTCATAACTCTGCGCTCGAATGTCCGTTTTACCCAATTTTTTTTTATTTTGCTTATTTTTTCGAGACAGGGTCGATCAAACAGCCATAAGGCGGTTTGGCGCATCCAATTTTAGAAAAACGTCCATTTTTTCAATCAATTTGTGTGTTTTTCCCAAATCGGTTTCTAATTTTCTTTTTCTTTAGTTAGATCTCACGATATACAATACATTTCAACTTCAAAATTTCGTGGTAATGTAGGGGTGAATGCCAATTTCAGTTTTGGAAATTCAATTTTTTAAAAAAATATAAAAAATTTCTCGACCCGACCCTGGCCCGCTAAAAATTCCAACGGGTCAGGACCGACCCATGACACGTAGGGTCCCCGAAGGGTTAGGGCAGGGTCGGAATTTTTTTAAAAAAATAGGGCCAGGATCGGGCAAGCAAAAAAAAAAGTCACCCGATCCGGTCCTGACCGGACCGACCCGACCTTTGACATGTCTACTTGAAATTATCCTCCTTTATTCACTTATTTATTTTTCCGCAAAAAATTTAATTATATTTCTCGGGACTGAATCGCCAAGATTTGTCCCTTTATGTAACCTTTTAAAATTTCCGCTATAATTTGATGTTTCTTTCATTAGCGAAAAAAAGACGTTTGATCCACCCCTTGGTTAAACCAAGTGAGGATCTACGCTGAAAGCAACAAATGTATTCATTTTTTTTTTTTTTTTTTTGATAATCCAGGTTTCCAGGCTTGCGCCTGACTACTTCACTGGTATTACCCAGACGTCATAGAGATGATGGGACCGGTCCTTCAGCACCCCCACCACCGGGTAAATCGCGGGATGTGCTCCAATAGCCAGTTTTCTGGGAGCGTACAACTGATCAATGAGATAAGGTCAAATTCCCCAACATGCAGAGTTTCTTCGTGCTTGCGGGGAATCGAACCCACGTTGTCTCATGACAGAGCGCCTTATAGCACTCCAGGCTTTGTCATTGGACTATGCCCCGGAGGACAACAAATGTATTCATTATTGTTTTCCCTGAAGGATGCTTAAATATACAATTAAGTAAAAAAATATAGAATTTATGTTCTGCGTATTAAAAATATACAAAAATTCTACATTATCATGTTAAGTTGACCTATATAATAATATGTGTTTTTCATTTCAAGCCTTGATAAGGTAACCTGAAGGCTGGAAAATAAATTACTACTCCTAATAACTTATTATTAATTCATTATATATAACTGGTTTAGTTGCATGCCAAGATAATTAAAAAATATTGAGAAATAATGTGGTAAACATGAGAAAATAAATAGAAACATAACTTAAGCTCATTTACTAGTATGATGTGACACAAATTAAATTAACTTGAGAAGAATGTGCCCATCATGAAAAAATAAATACGCACCTTGTCTTTCCGACCTCCATCACCACCAAACCTTGGCGAGTCTATTAATGTACCTTTTTCATCAACAGCTCTAAACATGATAGAGTCTATAATTAATCCATGACCTATTAATATTTCTCTAATTGGAGTTTTCAACTCGTAATTCCATTCTGATCCACCACTGCCTCCCCATGGCTCCACCACTATTGCCTCTGCTTCATCATAACTCACTTGATTTCCCTTCATATACATAACAAAAATAATAAAATGAACATAAATAGAGTTATTATATGTAAAAATAGAGAAGGCAATGTACCATTTTCGGCGATTTGCTTTGAATTTTTTGGTAATTTCGATCGCTTTCTCTTAATAATGACTATTTCTTAGGCTAACCTCCTGATGATTATTTTATTAAGTTGTTCATTCTATATATATAAGGTGTTAGTAGAGTAACAAGTCATTAGTTTTAAGAAAAGGATATGTGCTTTGTACATAGGAGGTGAAGAAAAGGAAGTAGAGGTGATTAAGCAAAGGATCGTAGAATATATAACAACATACGTGAGAATTTTTGGTGAAGCTCAAAGATATTTTTTGTATATGTATATTTCCATGGAGGCAAAAGGGTCAAATTTATTCCTTTACTATGCGAAAAGGATCAATTTTACCCTCCATTATACTCTGGGTTCAAAAATACCCTCGCCGTTAGCAAAGTGGCTAAAATATACCCCTCTCCCGTTAAGTTTATCCAAGATCGATGACTAATCCACTACAACAAAATTGGCCTAAGGAAACACTAATTCAAGACCACACTTGAAAAATATTGTCAAAAAATATCTAGGACAATGCTTCTAAGGTGTGGCCTTTATTTTGAGCTTTTGGCAACGTAACATTAGGCAACGCTTTAAAAATGTGCCCTTTTATAACAAAAACTACGGTTTATAAGCGTTGCCAAATCATAACATAACTGGCAACGCTTATTTATATATATAGCTCATTTATAAGTGTGCTATTTTTATAATTATAAAGACCACACTTTATAAGTGTGCATAAGAACTGGTCGAACTGAGTTTTGCTATGTATTTTTCTAGGTTGTGTCCGGAGGTTGGGGTACATGTAGGTGTGTGTAGTCATGAGTTTTTGTGGGTAAATTAACTGCTATGTCAAAATTATCTATTGAGTATGACTCTCTGTTGCATCCATGTGGAAATTTATGATGTCTTTTTCTTTACTAATTAGAAGTCATGTTTTGGGTTTATATCTTATAGATATCATGATTTAGAGCCTTGTTTAATGCTCCTAAAAATCATATTTTAGTGCATTTTGTTAGTGTGAATCTGCTGCGCTTATGTGTTGTATTTGTCTGATATCATCTTTGCTTCAATAGTATGGTTTGGTTTTGTTGCTATGAAATATGCTGGTTTGTAGGACTTGATTACAATAAGAGTCATGTCTATTGAATAAGTTAAGTCTAGTTTTCTAATGAAAGGCCTTAAATTCTACACGCTGATAAGTAAAATTCTTTCACAATCAAGTAATTTTAAGTACTTACAGATAATTATCCGTAATAAATGGAATTAGTAACATGAGAAATCATCTTTCTATATCAGGTTAATTGCACTGATAGTGTAAATTTCATTACTCTGTATGTGAATGTAATTAAGTTAATTCCATAACTAAATTATTGTGAAATAGCACATAGGAGCAAATAAAGGCCTTATTGAAATGCTTAGATGAGGTAAGTACTTTAAACAAATTTTGATTGTCTCATATGTAAATATAGGTGAAAGAAATAAACCCCTGATTATTTTCATTAATTAAAAGATTATATATACAATTTACATATTTCCATAATAGGAGAATCATACTCCTATTCTACTCCTAAAATATTATTCTACTTGGATACTAACTATACAATTATGGTAACACAAATATTATGGTAAGTGTACAATACTAATTACACCACAACATTACCTAAACTAGGAGACTAAACATTACCTAAATTATATACTCTATATACGGTAATAAGGAGAAACCGAGAGGGAGAAACCGAGAGGGAGAAACCGAGAGCAATATACACATGTATATTGTGTGTATATTTAACACACCCCCATAGTCATAGCGGACGGTCTTCGAACGTTGAGACTGTCCCTAAAATCTTCAAAAAGGACCGAGGGAAGACCCTTTGTAAAGATGTCGGCAATTTGATATCTCGACGTGACATGGCAGACGCGAACTTGACTACAAGCAACCTTTTCGCGGACAAAGTGAATGTCCATTTCGATATGCTTAGTGCGTTGGTGCTGAACCGGATTACCAGAAAGGTAGATGGCACTAATATTATCGCAATAAACCAAGGTTGCTTTCTGAATGGGACAATGAAGTTCCAACAGCAAATTACGTAACCAACATGATTACGAGACCATATTAGCTACCCCTCGATATTTGGCATCGGCACTGGATCGGGACAATGTCGACTGACGTTTTGCAGACCATGAGACCAAGTTATTGCCGAGAAACATACAATAGCCAGACGTAGACTGTCTGATGTTTGGACATCCATCCCAATCAGCATCTGTATACGAAACAATTGTGAATGTCGAGGAAGGATATAACTGCAAACCATAGTCAAGTGTACCCTGAATATACCGAATGATGCGTTTGAGGGCATTCATGTGCTCACTCTAGGATCATGCATAAATAAACACACCTGTTGGACAGCATACGTAATATCTAGCCTCGTGAATGTAAGATACTGAAGGGCCCCTAAATGGCGATAGCGGGTCGGATCATCATATGGTACGCCGGCCGTGGCACTAAGTTTGGGCTTATTATCAACTGGAGTGGAAGTGGACTTACAGGATGACATCACAACCCTCTCAATGATCTCAGCTGCATACTTCCTTTGAGATAAGAACAACTCACCTACATGACGAGTGACAGTAATCCCCCAAAAAATAGCTCAAGGGCCCCAAGTCTTTCATAGCAAACTCAGAGCTGAGCATTGTCATGATAGACTGGCGTAAGGCATCGGAAGAGGCAGTCAGAATAATATCATCCACATATAACAGAATATAGGCCAAGGATGAACCACGACGGTAGATGAACAAAGAATTATCCGACTTGCTGTGAGTGAACTCAATAGTCGAAACATAGTCTGCAAACCGCGTATATTAGGCCCGTAGAGACTGCTTAAGCCCATATAAGGACTTCTTAAATAAACAAACATGATGAGGATGTTTGGGATCCCTGAATCCCAAAGGCTGATACATATATACTGTTTTCTTGAGATCCCCATGTAGGAAAGCATTCTTTACATCTAACTGATTAATAGGCCATGCCTTTGAAAGAGCCAAGCTAAGCACAGTGCGAATGGTAGCTGGTTTGACCACTAGACTAAACGTCTCACCACAATCTACACCAACCTGCTGAGTCTTACCATCACCCACAAGTTGCGCCTTATGTCGAGCAACTTAACTATCTGAATTCTCTTTATGAGCAAAAAATCCACATAGACCTGATAATATTAATACCAGATGGACGGGGCACCAACTCTCACGTCTTATTATCAATAAGAGCATTATATTCATCGATCATAGCAATTTTTCAATTCGGGTCATTTAAGGCAGAAACATGATTATGGGGTAGATGGGATTTAGGGACATTAGAATATAAATTAAAATGTCTTTTTGGTTTAAAAACACCCCGTTGACTACGAGTGACCGGTTTATGACTCGAGAAAGAATTGGGCAGATTTTGGGTATTTGTTGGGCTCGGGACGGACAGGCCAGCAGGCAGTGGACTTGCTAGCCCAATTAGGTAAATAAGAGCAGGAACTGGACTAGTTCCAGAATTGGGCTGGACTGGCCCAATCGCTGGAACTGGCCCAGTGGCGATACTGGGGTCGGCAGTGGGTGACGGACCAGTGAGGCCAGCGAGCAGTGGGCTCGCTGGAGAATTTTGGGTGCTGGACATGTCCGAAAAATGGTGAGTAATATACGGGGAGATACCATCATCCAAAAAATTATACAAACTAGGCACGGGAGTATTAAATTTAGCAAATGGAAATTAGGTTTCATAAAATATTACATGACGATTAATGATGATTTTATTGGAGGATAAATTAAAGCATTTGTAACCACGATGATTAGATGGAAAACCCAAAAACACACATGGAGTAGACCGGGCCTGAAGTTTGTTAATTGTGGTGGACGGGAATAACGGATAACACAAGCACCCAAAAATCCGAAGATGGGAATAAGAAGGAGTCTTATTATATAAAATTTGAAGGGGGGAAAATATGTCTGACATTTGGAAGGAGTTATATTAAGGAGATATGTCGCCATTTGAAGAGCATGATGCCAAAAATATGGGGGTACGGAAGCATGAATTAATATTGCGGACATTGTTATTTATGGAACGAATTTTGCGTTCGGCTTTCCCATTTTGTGAAGACGTGTGAGAACAAGAAAAATGAAAATTGATCCCATTATTAGCACAGAATTCCCAAAACACCCCATTGTCATATTCTTTGTCATTATCACACTGAATATTTTTGATTTTCCATTCGAATTGGGTTATAATGAATGCTCTAAATTTTAGGAAGATGGAGAAAACTTGAGATTTCTTTGCGATTGGAAAAGTCCATAAAAATTTAGAATAATCATCCAAAAAGAGAACATAATACCGATGACCCAATGAACTAAAAACAGGAGATGTCCATAAGTCGCTGTGAATAATATCAAATTGCATTAAAGTATGAGAATTTGAGTCTACAAATGACAATCTAATAATTTTTCCTAAAGAGCAAGACTGATAATTTGGAGTACTACGTGTACCCTTACATGAAATAAAATTATTTTTATCTAATGACGACAAAATAGAAGACCCCGGATGACCAAGACGAGTATGTCACAAGGAAGGAGCCAGGGCTGCAAACGCTGATGGCAAGGCTTGACTCGATGGACTAAAACCGGGTGTGATAGGATAAAGATCTCCCCTACTATCACACCTTATGAGAGGACTCCCCGTCTTGAAATCCTTCACAGAGAAACCAAAAGGATCAAATTCAATAGAAACAGAATTGTCATTGGTGAATTTACACACATACACTAAGTTTTTAATCAATTTGGGAGCATGTAAGGTATTTTTCAAGATAAGGGGTGGATTGGAGGGAGACAAAGTTTCATGACCATAACCCTGAATTGGAATAGAGTTACCATTACCAACAATTATACCACGAGGGTTGCTCAAATTGGAAATAAGACGAGAGAGTACCTTGATCGGATGTCATGTATGTAGTCGTGCGGTGTCCATGTACCAATTCGGATCCGGTAGCGTCAACCCAAGCGTGTGCATTGCGGCCTCAATATCGTGTGAGTAGGTGTGGGACCTACTGCCGAAATTCTTGTGTGGGCCGAGGCCCATGCAGTCCACCCTACTGCCCCGGCCCAGTGCTGAACCGAGAAGAAGAAGCCTGATTGTTGGGCCTGAATAAGGGTTGTCCAACCCACTGCCCATTGGAAGGACCTGGAAAATAGGGGTTGTTGGGCCCACTGCCCCAGCGCCACTGCCATGGGCCCCACGGCTGGGACCAGTAGGGAGGTGGCCTACTATTGACTGGACGGGGCCCACTACCGGAATGTTGTCCATCGGAACCACCACCGGAAATGCCACGTTTGCCCCCGCGGTTTTTCTCATTATTCTTACGATTATTTTTACCGCCACCATGAGCACGGTTTTGTCTGAATTATCAACAAAACCCGAAGAATTTATGAAGAACGTCATCATGACTATATGGCTTGCTCCGGTAGTCGCCTTTTTAGCCAAACCGGCTTCTTCCAAAGTAAGCATGGATCGGGCTTGATAAAAAGCGGGAAGTGGGCAGGAAATTCCAATTCGTGATATTGGTCAGGTAACACTACCATCTCCCCACCCATCTTTACGCTTGAACAATGTCTTACATGCACCACAACTGATTAAAAACTTGATCTCTGTTAGACGTTTTACAATTGACAATAATGTTTCTGTGAATTTTGATCCGTTGGTTTTTCTTTGAAGGATTTTCAAACGGGGATGCCGCTCATTAGATGTAATAGCACGGGGGACTTATATCCCATCACCTCTGTTTCCACCAATAGCACGGTCAAACCGTCAACCTTTTCGGCCATCTCTCCTAGTCTATGGCACAATAGGTGGGGCACCCAGGAGCACCGGTTTTTCATCAATTTAGGAAGAATAATTTGTTTTCTAATAATAGACCTTTGGACTCTTTTGTTTGCCAAACCTGTGTGTTTGGTAAACATATTAAACTTCCATTTTCTGCGTCTACTACTAATACTGTTATGTCATTTGATATTTTACATTGTGATTTGTGGACTTCACCCGTTTTAAGTGTTGCAGGTCATAAGTACTATTTGCTCGTTCTTGATGATTTTTTAATTTTTTGTGGACTTTTCCCTTAGGACAGAAATCACAAACCTATAACATTTTGAAACAATTTAGTATGTTTATCAAAACTCAGTTTGGCAAAACCAATAAATGTTTTCAATGTGATAATAGGGGGAAATTTATAAATTCCCAATTTAAGATTTTTTGTCACGAAAATGGGATGTCTATCCGTATTTCCTGTCCAAATACATCTTCTTAAAATGGGAAAGCTGAAAGAAAGTTTCGAACAATCAACAATATGACTCGCTCTATCCTTGTGCATTCGTCCACACCACCAAATTTTTGGCACCATGCTCTTCAAATGGCTACATATCTCTTAAATATTATTCCTAGTAAACTAATCTTCAATATGTCCCCTACTCAGGTATTGTACAACTGTCTCCCCTCGTTTACACATTTATGGTTTTTTGGGTGTTTGTGTTATCCCTTGTTTTGTCCATCACCATTCATAAACTTCAAGCTCGATCTACTCATTGCGTGTTTTTGGGGTACCCACAAAATCATAGGGGATATAAATATTTTGATATGTCAACAGAAAAAATCATTATTTCTCGTCATGTCATCTTTGATGAATCAACCTTCCCGTTTGCAACATCTCGAGCGGCATCCTCACCTTCATATGATTTTCTGGACGACGAAATTCTTCAAATTTTGAGGTATCATCTAAACTCTCAAAATAACAATATAGGGCCATCACCAAACCCTACACCTCTACCCATCACCCACCCCCTTCCCGTAACACACTGGCCCAGACTAGTACCGAGCCCACTACCTCGGCCCAAAATACCGAAACCATCCTACCCACTATTTCAGCCCAAAATCCCAATACCACCCGACTATCCAACAGACTATGGAAACCCGTGCAATGCGCGGGATTTTTCGACCTAAACACCATTTTAACCTAACCACCTCCGTCCAACCCTCACCAATACCAAAAAATCCCAAAGTGGCCTTATCAGACTCAAATTGGAAGGCTGCCATGTTAGATGAATTTACCGCTCTTATTCAAAATAAGAAGTGGGATTTGGTACCATGGCCATCTAATGTGAACATAATTCGGTCTATGTGGGTTTTTTGCCATAAATGAATTCTGATGGTTCTTTTGCGAGATACAAAGTTCGTCTTGTTGGTGATGGCAGGTCTCAGTAGCTGAGAGTAGATTGCGGTGAAACATTCAGTCTGGTAGTCAAGCCTGAAACTATCAGGATTGTTCTTAGCCTGGCACTGTCCAAATCATGGTCCATTCATCAGTAACCAAACCCTAAACCCCACTTTTCTTTTTCTCTCCTAGTGCCGCCGACCCTCCTCCCCCCTCCTATCTACATCGACGGCCACCCCACATAACTTTCTTCCCAATTCTTATGGCTAACATGTCTCCTCCCATTTCCCCAAAAATCACTGGTTCATCCACCGGTATATTTGACAACCATCCTCTTTCTTCATCGCCTTCTTTTCATCCGCCTTTTGCCATTACCAACATCAAGAATTTCATCCCCATAATTCTTGACCAAGAAGACTGACAATATTCCATGTGGGTAGAACTATTTTATATCCATGCTTACGCGTACAACGTGCTCGACCACATTGATGATTCAATTCCTCGCCCCACGGATGTTTCAGACTCAACATGGCGTCGCCTTAATGCCATTATCAAGCAATGGATATACGACACTATATCAAAAGACTTGTTGTGTACTATCATGAAAACAAGTGCTTCGGCACGGGAACTTTGGGTGCGATTAAGAAGAAATTTTTCAGGACAATAAAAATACTCGGGCCATGTATTTGGAGGAGCAATTCAATAATACGCATCTCCAAAATTTTAACAACATGTCTAAATATTACAAACAACTGAAACTCATCGCTGACCAACTCTCCAATGTTGGGACATCTATTTCTGAAGAAAAAAATGGTACTACAACTTGTTGCAGATTTACCGAAAGGGGAATATGATACTATTGCAACGATGATTCAACAGGCCGATCCACTACCAAGTTTCAACAAGGCACGTTCACAACTGCTATTGGAAGAGACCGATGTGCTAAACAAGATGAGCACAATCAAAATGCATTAGCCGTTGAAAGCATGGTACCACCGGCGGCCTCCACCACTGCCAGACCACCAGCAGCAGCATACCCGTTGCGGAGGATGTAGCGGCAGAGGCCGCGGCAATAGCAACGAAGGGAAGGGTCGCGACAGAGGCCAGAAAGCTCAGTAGGCAGGCCCAACGCCTGTTCCATACTTTCAGTGGGCTGGACAACCAGGCCGGCCTAATACCGGGAACTGGGCCTCACCTGCGTGCCGCTACCCAACAGCAGGGCCCCAGTTCCAGCAGCCCTAGATGCCTGGACTTTTGGGCTCCGCCCAGCCAACAGACAAGCTCACCAGCCCAATCATCGGCATATTTGGCTTCGGTCCAACAGACCTCACAAGTCCACAGCCTGGCCCCCACTGATTTGGGCTAGGCCTTCAATGCCTTGAACTTTCAATAGCCCGATGAAAATTGGTACATGGACACCGGAGCCACATCTCATCTCTCCCGCTCGTCATGTAATTTATCTCAACTACTTCGGTTAAAGCATCCTCAATTTATTACTGTTGGTTATGACCACCGCATTCCGATTGAAGGTTACGGTAATACACATATCAAACATCCCCACCCACCTTTCTCCCTAAACCATGTCCTTTACGCCCCCAACATCATTAAAAATTGATATCTGTTAGAAAATTCACTCGAAATAATTTCGTCTCTGTTGAATTTGACCCTTTTGGTTTTTCTGTGAAGGATCCCAATACGGGAAAAATTCTTACGCGCTACAATAGTGTGGGAGACCTCTACCCCTTCACTCCATCTTCCGCTGTCAAACCACATTCACATACCTCCCTTGCTGCACTCTCTCCGTCAACTTGGCATAACATACTTGGACACCCAGGAGCACCAGTTTTAAATTTTCTTAGGTCTAATCAGCGTATTTAATGTAATAATGGGAAACTTACCCAAAATTGTTTGTCTTGCCCATTAGGCAAGCATACTCGTCTTCCATTTATGTCATCCTTAAGTGTTACGTTTTCTCCATTAGATATTGTTCATGCTGATTTGTGGACATCTCCTGTTGTTAGCTTATTGTGTCACAAATTTTATCTAGTTTTATTAGATGATTTTTCTCATTTTATATGGATTTACCCATTAAAGTTCAAATCCAAAGTGTTTGCCAAGTTTATTGAGTTTAAAAAATTCATTAAAACTCAATTTGACAAATCCATAAAATCTTTTCAATGTGATAATGGACGTGAATTTAATAATTCGGCCTTTCATAATTTTTGCTCAAATCAAGGCATGGTTTTCCGTTTTTCATGTCCACACACTTCATCTCAAAATGGAAAGTCTGAATGGATTATACGTACCATAAATAACATGGTTCGTACTCTCATGTTTCATGTCTGTCTTCCACCCTCTTTCTGGGTCTATGCTGTTAAAATGGTAGAGTACCTTCTTAATATCTTACCAACTAGCACTCTCCCAAACAAGACCCCAACCAAAATCTTATACCCTAGGATCCAGTCCTATGACTAACTCGGAATTTTTGGTTACCTGTGCTACCCCAATTTCGCCTCCACTGCACCACACAAACTAGCCTCGCGAACCACGCCCTCTGTCTTCGTTGGTTTTTCACCTAATCATAGGGGTTACTTGTGCTATGACCTGTCCACTCATAAAATCATTGTCTCACGCCACGTCACATTTGACGAGACGTGTTTTCCATTTTTTCCCTTTCTTTGAAGCTCACGTTTTCCGGGTCACTCTCCGGTAACATAAACCGCCTACACGTGTCAATCCACCGTAGCGTCACGTCATTTCCTTCAACCCAACGATTTAAAAAAGAGTCATGTACACTAGAAGATATAACAACATACCCAGTGAAATTCTACAACGTTGGTCTGAGGAGTGTACAATATACACAGACCTTACTTCTACCACCCTCGGCTCAAGACTAGAAGAATATAATGAGAATTATTATTATCTAGTTGTTAAATGTATGAAGGGAATAGCATCGTCCTCAGTAACAAATAGTTCGAATAATACTTATTGTATTTTGGCTTTATGCACCATTAAATTCCAAATTACAATCCCTAAAATGGTTATTTAAGTAAAAAAATGGGAATTCCTAAGAGTTGAGTTTCCCTTTGCCTTTCTTTGTTCACACCTCCTCATCAACACCACCTCGATATTGGGGTTCTAAAGCAAAGTCTTTATTAGCCTGCCCCATCAATACCTAAAAAGCAATTTAAGTCTCAGATCAAAATAGATGTCGAAACTGATAGAATACAAAGATTGAGATTATGGTAAAACACTTGCATATGCACCGAATTGCCCTTTTTGAAAATTGACGTATCAAGGTTGCAAGAGTAACTTCCCACAAATTGTAAGAACAATGCCATGTTGTAACATTTTCCTCAATGTCCATTTATGTATTTTGATGCATTCTCTCCCTCAACTATGAAAGACGTAGCATTCAAGTGTTCAATTATTAACTAATGATAACAAAAATTAAAATCCATGATTTTTGGTAGAACCCTATTACGTACTTAAGACATATATAAATCCATGATATCGGAGAGACACTCAAAACAAGTGCAGATTTTCTAGGATTATTTGATGTTTTGGAAAGTTGTTCTCAAAGAAATTAAGTTTTTTCTCCTTATAATTCTTTGTGAAGGGGAAAGTCCCGAAGACGAAACCCTCCACCTTTACCAGAGGCCCCTTGGCCAGGAGGGATGTAAATCGAGGAATATGTGCGAGTGGCAGCCCTGCAAGGGAGAGGGCCAACGGGACACGAACCCAGCAACAATCCTTGCAATATTTCAGCAAAAACTGTCGCCACACAGATTTAAACTCGCGACGTCGGAGTGATTGTACTCCAATTATCTTGCCACTTACCAATTCGTCTATGCCCGAGGGCGTTTTCTCCTTATAATTCTTTCATGAATGAAAAAAAAAGAGTGAAAGAGAAGATATCAATCCAATAGATATAGAGGTACGAGAAACTTCAAGTTGATAAGGACAACAAATTGTTAGTTCCAATGGTAGCTTTTTGAATGGTATTGCCCAAGGATCTCAAGTTATTGACTAATCATAGTTGCAATCTTTGACAAATGATTAGGTGTTCTTTTTTTCTTATTTTATCCTTCACATTACTCCATCGCAGTATAAAAAGGATGCTCTTTATTAATTGCGTGTAAAAGTAAAGTAAAATAATTTATAGTATCTCTTAAACTAAGGTAGTCTTAAATTTAATTATAGTGATAATTAATATAACCCTACATTAGGGTATGATATAAATGACATAATGTGATGCATTCTAGAAGCAAACAAGTCTATATAGTACATCTCTTAAGATATGGTCTACCCTTATTGCCGTCTCATCATATCATTTGTTCATATTTGACCCTTAAAAGTCAATCTAGCATATGATTAATGCTTGTTAACTTTAGGACTAATATTTATATAAATTTATACGGTCAGAATTTTCCATAACATTTACTATCATCTATAATAATATTTAACTATAACTCTATAACAATCATCTTTTCTTTGAAATCTTATTATATATTAATAATTTTTCATTACGGCAGCAAAAAAATAATATATAAAAGACATCGTTATATTAAAAATTTGACTATAGTATAAATTATAAATATATACACACACTATTAACAGAGATCATAAATTGATTTTGATTTTCTCAGTTTCTAGACAGACTAATAGCTTGATTGGCCAAACTTTTAAAATCAACTTATTTTGAAAAATGCTTTTTCCAAAAGTGTTTTTGGTGAATAATGTGTTTGGCCAATTCATTTAAAAATACTTTTGAGCATCAATTAGTGTTTGACCAAGCTTTTAAATATGCTTTCAAGTGTATTTTCTCAAAAGTACTAAAAAAAAAGTTTTTGGCGAAAAAATATTTTTTTTAGCTTTTGAAAAACTGTTTCTGTTATTTCTCAGAAACACTTATTTTCTCTCAAAAGCTTGACCAAACGACAAACACCTCGCTTTTTTAAAAATAAGCACTTTTTGAAAGATAAACATCTTTGACCTCCCAAAAGCTTATCCAAAATGGCGATAAATGTACTCGACCTTTCTCTATGGTTGATTCCAAATATGAAACTATTTTTTCCTTAAAAAAATAGAAACTTCTAACCCACTTTATTATGGTCAATCTTTTTCTTCAATTGCAAATGTTTCAAATATAAAAGATCATCGTTTAACAACATTTTTTTTTTCAAATACATGTTAGACATTTCAAACCTTCAAATGTTTCTTTTTTCGGAGATTCGAAACTTCTTTTAATTAGTGTACTATAATATTTAACTATTATATTCAGTTCGATAAATAAAGTACATAATAATTAATTGATAGTAACGTAACATATTTGTTCAGTGGATTCTTGTACAACCTGTCGATAAGGAAATTATATGTTACTTATTATTAAATCCAACATCATTAATGAAAGAATTTTGTGGTGACAAAATCAGCTTGTTGGACATTTACGAGATACTCAATTTTTATTTTGTGCATTCAAATTATTAAAGGTGACAGATGTCATGGTCCAATGTTTCATCCCCTCTGTCCAACGAAGCATCTTAGCTGTCCTGAAAATAAGAAAAAACAAAATTATTACTAGTAACAGCCCGACAATGCATAACTTTAACAAAATTTAATTTATATGACAATACAAACGACTCAAACAAGATTCGCCATTCACATAATCTTTCAGACCTTTTGTTTTATCTTTAGCTCATTTTATGTATTTCATCCGTTCAATTTTACTTATACAATATACTAAAAATAAAGTTTTACTTTATTTGTCACTTTTAGCATATCAAAAGAATACATTTTTTCTTATTTTACCAATAATATTAATTATTCATTTTAAATTATTTTTCAAGTCTATTAAAACTATACACTAATTAATATGATTATCATGATAAATTATGCATTTCAATTATTATTTCTTAAGGGATGTGCAAAATCATTATTGAACAAGTAAAAATACACGAATAAAGAATTATATATTGGCCAAATTAATTTAGATACACATCACATTGACTCATTAAAAAAAGAAAGCTCCTTAATATCATAGGGTTTGTTCGTCTCGAAATTTGAGCAAAAAAATCACATCTATATGACCTTATAACAATTTAATATCGAGGGATACTGTTTGTTGGGGAATTTGACCTTCCAAGATTGTACGCTCGCATCACATCCCGCGATTTCTGGTGTCTATATGACCTTATAACAATCACATCATGTGTCTCCATCTATTAGATAGTCGGGCGCAAGTTAAAAGTCTGGATATCAAAAAAATTAAATAAAATATAAAATTAAAAAAAAAAAAAAGCTTTTGAAATGTGAGATTACGCCCAAGATATTTAAGATTCATTCTTTACAACTTCGAATATGGTGATTCGAGAGAAGCTCACACGTCTCCACCAAATAGGTGGAGCTTTGATTTTCTAGTAGTAGTCTATTTCCACGTATCATTAATCTGGTAAAGTTTAATATCAGTAGGTCCAAAATTCGAGTCGCATCCTTCTCATTTCAGTGTGTGGCAAAAAGCTATTGCAGGAGAAAAAAAATCTCCTCTTTTCTAGAGATTCATATCTGTCTAAAAATTTTCGAATCAAAGCATGAATATCCGCCATTAAAAAGGCACAATATTGTTGGAAATTTGCCTTTGGTGGGGAGGTACGTCCACCCATATTTAATGAATTGTTTGGTCCCTAGAGTTTCTAAAAAGTTGAATTTGGGAACGACGGAAGGCATAACGTTTCGCCTACCGTTGGAGTTGATTTTGGGGCTTTAGTGTGCATTAACCAGCCATTACTTGGTGATTAACTCCCTCCATTAATGACCATTACTTGGTGAATTACACCCTCCTTCAATGGCCATAAACAAAGCAATTACTTGGCAGTTTACTCCTCCTTCAATGGCTTTAAATGTACCATTTTCTTGCGATTGAGAAGTCCCCCTTATGCTATATATTGGAGCCTTTTAGGTTGAATTGTGTGGACAACATAAACACGAAAAACACACAAAAAGAAAATTTAAAAAACGAGACTACAATTTAATACACGAGACAAACAAGAGAACAATCGAAATTTTGTCCACAAACGGTGAACGAAGAAAACTCAATTCTTTTCCTTCCTTTTCTCGTTCTTCAAAGAAGTCGTTTCGTATTTATTTTTTCTTCGTCGGGATCAACCTATTTGTTTTGTAAATATATCGCGATTGACCCCCCACCCCAAGATAAATCCACCGGTTTCAAATCCAAATATCTTTTGATAATAGCTTTTTAATTGAATTTTCTTCTTGTTTAAACTTATATTAACTTTTCTATATATAAATTTTAAATTTAAAAATTTTAAAAATAGAGGAATTTATCTTGAAAAATGATACTTCCTCCGTCTCAATTTAAAGTGTTTTACTTTTCTTTTTGGTTTGTCACAAAAAGGGTGTTTCTTTTTCTATTTAGTAAGTTTTTAATCTAAAAAACAAGTTTAAACCACAAAATTTAAAAGACCCTACACGTCTTTAATTTAAGATCACAACATTTAAAAATCTCTTTTTATTTTTAAAATCATGTTAAATCAAACTAAAACACTTAAATTGGGACAGAGAGAGTAGAAAGAGACCACTCGAATGGGATGTAAAGTTGTACTCCCTGTGACTCAAAATATTTGTGATGTTTTTATTTTTAAAAGTCAATTTGATTAAATTTTAAAATTAAA
Organism: Anisodus tanguticus; assembly: GCA_034509755.1. Taxonomy (NCBI): domain Eukaryota; kingdom Viridiplantae; phylum Streptophyta; class Magnoliopsida; order Solanales; family Solanaceae; genus Anisodus; species Anisodus tanguticus. Next base: position 41,982,443 of record CM067560.1, on the reverse strand, counting down.
TTAAATTTTATTAATTTAATATTTTAAAATTAAAATTTAGATATTTGAAAACTATACGAAAAATACAATAAATGTCAATTCTTTTCATATTAATATAATAAAAAAAATATATCTTAAAATATTGATCAAAATTGATATAATTTAACTTTTAAAAAGCTTGATATGATAAATATTTTGAGATAGAGAGAGTATTAGCGTTTTACGTGCGAATATAATGCTCCAATTCAGGAATGTTCCAAAAAGTCACCTTCAGTGGCTAGTTGTAGAAGAAGAACAAAAGAGTAAGAGAGGTCTATAACCTTTCAAACTCTTTTTCCTCTTCTCTTTTATTTTTTATTCATTTTCACTTTATTTCCCCTAATTTCTCTTTCACCGCCATGGCTGCCGCCGCCGTCACCGGAGTTCAGATCCAGCAGAGTCGTAGGTTGCCAGATTTCCTTAACAGTGTAAACTTAAAGTACGTTAAACTAGGTTACCATTACTTGATCTCTAATTTACTAACTCTATGTTTAATTCCTGTAATGGCTGTGATATTAATCGAAGCTTCACAAATGAATCCGAATGATATTCTTCACTTATGGCAACACTTAAAGTATAATCTAGTTTCCATTATTATTTGTTCAACCGTTTTAGTTTTCGGATCCACTGTTTACATCATGACCCGACCCCGACCCGTTTATTTAGTTGATTACTCATGTTATAAACCTAATGATGAGCTTAAAGCTCCTTGTGAAAGGTTTATGCAGCATTCACGACTTACAGGTGATTTTGATGAGTCATCACTTGAGTTCCAGAGGAAGATTCTAGAACGTTCTGGCCTCGGGGACGAAACTTATGTCCCCGAGGCTATGCATCATCTTCCTCCGCAGCCTTCTATGCAGGCTGCTAGGGAAGAAGCTGAACAAGTTATGTTTGGTGCTTTGGATAAGTTGTTTGGTAATACGAATGTGAAACCTAAGGATATTGGAGTTCTTGTAGTGAATTGTAGTTTATTTAATCCCACTCCGTCGCTATCAGCTATGATTGTGAACAAGTATAAGTTGAGAGGTAATATAAGGAGTTATAATTTGGGAGGTATGGGTTGTAGTGCTGGTGTGATCGCGGTTGATCTTGCTAAGGATATGTTGCAAGTGCATAGGAATACTTATGCTGTTGTTGTTAGTACGGAGAATATTACTCAGAATTGGTATTTTGGGAATAAGAAGAGTATGTTGATACCGAATTGTTTGTTTAGAGTTGGGAGTGCTGCTGTTCTGTTGTCTAATAAGTCCGTGGATAGAAGAAGGGCAAAATATAAGCTTGTTCACGTTGTTAGGACACATCGTGGGGCTGATGATAAGGCGTTTCGTTGTGTTTACCAAGAACAGGATGATGCTGGGAAAACTGGGGTTTCTTTGTCAAAAGATCTCATGGCAATTGCTGGTGGAGCGCTTAAGATAAATATCACTACTTTGGGTCCTCTTGTTCTACCCATCAGCGAGCAGCTTCTGTTCTTTTCTACTCTGATAATTAAGAAAATATTCAATAAGCATGTGAAGCCTTATATTCCAGATTTCAAGTTGGCGTTTGATCATTTCTGCATACATGCTGGTGGAAGGGCTGTTATTGACGAGCTGGAAAAGAATTTGCAGCTGACACAGGTTCATGTTGAGGCATCTCGAATGACACTGCACCGCTTTGGAAATACTTCATCCAGCTCGATCTGGTATGAACTTGCATATACAGAGGCCAAAGGAAGAATGAGGAAAGGTAACAAAGTCTGGCAGATTGCATTTGGAAGTGGTTTTAAATGTAATAGTGCTGTTTGGCAGGCACTACGAAATGTAAAGCCTTCTCCCAATGGTCCCTGGGAGGATTGTATTGACAGGTATCCTGTAAAAGTAGTTTCATAACACGGAAAAATCATGATTAGGCGAGTTCAAGGTTATCTGTAGCTGCTTCAGTGTCGATGGCCTCTTTAAGTTACGTGTACTTCATGGTGCCTCTTTGCTTGAAGCTGAATGATGCTCTGCTTCCAAAAAAAAAATTCCTCTTTTTTTTTATTATATATATTCATGAATCAAGTATCATTTTTCGTTTTTATTTTCTTGGTTAGGGCCTTATGCTAATTTGTGTTGTACCATTTCAACCTTTTACTCCTATGACTCTATATATGTAGCAATTCCTATTTAATTTGTAGTTATCTTTCCTCGATGAACATATCTTCATGACTGAATTTATGAGTAGTGGATTCAAGTTGCTAACAGGCCTCTCTTATTTCTTATTGTCAGCCAATTGATTCCATAAATGGCATGCTCATCAATCCCTATTTATTTATCTATTTTACATACTTGATCATCCTCAAGAGTTCAGTCCATTAAGTCCTAAGAGAGAGTCCAGTTTATCTTTAGCTGACCTTAGGTGAGACAACATAGGGTTTGTGATTAACAGGACAATGTAGTTATAAAGATTTCTCAGTGTTGCCTGGTTGTGGAAGTTGTGTTAGTAATACTATCAAAATGCTTGGGTGTAACTATAAGGGAGATAGTCTGTATTTGGACTGCCGGTGACTGCGTATTTTAGAACTTGGGAATATTGTGTAGTTTGAAAGATCTGCAAACAACAGTTACATTTTTGCTCTCCAACGACGCATACAATTTGTTCGTTTAATTTTGGATTTTTGGGTTGTATGTGAGATATTCGCCTCACCTCTAGGTTTGGTTGGTCTACGATACAATTCGTTCATTCGATATTGAACCTACAGGCTTTTATGTAATTTCAAATCAGCATGTCGAAAAATTCAACTATGAGGCAGGGGATGCTGTGTAATGTATGGATTGATTGTAACCTTTGTTGAAAAGTTTAGATTATTTGCTTAATGAGGCAGCAGACATATAGATTCGTCCAAGTTTCTCAGCGTGAAGGCACCTCTTTGTTATTTTCCAAGAAGTTTCTTGGTTGGTGCATTTGATTTATTTATGTAGCATTAGCAATTACGGAGTACGCAATTACGGAGTACTTGCTTTCTATTTATAATAAATTGCTATATGTTGATCGATTCCTTTCATGACGTATAGAGATTGCAAATGATTTTAAGCTTGTATTTGGCATTAACTTGTGGCAATTGCAAACCGAAGATAGAGTGTCAAATCTTCTGCACTTCTTGATTATTTTTTTGGTACTTGCTTTCTCTCACCAAAGACTTACTCAACTGAAAAGAAATCATCTAATTTTTCTTTTGCCAAGATTTGGATTATTTTCACTCACCCGAATGAATATAATATAATGAGTACCTCTCAGCCTTTTAATTTCTGTGGCTGATGTTATAGAACAATGTGAAACCCAAAATTGGCTTTCTATTTCCTAAAGAGGCAGAAACTTTATGGTGGTGTTTCTCTGTCCAGGCATGATTCTGAGATCAGATTTGATTCTCAAAGGTGTCACTTGTGAGTTTTTTTAGAGGTAAAAACTTACCTGCATCAATGTTGAACTTTCTCCGTCCCCAAAATAAGTGTCTTTGATAGAAACCGTGTATATTTGTGAATATTTAGGTTACTTACCATATTTTGTAGAATTCTTGTACAAGTGTAATTAGGATATTAGTATTATAGTAGGAATACGATTTTACATATTTAGATATTGTAATTGTATGTATAGACCTCTTCATTAATGAAAATAATCAAGGGATTATTTCTTTCATGATATCAGAAGTCTAGGGCAAAATTTCCTTCTCCCAACTACACTTCCGCCTCCTAGCACCCTCGGAATCCGCGATTCCAACACATTTTTCTTCTAAAAAAATTCCTCTCTTCCCAATTTCTCTTCCTAATCCCTAATTCTCCTCTTGTTCTTTCATTATGTCTACCTCAAAGAACATGTTTCATCCCGCCCTTACAGTCTCCAACATCAAGAACCACATCCATATCGTTCTTGAGATGGAAAACGTACAATACGTGACGTGGGCAGAATTATTTAAAGTTCACGCACGCTCGCATCAAGTCCTTCACCACATCATCCCCGCGGATACAGGCAAGGAGAAGGTGTCTACCGCCATGATGACCCTGTGTTTTGGACGACTCTTGATGCTACCGTACTCCAATGGATATATTCCACTATCTCTACGGACCTTTTGCAGACGATTATTGAACCCGACTCCACGGCGATGGACACTTGGAATAGGGTGTGTGATATATTCAAAGATAATCAAAATTCTTGTGTCATCACTCTTGAGCAGGAATTCTCCCATGTTACTATGGAGGATTTTTCGAATGTCTCAGCTTATTGTAAAAGCATGAACGGATCAACTCAAGAACATTGGTGCGCCCGTCACGAATGATCGTCTTGTTCTTCAGATGGTTGTCGGCCTATTCGAGGCCTTAATGGTGTTGGGACTCTTCTTCATCAAAGCAACCTTCTTCCTCCGTTTTATCAAGCTCGGTCTATGCTCATCCTTGAAGAGGCGGGGTTGGCTAAAAATGCCGCAACTGGAGCAACTTCCGCCATGATGGTTGCCTCGCCACAAAATTCCTACTCTTCATCTTCTTCGGCTAATTCCACTCCACATTGGAACAACGGGGTGGAAAACGGGGTTAAAATCGAAAGTCCGACGGGAAAGGCGGAGGCGGCAACGTTGGTGGCAGCAGTGGTCATGGTGGCGGCGGCAAGGGGCAATCGCAGCTTGGGCCAAGGAAGTAGGCCAACAATGTCGTTGGCCAGTAGGCCTGGCAGTGGCCCAACTGGCCTAGTTACCCATTTCCAGCAGTTTACTTAGCGAATTGGGCCAGCCAGCAGAGGCCCAATTCGCAGTAGTTTCAGTCTAGTCAAACGGCTGTTGGGCCTTGTCAGCAAGCCTTCACAGTTGCGGGCCCAGCAGGAGTTCCGACACCTACGGATATCGAGGCCGCGATGCATACACTTGGATTAAATCCCCCGGACACAAATTGTTACATAGACACCGGAGCCATTTCTCATATGACGTCCGTGCAAGGTAATCTCTCGTCTTATTTCAATTTGAGTAAAAATCATGGCATAATTGTTGGTAATGGAAATTTAATTCCAATTAGTGGTTATGGTCACACAAATTTGTCCCCCCCCCCCCCCCACATCCACATCTCGTCATAAAAAATGTCCGTCATGCCCCTCACTTAATTAAAAATTTGGTGTCTGTCCAAATTGGGTTTCTGTTAACTTTGACCCTTTTGAATTTTCTGTAAAGGATTTCAAGACGGGGATACCTCTAATGAGGTGTAATAGTCGGGGAGAGCTTTATCCAATCACTACCACCACCATTTCCACGAGTCAAGTCACACCTTCCACATTTCCATCTCTTGCTCCTTCCTTGTGGCATACCCATTTGGATCATCCGGGGTCGTATATTATTTCTTCTCTTAAAAATAATAATTTCATTGATTGTACGAGTACGCTTAGTACTCATATTTGTCCTTCTTGTCCTCTAGGAAAACATGTTAGATTACCGTTTGTCGCCTCTACTTCTAGTACATTGATGTCTTTTGACATTATTCATAGTGATTTATGAACATCTCCCGTTTTGGAGTTCTTTGGACCATCGTTATTATGTTTTATTTTTGGATGATTATTCTAATTTTTTGTGGACCTTTACTTTGTCTAAAAAATCTCAAGTTTTTCCACATTCTTAAAATTTATAGCTTTCATCCGTATCCAATTTGCACGAAAAATTTAAAACATTCAATGTGATAATGGTGGGGAATATGATAATGGGCCATTTCGGGAATTTTGTGACACTCATGACATATCTTTTCGGTTTTCTTGTTCTCATACGCCCTCGCAAAATGGGAAGGCCGAAAGAAAAATTCATATCATTAATAATATTGTCCGAACCTTACTAGCCTATGCTTTATTACCCCATCTTTTTGGCATCATGCGTTACAAATGATGACCTACCTCCTTAACATTCTCCGTAACAAAGATTTAGCATATCAATCCCCACTTAAATTTCTTTACATTAAAGATCCCTCGTATTCTCATCTTAGAGTGCTTGGGTGCTTGTGTTATCCATTTTTCCGTCCACTACAATTAATAACTTCAAGCTCGGTCTACCGCTTGTGTATTTTTGGGTTTTCCGTCTAATCATCGTTGTTACAAATATTTTGATTTATCTTCTAATAAAATCATTATTAGTTGCCATGTTATTTTTTATGAAACCCAATTTTCATTTGCTCAAGTGTATAAATATGTGTCGAGTGCTTATAATTTTTTGGACAATGCTCCCTCCCCGTATATTCTACAACAGTGGGCCCAAACAATCTCGACAATGTTCCAGACACTCAGCCCGGTTCGAGACCCGGCCCAATGGCGATCTTGGCCCAATTTCTAGTTCTGAGATAGTCCAGTTTCTGGCCCAGACTCTCGGACTAGTCTCGGTCCAGTTTCTGGCCCAAAATTTTCTACTTCTTCTCCGAGTCGTCAACAAACCGCTATTGGACCGGCATGCCCACTACCTGCTAGCCAGTCCACCATTGACCCAATAATTACCCAAATTCCGTCAAATTCTATCTCAAGTCAAGGGCCCGTTACACGTAGCCAACATAGTATTTTTAAATCAAAACAATATTTAAATATTAATTCTAATGTCATTAAATCACCCCTACCACGTAACCCAGTGTTTGCCCTTCATGACCCGAATTGGAAAATGGTCATGGTTGACGAATATGATGCTCTTATTGAAAATAAGACGTGGGATTTGGTGCTCTATCCACCTGGTGTTAATATTATTTGGTCTATATGGATTTTTACTCATAAAGAAAATTCTGACGTATCTTTTGAGAGGCATAAGCCCCGTCTTGTAGGTAATGGCAAAACACAACAGGTTGGCGTACATTGTGGAGAGACATTTAGTCCGGTGGTCAAATTGGCAACTATTCGCACTGTGCTTAGTCTGGCTCTCTCGAAAGCATGGCTTATTCATCAACTGGATGTGAAAAATGCTTTCTTACACGATGATTTTAAGGAGACATTATACATGTATCAACCTTGGGTTTTAAGGACCCAATTATCCTCACCATGTCTGTTTGCTGAAGAAGTCCTTATATGGGATTAAGCAGGCGTCACTGGCTTGTTATAAGAGGTTTGCAGATTATGTGTCTTCTATTAGGTTTTCTCACAATAAGTCTGATCATTCTCTGTTCATCTATCGTCGTGGTACTTCTCTAGCATACATTCTGTTATATGTGGATGATATTATTTTGACTACCTGCTCTGATAATTTGCGCAAGTCTATCATGACCCTTCTCAGTTCAAAATTTGCTATGAAAGACTTGAGTTATTTTTTGGAAATAGATGTCACTCGTCATGAAGGTGGTCTATTTTTATCACAGGAAGGATGCGGCTGAGATTATTGAGAGAGTTGGCATGTCATCTTGTAAGTCCTCTTCTACTTCGATGGATACCAAACTAAAGCTAAGTGCTACGTCTAGTACACCATATGAGGATCTCACCCATTATCGTAGTCTTGCAGGGGCTATTCAGTATCTTATATTCATAAGACCAGCTATTACTTATGCAGCTCAACGGGTGTGTTTATTTATGCATGATCGCGGATTGAGCATATGCATGCGCTCAAACACATTATACGATACATATATGACAAACTTGATTATGGGTTGCATTTATATCCATCATTCGTCTCTACTCTCGTATCTTATACAAATGCTGATTGGGGTGGATGTCCAGATATCAGACGTTCAACTTCTGGTTATTGTATGTTTCTTGGTGATAACTTGATCTCTTGGTTGGCAAAATGCTAGGCTAATTTATTGTGATCCAGTGCGGAGGCCGAGTATCGAGGCGTAGCCAATGTGGTGTCTAAGTCATGTTGGCTGCGTAATCTTTTATTAGAGCTTCACTTTCCTATTCAGAAAGCTACTTTGGTCTACTATGATAATCTGCCCAAGTCTATCGTGTTCCTTCTCAGTTCGTAATTTGCTATGAAAGACTTGGGGGCCTTGAGTTATTTTTTGGATATAGTTGTCACTCGTCATGCAAGTGGTCTATTTTTATCACAGAAGAAGTATGCGGCAAAGATTTATGAGAGAGCTGACATGTCATCGTGTAAGTCCTCTTCTACTCCGGTTGATACCAAACCGAAGCTGAGTGTTAATTCTAGCATACCATATGAGGATTTCACCCACTATCGCAGTCTTGCAGGGGCTCTTAGTATATTACTTTCACGAGGCCTGATATTACTTATGCGGTGCAGTAGGTGTGTTTATTTATGCATGATCCGAGGGACGAGCACATGCATGCGCTTAAACACATCATACGGTACATACAGGCACACTTGATTATGGCTTGCATTTATATCCATCATCTGTCTCTACTCTCGTGTCTTATACAGATGCGGATTGGGGTGGATGTCCAAGATATCAGACGTTTGACATCTGGTTATTGTATGTTCATTGGTGATAATTTGGTCTCTTGATCCGCAAAATGTCAGGCTACTCTATCGCGATCCAGTGCGGAGGCCGAATATCGAGAGGTAGCCAATGTAGTGTCTGAGTCATGTTGGCTACATAATCTTCTATTGGAGCTACACTTTCCTATTTAGAAAGCTATTTTGGTCTACTGTGATAATGTTAGTGCAGTCTATCTCTATGGGAATCCGGTCCAACATCAGCGCACTAAACATATCAAGATGGATATTCACTTTGTTCGCCAAAAGGTAGCTCGTGGACAAGTACGTGTCTTACATGTCCATTCAAGGTATCAAATTGCTTACATATTTACTAAGGGTCTTCCCTTGGTTCTTTTTGAAGATTTTAGGGACAGTCTCAACATACGACAAACGCCCGCTATGACTGCTGGGGTATGATAGAAACCGTGTATATTTGTGAATATTTAGGTTACTTACCATATTTTGTAGAATCCTTGTACGAGTGTAATTAAGATATTAGTATTATAGTAGGAATATGATTTTTCATATTTAGAGATTGTATATTGTATATATAAACATCTTCATTAATGAAAATAATCAAGAGATTATTTCTTTCAGTCGTTTTAGCGAAAAATATTATCCTGAAACAATTGTCGCTTTAGGAATTCAGGACAACTAGTAATTGTTTTCAACTATATTCTTAAATTTACGAATTATTTCTTCTTAATCATGCTCAATTCTCATAAAACATCTAGTAATAAATAGGAGCAACTTAATAAATGATACTTTGTATTCATTATTTTCGTAATGAGCGTGAAAAAAACTAAAACAACACTTATTTTGAAATGGCGGGAGTACATGATAGTGTATGTACATGTATTTCTATCACTTAACCATACTTAATTAACTAAAGGCAAGCACATTTTTATTATATTAAATTACTTAATCATAGTAAGTGGAAACAACCTCTTGCAGAAATGTGAGGTAAGACTGCGTACAATAGATCCTTTTATCATTCGGTTTTTCTCCGAACCCCGCACATAAGGGGAGGTTAATGCATCGGATTGCCTTTTTTTTTATAGTAAGTTGAGTTGGTTTGATGTAAATATGCCATATTTACCTTTATAGAGTGGCACAAAATTGAATTAAAACAAAGGAAATGAAAAAAAGAGGAAATATAATCTCAGGGTCCGCTGGGTCATACTTTGGACTGGTGGATATTTAATTTTATTGGCTTTTCAATTCTGGCAGGCAGCTAAGTTCAAATGATTGGAACAAACAGTTATGCTGGTACTGTAGATTGCATTGATCTCTTAATAAATGGGGAATGACAATTTATTAAAGATACAGCAGCCAAAAAGGTCAACAAAGCAAAGCTTTTATTGTATCATTACCTAATCTTAGATTATGACGACTTAGTTCTAAGGGATTTTGGATATATCATCATGAAAACGACCGGTGAACAGGCAGCAAAAAAGTGGAGAACCTCTTCAATTAGAAATTATCATAAAAGAAAAAAAGAGTTTAATGTATATACACGTCAATGTAAATAATTTTTTATACTAATAAGTCATCTAAAGAATATCTACATGTAAGTCTTTTCAAAATGCGGGATTTGATAATCTTGAAAATAAGGGATGTTAACTGCTGCCACATGTAAAAGTAACATAAAATTTTCTTAGACATATGATATATATAACTTAAATCCTTATAAAGAAAGAGAGGAAAGGTGAATGTGTCCTGCAATTCAAGTTGAAAATGGAGGTATCTATGTTATATAGTTAAATTAACAAACATTGAACACACATTTCTCATGAAAGTAAATGTGACAAACTACTAAAGATCACATGTTATATAGTTAAATTAAAGATGCTTGAAAATGTACTCTAATCGATAGAGAATACATTTATATTCTTCATATATTCTATAATTATTATTTTAGTTTAATTATGTAAAGTAGATATTTTTATGCAATTAGAATTGTAATTGTAAACACCTATATATATTGCATTAATGAAAAGACGTCAAATAAGGAGAATTACACAATTTTACATTGTATCAAAAGTCAAACCATAACCTCCTCACAAACCCTAAATCTGGCGCCCCCCTCCCTTTTCCTTTTCACGTCGCCGGCGGCTTATGTCCACGGCTTCTACTGCCTCTTCCTCCTCCACCCACGATACACATCATCCTCCTCCCTCCTCCAAACACCTTTCATTCGGCCTTTGCCGTGATCAATATCAAAAATGTTATCCCTTTAATTCTTGATCAAGAGGATGGACAATACTCATCGTGAGTTGAACTATTTCAAATACATGCATGTGCTTACAACGTCCTTAATCACATCGATGCCACCACCCCCCATCCACCCGACGTCGACAACCCAACATGGAAGCGGCTCAACGCAATTGTCAAACAATGAATATATGGCATCATATCCAAGGATTTACTTCATACTATTATGAAGACAGGTGTTTCGGCTCATGAATTATGGACGAGGCTAGAGGAAATCTTTCAAGACAACAAACATACACGTGTTGTGTATCCGGAGGAACAATTTAACAACATCTGTCTTGAGAACTTTGCTAACATGTCAGACTATTGTAATCAACTAAAATTAGTTGCTGATCAATTATCTAATGTTGGTAATCCGATTTCCGAAACAAAGATGGTCTTGCAACTCATTAATGGTTTATCGAAAGGTGAGTATTGCGACGATGATCTAACAAGTTGATCCCATCACTAGCTTCAACAAGGCCCGATCACAATTGATATTGGAAGAGACTAGACGAGCCAAACAAGACAAACATAATCAGAAGGCGTTGGTAGTTGATGCACCGTCGACCACTATTGTACCTGTTGGACCATCGCAACATGCGGACCATCAAAATTAGCGTGATGGCCGAGGCGGTAGCAAGGGCCGAGGCCGCGGTAGTAGAGTAAGAGATCGTGGAGGCCGGTCCAATTCCGGTGGACAGCCACGGCAGGCCCAGTCCCCTTCTCCGTGGGCTAGCCCAATACCGTGGCCTAGCCCAATACCGTGCCCATACCTTGGAAATTGGGCCTCCCCCCGTGCCTTTACCCAATTGCCCCGGCCCAAAACACGGGTCCACATCCAACACCGAGCATACTAGGCCATCTTCCAGGCCCACGCGACACGGGTCAATCGCACTAGGCCTACTTTACTACGGCCCAACAACAACAACATGCATACAGTCTTATGACCCCTACCGAACTGAGTCAGGCATACAACACTATGAATCTCCAGCAGCCCAACGACACATGATACATGGATACGGGTGATATATCCCACCTCACTCGTGACTGGTAATCTCTCTCAACTATTTAATTTGAACAATCCCCAATTTATTTTGGTCGGAAATGACAATCGCATTCCAATTCAAGGCTATGTCACCACTCAAACACCACCACCTCACCCTCTCTTTACTCTAAAAATGTCCTATATGCTCCTAACATCATTAAAAATATAATCTCTGTTAGGTAATTTGCTAGTGACAATTCTGTATCTATTGAGTTTGACCCTTTTGGTTTTTCTGTGAAGGACCTACATATGTGGACAACTCTTACGAGATGCAATAGTGTGGGGGACCTATATCCTTTCTCATCCAATTCTACTGCAAGTGTCAATCCACCAACCTCTCTAGCTGTAATCTCTCCATCAACTTGGCACAGTAGACTCGGGTACCCGGGAGCACCAGTTTTTAATTTTCTTAGAAGTCAGAATTTCATTCAATGTAATAAAGGGAAATTTACCCACACCTTCTACTCTTGTCCTTTAGGAAAGAATGTTAGACTTTCTTTTCAATCATCATTAAGTGTAACTTTTTCTCCATTCATGCAGATTTATGGACATCTCCCATTACTAGCAAATGTGTCACAAATATTATGTGGTATTTTTGAATGATTTCTCTCATTTTCTTTGGGTTTATCCTCTAAAATATAAGTCCCAAGTTTACACATTTTTTCTTGAATTTCAAGCATATGTTAAAAAACAATTTGAGAAGACCATCAAAACGTTTCAATGTGATAATGGTCGTGAGTTTGACAATTTCCCATTTCATAAATTTTGTGCGGACAATGGCATGGTGTTTCGATTTTCTTGTCCCCATACCTCGCCTCAAAATGGTAAAGTCAAAATAATATTGCGCACCATCAACAATAAGATCCGTATTATGCTCTTTCATACTTCCATCCCCCTCCTTTTGGGTCTACACATTGCATATGGCAGCATACCTTCTTAATATATTACCAACGTGTACTCTTCAAAACAAAACTCCAACTGAAATTCTCTTCCGTCGGATCCCTTTTTATGGTCACCTTCGGATTTTTGGTAGTCTATGCTACCCGAATCTCGCCTCCACGACCCTCAATAAATTATCACCTAGGACTACTCCTTGCATTTTCTTAGGTTTTCCGTCAAATCATAGGGAGTACTTATGCTATAATTTATCCACAAATAAAATCCTAGTCTCTCGCCATGTCACATTCAATGAGAACATGTTCCTATTTGCAAACGTTCAAAAATTTCAAGTCACTGACTACGACTTCCTTGATGATTCGAACACTTCCCCTCTCATTAGAAATGTAATACATGAAGCTAGGAGTCCGGCTCAATGCCCACTGCCCTTGCAAGCTTTCCCGTCGACCACCCCATGCCCCCGTCACTGCCCCACAACCCACTGCCCCCGTCACTGCCCCACAACCCACTGCCCCCGCCACTTCCCCACTGCCCCCGGTCCCTATTACTACACACCGCATGGAAACCCGTGGCCAACACGAGATTTTTAAATTAAAAGTCGCTTTAACCTATCCACTCAAACTATCTCACCTCTACCTAAAAATCCAAAATTTGCCAAGCTTGACCCAAATTGGAATGCGGCCATGCATGAGGAATTTGATGTGCTCACTACACATCACACTTGGGATCTTGTCCCGAAACCAGAGGGGGTCAATGTGATTCGTTGTATGTGGTTATATCATCACAAATTCAGAGACAGTGGTGAGCTTGAACGTCATATGGCGAGACTTGTGGCAAATGGCACGGGACAACAAGAGAGAGTTGATTGTGGTGAGACCTTCAGTCCAGTAGTTAAACCTGCCACCATTCGTATTGTTTTGAGCATTACTATGGGCAAGAATTGGCTGATTCATAAACTTGATGTGAAAAATGCGTTCTTACATGGGGATTTGAAAAACCGTCTATATGTATAAACCATCTGGCTTTGTGCACCCATCGACTCCTCAACATGTCTATTGTCTTCGAAAGTCACTTTATGGCTTAAAACAAGCCCCTCGAACTTGGTATGAGCGATTTTCCATCTACAGATCGGGTTCATGTGCAATAAAAGTGATAATTCACTTTTTATTTTTCATCGAGGTAATGACACTGCATACCTTTTGCTCTATGTGGATGACATTGTCCTGATTGCCTCCTCTAATGTGCTAAAAAAATGAGATCATCACATTGCTCAAATCCGAATTTAACATGATGGACTTGGGTAAGTTGAGTTATTTCTTGGGGATTTTCGTGACCGGATCCCATAATGCAATGTTCCTATGTCAACGTAATTATGCCAAAGAGATTGTTTACAATGCAGTAATGAAAATAAAGCTAAAATGGAAAATCTTTGCAAGATGTCGCAAGATCACACCTACTCCGGTCGACTCAAAGTCGAAGCTCAAATGTGGAGGCGATATTTTTTCATCGGCCAATGATGGGGATCAAAAGAGTAACTAAAAGAAATGAAAAAAAGCGGGCCCCGATCCTTCTCTTTATATCGACCCGGTTCGGAATAGAGGAAATTCGAATAAAAGGTTTTTTAAAAAACTTCAATATCTTATCTTCACTAGGCCCGATATTGCCTATGATGTTCAACATGTGTGATTGTTCATGTATGCTCCTGGGCCGAAAAAATGGGAGTTTGGGTCGAAATTGTTTTGGGTTGGGAAATGAAATGAGTTATGGGTTTAAAACATAAAAGGGGTTTTAATATTAAAAAATGCATTGAAGAGAAAAAAAATGTAAATTATAAAAAATAAGAATATAACTATGCTTAATGCTTGATAAAAAATGGAAATGTGATGCCATTTTGCGAAAAAATAAATAACATAGAATATTATGGATAAAACCTCTTATATTAAAAAATACCAAATAAAATCTCTTAAATAGGGAGCCTCACTTTACCGCTCTTAAATGTATCATTCGGTACGTTAAGGGTACTCTTAACTATGGATTACATCTTTATCTATCTGCACCGACTAGGCTGGTATCATATACGGACGTCGATTGGCGCGGCTGTCCCAACACATATTGATCTACTTCCGGCTATTGTGTATTTTTGGGTGTTAACCTCATTTCGTGGTCTGCAAAATGGCAAGCCACGCTTTCCTGTTCGAGTGCAGAATCAGAATATAGAGGCGTTGTGAACGTTGTTGCCGAAACTTGTTGGCTCAGAAACCTCCTTCTAGAGCTGCATTGTCCCTTATGTCAGGCATCTATTGTCTACTGTGATAATGTATCTGCTGTTTACATGTCTCATAACCCGGTTCAACATCAGCGAACCAAACATAATGAAATGGATATTCATTTTGTTCGTGAGAAAGTTGTCATGTGTCATGTTCGGGTGTTATATGTTCCTTTTAACTATCAGTACACAGATATATTTACTAAGGGCTTCCTCGGCATTTGTTCCTTGACTTCAGATTCAGTCTAAGCGTCGACCTCCTCTCCGACTGAGGGGGTGTGATAGAGAATACGTTTATATTCTCCATATATTCTGTAATTATTATTTTGGTGTAATTATATAAAGTAGATATTCTCATACAATTAGAATTGTAATTATAAACACATATATATATATTGAGAAGACTCCAAATGAGGAG
The DNA here is from genome assembly GCA_034509755.1 of Anisodus tanguticus. NCBI lineage: Eukaryota > Viridiplantae > Streptophyta > Magnoliopsida > Solanales > Solanaceae > Anisodus > Anisodus tanguticus. Next base: position 41,967,151 of record CM067560.1, on the reverse strand, counting down.
AATTACACAATTTTGCACTAATAAACAGGGAAAAGGAAACAACTGTTCTGGTCCCCTAAATAATAATGGTGTCATTCATAATGAGACAAGGACGTAATTCTTTGATATTATGTATCTCTCACTGAAAAGTAATGTTGTTAAATTCTTACTTAAATCGTGCCGAAGTCTTGAAGCTCAGTAAAGTCAGGTTATGCGCTTCACCTCATCCAATTTGTAGTTTGGTATAGGCATTGAGATGTTAAATCCTATGCAACTTCAGTGACGTATGAGTTCTATCAAGACACAACAACATATACATTTTATCCAAGTAATTTTGTTTTGTGTTTATAGTTATCACTTACAACTGTTCATTTCCATTGTTAACAAAAAAAATTAAATTTTCATTTTCATAATATTTTATATATGAGTTTATTACAATTAAATATAACTAATTAATTACTGGTTTAAACTTTGTGCGGATTTGAATGCCTCCATACTCATTAGGCAACGTTTCATTCCAAAGATGGAATAGAAAAACATAAACACATTTAACATATATAATTAATACAGTTAATTAAAAAATTGGAGAGAGGAATTTAAGACCTAAACTTATGATACCATGAAAGAAATAATCTCTTGATTATTTTTATTAATGAAAGAGTATATATACAATTTATAATTTTCATAATAGGAAAATTCTATTTCTATTCTAATCCCAAAACCATATTCTACTTGTACAAGGATACTACAATTATGGCAAGTATACATTGCTAATTATATACAATTAATACAAACTATTTTGTTACAATAAATAAGATATACATGGTGAGACAACCGTGTATACTTATGTTAATTATCACACCGCCGCAGTCATAGCGGACGGTTTTCGTACGCTGAGATTGTCCCTAAAATCTTCAAAAAGGATCGAGGGAAGACCGTTGGTAAAAATGTCTGCAATTTGATACCTGGAAGGGACATTGCAGACGCGTACTTGTCCACGAGCTACATTTTCGCGAACAAAGTGGATATCCATCTCTATATGCTTAGTGCGTTGGTGCTGAACCGGATTACCAGAAAGGTAGATGACACTAACATTATCACAATAAACCAAGATAGCTTTCTGAATAGGACAATGAAGCTCTAACAGAAGATCACGTAACCAACAGGATTCAGAGACCACATTGGCTACCCCTCTATACTCGCCTTGACACTAGAGCGTGATAAAATCGGTGACGCTTTGCAGACCATGAGGCAAAGTTATTATTACTAAAAAACATACAATAGCCAGACGTAGAACGTCTGGTGTCTGGACAGTCACCCCAATCAGCATATGTATACGAGACAAGTGTAGACGTCGACGAAGGATATAAATATAAGCCATAGTCAATTGTCCCCTAGATGTATCAAATAATGCGTTTGAGCGCATTCATATGTTCAACCCTGGGATCATGCATAAACAAGCACACCTGATGTACGGCATACGTAATATCTGGTCTCGTGAAAGTAAGATACCGAAGAGCTCATGCAAGACTGCAATATCGGGTTGGATCCTTGTAAGGGGAGCCTGCCGCAACACCAAACTTGGGTTTAGCATCAACTGGAGTGGAAGTAGACTTGCATGAGGACATACCAACTCGCTTCAATGATCTCAGCTGCGTACTTACGCTGTGATAAGAATAACCCACCTGCATGACGAGTGACAGCAATCCCCAAAAAGTAACTCAAGGGCCCCAAGTCTTTCATAGCAAACTCAGAATTGAGCATTGTCATGATAGACTGGCGTAATGCATCAGAATCGGCAGTCAAGATAATATCATCCACATATAATAGTATATAAGCCAGAGAAGAACCACGATGATATATGAACAACGAATTATCAGACCGGTTGTGAGAGAACCCAATAGTCGAAACATAGTCTGCAAACCTCTTATACCAAGCCGTAGAGACTGCTTAAGCTCATACAAGGACTTTTTCAACAAACAGACATGATGAGGATATTTGGAATCCCTAAACCCCAAGGGCTGATGCATATAGACTGTCTCCTTGAGATCACAATGTAAGAAATCATTCTTCATATCTAACTGATGAATGGGACATGCTTTCGAAAGAGCCACGCTCATCACAGTGCGAATGGTAGCCGGCTTAACCACCGGACTAAACGTCTCACCACAATCCACACCAATCTGTTGAGTCTTACCATCACCTACAAGACGAGTCTTATGCCTCGCAAAAGAACCGTCAAAATTGTCCCTATGAGCAAAAATCCACATAGACTAAAATAATATTAACACCAGATGGATGGGGCACCAACTCCCATGTCTTATTAGCAATAAGAGCATTATATTCGTCGGTCATAGCAATTTTCCAATTCGGGTTATTTAAAGAAGACACAGGATTACGGGGTAAGGGTGATTTAAGAACATTAGAATGTAAATTAAAATGTCTTTTTGGTTTAAAAACACCCCGTTGACTACGAGTGGCCGGTCTATGACTCGGTGGAGAATTGGGTGGATTTCGGGAACTACCGGGACACGTGATGGACCGTCCAACAGGCAGTGGGCCTACTAGCCCATTACTAGAATCATGTGATGGTAATGGGTTGGAACCCGTCACTGAAACAATGGCGGTAATGGGCTAGGAATCTGACCCAATTACCGTCGGCGGCCCGATTACGGACCGGATATATTCCTGGAACGGAGTGGGGCCGGCGGTCGTGGGTCCGTTAGTGGATTTGGGGTGCGGGACACGTCCAAAAAATGGTGAATAATATACGGGGATATACCATCATCCAAAAAATTATATGAACTAGGCACGGGATTACTAACCTTAGCAAACGGAAATTGAGATTCATCAAAATTACATTGCGACTAATGATGATTTTATTAGATGATAAATCAAAATATTTGTAACCACAATGATTGACGGAGGATAACCCAAAAACACACAAGGGGTAGACCGGGCCTGAAGTTTGTTAATTGTGGTGGACGGAAAGAGTGGATAACTCAAGCACCCAAAGACCCCAAGATGTGAATACGAAAGAGTCTTATTATATAAAATTTGAAGAGGGGACGAATATGTCTAACCTTTGGAAGGAAGAATGTTAAAAAGATATATAGCCATTTGTAGAGCATGATACCAAAAAGAAGGGGGTACGGAAGCATAAATCAATAAAGTTCGGACAATGTTATTAATGGTACGAATTTTGCATTCGGCTTTCCCATTTTGTGAAGACGTATATGGGCAAGAAAAATGAAAATTGATCCCATTATTAGCACAAAATTCCCGAAACACCCTATTGTCATATTCTTTTCTATTATCACATTGAATATTTTTTATTTTCCGTTCGAATTGGGTTTTAATGAATGCTCTAAATTTTAAGAAGGTGGAAAAACTTGAGATTTTTTCGCTATCGGAAAAGTCCATAAAAACATAGAATAATCATCCAAAAATAGAACATAATACCGATGACCCAAAGAACTAAGAACAAGAGACGTCCATAAATCGCTATGAATAATATCAAATGACATTAAAGTATGAGAATTAGAGTCTACAAATGTCAACCTAGTCATTTTTCCTAAAGAACAAGATTGACAATTAGGAGTACTACGCGTACCTTACATGAAATAAAATTATTTTTATCTAAGGAAGACAAAATAGACGACCCCGGATGACCAAGACGAGCATGCCACAAGGAAGGAGCAAGGGCTGCAAAAGCGGATGACAAGGCTAAACTCGAGAGACCGGAACATGGCGTGATAGGATAAAGATCTCCCCTACTATCACACCTCATGAGAGGACTCCCCGTCTTGAAATCCTTCACAAAAAAACTCAAACGGATCAAATTCAATAGACACGGAATTATCAATGGTGAATTTTCGGACATACACTAGATTTTAATTAATTTGGGGGCATGAAGGGTATTTTTCAAGATAAGGGGTGGATGGAGGGGAGACAATATTTTATGACCATAACCACAAATTGGAATAGAATTACCATTACCAACAATTATGCCACACGGGTTGCTCAAATTGGAATAAGACGATAGAGTACATTGATCGGATGCCATGTGGGTAGTGGCTCCGGTGTCCATGTACCAATTCGGTCTGGTGGCGTTAAACCAAGTGTGTGCATAGCAGATTCAATGTCGGTTCGAGTGGGGCCCACTGCGTGATGGGCCTACGGAGGCCGGTGCCCAAGTACACTTGCTTGCTGCCCTAGCCTAGAAGAATTTCGGAAACCTGCTGGGCCAGAATTAATGGGCCAGGCTACATTGGGTCGTGACTGTTGCTGAGTAGCCCAACTGCTGGGCGTTGTAGCTGGAGGAAAATAGGGGCTGCTGGGCCACTGCCCACGGCTAGGGAGCCCAAGGTTGGGACCAGCTGGGTTGTGGCCCATTGCCGTAGGGACGGGGCCTACTGCCACGGTTACCATTGCCGCGTTTGCCCCCGCGATTTTTTCCATTATTTTTTCGACTATTTTTGCCGCCCCCGTGAGGACGGTTTTGGTTCGAATTATCAATGAACCCTTGAGAATTGGTGGAGGACGTCATCATGACCATGGGACTAGCACTTGTAGCCGCCTTTTTAGCCAAATTGGCTTCTTCCAAAGTAAGCATGGAGCGAGCTTGATAGAACCTCGGGAGAGGATTACTTTGACGAAAGATAGTTCCAACGCCACAATAGGTCTCGGATAGTCCATCAACCATCTGCAGGACAAGATGATCTTCACTAACGGGCGCACCAACGTTGCGGAGTTGGTCCGCCAATTCTTTCAAATGTTTGCAATATGTTGAAACGTTTGGGAAATTTTCCATATTGACGTGGGAAAATTCCTACTCAAGGGTAACATCACGAGAATTCCGATTATGTTGGAATATATCACGTAGTATATCCCAAGTAGACTTCGTCGTAGCGTCATGCTCAATACTCGTTTGCAAAAGGTCGGTAGAAATAGTGGAGTAAATCCACTGAAGAACAGTAGCATCAAGGGTTGTCCATAACTTAGGATCATCCTCGGGTTTGGTCACCTCCGTATCCGTTGGAGCTGCGGGGATAATATGATGAAGAACTTCATGCGAGCGTACGTGAACTTTGAACAATTCTGCACACGTCGCGTATTGGACGTTTTCTATAGCAACGCAAGACATTATATAGGGATTGAGAAGAAAAAATTGGGAAGAGATGAGAGACCGTCAGACATGAATTTCGAGAAAAGAGGCTCGAAATTGGAGGGATTGTCGACAGAATTTTGAGAAAATTGGAGAGAGAAATTTAAGACCTAGACTTTTGATACCATGAAAGAAATAATCCCTTGATTATTTTCATTAATGAAAGAGTATATACAATTTACAATTTCCATAATAGGAAAATCATGTTCTTATTTTAATCCCAAAACCCTATTCTACTTGTACAAGGATCCTACAATTATGATAAGTATAAAATATTAATTATATACAATTAATACAAACTATTTTGTTATCATAAATAAGATATACACAACTGTCTATATTTATGTTAATTATCAGTTGCAAATTTGTCTGCTTGACGACATTTCTTAGAATCTCTCTATCAAATTCACCATGTAGAATGCTTTCTTATTATTAGTCAATTATTTCAATATTGACCATGTAGTCGCTATAATAAAATATTGTAGCAAGTAACTACATCGGTATTATATACTAATCTTATTTAAGATAAATAATAGCGAGTTATAATTAACACCAAAATAGAAAACATATACTTGGACATCAATTTTGAACTATGATTTCTTGGTTAAATGATAATCTTCGTCATAAAAAAAGAAAATTAATAAAAAATAAGACAATTATATAAATAAAAAGATACCGAAAAATAATCATGTCTAATTAAGCTTATCATCAAGCAGCACGACATGTCCAAGATGCTCCCTGTGCTTGGTTTCTGTCCTTGCTCTAATGAAATTTCTATTGTTGGGTCTTGAGGATTTACATGAATGCAATAGGTGATGATCCAACAACCACAATTATTTATATAGCCTACCTTCATAACTTATGACTTTTCATCTCCATAAGTTTTAATGTGTGAGTTTATTATAATTAAATATAGACCCTTATTGGGGTAGTTAATTTTTGTAAGGACTTCAATGCCTCCATAAACTCAACAGGCAACGTTTCTTTCAGTTTTGGAATGAAAATTTTAAGCACATTTAACCTATATGATTAAGAGAGGTAATTAATAATTGATATATGAGGCTTTTTTTGTTTAGCATATAAATGAGAAAAATAGAAAAAATGTTTAAAAAGGGAGAAAAAAGATAATTGTGTTTTTTGGCCAATGAGAGGTGTCACATCACTTTTTCTATTCCTAGCTTTATTATATAAATTGTTATGAATTCATTATATTCATTAATTGAGGGTGGATGTCATTTAGATATATATGTATGTTATAATTGTTATCTAACTTATCTTATTAATACTCTCATAAAGATATGTAACATTCGGTGGTTTCATACCCTATAAAAGAGATGTTTTTCATCCTTTTATAAACACAGAAGAAATAAACAATAAATGCATTAATTCCCATATTTCTTGTTCAGTATTTGTATATTTCACCCTTATTTTACAACACGTTATCAACACGAGACTCTGCCTTGAGCACTTATTTTGAAAAGATCAAAGGTATGTGTTTTACAAATCAACCTTAACAATGGTATCATATTGATCTCTCAATCTTGTGGATATCTGCAATTGTTTGATTTCAATATATGAAACTCATTAATATGAGTGTGCCGAATTAATTAAATAATGGTCCTTGAATTCACACATAGCTTGATTCTATTTTATATACGTTGATGTTTACACCGTTACTATTTAAATATGATGATGGTAATGATTACGTTCCTATAAATTGAGATTTAGAAAGAGATGTTTAGTTTCTTTTTTCCCCAATGCAACAAATGGATGTATTGAAGATATGTTAGAGAAAACTTCTCCACATCATATATATGCCTCGATTTGCTCCTGAAGTAGCAAGATCTTAAAAAAGTTCTAAGTTATCATTATTTGATATGTTTAAGGCATGTTGAGATATGTTTAATTCCTGAAGAATCGAAACTTTTGATAAATGTTATAAGTGCAGATTCATTCCCTGAAGTGAATTTGACAATATGTAGTAAAACTTATATATACGAACGTGCATTTGGTTGTGACGTTATCGTGACTCACCTCCAGAAGAGGTATAATAATTGAGAAAAAAATATTCTAAATATTTTATGCTTTACTCCCGAAGTAGTAAACTCGAATTCTGCTCCCGAAGTAGCAAACTCAGAAATCTACTCCCAAAGTAGCAAATTTTAAACTATACTCCTTAAGTAACAAATCTTTGAACTCTACTCCGGAAGTAGTAGAACTTTGAAAGTAGTAAAACTTTAAATTTTACTCTTGAATTAGTAAATCTGAAATTTACTCTTGAAGTAGTGAATTCAAAATTTATTCCCGAAGAAGTAAGTCTCTGAAATTTACTCCCGAGCTAGTAGAACTCTTAAATGTACTCTCGATTAGTAGAATTTCGAACTTTACTCCCGAAATAGTAGAATTTCGAACCTTACCCCCGAAGTAGTAGAACTTTGAATTTACTCATGAAGTGGTAAATCTTTGTACTTTACTCCCCAAGTAGTATGGTTTTGAATTTTACTTTCAAAAGGGTTCAATTTGAAATTTACTTCTTTTACTCCCCAAAATTTGTTGCCAGTTTATAATGCATGTAAAGATTTTTCTTATTTTCTTGCAACCTTAAGTTTTGGTAATATAAGGTGACAAAATAACGACGAAAATATTTATATTTAATTTACTGCAATTTTCTTAAAGTGTTGGGATGTACTACTAAGGAATGATTTTATATGTATTTTGATGGTCTAGAAGCATTGATATGATTTTTGACAAGCGGAAAAATGTTTGAGAAATATATTGAAGCGGTGTTTTCTTGTGGTTGAGTGAAATAATGAGCTATTAAAAAAAATTATGTATAAAGCGCATCTAAATGATCATGTTTCATTCTCCGTAGTGAATGAAGAAATACTACAACACACCTCCGGCAGAGATTGAATAACAAAGAATATAAATATTATTTTGTGGTATGAAGGTTATTGTTCCATGTACATGTCGCATGTCAAATCATCTTGAAATTTTTTATTATGTATCATTTTAAGGCAAAAGGATACAAACTGTGTAGAATACTATCTACTATAACCACATTGATATATTATGGTTACTGTCGCAGCTTGATGATAAATATTCAAATGTTAATGGTATTTTCCTGAAGGAGATGTCTGAAATACTAAAGTTTAGAACTTACTTTTCATCATTTATAAATTGTATTGTCTTTAAATGTCCATTTAATTACTATTTATTTCATGACACCAATAGTGTCTAACTATAATTTCTTTTATGATACCAGCAGTATCTAAGCAATATTTGGTTGTACAAAATTAATGATAAAGTGCTCCAGGAGAGCTAATTATTTATCTAGAAGATCATTACACTAATAGTTGTTAAAGCTAGTTAATGAATAAAACTAGCCAAGTTGGTGTGAATGAGAAATGGAAGGCAACCTTTCCGAACAGTCACCAACCTATTCCGAAGAGGCACCTTCAAGGCTATATAAACTAAGGCAATGCCTCATTTTAAAGATACCAAAAAAAACCAAAAATTTCTGCATCTGAAATTCTGCATTCTTTTTTCACAAATAAAACTATCGAGTCTTACTGTGTTTCGTTGCCAACTTTGAGTTCGTCGAAGTCGAAGGCGTTTGACGTACCGCTACTCTGCGACGGTATATCCGTTTTATCTGGGAGGAAGTAATCCATAACCTCGGGTACGGTGAGGGGATTAAATTCCTTAAGGACACACGGTGAATTCGTGGTCTCGAATATTTTCTTACTTCGTATTATTTTTCCAGTTTCTGTTTTTTCTGGTTTTTGTCTTTCCGTTTGGTTTCTGTTTTTCCTGATTTTTTGAACACAGGCACATCAACAAGCTTAAGGAATTTAATCATTATTTTTGTGTTCATTTGTTCTTGTTTAACAATTACAGAACGTTGTCGGAAAAAAAAAGTGTATGTTTGTTGTTTCGATGTAACGAACTTGTATGTTGTTTGGAGACTAAAATCTTCGGATTTTCTACTCCGGTTGAGATTAAAGTTTCCATAACTTTCTACTCCGTTGGGTACTTGATTTGAAGATATAAAAACTTCATCAAGTATACAACATACAATTTACTGGAAAAAAAAAGTGTATGTTTGTTGTTTCGATGTAACGAACTTGTATGTTGTTTGGAGACTAAAATCTTCGGATTTTCTACTCCGGTTGAGATTAAAGTTTCCATAACTTTCTACTCCGTTGGGTACTTGATTTGAAGATATAAAAACTTCATCAAGTATACAACATACAAATTACTGCATTAAAAAAATAAAAAAAAGGTGTATGTTTGATGTTTCGATGTAACAAACTTATATGTTGTTTGGAGACTAAAATCTTCATATTTTCTACTCCGGTTGAGATTAAAGTTTTCATAACTTTCTACTCATTTGGGTACTTGATTTGAAGATATAAAAACTTCATCAAGTATACAACATACAATTTACTGGGAAAAAAAAATGTTTGTTGTTTCGGTGTAACGAACTTATATGTTGTTTGGAGACTAAAATCTTCGGATTTTCTACTCCGGTTGAGATTAAAGTTTTCATAACTTTTTACTCATTTGGGTACTTGATTTGAAGATATAAAAACTTCATCAAATATACAACATACAATTTACTGCATTTCGTTATAGAACCTTGCGAAAAATGATTAGTTTGGAAGTATTGCCTAAGTTTGAATGCAATCAATCAAAATGTCAAATCTGTGTTGAGTCTAAGTATGTTAAACATCCTTATAAGTCAGTTGAAAGGAATTCAAGTCCTTTAGACTTAATCCATACAGATATTTGTGACATGAAGTCAATCCCATCTCGCGGTGGAAAGAAGTATTTCATAACTTTTCGACGATAGTACGCGGTATTGCTACGTTTATTTACTTAATAGTAAAGATGAAGCAATTGAAGCATTCGAGCAATACAAAAGCTGAAGTTGAGACTCAACTTAACAAAAAGATTAAAATGATAAGGAGTGATAGGGGCGGTGAATATGAATCTCCTTTTGAACAAATATGTTTGGAATATGGCATTATTCATCAAACAAGCGCCCTTACTCGCCACAATCAAACGGAATTGCGGAAAGGAAAAATAGAACCCCGAAAGAAATGATGAATGCCCTGTTAATAAGTTCTGGTTTACCCCGAACTTGTGGGGGAAGCCATTCTAACAAACTAGCCGAATACTCAATCGAGTGCCCCATAGCAAAACAAAATCTATTCCATACGAAAAGTGGAAAGGAAGGAAGCCCAATTTGGGATACTTCAAAGTGTAGGGGTGTTTGGCCAAGGTGCAAATTCCTAAACCCAAAAGGGTAAAAATAGGACCTAAAACCATTGATTGTGTTTTCATAGGATATGCCACAAATAGTAAGGCATATCGATTTTTGGTTCACAAATCAGAAAATCCCGACATTCAGGTAAATACGGTAATTGAATCAGATAATGCTGACTTCTTTGAAACCATATATCCGTATAAAAAGGAATGTGAGTCGTCTAGCAAAGAATCTAAACGACCTCGTGAAGAAACAAAGGAAAATATTCCTGATGAGGAAAAACCGAGACGCAGCAAACGTCAAAGGACGTCTACTTCATTTGGACCAGAATTTCTAACATTTTCGTTGGAGAATGAGCCTCGAACCTTCAACGAAGCTATGTCTTCATCGGAAGCTCAATTTTGGAAAGAGGCAATCAATAGTGAGATAGAATCCATCTTAAACAACCATACTTGGGAATTGGTTGACCTTCCTCCAGGGAATAAACCTTTAGGTTCCAAATGGATTTTCAAGCGAGAAAATGAAATTTGATGGTACTATTGATAAATATAAGGCAAGACTAGTTGTTAAAGGGTTTAGACAACGAGAAGGTCTTGATTACTTTGATACATACTCGCCGGTAACGAGGATTACATCTATTCGGGTGTTAGTAGCGTTAGCCGCCGTGTACGGTCTTGAAATCCATCAAATGGATGTGAAAACGACCTTCTTAAATGGAGAGTTAGAGGAAGAAATTTACATGGAACAACTTTGAGGGGTTTGTAGTTCCGGGGAAAGAGAAGAAGGTGTGTCGACTTGTTAAGTCTCTTTACGGACTAAAACAAGCACCCAAACGATGGCATGCAAAATTTGACCATACAATCTTTGTCAAATGGATTCAAGATAAATGAGTGTGATAAATGTGTCTACATTAAGAACACTCCAAACCACGTAGTCATTGTTTGTTTGTACGTGGATGATATGTTGATAATGAGTAACGACATTGCTAACATAAATGCTACTAAGCGCATGCTTGCTAGTAAGTTTGATATGAAAGACTTAGGAGTTGCCGATTTAATTTCGGGAATTAAAATCCATAAGACTCCTCAAGGTCTAGCATTGTCTCAATCTCATTATATTGAAACGGTACTTGAAAAGTTCAAGTATTTGGACTTTAAAGTTGCAAAGACGCCAATTGATATGAACCTTGCTCTTGCAAAGAATAAAGGTGAAAGTCATTCTCAATTGGATTATGCCGAGTGTTGGGAAGTTTGATGTATATCATGAAGCGTACGCGACACGATATTGCATGTGCTATAAGTAAACTAAGTCGCTACACTAGTAATCCCGACCAAAAACATTGGTGGCGATGAAACGAATTTTGGGGTATTTAAAACATACTCAAAACTTTGCTTTGCATTATAACGGGTATCCTGAGTTATTGAAGGATACGGTGATGCAAATTGGATCACCGGTTCAACTGAAACTAAATCCACAAGTGGATATGTTTTTACCATAGGTGGAGGAGCAGTGTCTTGGAAGTCATCAAAACAGACATGTATCGCCCGCTCTACAATGGAATCTGAGTTCATAGCTTTAGACAAAGCCGGTGAAGAAGCTGAATGGCTCCGGAATTTCTTAGAAGATATTCCATTTTGGCCCAAACCGTTGGCTCCTATATGCATACATTGTGATAGCCAAGCGGCAATAGGAAGAGCCGGGAGCCTTATGTACAATGGAAAGTCTCGTCACATACGACGAAGACATAATACCGTTAGACAACTACTCTCTAGTGGAATTATCACAATTGACTATGTTAAGTCAAGAGATAATGTGTCGGATCCACTAACTAAAGGCCTAACTAGAGAGGTAGTTGAAAGATCATCAATGGGAATGGGACTATGGCCGAGGACAAGTCATCGTGACGGTAAATCTACCTAAAAGACTGGAGATCCCAAGATCTAGGTTCAAAGAGATCAAACAAAGTCATTAATGACGGTTCAACATTGTCACAATAACTCTTTGGTCCATTCTCGTGATGAGACAATGTTCAGTACCAGGATAAAGCATTGCGGCTTTTTAATGGTTCCTAAGTTTGGTACGGGGTATATCAAATAGTGTATCTACGGGATGACACATTTAGGAATCACCTATATAAGTGTGAAGTGTAAGCCGCTTCAAGGAGAATTATGTAAGGCCAATTCTCTACGCACTTATGAACCGGGCAGTGTTCATGGCTGAAACGAACAAAACAATGAGAACCAAAGACGGTTAAAGGGTTAATTGTGTGACATGTGGTTGTCTAGGTATACACCAAAGCTCGACGGTTCAAGGATATCACATCTACCGATTGACCGAGTATATCCGACATATGTTCACTACGGAAAGTTCAAAGAGAAATCTACTTATCCGGATGCGATTAATCCTTGCTTACGAATCACACGAGTTTTTGTCACGCATGTTTTTCATCATATAGCCATTCCCCATTCATGTGGGGGATTGTTAAAGCTAGTTAATGAATAAAACTAGCCAAGTTGGTGTGAATGAGAAATGGAAGGCAACCTTTCCGAACAGTCACCAACCTATTCCGAAAAGGCACCTTCAAGGCTATATAAACTAAGGCAATGCCTCATTTTAAAGATACCAAAAAAAACCAAAAAATTCTGCATACGAAATTCTCGCATTCTTTTTTCACAAATAAAACTATCGAGTCTTCTTGTGTTTCGTTGCCAACTTTGAGTTCGTCGAAGTCGAAGGCGTTTGACGTACCGCTACTCTCTGCGGGGTATATCCGTTTTATCCTGGGAGGAAGTAATCCATAACCTCGGGTACGGTGAGGGGATTAAATTCCTTAAGGACACACGGTGAATTCTCGTGATCTCGGATATTTTCTTACTTCTGTATTATTTTTCCAGTTTCTGTTTTTTCTTGTTTTTGTCTTTCCGTTTGGTTTCTGTTTTTCCTGATTTTTTGAACACAGGCACATCAACAATAGTGTCCAAATAATATGTGTGATTATGGCGAATAAATTAGAGGCTCCTGAAGAGCTTATATACTATTATGTAATTCGTTCTAAATTGTAACATATAGAGTTAGTTATGATCGAAACACATGTTATAGTAAACCCGAAGTTTACTCAAGTAAATAGGATATCATATTGAAGCTATAATTAATCGGAGGATTAAATATCTTCAAAATCATAGTTTGTAAGAAATATATATGTGAATGATTACCCTCTTTATTCTTCAAATTGGACTACACAAATATAAGCATGATGAAATCATATGTCACGGTAAACTAGAAGTTTATTGGTACACAAAAAAAATATGTCATAGTAAATCGGAAGTTTACTAAAACAAATAGCACATGGCATGGTAAACTTGAAGTTTACTAGTACAAATAATTTTATCAATTGACGTGACAATTTTGGTTGTCTTGATTTAAATCTGATGTGCTAAGTTTGTATTCGGAATATATTGAAGAACTAGAAGATTATTCAAGAATTAATTTGCTTGTTCTCATGATAAGTTGATTACACCAGCTAATGTTGGATTGAATTTCATAAATTCTGAAAAATATAAAAGGTGAATAAGGGCCCGTTCACCTGTTATGTGATGTCTTAAATAGATGCATCGATAAAACGGTCACATGTGCGTTTATTGTCAACCCGCAGTTTGACATATGCAAAGTCTTGCTCAAAATAATTGAGTTGAGACAATTTTCAGATTATGTAATCAAGCTAATTCATCTTGTAATCAAGATAATTCATCTTATTAATGCTTGTTTATATTCAAGCTGGTTTAGCGTTGAATGCCTCCGATAAATAGTTAAATCATTGTGAATGAGAACAAAGCTTCATGTGTTGATCTGAAATATGATATATTGCATACAACGGCGTTTGTATGCTTCAGACTAATAAATTATGATAAATTCTCCCTCATAATTGGTTTAAGGTCAGAAACCAAATATTTTCATTTAATAGTTTTTGTTGTGCAGTATATGATTAATGAATATACCATGATGCACACAGATGGATTCCCCAAAAAAGGTCGAAATGTGTGTTAGTTTTTCTAATATAAGGGGCGGAGAGAATAGATAGCTAAGAAATATGTTGTGAATTATCATCAGTATGATCCTCGTCCAAACGATAATTCAAGTCAAATGCTAGAAGCATTTGCTTACCCAACTATTTCATATTCAGCTGCAAGATGCTCTTAAATGTCCCTGAAGGACATGGTTTACAACATGCGTGAAACATGGTATACAAATGGTTTCAAATGAAATAATCCTTGGGAAAAAAAAGATGAGCAAATGATCATAATAAGGAGGCAATGTGCTCTTGAAGAGCCTACGACATAACACTTCATAAAACCTCATACGAGGTTCAGGTATCTGCAAAAATAAATAATGAAGTGATAAGATCTCATTAAGTTGTGTCTAATTGCAAATCGATACAAAATGATATCTCGTCGTCGATGAATTCATTATATTCATTAATTGAGAGTGGATGTCATTTAGATATATGTGTGTGTTATTAATTGTTATTTAACTTATCTTATTAATACTCTCATAAAGATATGTAACATTCGGTGGTTTCATACCCTATAAAAGATATGTTTTTCATCCTTTTATAGACACAGAAGAAATAAACAACAAAGGCATTAATTTCCATATTTCTTGTCTCTATTTTTGTTCGATACGGTATATTTCACCTTTATTTTACAACATAAATAGAATAGATTGATTTCTTGTTACTTTGTAAACGCCATGCTTAGGGACCAAAGAGTTAAAAATTATATTAGCTACTATCTTAAAAATCGAAATTCGTAGCAATTCCACTTTTTAATAATTCCTCTCAGTAAGAAATTTTTGTGCATCACAGTGTCCAGTTTTATTCATATACATACACTAGGACATAGGCTTAATCAGACACAAATATTATAGAGACACCTGAATTGACGAATATTTTTTCTTTTAGCACATTATTTTAGATCGAATGAAATAATCACTTATAATATACAAAAAAAATTCATGCAGTAGTAAATTACAACTGCAGCAACAAGCTACCAAGAAATACAGCAAAAGAAAATGTATTGAAACTTTTGCACAAGGGAAATTGAGATTGTGACAAAAAGAACAAGGAGGAAAAGGAAGTAGAAAGAACAGTGAATTTTTTTTTAAGGATTCTTCATCTGAAGGAAGACTGAATTTCCTCTAGAGTTCTCCCTTTCGTCTCCGGTACCCAAATTGCCACAAACGCCACAGTGAAAGCACACATAACCATGTAAATAGTGAAGGTTCCTGGTAAAATATGTACATATGTTAATTCATTTCATGTCTACCAATATGATCATGTTCTAAGAAGCTACACGTGAAATGCCGAAACTTTTCAGCAACATGTTTACACTATGTAGATAGGTAAAGAATCTTTTTTATGTATATACAATATATTGAATCCCCTGAGCTTCTTCTCTGTGTTTTATTGCTTTATATTTTGACTCCCCTTAGTGAATATTCTGTCCGCTGCTGGTGTACATAGTGAGGGAATCTTATGCTAAGTGGACCCAAATTTCTATACATGTCCATTACTACATAGCAGAGATGGATGTTATATTAATACGCGTACAAAGAGGTAAATGTGGTGCAAGTCGGAGAGAAAGATACCTCCACTGCTCCAAGCCATAAGCAGCGGTGCAGTCACTGTTATTACCCACGAGAATAACCAGTTGGCTAATGTTGCTGTACTTCCAGCAAGGCCTTTAATCTTGATTGGAAGAATCTAAAATACCCGATGAACATAAATAAGTTCAAAAAAAATTCTTAACAACGTATTGCAAGCATGAAAATTTCATCAGCAGTTACATGATAAATCAAAAAGTAAGTACCTCAGACATTATAAGCCATGGAATAGGGCCCATTCCGAGTGAGAAAGAAATAATCATGAACTGAAATGAGAAGTTGTTCAGAAAAATGAAAATATGTTACTTTAAGCATGTCTTTTAAAGATACAAAGACGTCCAAATTGAGAAGGATACTTACCACCACCCCGACTACTGATAATATTCCCAATACACCATAGAGCGTAGAATCCTCAGATACATAACCCTGATTAAATATAAAAGAACAAATGATGAGAAAGATGATAAGTGTAGTTCCATGCGAAAGCAACTAATTTCATTAAAACTACCTTCAGATAGAAGGAAACTGCAACAACTAGGAGACTAACAGCCATTCCAGCAGAGGAGACCTACCAAAAAGAAAGCATTTCCCTTATAAGTCGGGTCAAAAGTTGGAAAACTATAACAACAACAACATACCCAGTGAAATCTCACAATGTGGGGTAAATGCATTTAAGCAATGACTTTTCCGAACTTACAATTAATAAAAGTCTACGTCCAGTTTTATCCACCAGCCATGTAGCAACTGCAGTGGCAACAACCTACACATTGAAAAGGGTTTTTCTTTTCAGTTGTTAGCTATGAGGGATGGCGATAAAATTTGACTGCATAAATAGGAATCATTTCCTTCGTTTCTGTATAATATGCATATTTGGAAATTAAACAGAAACTAAAATAGTAAAAGCTGGACCTGGATAGCACCAACACCAAAAGTTGCAGCATTACTTGAAGAAATACCTGTGAAATTGAGACGACTAAATTACTGAGAGACTTATATCACATGAAGAAAGTTGTAGATCATTAGAGATTGAAATAACTGAAGGACTGCTGAATGAGATAAAAGTATCGATCTTATTCATTTTGTTTGTTTCACGGGTTCTCATGAAGCAAAAAATATTATCTAGCACTGTTCAGTTTTGCCAGCAGCGGATCATAACAAAGAGGTAGATGCTACACAACACACTTAGCATGACACTGCTTTTTGAGGAGGAAAATGCTGGCCGATTTACACAAATGTTCCTTTTTTAGGCCATCATTTAGATTATCCCTGTTTTAAAAGTTGTGCAAATATAAACGTTCAAAAATTACCTTCCAGATAACATTAGGCTCAGGTCTAATGTTTGCTCATATGCTTCTCAATCTTCCAGACAAAATATTAGATTGTCGTCTAATGTTTGAATAACTTACAATATTTAGACCACGGTCTAACATTTTCTATTTTCAGGTTGCTAAAAAGGGATCTTTAGACCACGTTCTAAAAGGTCCATAAGTTGTAATAAAAATAAGAAAAGGGTCATTTACTAAAGCTGTCCAAAAAAGGGATAACTGGTGAAAATTTCTTGGAAAATGCTACAGCTACTTCCATCATTTAACAGATGACAAGTACAATTGCTGGTTTAATGCTATTTACGTACCAGCAGATAGGAAAATGTTGCTGGAATAGAATATCACACCGTTGATTCCTCCTAACTGCTGCAGGACAAGTAGCACGATTCCTACCTAAAGAATGAAAGATTAAAAGATAGATAAAAGTAGGGGCATAGACTAACACGAAGACTCCACTAACAGCATGAAACGTCAACATACCATGAGAGGAAACCAATATCTTCTATGTTTGAGATCCGCGAAACGCATTGCTGTTCTTCGGTTTGTTGATGATGCTATAGACCTCTACACACAAAAATAAAATAATTTAAAATAAAGCCTGTACAGTTAAATACAAATTTAGCAAGAAGTTTTAAATGGAATTGCAACAACTTTCAAACAATTTACCTTAATTTCATTTACTTCATTGGTAATGTCAGCATCAAACCCTCGAAGAACTTGCAATGAAGTTTCAAAATCTTCTGTTAAACCCATTTTGGCCTATGTTTCAGATAGAAACTCAAATGAGAAAAACATCAATTAAAACCTCAAAGGAATCACACAAAATATATATAATGGAGCTCACCAACCACCGAGGAGATTCGGGGATGAAAAATAGTCCAGGTATCAGTGCTAGACAAGGAAATGTTCCTATAAGAGAAAATAATATTTAGTTAAAGTGTAATTGAACAATTCCATGGGTCTCTGTAGCTCTCCCACAGTCAATATGCAATATTAGGTAATCGTTTTTGTAGCTTAACGAGAGTTTTCAAGAGGAATGATCATTACCAAGAACAGCAAGCACCCTCCAATTAACAAAAAGTCCCAGTAAATAGGCCAACATGATCCCAATTGTAACAGAGAGCTACATCAAAGATAGAAATGATAACATGTTATTCATTTAGCGAGGCATAAGAACTTTGGTTTAAAGAAAAGTAAGTCACTAACTCAACAAACCTGGTTAACAGACCCTAAACCCCCTCTCAAATTTTGAGGTGCTATCTCGGCAATATATACAGGAACCTAAAAACACCAAAAAACAGGAAGCTAAAGCATAAGTCTTGACAATGTCGGTGTATCGAATAACTGTAACCAGAAAAGATTAAGAAATTTAATATTACCACATAAGAGATTATTCCTACACCAAAGCCTTCCAACAATCTTCCCATGTACAAAAAGGAAGGATCCTGAAATGTATTGAACAATTCCATATAGCGACTGATATGCATTTTTGATGATAATGTATATGGCTAGCGAATGTAATTATCATACACTTTCAAGTAGAATATCTTACTTTGGCAAATGAGATGGCAAGCCAACCGATAATATTAGGTACAGCAGCTATCATTAAAGACTGCAGTAAGACAAAAAATGACTTGAGTATCCACTTGAGCAATACAGAGAAATACGCAAAAAAATATGGTAAATGAAAAATAAGAATCTTTGTTGATGCAATAATGTTACCCCTTTTCGCCCAATGTATTCAGCAATTTGACCACTAGATATTGCACCGACCATAGCACCCACGTTTGATAAAGAACCGAATAAAGAGAACTGATCAAAAGATTAATCTTTAGTCAAACAATAGCTCTGAAACAAACTGAATTAAGATATAAACCAATGACTCATGCAGACCTCGGAGACAGTGAGCTTCAGATCTTTGATAATTGCAATTTGCGTAGGCGAAGAGTAGCCACACTTGGAATACAACAAAAACAAACAATTGATCATATAGAGATACATATGCAACGTACATCGGATAAGCTGGCCAATAGAGTGCAGGCACAAAAAGGAAATTTCCACTCTTAGAGATTTAGGTTACAAGAATGACATCACAAATCAATCGTAATTCCAATAAAGAAGCTACCTTTTACCAATTGTGATCCCTTTACCACAAAGAAAGAAGCTTAAAATCTATTTTCATTCAAAGTTATTTAAGTTTGTCATAGGATATGGGAAGGTAAACAGACATGTAGTCAACATCCAATTATTTGACCATCTAATACAACAACAACAACATACCCAGTGAAATCTCAAACCCCACTGGGGAGGGTAGAGTGTACACAGACCTTACCTCCACCTTGGTAGGTAGAGCGGTTGTTTCCGAGAGACGTTCGGCTCAAGACAAAACATAATCACAAGCAAGTCAATCAAAACAAAGCAAGAGTAATGAGTAAAGCAAGAGAAACGGTCAGACTCATATAAAGAATTAAAGCAGTATAAAGTGCATTCAAACACACTTTGTTTTGACCATCTCATGTAAAAACTTATATTTTGTTAGAGAGAACACACTATATTTACTTAATTATAGCGCAAACAAAGAAATGAATCCTATGAGGAATTAAAATGGAATAAAAAATTGTAATCCCAATAAATATGCAACCTTTTACCCCCAATTTTGAATCCTTTACCACAACAAAAGAAGCTAAATATTTCATTTTTATTAAAAAATACTAATAGTATCTTTTTCCACCAAATTTGAAGTTTATAATAGGATATTGGACAAATTAGAATCCCAATAAAAATGCAACCTTTTACACAAACTGTGACCATCAAAGAGGCATGTATAGATAAAGAAAGCAAAGTAAAGAAGTTGAATAAAGAAAGAGTGAAATGGGGAATACAGTGAAACCAAACTGGATAGGGCCCAAAGCAACGATGAGAACACAAGCAAGAACAGAGATAGAGCTATCACGGATAACTTGGGAAGAGCCCATCATACTAGATTGCCTTGAACCCATACGATACCAACTTCCAGTATGCAAAAATGGCTTCCTAACATCTTCATTATTCTCTTCTCTACAACTCATTTTTTGGGTCAACTTTGAACTAGTTGATCAATATGCTGGAATTAGCAACTACTATCTGGAGGAGGGAATTTCCATATGTGTGTGTGGGATTTCTTTCTTGACCCTAGTTGGGGTGATAATGACAGCTTATAGTAGTGTGTCTTTTCTTTTTTTTTGGGACTAATTTACATGCAACTTGCATTTGCACTAAGTAGGGTAAATTATGTGTCTTTGCTACAAGATGGTTTAGTAATTACTATCCAAAACAGTGTCTCTTCTTAATGATTAGCTGAGCTAGCTGATCACTGCTGATGTGATATATGTTGAAGTATATGTTATATGGCCCTTTCGGTGTGCAAATACTTTGAAATATTTAATTAACATGAAGGAGAAGAGGAAAAAGAATAGCATGTGGTTTACTGACATAATAATACAATAAATTGTACATGCTCGGCCAGTGGCCTTTCAACTCAAACATGAATCATTCAGTCATTTCCACAAGCTTATCAAGAATATAGGGCACTATCAAATTAGGAAGAAAAAAAAAACAATACTTCCCTTAATTTTCAGACGGATCGAGATCGACTATATAAATTTTTACTAATTATATTTC
Source organism: Anisodus tanguticus (assembly GCA_034509755.1). Taxonomy (NCBI): domain Eukaryota; kingdom Viridiplantae; phylum Streptophyta; class Magnoliopsida; order Solanales; family Solanaceae; genus Anisodus; species Anisodus tanguticus. The sequence goes on along the minus strand of CM067560.1, from coordinate 41,946,090 downwards.
TCCATTCAAATTAGAAAATAACAAAATAAAATGGAAATAAAGAAAATCTGTTCAAGAGGACTGATATGTCGTAAGTATTGAATTTAAATCAAATTATACATGTAGATAAAGTTTTAAAGTATGTATATATATAATATGTCATATTTACTCTGAAATGTTGAAAATTGAAATTGACTCTAATACAGCTAATATTGTCTTTTTTTTCTTTTCTTTTATTTAATTTTATAAGTTTTGGTCAAGAAATGCTTTTTCTTGTTCCTTTGACACCCTAAAAAACTTAAATCTTAGAAAATGGCACGTGAGTAATGCACAACAGCTGCTTCCATATTTATTTAATTCCGTGAATTATTAGTTGGTACTTGGTAGTAGTAAGTATGTGGTAAATGGTAATAATTAAATTGTTTAACAGTCTCTATTTTTGAATAAAATATATGGAACGTGGATGCCACAACTACAATCATAAAAGATTGTATAGATTTTTCATTTTTCTCTCGTTATTCTACGTAGTCATCTAGTCAGCTTATCTTTTTTTCTTATTTTATTTATCAAGAAATTTAATTCAGACACATAATTGCTGCTCCTTAATTCTAAAAAGGATTAAGTTATACACGTGATTAGCATAAAAGAATAGTACGATTTAATTAATTATATCATAATATTATTTTATTTTTTAGGTAACTTATCAAATTTGTTATGAATAATAACATGTTGTAGCTAAACTTAACATATTTATGAAAAATATTTATATACTAACCGTGCACGTAATTTAATTCGAAAAAAAAATGATTCTTTCATGGTAGTGGGTCTTTAAAAGCCATGAGACGCCAACTTTAAACATTCATTTCAAGATTTGAAATATCCGGTTTGTTTGGATAACTTTCCAAATATTTTTCAAAAATTACTACACTTGATTTATAGAGACGTAACTGTGCGATAAACCATATAAAATACAAATTTATACTAATACCAACTTCAGACATTCATGTTTGAACCAGATTTGATAATGGATGTTGTTTCACACTAATTTAGCTTAGCAGTTGATTGTTAACCACTTGATTATATGTTCGGATCATATTTATAGAATTTCTTCTTTTGGAATTCATTAATTCAAAATAAAGAGACTCTAATTTTAATTTGGCGGTTAAATAATGAACTATAAAAATCGTTTAAGGGTTTACCACGTACATTAATAAGACAATAAATACAATATAGTTTATTAATGTACCCTATTTATTTCTTGACTATTAAATGATACTATTGTAAAGTGAGGGTTACTAATTTCTTTTGACCTCTTTAATTATTAACAAGGATATGATTGAAAAAAATATAAATAATTATGTCTTGATTGTTTAAAGTGACAATTATTTTGGGCTAAACAATACTTAAAATGGGATGAAAGGAGTATATTGTTTCATAATATCATGTTATGTTTTGCGAGACTAGAAAATCATTATCAATATCATATACTTTTTCTGTTTCAAAATATTTATCACTTTTCACTTCTCGTTAAAATTATATGAACCTTGATCAATATTTTAAGATATATTTTTATTAATAATATGAGAAAAAATATGATATAGTATTTTTATAATTTTTAAATACTTAAATTTTAATTTTTTGATATTAAATTAATTTCATTATTTGATTTAAAAATTACTCCGTTAATTGTTTTGCTCGAAAAGTGAAACGTGACAAATATTTCCGAAAGAAAAGAGTACACTAGAACTTTTTATTAAATTTAAGGGAAAATGGCCAAATATATCCTTCTACAATTGAATATTGGTCACATTTGTTCTTCATTATATTATAGGGTCAAATATATCTCTACCGTTAGTAAAGTATTCAAAATATTCATCATTTCTAACAAATTCCCATTTAAGTAAGACTTGTCATTGGAATTGAGTAACATGAACGCCACATGACATTTAATTTATTCTAAAATTTTAAAACAAAGTTTTAATATTTTAAAAAGAAAAAATATATTTTCTAAACCCAACTCCATTTCTCTTTTCTCGATCTGCTTCTTCTTCTTTTTTTTTCTCTCTTCCCTTTTTTTGGTTTTTTTTGTGAACTTCAACTGTTTATTCATTCTTCAACAGAGTTACACATATAGACGGATTCACAAAAACATCATCTTTTTAAGAAAAATATCACAAAGTGTAAGATTGTATTAATCTCCCTTAGGGAGTCTTTCTCGTTAATACAAATATATATAGGTGTACAATGTTGAATCCTTCTACAATAAAGATCATAATCATATCATAATTATACAATACAAAATATGGTAAATATGTAACTTAATCTAGGTAGTACACGTGCTAATACACCCCCCTAGTGGCCGGACTCTAAGACTGGATCTGAAGTCAAGGAAGAGTTGTCTAGGAAGACCTTTGGTGAATATATCCACATACTGATATGAAGAAGACACATGCATCACCCTAACATGACCAAGAGCAACCTTCTCACAAACAAAGTGTATATCTATCTCAATGTGTTTGGTTCGCTGATACTGAACCGGATTATGAGATAAATATATGGCAGATATGTTATCACAGTATACCAAAGAAGCCTTATGCAAGAGACATTGCATCTCCAAAAGAAGGTTTCGAAGCTAACAGATCTCAGCAACAACATTAGCAACGCCTCTGTAATCTGCTTCTGCACTCGAACGGAATAAGGTGGCCTGCCTCTTGGCACACTAAGAAATGAGATTATCCCCTAAGAACACACAGTAGCCGGAGGTGGAGCGTCGCGTGTCCGGACAACCAACCCAATTAGCATCCGTGTATGATAACAACCTGGTCAGTGCTGAAGGATATATGTATAATCCATAATCAAGTGTGCCCTTAACATATCGAATGATATGCTTAAGGGCAGTAAAATGAGGCTCCCAGGGGGCATGCATAAATAAGAATACATGCTGAACAACATAAGGGATGTAGGCCTAGTGAAGGTAGGATATTGAAGTGCACCTGCAAGACTCCTATAAAGAGTGGGATCGGACACTGGGTTACCATCAACAACACTAAGCTTCGATTTAGAGTCAATCGTAGTGGACATGATCTTGTAGTTTGCCATTTTAATCCTGTACACTATCTCCTCTGCATACTTACGCTGACATAAAAATATAGTATCTGCAGAACGAGTCACTGATATCCCCAAAAAAATAGCTCAACTTCCCCAAGTCAGTCATAGCAAATTCGGTTTTAAGTAGTGCAATAATCTCATTTTTCAACACATCAGATAAGGCAGTAAGCACGATGACATCCACATATAACAATAAACAAGCAATGCTACTACCTCGATGAAAAGTAAAGAGATAATTATCACATTTGCTACATACGAACCTAATCTGCATAATGTACTGTGCAAATCAATCATATCACGCTCGAGGGACCTATTTCAAACCATAGAATGACTTACGAAGACGGCATACATGCTGAGGGGCTGGTGGATGAACGAAACTAGGTGGCTGGTGCATATAAACCGTTTCTTTTAGATCACCATGTATTGAAAGGCATTATTCACATCAAGTTGATGAATAGGTAAATGCTTACCCATAACAATACTCAGAACTGTGCGAATGGTAGCCGATTTCATAACCAGACTGAATGTCTCACCACAATCAATACCCTCCTGTTGATTAGTGTCATTGGCCATAAGTCTAGCCTTATACCTTTCTAAGTCACCATTGTCTCTGTATTTGTGATGAAAAAGCCACATGCATCGGATCACATTCACCCCCTCCGATTGAGGAACCAAATCCCAAGTGTGTTGTTTGGTTAAAACATTAAACTCTCACATATGGTCGTATTCCAATTTGGGTCTAATTTGGTTAATTTGGATTTTTGGGAATTGGGGAAATAATTTGTGTGGATATGTTAAATTAGACTTTAAGTTTGAAAATCCCGTGTTGGGCACGGGTTTCCATACGGTGCGTGGGGGCAGTGTGATGTTTGTACTATGTACTGGTAATCGGGTCTAGGTTACGGTAGGGGAGTGGGTCCATGTACGGGTGTGGTGTGTCGATTTGATTGTTGGGTAATGCTACGCGGGTCGGTGAGTTTCTAGGTTCGACGAAGGGTGGTGTGAGGAGACCGATCTGGGCAGATCGATATGGGGTGAGATAGAGGATGTGGGGTACGATGTTGGTGGGGGTTGGGACGGATGTGTTGGGTTGGTGTTCCGATAGTGGTGGTATGGTGTGGGTTTCCAGTGGCTTGGGGGTTTGCGGGTTCGCCATGGGACGGTGGAGGTGACACAGTGAAAGGGACGACGACTGATGGTGAAATCGAGATGGTGGGTTGATAGCCGGTGGTGGCAATCGGCGGTATTTGTGACGGAGAACAGGACTGTGACGGGGACGCAGAGATGCGGTCGATGGTGATGGCTGAAGGTGGCAGAATCGCAGATAGGTGGTCGCGTTGTCGATAGTGGGTGGCAGAGGTGGTGTTTGGGTAGTGAACTGACACAGATCACTGAGAATGATAGGGGAGATGTCGGACTCGTTAAGAAATATATAGTTTGTTTTTTGGAATTTTTGGATATTCGAAAAAGAAAAGGTGGTCTCGTCAAACGTGACGTGACGAGAGACGTGGATTTGACGAGTGGACAAGTCATAGCAGAGATAGCCCTTATGATTAGACGGGAGCCTACAAAGACACACGGTGTGGTTCGAGGTGCTAATTTGTGAGGGACGGTGGAGGTAAGATTGGGAAAACACAGACAACCGAATATCCTTAGGTGGTCGTAAGAAGGGATCCGACGGTAAAGAATTTCGATTGGGATCATATTATGAAAGGTGCTAGTAGGTAAAATACTTAGAATGTATTTGACTATTTTGACTGCATAGACCCAGAAGGACGGAGGAAGGGAGATATGAAACAGTAAAGTGCGAACCATGTTATTTATGGTGCGGATGATCCATTCGGCTTTACCATTTTGAGGCGATGTGTGGGGACATGAGAAATGAAAAACCATGCCATTGTTTCTGCAGAATCAATGAACATATGGAATTATTGAATTCGTGACCATTATCACACTGAAAGAATTTGATGTATTTTTCAAACTGTGTTTTGATAAAGGTACGAAACTCAAGAAATTTGGCAAACACTTCTGATTTAAATTTGGGTGGGTAGATTCAAATATAATGAGAAAAATTATCTAACAAGACAAGATAATATTTATGACTCAGAAAACTAGAGATAGGAGATGTCCACAAATTAGCATGAATATTATCAAAAGGAGAAAACGTAACACTTGAAGATGATTTAAAAGGAAGACGAATATGTTTGCGTAAAGAACAAGAAACACAATGCTTAGGCAAGTTTCCCATTATTACATATAATAAAATTATTGTCTCTAAGAAAATTAAAAATTGGGGCTTCTAGGTGGCCAAGCCTATTATGCCAAGTTGATGGAGAGATAGTGGTTAGAGAAACAAGGGAGCATGAGCTAGCAGCGAGAGGTGGATGGGAATGGATAGAGATCCCCCGTGCTATTGCATCTCGTAAGAGGTGTCCCCGAACGAAGATCCTTCATAGTAAAACCAAAAGGGTCAAAGTCAATAGAGATGAAATTATTACGAGTAAATTTTCGGACGAAATTAAGTTCTTAATGATGTTGGAGCGTACATGACATTGTTAAGGGAAAAGGGTGGGTGAGGTGGTTGTGTGTAGGTGGTACCATAACCCTATATTGAAATGTGGTGACCATTGCCAACAATAATGTATTGATAAGACTTTAAACGAAATAGGTGGGAGAGATAACATGCAGACGGGGTGAGGTGAGATGTGGCTCCTGAATCCATGTACCAATTTTCATCGGGCTGCTACAAGTTTATACTGCTACAAGTTTATACTGCTACAGGCCTAACCCAAGTCAGTGGGGGCCAGACCAGTGGGCGCATTGGTACTTGAGGCCTAGGCGACGTGGGCCTGATGGTGAGGCGCCTGGACAGAGGGCATGTACCAAAGAATTGGGCCTAGTATGCTAGGCCGTTGGTACGGGACTGGGCCTGAGCAATCCTAGGGTATGAGGCCCAATTGCCATGCTGCTGAAAAGAGGTTGGGCCAATTCAGTGATGATGCCGTTGGGCTGGAAATTGGGCTGTTGTTGCTGGTTGGGCTGCTGGATGTGGCCCCCTTTCCCGCGCCCTTTACTTTTTTTCCACCACTACGACCCTTGCCGCCGCGGTGGTTTCGCGACTGGGTAGGGTCCGGCAGTGGCGTCTGGCCGGCGGTAGTGGTGCCCAACGGAGGCTTTTTTATTGTGAACGCCTTTTGGTTGTGCTCGTCCTGTTTAGCACGTCGAGTTTCCTCCAAAATTAATTAGGAGTGTGCCTTGTTGAAACTCGGTAGTGGGTCGGCTTGTTGAATCATAGTTGCGAGAGTATAATATTATCCTTTTAGTAATCCCACAACAGGTTGTAGGACCATCTTAGTGTCGGAAACGGGTGTTCCCACGTTGGACAATTGGTCTGCAACTAGTTTCAATTATCTGCAATATTCGGATATGTTGGAAAAATTTTCGAGACGTGTATGATTGAATTGTTCCTCCAAATACACTGCTCGAGTATTTTTGTTGTCCTTAAAAATTTCGTCCAATCGAGTCCATAATTCATAAGGCAAGGCACCTGTGTTTCATGATAGTGTGGAGAAGGTCTTTAGATATAGTGTCGTAGATCCACTATTTGACCATAGCGTCGAGACGACGCCATGTCGAGTCTGTAATTTCTAGAGGGCGAGGGATAGAGTCGTCGATATGATAAAGTACGTTATACGCACAGGCGTGGATAGTGAATAGTTCAACCCACGAAGAGTACTGACCGTCTTCTTGATTAAGAATTATAGGGATGAAATTCTTGATGTTCGTGACGATAAAAACAGGGTGGAAGGAGGATGAGGGGGAGGGAGGGTGGTTGTTATCGACGATTATGGAGGATGCGGAAGCTTTGGGGAGGTGGGAGGAGACATGGTGGCCACAGAAAGAGAAAAGAGATTGCGAAAAGAGGAGGGGCTGCCGGCGGTTGCTGTCTGTGGAGGAGGGGCTGCCGGCGGTTCCTTGAGGAGTCTTTCTCGTTAATACAAATATATATATGTGTACAATGTTAAATCCTTCTACAATAAAGATCCTAATCCTACCATAATTATACAATACAAAATATGATAAATAATCCGAGGTGTTTGGCCAAGTGGTCATTACACTAAGGGTATTGCTGCCTTGGGTCTCGAGTTCGATTCCCATGACCAGCGAGACTAGAGCCAAGCCTCATAAAAAATCCCTCCTTTGTCCGCTGCAAGCCTAGCGGTACTCGGTCGACGGGCCGGGATGGGGGTGGGGTTTCTTGTGTGTGGAGCCGCAGTGATGCGGTGGGGATGGCTAGTATAAAAAGTTTACCCTCAAAGTTTTGCGCTATAAGGCGCTCTGGCATGGGACAGCGTGGGTTCGATTCCCCGCAAGCACGAAGAAATTCTGCATGTTGGGGAATTTGACCTTGTCTCATTGATCAGTTGTACGCTCCCGTAAAGCGGCCACCGGAGCACATCCCGCGATTTACACGGTGATAGTTGTTGAAGGACCGGTGCTATTACCTCCGGGACGGGTAATACCAGTGAAGTAGTCAGGCGCAAGCCTGGAAACCTGGATTATCAAAACAAAAAAAAAAAAAAAAAAAAAAAAAATGATAAATATGTAACCTAATCTAGGTAGTACACGTGCTAATACAAAGCTTTATAGCTAAAAAAGGTTAATTTTTTAGACTGAATTAATAATGAGAAGCAGAAAATTGCTACAGTTATTAATAGAATAGATAAGATGATTTCATTCTAGATTAGCATCCAAACACCTGAGTAATCGAATAGGATTTTTTTCCCTTTTCTGTTTTTTTCTTAGTATTTCCACGAAACAAAGCAATAAATCATCTTTTTATTAAAAAAATATATCAGAAATCTCTATAACTAATTAAAAAAAGGTTAACATTTTAGATTGAAACATTTTTTTTTCTTTCTAAAATATTAAAACTTTTAAAATTTAGAATAAGTTAAATAACATGTGGAGTTCATGTCATCAAATTCCATTGACTTGACTTATTTATCGTGGGAATCTACTAGAAATAAATGATATTTTTAAAATACTTTACTAACGATAGAAGTGTGTTTAGTTCTATAGTATAATAGAGGGTAAATATGATCAATATTCAATAGTATATTTAGCCCTTTTCTTAAAATTAAATAGAGATGAGCTGACGAAAGTCGTAAAACTTGGATATAAAAAAAATAAAGATGTGGTTGAGACTTCTCCAACCTTTATTAACTACAGTAATTATAGTACTTCTACTTACTTCTTTGAAGCTAATTAGGAAAGTAGAAACATAGAAAAACACAGCACATCGAGCTGCTGACACATCACTCACTCACTCACAAATCAACAGTGACAAATCTCCATTAACAGACCTTCTCTCATGTAAATAAATACCCATTTTCCTAATATTATTTCTATTAAACCCCACAATTGATCTCCATCCCCAATTTCCTTCATCCATGGCTGAAGAATCATCAGTATCCCCATCTAACACCCCCACCCCCACCCCCACCCCACCCCCACCCCCACAACAACAAACCCCATTAATAATGTGCCTCTCCAAGTTCATTCACCACCTACAAAACTTCCTTCTCGACCCAGAAAAACCCGCAAACTTTCCAACACTGACACTTCTTTACCCAAAACTTCCCTCTCCATTTCAAGAATCGTCCCTCATTCACTTTCACACAAATGTGAGCTCGAATCTTCCATCAATTACCTTAAATCCTCCGACCCATTACTTTCTCCATTAATACAAACATACCCACTTCCAATTCTTGAACTTTTTCAACCCCCTTTTCTTGCCCTCACAAAATCCATTCTTTTTCAACAACTTGCTTACAAAGCCGGGTCATCCATTTATACCCGGTTTATATCTCTATGTGGTGGAGAATTAAATGTGGGTCCAGATATGGTATTGGGTTTGACCCCACAACAGCTTAGGCAAATTGGTGTATCTGCTAGAAAAGCAAGTTATATACATGACCTAGCTAGGAAGTATCAAAATGGGATTTTGTCTGATAAGTCAATTGTTGATATGGATGATAAATCACTTTTTACTATGCTTACTATGGTTAATGGAATTGGGTCTTGGTCAGTTCATATGTTTATGATTTTTTCACTGCATAGACCGGATGTGTTGCCAATACATGATCTTGGCATCAGGAAAGGAGTGCAAATGTTATATGGACTTGAGGATCTTCCTAGGCCATCACAGATGGATCAGTTGTGTGAGAAATGGAAGCCTTATAGGTCTGTAGCTTCTTGGTATATATGGAGGTATGTAGAGGCAAATGGGGCTAATTCGAAAGCAAATAATGTGGTGGGGGGTTCTGATGTTAGTTTACAGCAGCGGATGTTGTCAATGCAGCAGCAACAGCAACAACAACATCAACCGAATCAGGAGTTCTTGGATCCTATCAATGGGATTCTTAATGTGGGGTATGTTTCCTTTTGTTTCTAGTTTGCCATTTATTGTCATGCATTTATTCATAAATATTTCCATCTATGTTCATTGCAGTCTAATACTGTATATAATGCATTCATGATGGTTATCAGTGGGGGAAAGTTGGTTGATTAGTTTTGTTAGTTGAGATAAATGTATGACAATGTTGGGAGTGTTGATGCCGCGTGGGCAAATTGTAACTTTAGTGAACCAAAAGTTTGGTGAGGAACTTCATAATGATCGGTGAGTAAAATACCTAGAGTGGATGGAATTAAAAATTTTAGACAGTACTTCGGTGTAATATATCAGTCAACACATTGAGATATCCACTTTATCAAAAAAGCACATTGAAGAATCCTTGTAGGATTGATAAAGAGTAGAATAATTGTAGTATTTTAATCTTGATATAATGACAGCATGGTGATCCTATAACAAAAGGTGGGAGAGGACTCACTCTCTTGAGACAAGTAAAGTACGTAATGAGCAATAACTATAATGCATAATATGATAATGCCACGGTCCATGGTACTTCATTATTGAAGTCATTTAATCTTCAAGCCGAATGTACAAGTTTGTATGCATTTCTTTGCGCTTCTAGTTAGGCAACTTTTGCAAGACCTGGTTTGTAGATTCACCTCTCTTCTATGGATTGGGTTTGGCATATATTTGATGGCTGGTGTTACATTTTTCTTGGTAAACAGTTCCAAGAGTAGCCTTATTGACTTGAGCTGAGTGATTGATTTGCTATAGCGATCAATGAGAATAAGAACCCATGTGCTTTGCATGTAATTTCCATTAAAGCATGAGAATGTGACACTTAATCAGTTTGAAATCTTCCTCCAAACTAGTTCAGGGCCAAGCTTTATCCTTGACTTTAGTCATTCCCACTTCTTGTCACTCTCTGTCCCAAAATATGGAACCATGATAATGATCTATACAGACTTCATGTCCAAGATGTTTTGAAAACCTTTTCTGGTTTAAGGTGCTAATTTATAATATTATATTACTATGTCAACCAAAAAAAAGTAGGTGCTACTTACTCTCATCCCTTTTAACTAAACAACTTTGTCATGACTTTCAGTGACTCCAATATCATCCCCATACTTATGGAAGTATTTTTCTATGTTCTTAATTCTAATGAGCAAGTTAAAATTTGATTTGTCCTTGCAAAAAAAAAAAGAGCAACTAACCATTTTTTCCCGATAAAGTTCTAATGAGAAAGTAAACACAATCGATCGAATTTCCCACATCCATGAGCTAAGTGATTTAAAGGGATAAGAATGCAAACAACCAAGCTAAGTATGACGCTGGTGACATTTAAGAGCCTCCTAATTGGAGAAGAGCGGGTTCAGTGAAGACAACTAAATTATGCTTTCATATAGATATTATGTTGCTTAGTTGATGTTATTATAATGATAAAGGTTTTCATATATTTCCATGTTGTGGTCATGGTGCCTAGTAGTAGACAATTACTTCTAATGATGCTTTAGTGATCCTCATAGCAGTAGTCAATGTTAAGGTTTTTCCCATTTAAAACTTAGTTATTATGGTAGTGAATTTACTTCTTCAATGTACAGTTAGAGGCCTAATTCTAATTCACAGATTGGTTGACTAGTAATTGCTTTCAAAACTTTGAAGTAAAATGAAGATTTACTACTGAGGATAAGAAACAATTTAGGAAATAGAGAAACCTAGTTGTGAAACAATGCTTCTAATCCCTTTTCTTTAAAGTCGAGACTGAACAACAAGTAGATATGTAATATCATTCTGGATAGATCTTGAGATAGCGCATGGAAGAGAGATCAAGTGGTGTCTTTTACTTGTGATATAACTACGTGTTCGTACATGGTCCTCTTCCTTCTTCACGCGTCCTCCTTATTGAGATTGACTACCACTTATTTTCCTTTAGTTCATGTTGGAAGGTTTGTCGTTCTAGATGCATGACATGATGTAACTTTCTTTGCTATGCTGGTTTATTCGAACTTTCAATTTTTTTGTGCTAGGTGAGAATTGTGATGGTCCTTTGGATTATACTAGATAAGATAGGACTCCTTATGAAAAAAACTAGATAAGACAAGACTCATTTATAGGATAAGTAAAACTAGAAAATCCTACCTCGAAGGTGGGTGAGTTTTGGAATTTTATCCAATAATGTGTTGTCGCAAACGAAGGGGAGCCTAAAGTTGCTTCCATGTGACCTGGAGGTCACGGGTTCAAGCCAAACAGGCTCTTGCAAAAATGCAAGGTAAGACTGCGTACAATAGACCCTTGTAGTCCGGCCCTTCCCCGGACCCTGCGCATAGCGGGAGCTTAGTGCACCGGGCTACACTTGTCCTTTAATGTGCTGTCGCAAACACAGGATAATATGAACAAAAGGGGAAACCCAATTTTCGTTTGCTAAATTATATAGCCCCGTGCCTCGTTTGTATAATTTTTGGATGATGGGCTATCTCCGTATATCATCCATCAGTGGGCCCAACACTCCCGTGATCCGAATCTGCCAGCAGACCAACTGCCTGCTGGCCCACATAGCCTCAGTACTATTCCGGATCCAGCTTCAGATTCTCGGTCTGACCAAATAGTTTCTGGCCCAAGTTCTTGTCCGCCTCCACTCTTTCGACTCCGAAGGCCCACCTTCACCCAACCCAATTTCATCGCCTCCGGCCTAGTCTGTTTTCCCGTCACGGTCCATTAAATTGGCTAGCATGCCCACTGCCTGCTGGCCAATCCCGAGAACCATCCTAGTCCGTTACTATTCCGAGTCAAGGGCCCGTTACTCGCCGCCATCGTGGTATTTTTAAATCTAAATGATATTTTAATCTCAATTCTAATGTCGCTAGATCACCCCTACCACGTAACCTATTGTCTGCCCTTCTTGACCAAAATTGAAAATGACCATGGATGATGAATATAATGCTCTTATTGAAAATAAGACGTGGGAGTTGGTGCCCCGTCCACCTGGTGTCAATATTATTCGTTCTTTGTGGATTTTTACTCATAAAGAAAATTCTGACGGTTCCTTTGAGAGGCATAAGACCCGTCTTGTAGGTGATGGTAAAACTCAGCAGGTTGGCGTGGATTGTGGAGAGATATTTAGTCCGGTGGTCAAACCGGCAACCATTCGCATTGTTCTCAGTCTGGCTCTCTCGAAAGCATGACTCATTCATCAGTTGGATGTGAAAAATATTTTCTTACATAGTGATCTCAAGGAGACAATATACATGTACCAACCCTTGAGTTTCAGGGACCTCGATCATCCTAATCATGACATATCATCGTGTAAGTCATTTTCTACTCCGGTTGATACCAAATCAAAGCTGAGTGCTAATTCTAGCATACCATATGAGGATTCCACCCATTATCGCAGTCTTGCAGGGATTCTTCAGTATCTTACTTTCACGAGGCTTGATATTACTTATGCGGTGCAGCAGATGTGTTTATTTATGCATGATCCGAGGGACAAGCACATGCATGCGCTCAAACACATCATACGGTACATACAAGACACACTTGATTATGGCTTGCATTTATATCCATCCCTGTCTCTACTCTCGTGTCTTATACAAATGCTGATTGGGGTAGATGTCCAGATATCAGACGTTCGATATCTGGTTATTGTATGTTCCTTGGTGATAACTTGGTCTCTTGGTCCCAAAATGTCAGACTACTCTATCGCGATCCAGTTTGGAGGCCGAGTATCGATGGGTAGCCAATGTAGTGTCTGAGTCATGTTGAGCTACGTAATCTTCTATTGGAGCTACACTTTCCTATTTAGAAAGCTACATTGGTCTACTATGATAATGTTAGTGCAATTTATCTCTCTGGAAATCAGGTCCAACATCAGGGCACTAAACATATCGAGATGGATATTCACTTTATTCGCTAAAAGGTAGCTCGTGGACAAGTACGTGTCTTGCATGTCCCTCCAGGATACCAAATTGTTGACATCTTTACCAAGGGTCTTCCCTTGATTTTGTTTGAAGATTTTAGGGACAATCTCAGCGTACGACAACCGTTCGCTATGATTGCGGGGGGTGAAAGGTGATATACACGGTCAACACCGTGTATATCAAAGGATCGATTTTTGTATAGTTACTTACAATAGTGGTAGAATTCTTATACAAGTGTAATTATGATGTTAGTCTTGTATAAGGAAAAACAATTGTATTAGAAAAAGGTAAATTTAATTTTCTTAATTAGTTTTATATATTATGTTATATTTTTTTATTAATAAAAATAATGAAGGAATTATATTTAATGAGCCTTTTCTTGTAGCTACAACCCTATTATTTTTTGTTTGCTCATCTTGAAGTTATCAAAATACAGGGCATGTGCATGGGACAGTAAGTGAAGTCAAGTCACGTAGTTGTCAGTGGCGGTGAAGTTTTTTTGGGAGGTAGCAAATTGCTGAAATGTTGGCAACAGGTTGTCTACATGTACTGAAAATAGCTGAGAACATTGTGAATCCACTTTGTAAGTTCAGCAAGAACTGGTGTTGTAAGTTGTAACTCATCCTTTTTACTGAGAAGGGCTACTTTTAAAATATAATAACATATTCAATGAAATTCCACAACGCGAGGTCTGTGGAGGGTAAAGTGTACGCAGATTTTATCTCTATTTTGATAGGTAGATCGATTATTTTCGAGAGACACTCGGCTCAAGACAGAGCATAAGCATAAGCAAATCAAAAGCAAAAGCAAAAACAAAGCAAGAAAAAAAACGGTCGGTAAAAAAAAAAAAGTTCTCAGATGCTTGGCCAAACAGAAATATACAAATTCTCTGCACAATCATACGGTATCAAAAAGTTTGTCAAGGTACCAATATGTTGCAAACTTATCAAAAAGTATGTCAAGGTACCAATATGTTGCAGACTTATCAGAACTATCTAAAATATAATTTTGCAAACTTATCACAACTATCTAAAATATAATTTCTGCATACATAAAAAATATTATTATAAATCTTGATGTAGCAACACGAAATAAATATGCGGCAATTTGTCCAATCTGTTAAGAGTCACACATGTGATATGAAATGAGAACATGAACTTCTTATATGGATTTGAATAATCTTCACTCTACAAGTTAGCTTTTGGGGTTAAGTTAGACATACATTCTTTATAGTTAGGCTCAAGATTCATTTTTTACGGTTAGGCCCAAGATTCATTATTTACATGGTATCAGAGTCAAATTCATTTTAATTTTTTGTTTACCGATGTTGGATCCCAAATTATATTATTCACGCTCCAGTTAACAAGTATGGGCGTGCGAGAGAGTGTTAAGAGTTCTACATCGGATATGGAATGGAAACATGAACTCCTTATATGGATTTGACAATCATCACCATATAAGGTTAGACCCAAGATTCATTCTTTATTCAATCTCCTGAAAACAGTATCCTAGTTAATAACGTACTCCATAGTTTAATTATAATAAGACATGAAATTGACGAGTCAATTGATGTATATATCCGAATATCCCACCAGGATATCCTCAAATTATCAAAAACTTCTCAATCAAACTTTTTAAATTCCTTAATTCATATTCTCAATACGTCGTATATATATATAACAACAATATGCAAGTAAAACTAGTAGTTGCTCATACAAAATTTAGCCATGAACTATGAAAATTATGACCCTTTTTTCCATGACCAACCTGTAGTTGATCTTTATCTTCCAATATGGGCTAAACTTCCAGGCTTTAAGTCCAAACCAGCTTTCATTTGGGCTGAAGATGGCCCAATTCAGTCTTCTTCCCTCACTTATGAGGAGCTAAATAGTTCAGCCCAATGCATTTCTTCAGAGCTGTTGCTTAGTTTAAGAAAAAATGACACTGTTCTTGTTTTATGCTCACCAGGCCTTGAATTTGTTGAAATGATTTTTGTGTGTCAAAGAGCTGGCCTTTTAGCTGTTCCTATTAGTCCTCCTCATCCATCTTTTTCTAACGAAAATTACCACCATCTACTTAGAGTTGTGCCCCAAACAAGGCCTAAAGTTGCTAAAGCACAACGTGATTACATCAAACATGTTGAGAATTATGTTGCAAGATCAAGTAATAAGAAGTTGTCCGAGGCTTTACAAAAGGTTCGATGGATTTCAACCGAGGATTTGAAGGGCAAGAAGATGAAGATGAAAATGCAAATTTTGATAGTGGTTTTAAGTATAATGGTTGCAATGATGATATTTACTTAATTCAGTACACTTCTATTCCTAAGCCTGTTTTGGTAACTGCAGGCTCTGCAGCTCATAACGTTAGAGTCGCGAGGAAAGCTTATGATTTTCATCCTAATACGGTTGTCGTCTCATGGTTACCTCAGTACCATGATTGTGGACTAATGTTTTTGTTACTGACGATTGTGTCAGGGGCAACATGTGTGTTGACATCCCTGAATACATTTGTCAATCGTCCTAGGATATGGCTTGAATTGATTTCGGAGTTCAAGGCAACTTGCACTCCGGTTCCTTCATTTGCTTTACCACTCGTGCTGAAACGTGGTCATGTTGGGGTTACAAGAACTGTTAATCCTATTAGTATGTTGAGCTTGAAGAATTTGATCATCGTTAACGAGCCAATTTATAGCAATTGTGTGGAGGAATTTGTTGAAGTTTTAAAGCTTTTTGGGCTAAATCCTTTGGCAATTTCTCCCTCATATGGCTTATGAAATGGAACATTTGTTTCAGCATCATGGAGAAGTAGTAAATGTGACAACTTTTGGACTTTTCCAACATACAAAAAGCTTTTACCAAGTGCTAGACTTGATGAAGATGTAGACATTGAAATATTAATTGTCAATGAAGAAACAAATGAGACTGGAAGATGGGATTGAAGGAGAACTATGGATTTCATCTCCTAGCAATGCTATTGGATATTTAGGACATCCATCTTTAACTCAACAAGTGTTCAATGCCAGACTTAAAAATAAGGCGGGAAATTGCTACGTTCGAACAGGGGATAGAGGAGTTGTTGAAGGAGAACATAGATTTTTATACGTAACAGGACGATGTTCAGACATTATTAAACTCCCAAATGGACAGGAAATACGACATTAGCTTACAATAGTTGTCCGAATTTCCTACGAGGTGGTTGTGTTGCAGCATTTGAGATGTCTGAATCGGAATACAGATCTGTAGCAGTTGTCGCGGAGGTGCAGAGCAAGGGTGTAACAGAGAGTGATGTGTTTTTTAAGTAAATATGTGAAGGAATAAGGAAAGGGGTAATGAAAGAAGAGGGTGTTGGAATTGGACTAGTGGTTCTTGTTAAAGTTGGAAATGTACCAAAGACTACTTCTGGGAAAATACAAAGATGGCTTGCTAAGTATAAATTTGTTAAGTCACAAATGAATATTATCATGCAAATGAAGTTTGATAATAGTGGTAATGCTCAAAGCACAGTACATGACTGCCATTATAAATATATGAGGAAAAACCCTCCATGTCCAAAACATGGATAAAAATGATATTCCTCGTTAACGAGGGTACATAGTATCAATCATTTAACACTAGACAATAGCCAGAAAGCAAATTTAATCTATAAGTTCCTACGCGCTTAGCATCCACTCGTGCTCCATTTCCAACGCGTAGGTCCACTTCTTTTGGTCTAACCTTCCTGCTGTCAGTTAGCCCCTGCACATTGGTACAAATGTGTGAGCCACAAGCGGTATCCAATACCCAGGAATGAGAGTTATATATAGATATATTTATTTCAATGACGTACATACCTTGTCCACTAGAGGTAGAAGAACCTGGTGCTTTTCCTCCTCCTGGTGCAGTGCAGTCCTTCTTCCAATGCCCCTTCTTGTTACAGTTGAGGCATACATCATTAGCCGGATTCACCTTCTTCTTCTTCACACCTCCTTTAGGCTTCGTAGCTGAGGGCGCAGCGAATGCTTTGCCCTCTTCTTCTGTCATTCCTTACCTTTCGGCTTGGGCCGGCTAGTAGAGCTCACCATGAGCATAGCTTTGCCTTTGGTAGTTGAAGATTCAAAGGTCTTGAGCATGTTATGCAGCTCCGGCAGACTCGCCTTCGTTCCGTTCATATTGTTTACAATAAAATTCTCGAACGAACGAGGGAGAGAGTTCAGGATGAGGGCGGAAGCGACGTTTTTCTGCAACTTTATACCAATCGAGACCAGCCTTTCTATCAACCCTATCATCTTCAACACATGCTGAGACACTTGGCCCCCTTCATTTAGCTTACACTTGAAGAGTTCTATCAACAACTCATATTCCTTAGTTTGGGACTGAGAGTCGTAGAGACTTTTCAAGTGTTCGAGCATTTTGTTAGGGCCCATGTTTTCGTGTTGTCTCTGAAGCACCACTGACATGGAAGACATCATCACGCACTGTGCTAAAGTGGCGTCGTCTAGGTTCTTCTGGTAGGCTACCTTATCGAATGTGGCATATTTTGCAGAATCCTCGGCAGAGACTGTGGGGAATACTTTGTCCAATACGTATTCTATATTTTCTTGCCTTAGAACAATTCTCAGATTCCTTAGCCAGTCTAGATAGTTGGGTCCAGTAAGTTTGTTCATTTCCATCAACATTTTCAATGATAGGCTCGACATTTTGATAATCTGAAGAGTTAGATAGACAGGAAATTAAACTCAAATTTATTTCCTATTATAAACATTCGTTTAGGCTAATCAATATGGACTTTTGTTTAATTAGCTCCCACTATTTTAACATACTTCTACGACCCCATGATAGAATACGAACCTATATTAATTTAAGGTCATAATGGGCCAAGATCCAAACCTATGCTATCTCCGCGTTTGCTTTGGCTGATAACTTCAATAACACATCTTGGTAGGTTCTGAAGCAATTGCAAAACTTATTTGCAACTCTTGGTTGATCAAATATTATATTTAATCTTGCGTACTTAGATTAGTCTGACACTTTGGTGCCAAGATTTGTCTAAGCAAATCAACCACATTACATGGCTGTGTTTATGTATCTAAGTAAATTTGGCATTTGTGAGCAAACACTTTGGTGTAAATACTCATAAAAGTTTATAACCAAGATCTTGCATAAATACTCGTATTGCCGAAAATGATCTTGCATTCTAACAATTATAATGGACAACGCGTTTTAATTTAGACTTGTATTTAAAATTTGGGGAACATTTTAGTTTCGGGGATTTTAACCAAGATCAACAATTTGTGAGTATTGGGCAGGGTCGCGGCGGTAATTTGGGCAGCATGTCAATTTGTGTCATATCCAATACGACATTTAATCATGCAATTTCTAAAAACACATTTAGTTGGAAACTATCAACCCAATAGGCATGATATAAGATGGTTTGATCAGTTAATGGGCGTCGCCTACCCAGACAGTTATATCGGACATTATGTTAATAATTAAATGTACGCATTTAAACACTTAGCATATAGTTCGTATATTATTCACAATTAATAATAATCATGGGTTAACTTGCTTAAACTCTAAAATTTAAGTCTAATTCAAACAGTCCCTTAAACATTTTCTAATTTTAAAAACTGATTTTCAATGTATTTCTGTAAATTCTAGATTTTCAAAATTTACAGTTTAGTCCCTCAAGAATTTAAAATTTTCAATTTTGAACCCCTTTAAATTCAAAAAATCCAATTTAAAATTTCATAAAATATTTTTAGATTTCAGGGACTTGTCTGTAATTTCTAGAATTTAAATTAATTACATATTTGCCCCAAAGGACCAAATCTGCTTATTTGAAAAAGTTTTAATTTCAGATTCTGAAACTTTAAAAACTTCAGTTTCTGATTCAAAAAAAAAAAACCATCGGGATGAACAGTGCCGCGGCGCTCCACCATAGAGTCGCGACGTCTTGTCAAACCCTAGTTGGCGCCGCGGTGCTTCATCATGGAGTCGCGGCGCCTCTGTCTCAGAAACACAAAATATGCATTTTTGAAACCCTAAAACTGGTTCAGGGTCAGATTTGCAGATTCATCTCAGTTATCCTTCACTATCAAACAACACGTTCATCGACCATCACCCAATCCCTTCTCATTCTTTGCTTCAGTGCACCATGTTCGCAATGAACCGGTTACACATATCGACTTAGAAGAGTTAGATCGGAATGACTTCCCCGATTACATCATTGTTTAATAGTTTGGGAGACAAGTATGATGTGCCTTTAAGATATTAGGTTTTCAAGCTTTAAACGACATAAAATTTCAGATTTAAACAAATTCTAACCCATATTATTATTAATGATTACTACATAATCACAAAAAGCAGCCCTGACTCTGATACCACTGTAGGTTTTTGTTGGGTTAGTGTACGCAACGAAATTTCAAAATTTTGTGTTTCAAACCTAACAAGCGACGAACTGTAGGATGCTTATGTAGTAATATAAAACACGTCAATACATAACATGTATATAACCGTAATACTTTGACAGAATACTTACGGTTTGGAAACTCAGGAGTCTTTTAGTAATCTCGAGGGTGCGCACGCAATTGATCCTCGACAGCAAGTTCCAAGAACTCCAATGTATACCTCCTTCGAACAGCTAAAAAATTCGGTAGAGGTTCAAGAGAGAGTTTTATTTTAGGTCTCTAAGACTTAGAATAATATATGAATAGTGTGTCAAATAATGAATGAGGAGGTGCTCTATATATAGGTGAAATTAGGGCAAAATTCAGATTTTGGGGTTGGGCTCAAAGTCTGGCCCAAAACGAATTGCAGCAGGCCAATTTGATTTGGCCTGCTGCCCAATTAGCGTCGCGGTGCCTCGCCCTTTTCACAAATATTTTCAGCACATTTTAATTAAATTCAAAATTCAATCTTGACTTAATTAAATAATTTCCATCAAATAAAAATTATCCCATAGTTATTATTAATTTAAATATCTCGATTCCGAATAGAATATTTAACACTTTCTCAATACATCCTTAGATCGAAGAAACAATTGACATAGTGTTACCCTACAGGTCTTCACATATCGACACTAATCATATTAGGGTCTACACGAAACTCATAGACGGTGTCGTTAGACGAACTCAATATGTGAAGTATATTTACACGAATCCAGTAAACTGAACCTCTATGTGGGAAGATAAAATTCTTTCATTCTAGACGCACTCGATCAAGCTTGGATTTGCCAAGTGTCTATCCAAATGGCTTGATCATTATATCTCATCTATATTGGTTGACAACAAGACCATATTCTAGATATGTCTATTGCGTTGGCCAACGACTTAGTCAACCCAATATCACTGAAAAGCTGAGTGTTCTATCGAATATACACTCGAGGAATGAATCCTAATTTTTGGCTCAACTACCACCTTTAATCCACATCGTAATGTACCAATTACAAGTTATATCTAAACATATAAGGCATTTGAGCTTAGGACAGGATAAAAGTATATTAGGGTATTGACCTCAAGTCTAAGGACTTCTATTTCCCACACGCTGATCATACTTTAGACATGTATAACAAACAGTATATCAGCAGGGTATACTAATACTTCCAAAGTATCCATGTGTCCATTACGAGTAGTCATTACTCGTAGCAGGTGAGACATGCTACATCCTCTAAGGATGTGATGCCCATTCTCGATGATCATTAGTCGAGGCTATTTTAAGAGTTACGTTATAATATTAATATCTCACACTATTAATAACAACGTAACCTCTAGGGATGCATATTATAGAATATTACAAATAATCAACTAATAATTCAATAACGAATGCTTTGCCCTTCTTCTTTTGCCATTCCTTACCTTTCGGCTTGGGCCGGCTAGTAGAGCTCACCATGAGCACAACTTTGCCTTTGGTAGTTGAAGATTCAAAGGTCTTGAGCATGTTATGCAGCTCCGGCAGACTCGCCTTCGTTCCGTTCATATTGTAGTTTACAATAAAATTCTCGAACGAATAAGGGAGAGAGTTCAGGATGAGGGTGGAAGCGACATTTTTCTGCAGCTTTATACCAATCGAGGCCAGCCTTTCTATCAGCCTTATCATCTTATCACTTGACTTGAACAAGTAGGTCTTGAAATATGATGGGAAATAGGAAGATTAACATACTGATCAAGAACAGGGGAACAAACATATTATATCCAAAGCTCATTATTATGTGAAGCATAAAGAAGAACCTCATTACAAGAATCAATCAAATAAGAGAATTTATGAGTGAAAGATTCATGGAGAGTACAAAATTGGTCATGTAATTTCATGAAGATTGATTCTTGATGTGTCTTGTGTTTGAGAAAAAGGACTAGACCAGTTGAAGTTGTGGGAGGGTAACAATGACGAATATTAGTAATTGAATTTCGCCATGTTTCTAATTGGACAAGAGATTTCAAGGGTACTTTTGAGAAAATTGATTCCACTACATAATTGCATAAATTCCCAAGTTCAATCATCTCTTCTTCTTCATCTGTCTCCATTGCTAATCCTCCCTATCTACTCTCTAATCTCTCTGTTTTTTTTTCTTTCTCAACTGGCAGTTAATTTGCATGTAAGTATGTAATAAATACTACTTAAAAAGGTCATTAATATGCCACTTGTGGCGGTTAAGTCCAAAAGGATTTACCGGGGCCATGGTCAGTTACAGTCGAAATATCCATTTTTATTTCGCAATTTTTTAAATAATAATGCCGTATCTGGAAATAGATTACTCTTAAACAGGTCAAATTTAGGAATAAAACAGATTTTAAAATAAGAATATAAATCATTTTAAATTTTAAAAGTGAAGTGTTGATAATGTGTCTGGTTATTAATTGGTTATATACGTGGTGTGCAAGCAAATAAATAAATATTATACTTGGCGAGTAAGCATTATTATAATGTTAATGTTTTATAGTCAAACGTGTTCATGACTAAATATATTCATAACCTAGAATGTAATTTTATAAGTATTTTCTTAAAATTGCTAAGCACATCCTTGCAAGTTTAATTCTCAAAACAAGTTTAATTTATCCCCGCGTTAACTCAAAAACCAAAAAATAAAGAGGTAACTTCGATAATAAAATCAATGTTATATTAGTGAATGACTAACATCTCCGTAGACAAGTAGTTAAAATTATATTCACTTCATTTGTGAAGATTCTAAGCACATGGAAGTTCTGCATTGTGGAAATACTAGTCAGCATTTTCCACAACTATTGCCATTGTCCAACATTTTCAATTAATAGCTCACAATCAAAACGAGACAACGAACAAAATATCCCAGATGAACATTTCAAAATTGAAACACAGTAAATTGTTAGCTAAGTAAAAATCGTTTGGCAGTTCAAAAAAAATTCTTAGCAAGATAAATTTTTTTACGTGTGGATCCAGATCCGATCCGTGGATCCGGATTTGGATCTGATTTTTATGGACCCGACGGATCTGGATCCGGATCTGAATTCAGGTATGAAAAATGGATCTGGATCTGGATCTAGTAGGATCCGATCCGTTGCCATCCCTATTCATGACCTATATTTTCTCACTTATTGATTTTTTTAAAACATATTGATTGTTAGCTAATTAAGTAGTAGTATTTCTTTTGGCTATATAATCTTGGGGTTCATCACTTGTTATATAATTTTCCGTTCTTGATGACTACATGTATGGTAAAAAGTTTTTTGGATGTTAATATTAAATTATATTAATTTTTCATAGTTAAGTTATAAAATAAAGTAAATATTATGTAAAGACATGCATCATGTACTTATTAAATTTAGATTGAACCTATAGCGGCTCCAATGTTTGGATGGTCCTCTTAGACTGGCCATCGGAGGATGGAAGGTTGTGCTAAGACTCACTCTGCTACCCAAAGCCTTCTGGAAAAGGTCGTAAAGGGCTAAGCTAAGAGATGTTGGCATTCCGAAGTCAAGTGGGCTTTTCTCACACCGCATGGGGTCTTTAGTTGGTGCAGACGCTGAAGGATCACTGACATCAGATAGGAAAGGGTTTCTTCTTTCAGAACCTTACTTATAAGAAGCTGGAGGTGGAACTATGGGTCCCCTTAACCAAGCCACTGCCCCGTCTACGCCTAGCCGACGCCTTTCCTCGGTCTTTGGGAAGGCTTCCGGTGCCGGAGGAAGGGTAGTTTCAGAGTTCGAGATGTCTGAGCTTGGGGGGTCGGTAAGATTTTCATTTAAACACCCCAAGTTAGTTTTGTTCCAATTAGACACCTCAAATGGCCCTATTGTTCTATTTAGACACTTTTTGCTGACCCGTTCAAATATGCAAAAAGTGTGTAACACAATCACCGATGATGTGGCAAAGTAGCCAGTTGACTGATTACATTTGACATTTTGGGTCCGAAATAATAATTAAATGAATTATGAGAAAAAAGAAGATTTTTTTCAGCAAAAAAAAAAAAAATTCTAAACAAACTCCACATATTTTTCGTCGGAAAATGTGATTTTTGCGGGAAAAATTTTTTTCAGTGAACTTTTTTAAAAATTTCGGATCTATGTTATTATTAATGTGTCCAACTAAGCAAATCAGATTTTTTTCCTGAAAATAACATTTCATTATCAGCTCGAACAAAAAAAGAGCGACAGTCGTAGTGTTAGAGAAGACGATTGGCCCGTCTACCTATTTTTTTTAATATTTTTTATTTAATTAAAGTTATATGTCAATGAAAGAGAAATGATGAAATTTTTACCAAAAAATAAAAATAAAAATAAAAATTGTTATTTGAAATCATTAACACCCTGTGGGGTGATTTTTCCTTCTTTTGGCTAAGATTTTTTTTTAAAAAAAAAACTTAAAATTCAATAGTAGAATATAAAGTGGCAACCTTCATTTTCTCCGGTGAGCAAGATAGTAACGGTGGAAGGTTTGCTAATAGTAAAATATTAAGTGGAAAGAAAGAGAAAAAAACAAAGAAGAAGAAAATAAAAAGAATTAATATTTTTTTTAGCTTTTTCACGCGTCTGTTTTGTGTGAAAATCACACAACTTGCTAAATCAGCGAAAATCATCTAAATGGAATAGTAAGACCCATCGAGGTGTCTAATTGAAACAAACCCTTACTTGAGGTGTTTAAAAAAAAAAACTTTACCGACCACAAGAGACCCTTGATAAGTTCTGCCTTAAATCTATGTAAACATCATATCCAAATAAATTTTTATTGTATAGTACAGTAGAAACTCTATAAATTAATGCACTTGGGACCACCAAAATTTGTTAATTAAAAGAGATATATCGATAAATTAATAATTATTAATTTATATATTAATTAATACTTTATCAATTTATAGATAAATTTATAATGAAATACCCAATTTACAAACACCCTTCAATCTTCCACTTCATTATTGTTCAATGTACTATATCAAATGAAGCACCCTTCAATCTTCCACTTTATTATGCTTCTTGTGTTCAATGTACTACTTTATGGATATTAAAAAATATTTTCTATATAAACTCAAGATCGAATCATGCTAACACAAACAATCGATGTCGAACATATCCTGAACTACCCAGAAGAAAATGTAGTTGCACAGTTGTTGAGTGATGAAGAAACAATTGAGAGCGTTATGAGAATTGATAAAAGTGATGAAGATGATGATGAAAGTTCTACAGTAGAGCCCCATTCGCGAAACGAGGCTATTAAAGCGGCAATCACATTGAAAAATTTCTTGTTGAGCTATGAGAAAACAACACCAGAAGTTCTTACAATTATGAGATTCAATGTGACGTTGATTTCAAGAAAAAACAAAAGACAATTGAGTTATTTTTCAAGAAGTCTTCATAAATCACTCATGTATTATGTAGTATATAAGGAATTATTAATTTATATTTTACATGGGGTCTATATGAGTAGTCAAAAATGTATTATCTTATAATTTCAGCGAATTATTAATTTAGCACGTTATCCCTAAATCGGGACCGATCAAAAATATTATTTAAGAAAATTTATTAAATAATTGAGTATTAATTAATAGAGTTTCTACTGTATCATAGTTTTACCATTGAAGAAAGTACGAAGAATCTTTTTTTTTTTTTTTATCTAGAAGAAAGGAAGAATCATATACGAGGGGAGAAACTGACAAATGTTACTCTCCATCAAATTAGAGGTCTTGATTTTGACTTTGCATAAAAATTAGAAAAACTTCAAAATAATGTCATATTTGTTCAGGGAACATGTGTGCCCATATGTGGTCCTTTTATCTGTTGAAAGTAGGTAAAAGAATAAACATTGGATCTCATATGAGTAATAAGTGAACATGATTTTGGCACATATTTAAAGGAAAGGTTGCCATTAGTATAAAACATATAGAGTGGTACATATATATTTGTGATATAAACTGAATATTATGTAATATTACACTTTTTAGAGACCGTTAGATAGAAATCGAGATATTCCAATGTTGCAATACGAATTACATTTTGTATCACCCAGGGATTAATCTTGAGATTAAAATCACGACTATAATCGCGGTTAGTGAGCTTCTCGATCAAGATATTTGGTTATATTGGAAAGCCTATTTCCGGACAAGGATGATTATAGGGTAGGGGAAGAAGAGACGAAATAAAAAGAAAAAAAAAGGAAAAGAATGTAAATTATAAAGTAAAATAAATTAGGAATATTTCTTGTAAAAGGACTGCCGTGTGGCAAAAATTCATCGATTGGATTGTACGTAATTTTTAAAATTCACATTGCACTCTTTTTAACATTTGTGTACCAAGTGACTCGAAAGGTGGTATTAACGTGACTTAGAAGTTAAAACTAGTACTCACTCCGTTCCATTTTAACTGTCGTTTTAGCTCTATTTACGTCCTTTAAAAAATATACGGTATAATTTATTAAATTATCCTATATTAGATGCTTCTTGAGAATTGAGCATTATTAGAAGACTTTAATTTAATATAGGGTATGGTTAGAAACATTACTAACTTTTGTTGAATTTTTAAAGTGACAATTATTTTAGATTTTTTTTTTGCTAAAACGAGAGTTAAAATGGACCAAAGAGAGTAATTTAGAAGGATACAACTCGCATGGTTTCAATTTGAAAAACATAAACAAGTTTAGGAGATACTAATTATGTATTCTTTCTAAGAAAAGCAAATGGACAAATAAAGAAGTACTCCCTCCATTCCAATTTAAGTGTTTTAATTTGACTTGACATGGAGTTTAAAAAATAATGAATACTTTTGAATTTTATGGTCTTAAATTAAAGATGTGTGAGTCTTTTAAATCTTGTGATCTTAAACTTTTCTTGGGATTGAAAACTTACTAAATATAGAAATAGACATTCTTTTTTGAACATACCAAAACAGAAAGTAAGACACTTAAATTGTAAATTGTGACGGAGGGAATAAAACTTTTTTCACTCTCAATTCAGTCCAAGCATCCCCAATTAAGGATGTTATAGACCATTTAATTATGCCAAAAGAAGCAAGAAGAATATATATAAACGTGTGTTGTTTGATTAATGATTACATGTCTCCTATATTTGAAGGCTAACTTTGCAATATTACCAAGCACTTCAAAGATTATGTTTGGGAAACCAAAATAGAATTTTGACTAATTAAATCACCAAAATTATAGTCTATAAATACAATATTGTTTTCCATTTGATGGTTGGTTTCTACATTAAAATTCTAATTAATTCAAATTTATGGTGCGTAAATATTAATTTTGCTATTCAAATTTGTGATACATAGATCACATCAAAATAATTTTATCATTGCTTTAATAATCTCTTTCAAAATGACAAAAACTTTTAATGGCTACACTTCCCAAGTTATCATATAAATTGATCATGACCATGAGTAGCCTTCTGATTCCTCCAATGGTCCATTATCTCCATGTTTCAACATTTATAGCATCTGCTTCTGGCTTACAAATAATTTACTATTTTATATCTAGATAGAGTGAAACATACTTTCATAGTCCCAGTTTAATATTACCAATTTCAACAATTTAAATTTCATTAACCCAACTACTTTTGTTATGTAACAAATAGCCCTCAGATCCGCCTCATTTTAAATATCGCTTAAGCTTAAATAAATTATTTTAAAATAGGTGTCACTTTACGAATTCAAGATTAAAGTTGACAATTATTTCTAACTATACACTTAATATTAAAAAAAGTAGTCATTTTTAATATTGCTCAATTCTCAAAAAATACATATTATATTAGATAGTAGTAGTACTAACTTAGTAAACAATAAATTATATTTATTATTTTTCTTAATAAACGTGAAAAAACTAAAACAACAATTAAAATGGAAGGAAGGGAGTAATTACTGGTAATTGACTTGCAAGAAGGCTAATGTATGTCTGTATATAAAATTAAATTACCTCAACTAGAAATATTTTAAAATAGTCACTTTATTTACTAAAACAATATATTCCATCTTGGTTAGTACTGACAATTTCACTCTAACCCGATGGATATCCATCCACCCGACCCGATTATATGGACGAAAAACCGACAAAACACGGATTTTAATCGGATGACGGATGGATCGGGTCGGATTCGGGTGGACATACATCCAACCCACCATCCGATCCACCACCCGACCCATCCATCCACCCGTTTATAAATTAGTTATTTTTTGTGGACATACTAGTACTTGGTTTTACTTCCAATAGTTGTCTTTATTTTTCTAAAGTGAATGGAAATTATTTTTAAATTTCAACATGATAATAACGATGATTCCTAGTATCAAAAGTGTTATTTTTATACTACGTTATACATAATTGACATTTTCTATGTTGAACATCACTCTATATATGACTATAACTGTTAGCAATATAATAGGTTAAGGAATATTACAATGGGATAGATATCAAATTATAATGGTAAAGCAAGATAGTATGAAAAACAAAATAATATGAAAACTAAAAAATAAACCAAAAGTACCAAATTGATTGTGATATAATTTTTATCCGCGAAACACCCGATTCACCCGTGGATTATGAGTGGATCGGATGTGGATGAAGAAAAAATAGGGTGTTGGATGAGTTGGGTGGTGGATGGAAGCGGATTGAGCTCCACCCGATCCATTGCCAGCCCTAATCTTGTTACATGTACACTTTGAGTTTCACTTGCTTATTTTATTCTTTGTTTTTGGCGATTTATTTGTTTATAATTGAACTTGATACTAAGAAGATCCACTATTGCTAGTTATCCGGGCTTAGAGATTTATTAATTTCCCCAAACGCATAAGGATTTCAGTTATATAAACTAATATAATTATAAATATTTTTAAATTGTTAAGATAATTTAACTTTTATAATATGTACTTATTATTTCTTTCGTTTTAGTTTATGTATCTTTATTGAACTAGACATTTACGCGTAATGCATCAAAATTGTTTTGAATCTTATAGGCTTAAACATATCAGGTAGGATGTTGGAATTAAAGAGCTACACTTAATATAGAAAATAACATTTTTAAAAATATAATATACTTAAAAAGTAAATACATAAATTAAAATAAATAGAATAATTTTAATTGAAATTATCAGTCAAATTGCTAAGTAAATAACTACTATTTTTTATGACTAGGACTTAAACCTACGTATAAAATAGTTAATGAAATCTTAACAGGATGAAAACCCTCAATCATTGCAAGGAAAGGATGCATAGGCATTGAATTTAGCAATTGGTAGTACTCCATAATTAATTTTGAGAGAGCTGAATATATAAATGCCTAGTCCTTTTCTCCTTTTCTTAAGTAACAAGCTGACGCAATTATCTTTTCTCAATTGGCGAGCCACTGCAATATTACTGCTAACGCAATTACCGAAGCAAATAACAGAAATTAGACATGGGAAGAGAGCAGAAGCAGATGTAGTGTTGTACCAGATTAATATGAATTCAATTCTCTCTTCGTTTTAATCTATATATTTTACTTTTCATTTTACTCCATTTATCCTAATGTAGGTGACATTCTTTCATTTTCAGGGCAATAAGAAAATTGTATTAGGCAAAATGCGTACAAGATAGTTGTATGAATTATAATATGACACGTGAAGTATGATTATGTGATTATGAGTCAAATACAGGTCAGCCTAAGGAGCTACCGACAAGATACGAGCAGTACCGGGAGCACCGTGTGCATAGATTGTACCGGTGACTCAGAAGATCAGGGAAGCCGTTTGAAATACAATGGGCGGCCGTTACTGAATCGGTCATACGTCTTAATGACATTTATTGAGTTACTAATTATTCAATTATTACAATATTCATTCTATTGTATTAATAAGGGCATATTTTGTGGGATGTTGTCACAATCCAAATCTGACATTTAGGCCGCGACAGGACACCTGACGAGCTTTTACCCGTAAGGCGAACCCTCTAACCTAACTATGCAAATAATAAAGATAAAAAAAATAATACTCAAGATATCATAATATAAATTGAGTGCTGAAGCGAAATCAAATATTGAGTCTGCCCATAAAATGTCTAAGTCATGGAACTATTAGTCTGAATACAAAAGTACGAGACGCAGCTCGGAATATTATTAAGTCAACTAAAGAAGAAGAGGCCACCAAGATCTAATGGTGGCTCACCTCGACTTAACAAAGCTGGAATAACCAAGCATCGGCTATCTGGTCTCCGTTAACCCCACCTGCACACATATAACATCAACAAGTGTGAGTCTGAAAGACCAAGGAAGATCATCGACACACTCTCAGCTTACCCCTGGGGCAAGTCTTAGAAATCCCTGATAATGCATAATGCAATTAAACAGTACAAGTATATTAAATATATACAAACGTTGAAGCTAAAACTGAAATCATGAAGAATAAACAAGCAATACATGAAATACACTGAATCTGAATCTATGCTCACGGGACACGGTACGTATATGTTCATGTCTTACCAAGTCTTCCGGAGTGACATTATTTACTCACATCTCACCCGGGTCACTTATAACTCTGGCATTTGCCTCCGACCGAACCCAATGGGGTATGCCGGAGTATGTCTCTCTCTGAAGATATGATAAAGAGGAATAAAAGTCCAATCAACACCAAGTCAAGTTTGTACGTCTATAACAAGTATCTAGTTAATGTAAAATCAAGCATTTCCCCATTTTGAACTTCTTTAATCAATTTCATAAGATTTTCATCAAACTTTTGTGCTTCATTCACTTGCTCAAGTAGAACTGGCTTGATTTGTAAATTAACAACAACGGAACCATCAGAATTAAATGCAAGACAAGCATTCATGACTCGTAATTCAAGAAACAAAGGCAAAGGACTCAAAGATAAACTTGCAAAGGACTTTCTACTTAAAGCATCTGGAACCACATTGGCTTTATCCGGGTGATAGTCAATCGTGCAGCCATAATCTTTGATGAGTCCAAGCCATCTACGTTTTCTAAATTTCAACTTTTTTGTGTACCTAAGTACTTCATACTCTTGTGAATTATCCTACTCATGACCTTGAGCTTGCTGCCATAATTCAACTCACGTCGTTTCAGTTTTTGAGAGGCATAAAAAACCACCCTCATTTCTTGCATCACAACACATCCCAAGCCACGATGAGATACATCACTATATATCACATACTCTTTCCCTTTAGTCGGTAGAGTAAGTATATGAGCTTGTGTCAACAATGATTTGAGCTTTTCAAATATTTCTTGGCATTTGTCATCCCACACGAACTTGATGTTTCCCCCCAAAAGTTTAGTCAAAGGAGAGGCTATAATTGAGAAGCCTTTAACAAACCTTCTACAGTATCCTGCTAAGTCCAAGAAACTTCTTATTTCAGTTGGACTTTTAGGTGGTTTTCATTCAACAATAGCTTGAATCTAACTAGATCCACATTCACGCCAACAACTGACATAACATGTCCCAGAAAAGCCATTTCGCAAAATCAAAATTTACATTTTGAGAGCTTGGCATAGAGCTCTTTGTCTTTCAAAATTTGCAGAAACATCCGGAGGTGTTTATCATGATCTTCACTATTCTTGGAATATATTAAAATATTATTAATAAATACCACCACAAATTGATTAAGATAAGGATTGAATACACAAATCATTAGATCCATGAACACCACAGGAGCATTCATCAACCCAAATGACATCATCAAAAATTCATAATGACCATACTGAGTCCTAAAATTAGTTTTAGGAACATCTTGCTCAATTACCCACACCTGGTAATACCCAGACCTTAAGTTAATTTTTTAGAACAACCTACCACCCTTTAGCTGGTCAAATAAATCATTGATCCTAGGCTATGGATATTTGTTCTTAATTGTTATCTTATTAAATTGTCGATAATCAATACAAAGCCTAAGAATGTCGTCTTCTTTTTCACAAATAAAACAGGAGTTCCCCAAGGAGAAATACTTGGGCAAATAAAACCTTTCTCAAGAAGTTCTTGTAATTGAATCTTCAACTCCTTCAATTCTACTGGATCCATTCTGTAAGGAGTAATATAAATAGGAGTAGTTCCCGGAATAAGCTCTATAGGAAATTCTACTTCCCTTTCTGGGGAAACCCAGGAAGATTTTCAGGAAAAACGTCAGGAAATTCACGTACAACTATATTCTTAAGGGTTGGACTTTCTATGTGCGTGTCAACTATATAAGCAAGATAATTCTCACAGCCTTGACTAATCATTTTTCCTTCCAAAACAATAGAAATAATATTAGATGTCAATGATCTTTCACCTTGAACAATGACGTGTGAATATATAGGATTTGTAAAAGTCACACGCTTCGACCTACAATCAACTATTGCATGGTATCTATGAAGCCAATCTATACCGACAATGACATTATAGTATTGGAAAGGCATTTCAATCAAATCAGCAGGGAAGACTAGATTTTGAATCATGAAGGGACAAACCCAATAAATCTGAATACAAACAAGCTGATGACCCAAAGGACTTTCGACAAGCACACCACAATCAACTCTCATAGATTTCACATTTTCAAGAAAAACAAGTGATAAGCAAACATATGAATGTGTAGAACCATGATCAAATAGTGTAATGACACGTAAGCCAAATAAGTGAAATTTACTAACAACCATGTCTGACCCATCTTGGTCGTCCCTCTTTCTCATAGCATAAGCTCGTGCAGTAGCTCTTGACTTACTAGCTTGATTAGCTCCACCTGCACCTGTTGCTTGTGTGTTTCTAAATCTTACACCTCTATTCCCTTGAGAAGGAATAATGTTAGGTTTCTGAACTGGGTCTTCAGTATGTGGTGAAGAAATAGGGTTATGATTAGGACAATTTTTTACTTTGTGATCAAAGCTCCCACAATTAAAACAAACACAAGAAGCTTTCCTGCAAGTACCATAGTGATTATTCCCGTATTGTGCACAAGTGGGTGTACAAGTTTTGCCTTGGACATAATCTGGAGTGCTTTCAGTAGAAAAATTTGATCTATTTTGATTATGCTGAGTTGACCTGTGAACACTACCAACTTTGGAATTGTCAAACTTCCCCCTTTTGGATGGACCGTCATAATCTGAATTAGCCTTTCTGAACATGTTTTCATTTGTACTAGCTTATTCTTTGTCAATTCTTTACCAAGTAAGAGCATCTGTAACTAGTTTGGAAAAAAAATTCATGTTGGAGGACTGCCACAGACTTTTGAATAGAATCATTCAAACCGTCTTCAAATCACATGCACTTATATTTTTCATCATCAATAATACCTCCAGCATAACGAGAAAGCCTGAGAAACTTTTGTTTATATTTAGCAATAAAAATACCCTTTTGGTTTAAATCTAGAAACTCTTTTTTCTTCGCATCACGATAAGCAGGTGGGACATACTTCATGAGAAATTCTTTGAAAAAATCATCCCAAGTAAGCACCGGATGTTTTGCTTTGGGATTTGGCATACTTACCTACCGATCATAAGCATCCTTTTGTAATGGTGAGATAACATACTTAATTTGGCAGCTTCTGAATACTCTAACTGCTCAAATACACTTTGCGCTCAAGCCATTGTTTAGCATCAGTAGGATCCACATTACATTCAAACTCAACTCTGCCCATTTTTTCATTTTCTCAAAGTTCATTTCATTAGGATTGAACATTGTTCTAGCCAAGTGATGGAAGAAATCATCTATCTGTTGAAAATAACGGTTTGTAACAGGAGTACTATGACTCATGTGAGGATGTATCTCAACTCTTACACTTTGATTATTCCCCACTTCATATCCACTAGTGCGAGGAAAATTAAGATCAGAAAAATATTTTCCAACCCCTTTATGTAAGTGAGGTTGGACATTAGAATTATTCGAACCCTCACAAGCGGCTTCCATAGGTCTATTAGAAGAAGATGCCATAACTTAATTCCTACATAATGAAGACCACATTGCATTAGGGACATGTACATGATTCATATGCACAATACACACAATAAAGAATGTTAAAAAGAAACAAGTACACTAACAAGTCAAAATAAAAGTCCTAGAATCACAAATCTAGAGCTCTGATACCAAAAGTTGTAGCAACCCCTTTGGGAGGGTGCGACTTACGAAATAAAGCTAATTTAATACTTACAACGTTCATAAGAGATTAATTTAAAAAGACATTCATAGTAATTTAGTAGCAGAAATCCATGCGAGAAGGGTTTCAAGTGCAATATTTTAAAAAAAAAATACACTTCATAAAATTTCTTAAAATGAAATACAGTATCAAAGTATCAAGATAATGTGACAAAACCCTTCTTGAATAATCAACACATTAAAGCAACTTCCTAACGAAATTATATTTTTCGTTCAACATCACTAAAAGTTAATAATGTACATGAATTTCAAACTTGCGAGTATCAAAAGGGAAACTAGTCTTCTCCTTTGTACATATTTACAAGACAAAAAGTAAATTTAGCATATTACAAGACTTGGGTTATTAACACACCCTAAAACAATAAAACAAGTCACCAAATTTAAGTTATAAGCTTATGGTCTTGTGATCCAACAAGCCTCCAAAATTACATACATAAGTGTGACATATAGATCATGTACAAGTCCAAAAACTATACAAAACCTAGATGCATATGCAAATGTGATCTCCACAAAAGCTCCCATAAAGTCTACTCCAAAAGGCCTTCTTCAAATCTCTTCTCGCACATTATCTACGATAGAAAATAACTATCGCTAAGCATAAAGCTTAGTGGCATATAAACTTTGGTCTTGGAGTCATTAGATTCTCCATTTTATTCGAATTCATAGGTAGCTCAAATAAGACATAAAGATAAATCAAGTAAAATATATCAAAAGTATCAAATATCAAACCCTTCAAGTATTTCCAAATATCAATATGAATATTTAAAGCTCAAGTGTCAATAAAGCTTATAAAATCAATTTAAGAGAGTTTGCCAAATATCAAATTTTGCTCAATATGTATGTCATGCCATCACACTAAGCATAATCGAATATCAAGATGGACCGAAGCCCCAAATCAAGTAGGGTCAAAATCTAATAATCAAGAGAATCAAGAACCATATTAAAAATGGATTTCAAGTTCGTACTTAACATGGACAAGTTCCATAATTTATGATGAACCACAAATCCAAAGTCAAGATGACAAAAGATCCGAATCAAGAGGCATACCGAGATGAGTGATAAAGTCACTGTCACAATAAGGATAAAGTCCCAACAAGGATGCAAAATGATCAAGCAATTCATACAAGTGGACGATTTAGCGAATATCTTGCAATATTGAGATAATACCAATACAATGATATAAAGTGAAGAGAAGGAAGCAAAAGTGAAAGTTATTTCCAAATATCCAGCAACTAACGAGATTTCAAAATCAAGCTTATAAACAAACTTGGTGTTTTACAACACAACTAGTTCTACCATAATTTGAGAACGTTTGAATCGTCTACGCCATAGACCAACCAACTTTGTCCACTTCCTCAAACACTTTTCTTAGCTTGTACAAGGGTATATATACTTTAAATACATAATTAAATATCTATTTAAGTTCAGTAATTTCGGCATGTCAAACTAAACATGATATTGGTGAAATCATCCTAAATCGTCAAAATAGAAATTCTGGACAGTATCACTGTCTTGTGTTGTGGTTCAGTTTTAAAGAAGAAAAATACAAAATTAGACTTCGTGGTCTAATGAAAGTTGTAGATATATGTATCGGTGTTCCATAGAAGTTTAAATCTCCCCATATCAATTTAGTACAAAAAGGTATGCTCAAAATACTAACAGTAGTACATGGAGGGTTTGTAAAATAAGAATCTAGGCAACACTTGCCATGTACTTCATCACCCTTTTTTGGGAAAATACAAGCAAAACTAGGTTTCGGAGATTAAAAAAAAGTTGTAGAGCTATAAAATAGTTTTTCAGAACATATTGGTTCACTTAAAATGGAGTTGTACACAAGGAGATATGCTAAAAATATTAAAATATGTACAATGCAAAAAATGGGTTTAGTAACTTATTACAAAAGAGAGGAGTAGCTTGTGGTTTGACAAGAACAATACTTGATGGTTGGTTTAGTTGAAGAACCTGAGGCTAAATGACATATTTATTATTATTTATTATTTAACTAGAATTTTTTGGTGTAATATTTATAAAGATAGGAAGGAGAGAGGATTGGATTTTTTTTGTCACGAAAGAATGAAATGAGAGGTGCTTGTGAAAAGTTGTGTCACAGAGAGATATATATTACTTAGATATGGATCAAGAATTGGGCTGACCCAAAATACTTATTTCCTATTCTATTTCTTACTAATTTAACAAAAATGATAATGAGGGTATTCTACATAACAAAATCATGTCACCTCCTTATAAATATGATCATTAAGTAAAATAAATAATTTTCAAATATCATCAAATTCTAGTTTAGGAAGTACAAAGTAAAATATATCTTTACTATAAAAATATGGTCAATTGAGAATGCAAATATTAGTTTAATAATTTTTGGGGTATTACAAGGGTTAAGATTTATCATGATATTTTCCCTTCCACTACTTGAAGGTGATACTCTTTCATGATCGGGTGATGTCGGAGGAAGCACGGAAAAGACTAACAACCCACTCAAAAATTTCTTCAATCAGTTGCAGCTCAACTAAAATGACCGTGAAAAATATAATATTTGCATGAGAAATGGTAGTTCCCCTAATCAAAAAGCAAAAATAAACAAATACTCACGAGAAGGGTTACACTTCTCGGAGAAAGGATCTACAGAAGGACTATAGATTTGGTCGGTTTTGATCAAAATAAATTGAGTTAGTCAACCTCGGTCAAAATCATCTTTAGCATTAATGAGCCTAAAGATTTTTCGGAGGTATAGATGGATAATACCACCCCAAAAAATTCGAGGGTAGTATAGAAGGAAAATGTGGTCGATGGTAAACAGGGTGTTGTTGTTATCTTGGCAGTAATCATAGATTCAATTTCTTCAACGTGTTCGAAGTTTTCTTGAACACGAAGGTCTCCTAAGAAATCGAAGCTAGAATGGAGAATTTCTGCAGCAATGGAGTGCAAGTAAATCTCTTGACTCTTTAAGGAAATATGTTCTTTCCGTGGACGACGGGTTGGAGGATCGTCATTGTTGTTCGGAGAACGAGAAATAGAAGATTTAGTGGACGACATTATGAAAGAAAATTTTAAGAAGGAAGGAAGGAAGGATTATGAAAACTATATATTTGAGGTAGGTTGTAGTTGCCTTCTATGCGGGATTTGACCTCTATTTATGGTGTGAGAATATAACATTTTGAAACGAAAAGACGTACATCATCATTGCTATATTTCACGTCGATCAGAGCAATTGTTCAGTTGTCGCCGTTTTAGAAGCATCTAACGGATGTGACGTTTACATGTATTGTAATCATTACACTTTAAATTTCCCATTGAAGTGTAAGGTTCACTCAGTTCGGTGTTCAAATCCACTTCACGGGCGCGTGAGAGTTGCGCCGGGAAAGTGCGGGGACTATCTGTATGGGATAAAATACGTATAAGACATCTGTACGAATTATAATGTGACACGTGAAGTATGATGCTGAGTCAAATCCAGGTCAGCCTAAGGCGCTACCGACAATATACGAGCAGTACCAAAAGCATCGTGTGCATAGGTGGTACCAATTTCTCATAAGATCAGGGATGTCGTTTGAAATACAACGGGCGACCATTACTGAATCGGTCATACGTCTTAATGACATTTATTGAGTTACTACTTGTCCAATTATTACAACATTCATTCT
The DNA here is from genome assembly GCA_034509755.1 of Anisodus tanguticus. Lineage (NCBI taxonomy): Eukaryota > Viridiplantae > Streptophyta > Magnoliopsida > Solanales > Solanaceae > Anisodus > Anisodus tanguticus. The sequence goes on along the minus strand of CM067560.1, from coordinate 41,908,473 downwards.
CTTGTATTAGTGAGGGCATATTTCGTGGGGGGTGTACTCGTATAGCTCACGTATAAATAGGATACATACGCCATTGTAAATCATCATATTCAAGTTATTACAATACACTTTCTCACTTTCTCTTGATTATTGTGTTTTCACACGAGTTTGCGGTGACTTTGCCCAGAAGCTATCACAAGGCACAGACTAATTATTGCTTACTTTGTCTTTTACTATCTGTTCATAGTATATTTTATTTAGCATAACTGTCAAAGCAATCACTTGATATCCACGTGCCTTTGATCATGTATACAAATTCAACTGTATCATTTTACGAGTAAACAAAAATAATATTTTTTATATTTAATAATAATCTAACTTTACACTTGTTATTTTACATTTAACGAGATAATTTATAGCCACAAAAATTATCAAAATTTATTTTAGACCTTAAACATTAAAAACTTTCCTTTTATTCTTAAATTTATACTTGATTAACAACAACAACAAAAACATACTCTGTGAAGTCTCACAAGTGGGAGAGTGAGATGTACACAGATCTTATCCTTACCTTTTTGGGGTAGAGATGTTGTTTTCAATAGACTAAATTTATGTCAGGTTAAATACTTTCTAATTAGGATGGATGAAGTAGTATGTTTAAAAAAAATATTATTTTTTTATTCACTCTTTAATTTTAACATTATATTCTATACCTTCAAAACTCTACTTGTAAAATTTTACTGGATATGTTATTATTGTAATTTTTTAATTTTATTTCAATCAAACTAAGACTCGTAAAATGAAATGGAGAGAATATTTGTAATACCGGGCATAAATTTATATAAAACCCACTAAAATTTTAAAAAATAATAGATTGATACTCATAATTATAAAATATAATTAATTTAATATTCTGAAAATTAAATCCATAAATCATGCATCCGTTTGTTGAAGAGAAAGAGAGGGGGACATCGATTGTATCACAGAAAGGGTTAAGAGATTGCTTGGGGGAAAGCATGGAGTTTGCAGAGTTTGCAGGGAGAAGATGACATACAATTACACTCGAGAGAGTGTGTGTGTAATTTGCAAGGGAAAATGAATCATTGAATCCGTAGAACGTGAATAATAAAAGCTGAGCAGCGTCAAATCAGATTGCAGGCAGAATCGCACTATTTTTACGTCATTTTTTAGTGTATCACTTTAAAATACTACTACTAACAACAATTCAGTAAAATCTAACGTATGAAGTTTAGAGAAGTTTAGAGATGATAGAATATACATCTATAAGGATTATGATAAGATATATATATCAGTCCACCTTTAACAAAAAGTCTCGAATTCAAAGTCTTGAATATAAAATTCTTAAATAGTGTTAAGTGAATTTGAATTAATTGAAACACTAATATAAATATTAGACACCTAATGAAAACCACAAAAATGTGATAAGATGAGTTAATCTTTTTAATCAACATGAAATTAAATTAATCAATCTACAGTTTTAGATAATTAAAACAAAAAGGAGGAGTAATTAGGAAAAGAGAGTTCTTTTACCCACCTAACCAAAAAACTAAGGAGGAGTAGGGGTGGAGAGTGGGACAATAATGAAGGAGGGTGGTGGGAATGGGGCCAATGTTGGCAGGGCGTGGGAGAGGACTGAACATGACATTGTCGGTTGTTTTCTTATGCTCAGTCCTATTGAAATGTTTTCCCTTGAAGCTTTTGCCGGTTCATGCACTAAGCTCTCGCTATACACAAAATTCAATTAACTCATCACATATTATTCACTCACTCTATCTTCGCTGTTCCGCACTATCTCTCTCTTATCCTCCTCTCTTCCTTTTCACTTTGAAAGAAAAAAAGTTTTTTTCTTTTAGCTTCGTCTCAAGCAACCATGTTGTCTCTTGTTTCTTACATTCTCCCCCCTTGTTGTTGCCTCCGAACCAACACACTACTTTTCTCTTCCACAACCTTAAAACTAACCTCATCACTTTAATTTTCCATTCTCTCTCTCTCTTCCATCTCTAAGTGACCTTTCAACTGTTTCTTAATCTCAAATTCATGCATTTTTTAGGTGGTGGTCCGCCGGCTTTGCTTCTTGCCTTCTTCTAAGGTAGTTCTAGGGCCCCATCCTCTTTATTTCCACCTTCTTCTTCAATTTTACTTTTTTTTTCCCACTCTCTCACCCCACATAAGATTTATATTCTTGATTGTCAAGCATAAGATTTTTGAGGTAGTTAAGCTATTTTCTTTATCTTTTTTAGAGTTTTCTTAACTTGTACTTTCATCCTATGTTCATGTGTAAACATAGGATTATTTCTTAAGAAATAGGGTTAGGGTTTCTTAACTAGTCATTTAGGGTTTTAATTAAGTATGGCATTAGCTGGTGAGGGAAAGGAAATGAGAATGCCAGGTTCATTAGGGTATCATTCACTTGATCAAAACACAGATCAAGGAGGCAACAACCATCTCCCACCCAACATTCAAGATCACAAAAAATCCTCCGGTGGCGGTGCAACGCCAGCTGGCGCTAGCGTTGCACCGTATAATTCCGCTTCCAGTGGCGGCGGATCTAATAAATTTAAGGTAACGGCAAGAGCTAGGTACCGTGAGTGTCTGAAGAATCATGCGGCTAACGTTGGTGGGAATGTTACTGATGGATGTGGTGAGTTCATGCCGAGTGGTGAAGAGGGAACACTGGAGGCATTGAAATGTGCTGCTTGTAACTGTCACCGTAATTTCCACCGAAAAGAACAGCCGAACAACGTTGGTGGTGAGAAAAATAATGCCGGCATTATGGTTGTTCATCCACTACAGCTTCCTCAACATCTGCCTTCTCCGATACCATCATTGAATCATCACCACCATCAACATGCCGGCAGCTCAATTTGGACTACCATGCCACCTCAGCCGGTCAAAATGGCCTTTGGAGGTAACGTTGTTGAACTGTGTGTGTGATCATTTCATTTAAAAGTTTGAGCTATCTGATAAAATATTTACTTTCTATGTACGTCTTATATTATGTGTCTTACTTTCATTAGATATCAAGTTTAAAGATAACTTTTGAATTTTGTACATTTTTATTTACTTTCTATGTACTTATGTGTCTTACTTTCATTAGAAATAAAATTTAAAGATAACTTTTGAATTTTGTGAACTGACCGTAAGGTGTGTAGTGGAGTATTATCCAAAATATTTTTGATTATTGTGATTTTAAACGTGTCCTGTAGTCTGGTAGGAGCAAAATGCAAATGTTGAATTTAAAATGCTAAATATAAGGTAGATAGAGACATTCTTTTAAAACGGATTAAAAGAAAAATAAGATAAGAATTGAACCGGAGGGAGTACTTATTTATGTTTGTAACACGTTACTTCAAGAGTGAACTTGTACCTTTTTTATGAGCAAAACATGTGAACTTTTTTTTATAATTCAGTCAGTGAAGTCGAACCTAAGATCTCAGTTTGTTATGGTATTATGATGAATTATGTGATAATAATCTAACCTTTTAGTTAAAATTATTAAAGAGAATATATTTCTCATTTACTTAATTATTTCTTCAACAGGTAGCGGAGGAAGTGGGGCGACGGACTCATCAAGCGAAGAACTTAACTTCAACACTTATCATCAGCAAGCAACTTCAGTGCCTCCACAACCTCAACCACCATATGTGTTGGCTAAGAAAAGGTTTAGGACAAAGTTTAGCCAAGAACAGAAGGAAAAAATGTTGGAATTTGCTGAAAAGTTAGGGTGGAGAATTCCAAGAGAAGATGACACTGAAGTACAAAGATTCTGCTCTCAAGTTGGAGTGAAGAGACAGGTTTTTAAGGTTTGGATGCATAATAATAAGAACCCTTCTGCTAAAAAGAACACACTACAAGAAGATCAACCTTTAATTAATTAAGGTGGGGAAAAACAAGATGAAATTTCTTGGGATTTGTCTTCTGCTTATGTAATCTTACTAGGAATCGTACGTAGCTAGCCAGTTTTTTTTTTCTTTCTATGTAGCATTATTTGTAACTATGGAACTCCTTAATCAGATTTTATTGTTGTACTTGGAAGAGCTTTTATTGATCTGAAATTTTCAGCTCTCTTTCTTACACTCCTAGTCACTGAATTTTAGACTGCTGATGAACTCTAGCTAAAGCTAATTTTCTTTTTTGGGTTAAAATGAGTGGGTCAAAGAATAGATTATGACCCAATACACCCATGAGCCAATTTTCCTTTCGATTTTTAAATCGCCTTTTTAAGAAAAATGAAAAGAAAACTGATGTATTTTTAGTAAATTATTAGCTTAATTTGCTTCAAAGTTAGAAAATTCTTAAGCCCTAGAGACTTGTGATTTAGATTACATGTTTCGAACTTAACTTCAGGTGAATTAAGTTTGATATTTAAGTGGAGAAGAGAAATAGGGTGGACCAATTTTCACCAAGTTTTGAAATTAAAGTTACTGTTAATCCTAAAGATTAGTCTAAAAATGAAACTATAAAAATATTCTAATCTCCTAGTTGAATCTGTTTGAATTTGAGTGGTATATCAACAAATGGATAATAATCTAATCTGTTTAAATTTGGATGGATTACTAAAAATGAGTTTATTTTGCCTGTAATGTCTTTCCAAACGAAAAGAAAACTTGTTAAGAGTACCGTATCGGAAATGGAATGAAACATGGATTCTTTATATGTTAAACAATGATCATCTATTCCTTTAATTTGTAAGTTTGCAAGTGTGTCTATTTTAGTTTGTGTTGTCCATTTCAATTAATTATGATGCTTGTTGGCTTTTCTGTCGCTTTTTAAATGTATGTTTCCTCTTTTGGAAATGCTTTGCTGCTTTTTTCCTTTCTGAAAAAGTAACAATGAAAGAAGGTTGTAGTTCAAGCTTATGGTTACAGGCATCTGACCCCGAATCTTGTCCCTGTGATTATGAATGATGGTGATTCGTGTATCCCATAAATGTGTTTTCTTTTACTGCCAATAAAAAAAACGATATTTATGACAAATTTAAAATATATATTATGTTAATTAGTTTCGAATGAAAAAATTGTAATTTGTCATATTTCTACAAATGAACTAATCTGGAGTATAATTTTTGTCAATTTAAAATGAAATAAGTCTACGCATCAAACAATAGAACGGGACGTAGATTATGGACCAGGTGTACTTTTTTTTCTCATTCTACGTCACGTGAGCCGAGGATCTCTCGAAAATAGTCTCTTTACATGCCAAGATACAATTAAAATCTGCGTACAATCTATCATCTTCAAACCCCACGTTGTGAGATTTCACTGTATATGCTGTTGTTGTTGTTGCATCATGTTATTTATATCCTAATATAACAAGCAATTCGATAATTCATCATGCTAATTTTTGTGTAACATTCTCATGTGTATTTGGCATGAGGTCACATTCAAATTAATGCATGCAGAAAATACTAGGCGATTGCTTTCATTTGCTCAAGTGATAAGCAGTGTTACTCGATTTGGAGTATAGCAGGTACCCAGTAAAATAGTTGAGGTGATTCGTAAGCGCAAATTGGCACCGACAGAACACGGGAAGAACCAGAGGAAGACTCCAATAGCTGATAAAACCAAGAACAAGGGTCTAAACTGATGAAAAGTAAAAATTGATCTACACCTAACCGTCATAAAAAAAAAGTTAGTCGTCAATAATGTTTAACTTTAATAATTGGATTCATCAGTACACTATCTAAAATATGATGTTTGTCAATTTCCAATTTTCTTTTACCAGTTGTGTTATTTGAATATTATCCATATTCTTCTTCTTAACACTTGGAAAAAGAGAATTAGAAAAATAGATATCAGTACACTGGCCAATTTTGCAATGTACTCTCTTTCTTTACTTTATTCTCTATATGATAACTTGTGATGGTTTGTTGCAAACAAAAGTTATTGAGATCATTATTGATAAGTTTTATTAGGTTTATCAGTTCGCTACTAATATCTTTCCAAGCAGATAAATTGACATCTAACTTGTATAAAATATGATATCTATTCTTAAAGCTAATTTTGATTTTTTTTATGTTCCTCCACTCAATTATATGGCACTCTTTTTCATTTTGGAATATCTCAAATTATTTGACGTCAATCGAATGCTAATGTTAATTTATGTAGCAACTTTCACACTTTTGTTTTGAAAATGCTTGATGTTTAAAGAATGATGCTAGATCAAATGCAAGATTCACCATATGGTTACATATGCAAGGGAGTTTACTAGAGATGTGAGTATGAAACAGGTTAATTATTAAATGCATGGTTATAGAAGCAGCCTTATATAGATGGGTAGAATGGTATAATTCTCCCATTTTTGGAGTATTCTCATTAATGCAATATATATAGGTATTTACAAATCTAAGTGTATGAGAATATCTAGTTTACATAATTATACTCAATAATCTAATTACAGAATATATGGAGAATAAGTATATTCTCTATCACACCCCCGCAATCGGAGCGGGGGAGGCCAAACGTTTAGACTGGATCTGAAGTCAAGGAACAGTTGTCGAGAAAGTCTCTTAGTAAATATATCTGTGTACTGATAAGAAAAAGGAACATGTAACGCCCGAACATGACCCATAGCGACCTTCTCACGAACAAAATGAATATCCATCCCAATATGTTTTGTTCGTTGATGTTGAACCTGATTATGAGACAAGTAAACAACAGATATGTTATCACAGTAGACAATAGATGCCTTACGTAAGGGACAATGAAGCTCGAGAAGGAGATTTCTGATCCAACAAGTTTCAGCAACGATGTTCGTAATGCCTCTATATTCTGCTTTCGCACTTGAACGGGAAAGCGTAGCTTGTCGTTTTGTAGACCAAGAAATGAGGTTATCACCAAAAATGCACAATAGCCGGAAGTAGATCGATGTGTGTCAAGACAACCGTCTCAATCAACATCCGTATAGGAGATCAACCTGGTCGGTGCAGATGGATAAAGATGTAACTCATAATCAAAAGTACCCTTAATATACCGAATGATACGTTTAAGAGCGGTAAAATGAGGCTCCCTAGGTGCATGCATGAACAAGCACACATGTTGAACAACATAGACAATAACAGGCCTAGTGAAGGTAAGATACTGAAGTGTACCAGCAAGACTTCGATAAAGAGAAGGATCAAGCATCGGATCCCCACTATTGGCGCTGAGCTTCGACTTAAAGTCGATTGGAGTAGGCATGATCTTGCAATTTGACATTTTAGCCTTGTAAACAATCTCATCTACACATTTACGTTGACACAAGAACATATTGTTTTCAGATCTGGTCACGGAAATCCCCAAGAAATAACTCAGGTTACCCAAATCCGTCATGGCAAATTCAGATTTGAGTAATTTAATGATCTCGTTATTCAACTCATCAGAGGAGGCAGTCAAGACAATGCCATCCACATAAAGCAAAAGATATGCAGTGTCGTTATTTTGATGATAAATCAAAAGTGAATTATCACTTTTGCTACATATGAACCCGATCTGCATAATGTACTTGGCAAAGCGCTCATACCAAGCCCGAGGGGCTTCTTTCAAGCCATAGAGTGACTTTCGAAGATGACAGACATGTCGAGGAGCAGATGGATGCACAAAACCAGGTGGTTGATGCATATAGACAGTTTATTTTAAATCACCATGTAAGAACACATTTTTCACATCAAGTTGATGAATCGGCCAGTTCTTCCCATAGCAATGCTCAAAATAGTACGAATGGTGGCGGTTTTTACCACTAGACTGAAGGTCTCACCACAATCAACTCCCTCTTGTTATCCAGTGCCATTTGCCACAAGTCTTGCCTTATAGAGTTTAAGATCATAATTATCCCTAAATTTGTGACGATATAGCCACATACAACGAATCACATTGACCCCCTCAAGTTTTGGGATAAGATCCCAAATGTGATGTGAAGTGATCGCATCAAATTTCTCACGCATGGCCGCATTCGAATTTGGGTCAAGCTTGGCTAATTGAGGGTTTTTAGGTAGATGTGATACAGTTTGAGTCGATAGGTTAAAGTAGACTTTTGGTTTGAAAATCACGTGCTCGGCATGAGTTTCCATGCGATGTGCAGGAATAGGGGTCGGACGGGTGATATTTTATGGAATTGGGCTGGTCTGCGTCGGATCTAGGCTCGGATGAAGGAGGTCTGGGGCAGGGAGCTGGTGACTAGGCTGGGCTGCTAACTGGAGGCTGGCAGAGCTGGGGAAAGTGACAAAGAGTTGGGCACGTGCTGTGTTTGGGCATGGAATGAGGGAGATGAAGAGGTCTGAGGCACGAGTTGGGCCCGATGAACAGTTGGACTAGAGGAGGAGTCCATTGCAGCTCCGTGCATAACATTTCAGATGAGAGGGGAGATGTCTGAATTGTCAAAGAAGCCATAGTTAGTGACTTGGGATTTTGGACATTTGTGAATGGGAAAATATGCTCCACAAATATGACATGGCGAGAGACTAGGAATTTATTGGTGGACAAATCATAACATAAATACCCCATATGATTCTAAGGGAAACCCAAGAAAGTGCAAGGAGTAGCCCTAGGTACTAATTTGTGAGGAGCCATGGAGGATATTTTCGGGTAGCATAGGCAACTAAATATTCGAAGGTGACCATAAGAAGGGATCCGACGAAAGAGAATTTTGGTTAGAGTTTGTTTTGAAGAGTACGCGTTGGTAATATATTAAGAATGTATGCTACCATGCGCAACGTGTAGACCCAAAAGGAAGGGGAGAGAAGCATAAAAGAGCATAGTACGGATCATATTGTTAATGGTGCGAAAGATTCTTTTAACTTTATCATTTTGAGGTGAGGTATGGGGGCAAAAAAATCAAAATACCATGCCGTTATCCGTACAAAATTTATGAAAGGGGGAATTGTCAAACTCACGACCATTGTCACAGTAAAACATTTTGATGTTCTTTTCAAACTGAGTTTTAACATATGTTCGAAATTCAAGAAAAATGGAGTAAACTTGGGACTTGTATTTGAGAGGATAAACCCAAAGAAAATGAGAGAAATTATCTAATAACACCAAATAATATTTATGACCTAGTTTGCTAGTAATGAGAGATGTCCATAGATCCGCATGAATTATATCAAATGGAGAAAAGTTACACTCAAGGATGACTTAAAAGGAAGTCTAACATGCTTTCCTAGAGGACAAGAGTAGCAATCATGAGTAAATTTCCCTTTTTTACATTGAATTAAATTTTGACTTTTAAGTAAATTAAAAATTGGTGCTCCCCGGTGCCTAAGTCTAATGTGCCAAATTGAGGGAGAAATTGCAGCTAGAGAGATTTGTGGATTGACACTTGCAGCAAAATTGGAGGAGAAAGCATATAGGTCCCCCACACAATTGCATCTCGTAAGAGTTGTTCCCGTACGTAAGTCCTTTACAGAAAAACCAAAAGGATCAAACTCAATAGATATTGAATTGTTACTGGCAAATTTCCTAATAGAAATTAAGTTTTTAATGACGTTAGAGGCATATAGAATATTTTTTAGAGAAAAGGGTTGGTGGGGTAGTGGAATTTGAGTAGTGCCATAGCCTTGAATTGGAATGCGCTTACCATTTCCGACCAAAACAAATTGAGGATTGGTCAAATTAAATAGTTGAGGGAGATTACCGGAGTTATGAGTGAGGTGGGATGTGGCGCCCGTATCCATGTACTAAGCATCGTTGGGCTGTTGTAGATTCATAGTATTGTAGGCCTGGCCCAATTTAGTAGGGTCATAAGGCCATACAATTGATGATGTTATTGCTTGGCCGAAGAGAAGTAGGCCTAATGCTGCTGAGCCGTGTAGCATGGGCCTGGAGGAGGGCCCGGTATGCTCGACTGCTGATGCTGACCAAAATTCTGGGCCGGAGCAGTTAGGTAAGGGCATAGGGGAGAGGCTCACTGTTTGGGAGTCGACCACGACATTGGGCTAGCCTACTAGGATAGGTATTGGGCCTGCTGGTACTTCCCACCAGAATTGGACTTTCCTCCACGTCCTCGTATTTTGCCGCCGCAGCCTCGACCCTTGCCACCACCTCGGCCACCCCATTGTCGTTGTGGTCCGTTTGTTATGGTAGTCCAGCGGGTGCAGTGGTGTTTGTTGGTTCATCAACCACTAACGTCTGTTGATTATGCTCGTCTTCTTTAGCACGTCTAGTCTCCCTCAATAGCAATTATGATCGAGCCTTATTGAAGCTAGGGATGTGATCGACTTGTTGGATCATCGTTGCAAGTGTATCGTACTCACCCTTTGTCAAACCATTAATTAGTTGGAAAACCATCTTCATTTCTGAAATCAGAGTGCCAACATTAGATAATTGATCCGCAACTAATTTCAATTGTTTACAATAGTCGGTCATATTAGCAAAGTTCTCAAGACGGGTGTTATTAAATTGTTCCTCCAGATACACGACACGTGTATGTTTGTCGTTTCGAAAAGTTTCCTCTAGCCTTGTTCATAATTCGTGAGCTGAAACACCTGTCTTCATAATAGTATGAAGTAAATCATTGGATATAGTGTCATATATCTATTATTTGACTATTGCATCAAGTTGTTTCCACGTCGGGTTGTCGACGTCAGTTTCACGGGGTATGGTAGCATCGATGTGATCAAGAACGTTGTAGGCACACACATGTATTTGAAATAGTTCAACCCATGATGAGTATTGTCCATCCTCTTGATCAAGAACCAAAGGGATAAAGTTCTTGATATTTGTCACGGCAAAGGTCAGATGAAAGGTGTTAGGAGGGGGACGAGGAGGAGGAGGATGTGTGACGTCGTGAGTGGAGGAGGAAGATTCGGTAGAAGCCATGGAGGGAGGTTGTCGGCTGTGCAAACACAAAACAAGGGGGCGTCGGAATTAGGGTAGAAAAAAATTAGGGGAGAGAAAATTTTAGGGTTTGGCTTCTAATACCATGTAGAATTGTGTAATTCTCCCTTGTCTGGAGTATTCTCATTAATGCAATATATATAGGTATTTACAAACCTAAGTGTATGACAATGTCTAGTTTACATAATTATACCCGATAATATAATTACAGAATATATGGAGTGAATATGAAACAGGTTAATTATTAAATGCATGGTTATATAAGCAACCTTATATAGATGGGAACACCATTTGTAGCGAACAATAAAAAATGCTAAAGGGAAATCTCAAGTTGTTCAGATCTTCGAGATGGTGTACACTTAAATTGTCCATACATGCAATTTGGATTGAGAGAAATCAAATTAAAGGATATATTGCAAAGCAAAGCAAAAACTGGGGAAACATTATGAAGGAGATGACCTAAATTTGATATTAGAGCCTCTACTATAGATCATCAGAATTATTATGCACTCTTCAGCATTTTGGATTTAAAATTCTTGTAATAGCAGTTTGTAGTTATTTCTAGTGATACAACAACAACATACCCAGTGAAATCCCACAACAGGTCTGGGGAGGGTAGAGTGTACGCAGACCTTATCTCTACTTTGGTAGGTAGAGCGACTATTTTCGAGAGACCATCGGCTCAAGAAAGAGCATAAGCATAAGCATAAGCAAAACCAAAAGCAAAAGCAAAATCAGAAGCAGAAGCAAAAACAAAAGAAAAAGCAAAGGCAAAAGCAAAGCAAGAGAAACGATCAAACCCGATCAAAAAAAATTTAAAGTAGTATGAAAATGATGGTATCAAAATCGAAATAAGCCATGATAGCGCATTCTGAAAAAGTAAGCAGTAACTAGCGCAGGTAAATAAGCTAAAAAGGTACACTAGAGGACACATAGCAACAAAAATCAAACTACAGGGGACTATAAAGCAATAATGCGCCTTTAGTATGATAGGATATGCAGGCCTACAATAATAACACTATAACTACCAGTTTGTAAACGTAAGTAAGACTACGCTCGACTACATACTACCCTTCTACCCTAATATCTGTCCTCCACAGCTTCATATCTAAGGTCATGTCCTCAATAAGTTGCACCTGCGTCATATCCCGTCTAATCACCTCTCCCCAATACTTCTTCGGCCTACCCCTCCAGGGGGGTAAACGTGCCATAAAAGGCCCTCATAAACCCGTCCATAACTAACCTCTCACACCTCCACACTGAGGCATTTTGTCTCTCCTATGCTTATGCCCAAACCATCTCAATATCACTTCCCGTATCTTATCCTCCATCGAGGCCACTCCTACCTATCCCAGATATCATCATTTCTAATCCTATCCATCCTTGTATGCTCGCACATCCATCTCAGCATCATCATCTCTGCAACTTTCATCTTTTGGATGTGCGAAGTCTTAACTTGCCAACATTCCGCCTCATACAACATAGTCGGTCTAACCACCGCCCTATAGAACTCCATATGCGAGCCTCAATTTCATCCACCCAACCCCAATACGATGTGTAACATCATCATCAATCTCTTCATCCCATTAGATAATAGACCCGAGGTACTTGAAGTTCCTTTCTTTGGAATGACTTGAGTACCAAGCCTCACCTCCACGTCTGTCTCAAGGTTGCTCCTGTTACTGAACTTGCACTCCAAGTATTCTGTCTTGGTCCTACTCAGCCTGAACCCTTTAGATTCCAGAGTCTGTCTCCAAACCTCCAGCTTAGCATTCACTCCACTGTGAGTCTCATCAATTAGGACTATGTTGTCTGCGAATAACATACACCATGGCACCTCCCATTGAATTTATCGCGTCAGTCCATCCATCACCAAAGAAAATAAGAATGGGCTAAGAGTTAGTGTAGCCACATCACCACTGGAAAGTGCTTCTTGTCTCCTCATATTGTCTTTACCCTGGTTTTGGCTCCATCATACATATCTTTGATCGCCCTAGTGTATGCCAAATGTACACCTCTAACCTCCAAACATCTCCATAGAACCTCCCTATAAACTTTGTTGTATGCCTTCTCGAGGTCGATGAAAACCATATGTAAGTCTCTTTTCCTCTCCCTATACTGCTCCACCAAACTGGTTCTAAAAAATAGACACACATCTTCTCACCTCTATCTCCACGACCCTTTTCCAAAGGGATCATTGTACTCCACCTCCATTCTTCGGGTATTCTCGCAGTCTTAAAAATGACGTTAAATAACTCAGTCAGCCATTCTAAACCTGCACTGCCTACGCTCTTCCAAAATTCAACAGGATCTCATCAGGCCCGGTCGCTCGTCCCCTGCGCATCCTACGAACAACACCCTTAATCTCCTCAACATTAATGCTCCTATAATACCCAAAATCCTAGTACCTACCAGATTGCTACAGATCTCCCAGCACAATGTCTCTATCTCCTTTTTCGTTCAAGAGTTTATGGAAGTAAGACTTCCACATCCGCCTAATATGCGCCTTCTTTACCAGTACTTTGTCGTCCTCGTCCTTGATGCACCTCACGTGATCCAAGTCACAAGCCCTCCTCTCTCTCGCCTTAGTTAGTTTGTACAACCTCATATCCCCATTTTGTTCATCTAATTTCACATACAGGAGTTCAAAAGACGTCGTTTTCGCTGCCATAACCGCAAGCTTTGCCTCTTTCCTCGCCATCTTATATAGTTCCTTATTCGTCTACTTCTCTACCTTATCCTTGCTTTTACTAATTTCGCATACGCCGCTTTATTCGCTTCCACTTTCTTTTAAACTTTACTATTCCACCACCAGTCCCCTCGATGCCCCCAAGCACTTCTTTAGCTACCTCTCGAATGCAACTGGCCATCCTGTCTCACTTACAGGTCGTATCCTCACTACTCCCCCAAGCCCCATTTGCCATCAACCTATCCCCCATCTCCTTTGCACTAGCCATAGTCAAACTTCCCTATTTTATTTTTAACCTGTCATCCACAACCCTCCTTTTTTTCTCCATCTTGATCTCCAAATCCATCACCAAAAGCTTATGTCGGGTTGTAAGATACTCCCTCGGGATAACTTGCAGTCTTTACAAAGACTGTTGTCAACCTTCCTAAGGAGCAAAGAGTCTATCTGAGTCTTAGCCACAGAATTATGGAAAGTCACCAAATGCTTATCTTTCTTCAGGAACCTCGAATTGGCAATCACCATCCCAAAAGCTCTAGCGAACTCCAGAAGTGAGACGCCTTCCCTATTCCTGTCCCCGAGGCCAAAGCCTCTATGCACGTCGTCATAACCCCCCGAAAGTGACCCAATATGTCCATTGAAAATTCCCTCCTACAAATAACTTCTCAGTGCCTCGTCCAAATCCTCCCAAAGACGCCTCTTTTCCTCCTCGTCCAAGCCCGTCTGCAGGGCGTAAGCACTAATAATGTTCATAGTGAAACCTTTAACTACCAACTTAATCGACATCATTATGTCATTGTCCCTCCTAACCTCTACCACCTAATCCCTTAGCTTGATGTCTACTAAAATGCCTACCCCATTTCTATACCTCGACCTACCTGAGAACCATAACTTATACACGTCCACATCCTTAGCCTTAGGTCCTACCCATTTGATCTCCTGTACACAGGCTATATTAATCCTTATCGTCTTAAGAATCTTAACTAGCTCTATGGACTTCCCCGTTAAAGTCCCAATGTTCCAAGACCCTATTCTCAACCTAGCATCTCCCTTACCTCACTTACCCCTCTAACCCTCGTCACCGTCCCCGACCGATAACATGACCCTAGTCTACCATCAGTTACCAAAGACACTAAAGGAAATATAAAATAATAAACTAATTAAACGTTTACCCTAAAACAGGAAGGGATCAAAGTGAAAGCACAAGTTAACAAGAATCTAGAGGCAAGTAAAATCACTACGCCAAGAATGCTATAACTAAAGACAAGAAGGGTAAATGTAAGAATGTAAAGTCACGAATCAATACAGCGAAACGGAAAAATTTAACAAGGATAAGGACAAAGAATGGATACGGGCAACCGGAGATATCAACTCCAATTGAATCGAACCTGTTTGCCAGCGAAAATCACTGTTCACCGACACTAGAAGTACTGTTCACTTGAGTTTTCACCAAAAAGTCGAGTACCTGTGTAGATCGAGGAGAAAAAGAATAAAAAGAAGAAAGGAGAAGAGAGAAGAAAGGTTTCCAACAATCTCCAAACAACACCACGAAATCAGAAGCTCCGATATGTGATAATGCTGGCAACAAGTTGATTGTAATCGAAAAAAGTGGATCCGTTGAAGCTAAAGGAGAAAATGGAATGGAAGTTGAAAAAGTCCGTACAACTTATCTCTCTGTTACCGAAGGACAAATACTCACTGAAGTAAAACAGTCAAACCATAAGACAAAAATCCAAAGAAATTGCGACCCAAATTTGTTTTCCTCGTATAGGTAGCATCTTACCACTAAAATTAGCAAAAACTAAATAAATGATCAAGTACAGATCCAGAATAACTTACAACCCAAATCAAGTACAGATCACTAGTTATTGACTTATTTCTAGTGATGGCTAGACTATATCAAGGCGTGTGGGCTAAGCTATGAAATTGTAATGGCCTTTTGGTAATTAATAAAATGCTTAGTTACCAACCATTTTAAAATTTAATTAGACATGAATATGATATTTTATAATACTAAATTTCTTTGGTTGTTTTTAGTTTTTCAACGAACAATGATATAAATAACCAATTGAAACAACAGCCTTGATAATATGAATAACATTGGAGAAACAACATAATGGGGATGTAGCTCAGATGGTAGAGCGCTCGCTTAGCATGCGAGAGGTACGGGGATCGATACCCCGCATCTCCATTTTCCTTTTTTTCCAATTCTTCAAATGGTTGATCCAACGTCTTCTCAAGAGCTCAGTTCATTTAATTTTTACTATTTATCGTACTAGTACTGGACCATTTGTTATCCAAAATTTCCTGATTCTTCTTCTCTTTTCTTCACTTGTCATGGTTCGGTGATTTAGGGTTGAAATCCACGATAAGGTAATTTGGGCTATGTTCTCCTGTTTTATTCATGTAAAATGTTGTTATTTTTACTTTTAGATGTAAATATTACTTTCAAGATCAAAAATTGAATGTATAATACTGCAAATATAGTTTTGTTGTCCCTGTTCTTGTTCAATTGCAACAAAGTGTCAGCCAATTGTTGGTCCACAACGTGGTTTTTGAAGATATTTTATCTGAATATATGCATTATTTTTGGTTTCTTTTCTGGTGTTTGATACCCAATTAATTCGGACTTGCACAAGGAGGTCCCACTCCATTTGTAAGGTTCAAACCTGAGACTTCTGATTGAGGACCAAGGTATACTTATTACTTTATCACAACCTTTTTAGTGATAACTTAGGTAAATGAGAGTTTATGATATATAAACTTATCTTTGTAAGTTGTTTAATTGACTTATTAAGTTGTTTCTTGATGTCTACAAAGGCAAAAGTTTAAGGGGATTAGAAAAAACTTATCTTGTTTAATGCATTACTTGTTAAAAGTAACATGGTCAACAAAAGGGATGCATTTAGTAACCATTATTTTAACCTTTTTTGTTTTTCATTTTGAGGGTAGGACGTTAGGGGCCAGGTAAACTCTACATGAAACCGAAACTGAAATGTGCAAGATATCGAAAACTTGCAAGACTTGAAGCTCAAAAAGAAAAAAAAAGATTTTAGAACTGCGATATATATGTTGAATTCAGACTATGAAGCGTGTTTTTTTAGTTTGATTTTAGAAAAGATTACACTAAGATGGAAGTGAAGTAGACGTTATATCTAATATATATTGCGTTTGAGAAACATTACACAGTAGTAAGACAGAAATTAAATGGATACAGATGGACAATAATAGTCATATATTTTGCTTTCTTAGAAAACTCAGACGTGAATTCACAATTTATGTTTTTGCATTTGGCATATAATAGAGAACTTGTGATGTTATTGAGCATGGCTGCAACTTTGCTCTCACTGTATCTTCATGTTCTTCAGAAGCCTGTTCAATAAAATATAGGCATGTTAATAAGTGATAAAGGATGATAAGATAAGCATTATTTATTTGTTTGAGAGACTAATACTATTTCTTTATTTAAGACAAAATTGAAACACAACAAAGCATTATCAATTTGAGTTCAGGGATTGGCCAACTTAATCAGAGATAGCTCTTAGCCTCTTAGTCTTCTTTTGCTTATCTTATTAGAACCACATATATATTAAAAGAAGGCAGTATATTCACACGATAACCTCCTTGTGAGGAAAAAATGTATTATTCAGCTGCTTGTGAGGATTGTAGATATTAGTTACTAGTACTAAATTTTCAACATTCTTGGGCTAGGTTTAGTGCTGACAAATTAGCTTTGGTTAAGCTAAAGGTGAATGTATAGGAAAGTCCTTTTGTGTATAGGTGCCTGAATCATCTTCTGTTGGGGAGGCAAGATTAAAAAAAAAAAGGGCAGCCTGGTGCACTAACCTCCCGCTATGCGCGGGGTCCGAGGAAGGGCCGGACCACAATAATTAACTTTTGAAAATAAAAAATAAAAAAAATGAAAACAATGACTTAGAACTTGCTGACACAGATGGTATTTTCTTTCAAGTGTAAGTGCTGCTGAAATTATCTTCTTGATAAGTAACTTGGGATTGCTGAAAGGTTATCGAGGAACGTGAGGAGCTCATAAAAATATTTGTTGCACCATGTGGTGGTACATATCAATGCAAGAAACAATTGTTAAACAATTGTGTTTTATATAATGAGGTGGTAGGGGATCAAGTTGTAGGACTTGCACATTTTCTAAAACAAGTAGGATTAGATTCATTATTCAGAAGCTTAAATAGGTAACGGTGCAGACATTTCTAAATTATCCTCTTGCAGAAAGTTGAAACTTTAAGCATTTGTTCTTTAGAATATAGGTGTCAACTTTTTCCTGTATATTTTAACAAAGAGTGTGACTAGTTTTTGACTTAAAGTTACTAAAAATGGATATATAGGTGGTAATAAACAGTACCAGAAATAGGAAAATGACAACATATGGGAATCTATACCGGGTATCAATCTTAAGGAGTAGGTACATAATTTGGTCCTAGAAGTTAAAAATACAGAATGTATCATTGACATATGGATGAAAAGATTAATTTAGTTGTGTGGAGAGTAGAGATTTACGATACCTATGTTCTTTGGCATAACCTCTGCTATTGCTTTCAGCGGCTTTGTAATTGGGTAAAGGTACTTGGCCATTTTCAATTTGCATGATATCCTTCACAAGCAGGTCATAGTGCCTCCTCACTTCCTCTGCTGATTTTCCACCTACACACCTGGCAATGTTATGCCAGCGATCAGGAGTGTCCCTGTCATATAAAGCCAAAGCCTCTTCAAACTTCTTGTTTTGCCTTGCAGTCCAGGAGGCCATTAAAGATTAGTACTCGGTCGATTAATTTGGCTAAAGGATTGTAAATCACAAGTTGAAGGAGAAAAAGCTCTGGGGAGAAATGCAGAGCTACCTCACCTAAAGCCAAGTGCTCAAGCGAATGGTATGGGCAAGATAATAATGCTAAGCTAGTAGCTAGCTCCTTTTAAGCTGGAAAAGTAAGTGTTGGGTAATAGCAAGTTGGCGAATATTTTTTTCATTTTCTTTTAGGGGAGGTAGAATACATGATTCTTGGAGTAATGTTAATGGGAATAGGTGGAGGGAGAATAAGAAAATAGTATTTGTGACCAGGCTTTTGATTGCTTTTTTTGAAAAGTAATATCATCAGCAAGTGGATCAGATAGGAAATTCACCCAGCTGCTGGAGATTAGATCCCCTAATTCCAATTCTATGGCCTAAGATAGACGCGTCAGTGCTATTCTTAGGCCGAAAAACAATTATCAAGATATTTTTCCATCTTCTAGGTTGCAAAATGTTACTTAAATTCTGCATCAATTAGAAAACCATTTGTCACCCTTCAATTGTTATAGTCATTTTCTTGACAATGTGTGCATTGACCTGAGCATTGTTGATCTTTATGATTTGATGATAACGAATAATGAACAAAGTGAAACGACTAAGTGCTTAATGTTATTCATTAACAATTTTAACTGTTTTAAGTTTTATTATCTTACATTTGGATGCTTATAAGTATTACGTTGCCTAAGCTGTATCAAATTATGATTCCAAGCTGCAAGTTGGATCAGACAAGTGACTGCTGCTTATTTTTTTCTTAAAAATTCTCTCTACAAATGGAGTCACCCTGTGTTATTTCTGTTGCCGTGTATTCTGAATTGTCCTCTTGTTGTTTGAGATAAGGTGTAGGTACCGTCGGGATTATTATGGTGTAAAATCTTGATGTTATGGTGTAAAACCCCGTGAATACCTGTTGTGTGTCTATTTTTAACCATGATTGATTGATTTTTCTCTTCACTAGCTAAGTTATACGTGTTTTATGTACTTGTTATCTCTTGTACTTATATACTCTTATTGTAGTCACTACAAAGAAAAACTGGGATTATCTACAAACTTCGTAGCTAATCTGTTGCTAAATAGCTTGTAGTTAATATTTTTTTTGATAATATGTCGCTAAATAGAGTTAGTGATGGATTTTGTTGTTTAGTATAGAATTTATCCATAGCTAATTCTTGTTTTTTAAGTAGTGTGTTGTTATTTGTTGTTGGCTAGAGGTGTATTTGTGGCGTACACTAGGGCGATCAAGGATATGTATGATGGAGCCAAGACCAGGGTACGGACAATAGGAGGAGACTCGGAGCACTTCCCAGTGATGATGGGGTTGCACCAGGGATCAGCTCTTAGTCCATTCTTATTTGCCTTGGTGATGGATGGACTTACGTGACAAATCTAAGGGGAGGTGTCATGTTGTATGTTATTCGCAGACGACATAGTCTTGATTGATGAGACTCGCAGCGGAGTGAACGCTAAGTTGAAGGTTGGAAGATAGACTCTGGAGTCTAAAGAGTTTAGGTTGAGTAGGACCAAGACATAGTACTTGGACCGCAAGTTCAACGACCTGGATACGGGCAAGGAGGTGAGGCTTGGTACCCAGGTCATTTCGAAGAAAGGAAGCTTCAAGTATCTTCCGTCTATTATCCAAGGGGATGGAGAGATTGATGACGATGTCACACATCGTATTGGGGCAGGGTAGATGAAATGGAGGCTCGCATCTGGAGTCTTGTGCGACAAAAATGTGCCACCAAAACTTGGCAAGTTCTATAGGGTGGTGGTTAGACCGACTATGTTGTATGGGGCGGAGTGTTGGCCAGTCAAGATTCCGCACATCCAAAAGATGAAAGTTGCGGAGACGAGGATGCTGAGATGGATGTGTGGGCATACAAGGAGGGATAGGATTAGAAATGATGATATTCGGGACAGAGTGGGAGTGGACTCGGTGGAGGATAAGATGCGGGATGCGAGGTTGAGATGGTTTGGACATGTGCAGAGGAGAGACACAAATGCCCCAGTGCGGAGGTGTAAGAGGTTGGCTATGGACGGGTTCAAAAGGGGTAGAGGTAGGCCGAAAAAGTATTGGGGAGAGGTGATTAGACGATATATGGCGCAGATGCAACTTACTGAGGACATGACCTTAGATAGGGGGTTGTGGAGGACACGGATTAGGTAGAAGGGTAGTAGTTAGTCGAGTGTAGTACTACTTACTCTTGCAAACTGGTAGTGGTAGTGTTATTGTTGTAGTCCCGCTTAGCCTATATTACTAATAGATGCAGTATTGCTTTATAGTTCCTTGTAATTTGATTTATGCTGTTATGTGTCTTTTAGTGTACTTTGTTTAGCTTATTTTTTACCGGATCTGACTGGTTTTGTTGTTGCTATGCTCTTGCTTATGCTCTGTCTTGAGCCGAGGGTTTCTCGGAAACAGTCACTCTACCTACTAAGGTGTTCTACCCTCCCCAGACTCCACGTAGTGGAATTTCACTAGGTATGTTGTTGTTGTGTTGTTATTTGTTGTAACTAATAAGGAACTATTGAAATCAATTAGCATGAAACTGACTAGTGTTTGACCCTAAAGCTTTTTTCGAAACTAGTATCAACCATCTATTTGTCCAGATGAACGAGCTATAGTTTATTCAGCATTAGCCAGTCAGCCATCTTGATTTGCTGCAGCTGCTAGTTCAGTTTCCAGAATAATTGCTGTATTCTAAGCACTCTAATAGAGAAGCAGGACAAACATTTTCAAGATGTATTGCTTCTTCTGTTTCTTGCTAGGTTAGTTTTTGCATTGTGCTTAAAAGGAGTAACTGATGTTTTAATTTCCCCACAACAGTTTTTCCAGTTTAGTTCATATTGAGAAGCTTGTCATTCTGACACGAACTACTTTCGAGTGAAGAGTTGTAGTTCTGAAAGCCTATGAAAATTACCAAAAGAGGGAAATGGTCCCTTTTAGTCCACTTGCTTTGACACCTTTTTCATTTGAGATACTACCTGTCCACATGGATGAGGTGGAGGGATACCGTTTGTCAAATCTCATAGTTTATATTCTAGCAAAAGAATCTATACCGTTATACAACAAAGTATCTGATATTTAAGAATCCCTTTTATCATATAGAATATTTTCTACATGGGAGTGTCTTAAGGTACAGTCAGTGTCCCACCCTTTTCCCATTAGAAACTGTGTTCTTTGGCTCACAGATTTTCTTTCTCTATGATTGATAATCACGGTAAGCTATTTTTGTGAAGTATGTAAACAAAAATGACTTTGACATATATCGATATATTGTTCAATTTCTATTAGTACGAGTAGCCAATTATTGCTAAACTTGAACTACTTGCTTCCATACATTGCAATTTGACATACTTTCTCTTTTTAATATCACCAATCCATTTAAATATTTTCATATTGTCCTGATTTAAACGGACATAGGCATTGCTGTCAAATTGATAAAACAGGTATACTACCCTTGGGAGGGAAGAGCAATTAGAACAGTTCAACCCATAGGTATGCAAGTTCCAAAAACCACAAAGAGGTAACACTTTTTACTCTTATTTAGAATAATGAACTAAGGCCTACTTTGGAAAATTATTTGCTGGAGAACACCAATATTTGAACCCTACATGGACTAGAAGTTCGCTCAATTATCTGGTAGGATGTATGTTTCATGGTCAAGATAGAGCAAATCTGGCACATCTCTCTCGTCCAAGAGAAAGGTCTTATCTAACACAAGATGATATCAGTGACTTCTCAAAAAATCAGAGGAACTGAGATTAAACCTATCAACAATTGTGCAGTCAGATGCTAGTAAAAGCTTGAGGAGTACTCTAAGGGTGAAATCTTTGGATATGCCACAAATTAAAGAGAATTTAGACAAGTATATGTTGTTGAAAAGATGTATAGTGTTTGAATCAACATAGAAATTTTGCCACAAATAGAATAAGCAGGTGGTTATCCTTCTTTTTCTTTCCCTTTCTTTTTATCTTTATCTTTTGTAGGCGATGAAATGTTCCAAATGATAAAAAGATAGATGCATTTGAAGTATCTTCTCATCTGATATTTAGAAGTAAAAGATAAGAGATCTTGGCTTAATGCAAGATTAGTGGTCACTATATTCTGGATATGTTTCTTCTTTTTTGAGTCAAATGTGGGTGCTTGCGTGTAATATTGCTGAGAATTCGAACATTTTGTCTTTCAACGGAGAGCGTTTCCAACAGTAATATGCTGAGCACTTGCATACTTTTGATCAGAATGGAATTTTCTTGCCTTATTCTTTTGCTTTTTTAAGGTCTGATAAGCAAATGGCTGGTAATTCAAAGAGGAAATTGAGATATGCAGAATCAGGATGCCTTTTGAGGAATGTTTAAGTAGCTTTCTACTGGTATATTATTGGATTCTGGGATTCAGTGGTTTGAAATAAAAGAGTACTTCCTAAGAGATCCTCATTGCATAATCATTGAAATTCTTGATCTATTTGATGACCTTATCTTGGTTTGTGATATTGATATTGCAATATGCTTAGGTTATTGGTGGTCATATATACCATAAGTAGTTTGTGTAAAGAATGGACTTTGGGCCTAACTCAATCCGAAAAGCTAGTTTGTAGGGAGGAAGATTGCCCAAGTCATATAAGGAGATCAATTACCCATCCTATATCCGATGTGGGACTCTTAAAAGTTTGGTGGCCATAAACCATTTGTAGATTGATAAGAATGTGTATTAAGATTGATTGGTTCATATACTAGTTATGTGAGGATTTTAAAGCGAGGGATTGTTTGTGTGAATAATAATGTATGGAATGTTACGTATGGATTACACGCTTTTAGGACATTTTGTCTTTAAATATTTCAATCCACGTATTACTAGTATACGTATATGTATTCTAATTCTATCCCATTTAAAATAATAGGAGTGTGCAGATTCTCTCATCAGTTATGTGGGTATATAATAGGAGTACGCAGAATCTCTCATAAGTTATATAGATATTTAAGCTTAATTATATCTTCAACCAATTACTTTATTACTTTTATGGAAACTATCTCTTTATCTGAGAAATTAAATATTGTATAGGCTTATTTGGGATTTTATATCGCAATTATTTTGCTAATACGGCATTATTTCGTCTAAATTGCAGATTATTGACGACAGGAATATGTTTCTCTTTCTTTTACTTTTGAGAATGATCTTTTGAATTAATTATATTCTAAATAAGTAATTTTGAGACCAAACCACAGAGTTCAAATGATTTATTATTCTCAAAGTTGTTTTTTGTTTGTCTTCATGCTTATTTGACTAGTTATAACTAGGGCTGGTCGGTGGGCCGGGTCGGCCCGGTTTCGACCCGACCCCGCTTGGAAAAAAAAGAAGGGGGATGGGACTCGAACTCGGGACGGACCTGGGCTCGTCCCACCCCAGGTCGGATCCCGCCCGTTTCCCTCCCATTTGCAAAAAATGACTGTTGCACAACGGACACCATTTTTGGCCTCCCCCAACCCCCCCTACCCCTTAATATTTATTTTTAACCCGAAGTTAATATATTTACACTTTAACCCAATTTTCCAATTATAAATACCTCATTTTCTCTTCATCTTTCTCACAAATTTTCCAACAATCTCTCTAATCTCTCAATTTATCTCTCTACAATTTTACATTGCCTACTAAATATTATATTTTTTTGCTCATTTATATCAAAGTTAAAAAATTGGGAGTGAAGTTGGTAACTAGCTTGAGGATCATCCATCAAGCAAAGTTTTAATTTTCAACCTCGATTACAAGTCGGCGTTTGGTACCTTTGTTCCTTATTTAAATTATTATTGTTACTTTATCTTAATTATCACACTTAATTTTATTATCATTAACTATTTATTTACATAATTAAAATGGAAGGATTAAGAGGTATGTTTAAGGGTAAGAGTAATGGTGCTTCTTATAATAGGGATAACAAGGGCAGGGGTACTTCTTCTAGTCATCTTATTCCTAAACATGATGATTTGATAGATTACACTCATATAGATGAAACATAATTTTTTAATGATATACCATTAGACGATAATATATATTCTACAACTCAACCAGACTTTAATTTAGAAGATAATCTAGATTGAGGATCATCTATCGAGCAAAGTTTTAATTTTCAACCTCGATTACAAGTCGACGTTAAGTCAGCGTTTGGTACCTTCGTTCCTTATTTAAATTATTATTGTTACTTTATCTTAAGTATCGCACTTAATTTTATTATCATTAACTATTTATTTAAATAATTAAAATAGAAAGATTAAGAGGTATGTTTAAGGGTAAGGGTTAAGGTGTTTCTTCTAGTAGGGGTAATAAGAGCAGCGGTACTTCTTCTAGTCATCCTATTCTTAGACATGATGATTTGATAGATTACACTCATATAGATGAAACTGGTTTTTTTTAATGATATATCATTAGACGATGATATATATTCTGCAACTCAACCAGACTTTAATTTAGAAGATAATATAGATGACACACCACTAATGTAGACGACACACCCACTAGTGCACCTCCTCAAACTGAAACTGGAACGCCTTCTATTCCTCCTAGTACGAGACGAGGCCCTACACAACGAAAATTAAAATCTGTTGCATGAGACTTTTTTTATATGGACCAAGAGAATCAAGTAGTTAGATGCCAAATTTGTAAAAAAAATTATAAATTTAAAATGGGAAAAGGTCAGGGTGGGACGAGAGATTTATTGAGACATGTATAAAGTTTTCACAAAGCTAGGTGGGATGAATACGAGACTACAAAGTTGGGTGCGCCAATGCGCTCTCAGTCAGGACAAGGTTTACATAGTGTCCCAAACCAAGTATGAGGTCTAATTAACCCGGCGACGGGGGAATTGTAGGTCCTAAATACGATAAACACAGTGATAGGAAAGCAATAGCAAAATTAGTTGCGGTGGAGGGTTTGCCTTTTTCATTTTCTTCCTCTCCTGATTTTATTCATTACATTAGAGATATCTATAATCCTGCTTTTAACGGTTTTCCTAGATCAACTGTTACGAGAAAAGTTTTTAAATTTGCACATGAATATCAACAATATTTACGGTATTCATTATATCATTTTTCTGGAAAAGTATCTATCACATCTGATATAGGTTGTGGTACTAACGGCCATGATTATTTAACTGTAACATGTCATTGGATAGATTATAAATGGTCTATGCAAAAACGTATTTTAGCATATAGATATATTGATGATAGGCACACTAGAAGTTTTATTGCAGAAAATATTCATCAAATTTGCGAGTATTGTGGTATAACTGACAAAATAATGACAATTACGCTAGATAATGTTTCTTCTAATAATTATGCTATTAGACTTTTAAAAGATATTTTAATTCCATCTTTTTCTAATCATTTTAATATAAAATATGTGTATCATATTTATAACTTAGTTGTAAAGGATGGTCTATCACTTTTTGAAGACATTCTTAATAAAGTACAATTTGTTATAAACTTTATTTTTAGAAGTAATAGAATACAAAGAAAAAGAGAATATAAAAAAAATTGTCACGATTGTGGACTACCTTATAGAAAAATTCCCGAAGAAGTAGCGACTAGGTGGAATTCTTTATATGAACAACTATTGGTTGCTTATGATTATGGAAGACCTATAACTCTATTTTTTAACGCCCATAATCGAAATTCAACTGATATGGTTGTAGATAACGACTGCGATTTTTTTTTAGAACTTATTGTATTTTTAGAGAAAAATTTTCAAGCTACTAAAGAATTTTCCGGTATTTATTATCCTACTATTTTAACTATGTTATTTTATATAGATTTAATTTTTTTGTTACTTAGTGAATATATGGAAAATCCATTTTATAAGGCACCTATTAAATATTTATAAAATTAAAAAAAAATCTTTCTATTCCCACTATTTATATTATTGGTGTTGTATTAAATCCGACTATTAAAATAGACGGTTGTAAAACACTTATTGAAACTATTTATGATTGCATAACTGTACTTCCACCTCCAACTCCAAAAAATACAAATGATCAACCACATAAGGAACCAACTAAAAAAGAAGTTTTATATAGCATACACGATGAATGTAAAAAAGGTATATAGATATTACCAACAAAAAAGTGCTAGCAACAAATCGACTTCCATACCATATTATTCTTCTTCTTCAATACAACCTCAAAAAAGACATGTTTCTGCGGCTAGTATTGAAAGCCTTAGAAATAGAATGTATAGTGGTACCACTACTAATCAAGTTAAAGAGTTTGATGTTTTTATTTTGTTGGATGTTGTACCGTACCAAACAGTTCTCAATGAAGAAGTACGGGAAGACTTGCTGAAATACTGGAGGGAGAATGAGAAGACATTCCTGACACTATCAAAGATGACCCGAGATGTGTTGAACATTCAAGCGTCATCAACAACGTCTGAAAGCATTTTTTCTGCCGTAAGATTTCAAATAGGAGAGCACAAACACTCATTAGCGGGAGACATCTTGGAGATTGCAGTTTTATTCAGAGATTGGATACGAGCGGAGCGTAGAAGGTGCACTCAACCGGAGATCAACGAAGAAGAAGAAAACTACAACGAAATCTTATCTGACGGAGGTGGAAGCGACGTCAAGCAATTTGACCAACAAATTCCAATTTCCACCGAAGAACCACAAGATATTCTGAAGAAACTAGAAAAATTATTTATAAATATATGATTTTTTTAATTCCAATTTTACTATGTTATTTGCAACTTTCAACACCACAAAATTACAATTTTGAAATTGTATTACAAAAATATTATATTTCTAATAAATAATATAAAAGGCACAAAAATAGTCTTGGGATATTTTTATTACACTATCTTGTTCAATTATTGAGGTGTTTATATATGTTATTTATTTAAATTAAGTGCAAAAAAAATTGGAAAACCCGATCCGACCCCGCCCCGTCCCGTCTCGATAAGACCGATCCCCTTTTCCGATGGGACCGGGAACAGGACGGGACATCGGTGAGTCCCGCCAGTCCCATCGGAGGACCGGTCCCCCCCTCCCCCCCCGTCCCGTCGGGTACCGTCCAGCCGGGACCCGCCTCGCCCCATTGGTCACCCCTAGTTATAACACCTTACAATACAACAAATGGCATACCCAAATCTATGATTTCTCTTCATTATATGGTTACAACAATAACTGTTAGAAACATATTGCAGAAAATGTAGAAAACTGATTTCACAAGCGAGTACGAACTCTCCCCTTAAGACTATTTCACCCCCGTAGAGTACACCGGGAAGGATTGAGTGTCTTAGGGATACTAAGAAGTCTAATCAAATATCGTTTGCACTAAAACAACGTTTGATTCCTACTGTATTGAGAATATTTCTGATTTTTGATTGATTTTTCTGATGAGAATATGACAATCTATTTATAGATAGATGATGTTTTTTCATAGTGCCTCTTGAGATTAAACCAATGGTTATGAATGAATCTTTTTCATGGTGCCTCTTGAGATTAAACCAATGGTTAAGAATGGTGTCTTTTCATAATTTTCTGAATTAATTAATTAATTAATTCTGTCCAAATTATTTTAACTCATAAGGAAGAACTTTCCCTTATAAACACAATAATATAGTGTTTCCTCACCAATGTGAGACATTGCTTAGAAATCTCCAACAACCCCCCATCATTTTCAAGCAATACTTAATAACATGATCTTATGCTTAAAGAGGTGTCTCGCGATTGAACCCCTATATTAGTGAAATGTCTTTTAAGTAATTAGGATGGCATGGTAGACTATGCTTTGAACTAGCGATCCTCTCTTATTACTTAAAAGACATTTCACTAATATAGGGGTTCAATCGCGAGACACCTCTATTTAAGAATAAGATCATGTTATGAAGTATTGCTTGGAAATGATGGGGGATTATTGGAGATTTCTAAGCAATGTCTCACATTGGTGAGGAAACACTATATTATTGTGTTTATAAAGGAAAGGTTTTCCTTATGAGTTAAGATATATTTGGACAGAATTAATTAATTAATTCAGAAAATTATGAAAAGGCAATATTCTTAACCATTGGTTTAAATCTCAAGAGTCACCATGAAAATGCATCATTCATAATCATTGGTTTAATCTCAAGAGGCACCATGAAAATGCACCATCTATCTATAAATAGATTGTTATATTCCCATCATAAAAATCAATCAAAAATTAGAAATATTCTCAATACAGTAGGAATGAAACGAAACGATATTTGATTAGACTTCTTAGTATCCCTAAGACATTCAATCCTTCCCTATGCACTTTATGGGGGTGAAATAGTTTTAAGGGGAGAATTCGTACTCGCTTGTGAAGTCGGTTTTCTACATTTTCTACTGTTTCTAACAATAACTACTACGATTAAGCTTCAATCAATCTGTGGAATTACCCACGTTAAGGGAAAATATTTGAGGGATAAACTTGACTTATTTCATTGTAGTTAGAGTTAAACAACTAATGTTTAAACAAGAATTTATGTGAAAACGAAATTCCAAATTTTTGCGGTATAGGTTGAAAATGTTTCCTAGAAAAGCTACTCCATTAAAGATGAAACTTTATCAAATTTTCTTTTCTATTTTATGATTTTTTTGTTAAAACATTGGGAAGATTACAATTTCCTTAAGTATCAATATTCCTTTGTAATGCCCTAAATTTAAGTCTTTCAGGTTTATTTAACATCACTTACTGTTAATGATGGAACTTAAATCCAGTCTAAGAGTGCAAGAACAGAGACACAAAGCATCAGTCATTATTCTTCAAGATAGAAAATTTAATCTTCATGGAGAATAATAAGCAAGACAACTTGCGGAATCTAATGAGGACATTATGATGAAAAATAAAAAATACTCTAGAATAGAACATTCTTATTAATTATTTTTTTTTGGTTTGCAAAGAACATTTATGGAGACAGATTATGTTATGGAGGGTGAAAACACTAAACCCGCCATTATGTATTCGCAGCTAGTTACTTTACATCTCAAAAGGAAAAAAAAAAGTGGACAAATAATGTGTTATAAAAAAAGTAACATAAATTACATTGATGACATTTTTTTTTTTGTTGACGAAGGAACCCGCAGCCGCTACTCTGTCGAGTGCGCACAGGGTAAACCCCGGACTGACGCAATAGCCTGCAAACCACGTCAGCCGATTAACCACAACATTGATGACATTTTAAACCATATAATCAGTCATCTCCACAAAACTAATATTAATGGGTTGTTCTACACACACCTGTTTAACAACATGACCTTATGTATTCTAATCTTGGTATCATTAAAATGCTGTGAGTGTTGTATAATAGGGTAATGGAATTAATAATAGGTTAGGCACACCGAAAAATGATGTTATCTTTAAAGGTATTAATTTCTCCCTCTCAGGTGTAAAAAGTTCACTGAGAAATTAACCTTTTAGGATACAAAACCTATATTCTAAGAAATTCGAAAGTTACACTCTAACGAATTTCAGAAGCAGAAATCGTATTCTGTAATGTATATTGTGGGAATTGTCTCTTTTTGTTTCTGCAAATCACTGAGTATTTATGGATACTCAATGGTTGCCCCGAAACGTTGCTAACATATTCACGAAGGGATATTTTCGTTGATGAAACATAAATGCCGAAACTCTCTAATGTTTTGAACTATTGAAGCTACTATTGATTTTCCTCCATAATGAATGGAAGCCCAAGAGCTTGACCAACATGTCAAACCCATTAACTCCTTTTATAGCTACAAGGAAATTCAAACTTCTTCTCAAACACCAATGTGGGACAAAATGACTCTTTACATAAAAAAACATCAATGTGGGACAATTGACTATGTGGGACAAGTGACTCAATTATGATGGAAATATGCATATCCAATGAGGGATATATAACAATTCCCCACTTATTTACATGCATAATGAAAATAATAATAAAAAATATAGTACGCAACGAATAGCCATGAAGTGGACTAGGCCTTTAACTTATGGTTGAATATGAAACACTAAGGTATCATATTCTCGTTGTGTATGATTTCTTGCTTCTTTTCAATCTTGGCAGCAACGTTGAATATGGGCCTTATGCTGAATCTTGGATTCACAAGCACTCTAGGATATTACTAAATGATCCCTAAGAAACAGCCTCTCACTTCTATACTTATATAGGTAGGCTTATCAAGAATGTCCACAACGCATTCCACATAGCTATAAGTCTATTAAGGACTTAGAATCCAACCTTTATATGTTGTGGTAAACAAAAGTGCATAGGTCAGATATAGAGCTTTCGAAATAATATCACCCCCACTATTTCCAAATTATGCACCTTGAGATGTATCCAAGTTTCCATCTCGCCAATGTCTAATATTGAATTACCTTTTTAACTCTCATAATGAGATGCCAAATATATAACTTGTACCTTAGAATAGAGTTGGTTTCAATCAAGACATTGTTTATATCGGTAATAGCCTCATACCTCGCATGACCTTTTTGATCTTATCTCCCGATAACGGTTTTGTTAACGGGTCTGCTAGCATTTGATTTGTTGGAAGATATTCAATTGTGATCTTCCCATTCTTAACCATACTTCGAACATGATTAAATCTCATAGAAATATGTTTACTATGATCAGATATTCTCTCATTCTTTGCATTGTAAATCGCAACTTGATTATCACAATACAAAGTTATAGGACCCTTCTTCGGTTCTATAAAAGGAATAGTTCTTAGGAATCTTCTAAACCACAGAAGATCTTTGGCAGCCATTGACATGGCTATGTATTCAGATTCCATTGAAGATAAAGCAACACAACTTTGCTTTTTCGAAGCCCAAGAAACTATGGCACCTCCAACAGTGAATAACCATCCACTAGTTGACTTAGAATCACTTGCACCTGATGCCCAATTTGCATCACTAAAATACTCAAGTGTAGATGCATTGCATTTGTAATGCAGACCATAATTCCTTGTTGAATTCAAGTACCTTAGTACTCGTTTTAGTTCCTTCCAATGATCTTCTCCCGAATTGCTAGTAAATCTACTCAATATGCCAATAGAACACGCAAGATCAGGTATCAAGTAGAACACACACTTGTTTAACATGACCTTATGTATCCTAATCTTGGTATCATTAAAATGTTATAAGTTGTATAATAGGGTAATGGAATTAATAATAGGTTAGACACACCGAAAAATGATGTTATCTTTAAAGGTATTAATTCCTCTCTCTCAGGTGTAAATGGTTAGGAATTAACCTTTCAATATACAAAATCTATATTTTCAGAAATTCGAAAGTTACACTCTAACGAATTTCAGAAGCAGAAATCGTATTATGTAATGTATATTGTGTGAATTGTCTCTTTTAGTTATTTATAGATACTCAATGGTTGCCCCAAAACGTTGCAACATATTCACAAAGGGATATTTCCGTTGATGAAATAGAAATGCCAAAACTCTCTAATGTTTTGAACTATTGAAACTACTATTGCTTTTCATCCATAATGAATGGAAGCCCAAGAGCTTGACCAACATGTTAAACCCATTAACTCCTTTTATAGCTACAAGGAAGTTCAAACTTCTTCTCAAACACCAATGTGGGACAAAATGACTCTTTACATAAAAAACATCAATGTGGGACAAGTGACTCAATTATGATGGAAATACTCATATCCAATGTGGGATATATAATAGTAAGTTCTTATAATATGTCCAAATGAAAGGCTCCTATAGTGTTTTTTTCTCTCAGCAAGTTGTTTACTTGACAAGTAGTAACTACGAAAATTTTGTTGGAAATATGCATTTGGCGGGAGTTGCGTCCAACCATATTTAATGACTTAAACACTAGTGTTCCGCATGTTGGAAACTTTGATTCTTCACACGTGCATAATCTACTAAGTATAATCTACTAAGTAAGTAGAAGACCGTAGGGCCAAGGATCGTCAAATTTCGTTGAGAAATGAAAGAGATATTGGTCCACGAAGTGAGGTGTTTGAAGCATGGAAAAGTGTGGTATTTAGACCAATCCTCCCTCATCGGTGGGGGAAGAAAAATTTGTTTAGTTTATAAGTCTCAAACTTGGCTTGGGATTTGGGACCCCAAGGGGTATCCCATGTGTTTAAAGGATAGAGGACCTAGATGTGCTTCGGCTCAAGGATAAGCCCACACGCACGCCGCCGCCGCGCGCCCGTCCCGTCCGGTCCGGGGTCGTGGGTCGTGGGCTTCTTCTGATATTATCTTTTTGGACCCAAATTGCTTCATATTTACAGTTTGGTCCCTGAAGTTTCTGGTAAGTTAAATTGGGCAGAGAACTTGTGCTTTTGTTGTTGGTTTTTGGAACGTTAACCAACATTAATATGCACTCAATTCAGTCATTTATTTTGGCTGAATAACTCTCCCTAAAAGCTAATCCGTTGCATATCATTTCACAATTTATTTTGGCTGAATTACTACCTCCATAATTGTCATTACTTGGCCAGTAACAATAATTATGTGGGCAGTTGGTAAGTCCTCTCCTTACAACTATATAATGAAGCCTTTGCCAATTGTTGAGACAACACAGAACATACAAACAAAATCAGATTCTTCCTACTACTTTCTAACATCATTTCATTACTCAAAAATCTTCAAAGTAACATTTGAGTTTCCTTTGCTCATTTGTTGAGTTGCTGTTTTATCTTGGGAGACTATTGTCCAGAATGTAGAAAGGATATATACGGGGCAATCTT
Source organism: Anisodus tanguticus (assembly GCA_034509755.1). Classification (NCBI taxonomy): domain Eukaryota; kingdom Viridiplantae; phylum Streptophyta; class Magnoliopsida; order Solanales; family Solanaceae; genus Anisodus; species Anisodus tanguticus. The sequence continues at coordinate 41,875,451 of CM067560.1, read as the reverse complement.
GTCTTAAAGACAGAGTGTCATCACTCGACTCAGCATATCAAAACTGTTCCAGTTCTTGTTCCAGTTTATTGAAATTTCAGTTTGTTGTAATTTCATTATGTTGTAATATTTAGCAGTTACTTATTTCCGTTTCCTACACCATTGTAACCAACAAATTTGTCGAAACCAAGATGTTCTAATAATGTATTTGAAGAAACAGAACTATGAAATACATATAAAACATATTTTGTACATTGCGAAATTATCATTCAATGTTTTTTCTGAGATATGAACTTAAATTTGTTCGTAAAATGTGGATGGTGGTTATACACAGTATTTTGCTCTTTTGACTTTGCTGGAGTTCATTTTACGATATCCCACATCGGAAGAAGCTAATTAGTAAACAGCAGAGATCAGTTTAATATCTGATATGTAGGCCATTGGCTCATACGATATTAACTTAATGTTTTAAGGGGAGGGTTTATTAAGGTAGCTTACTATCTGGGCTCTCGCATGTCGCCCATGTGTTGCACTACTGCATGGGCCTGGCGCACCCCACCAATTCAAGTTTAAGATTTTTGAAGCCCAAGTTAATCCCAGCACTTTGTGGCCCAACACTTTTAAATCCCTTTATGTAGCCTGCATTTCCTGACTAGAACATTGGTGGTTTTGCTATAACTTACTGAATAGTCTAAAATTTGTTACACATACTTATGAGTCTAAAATCGTGAACGCTAGAGCTTCTATCATTTTTTATAAGAGAAGTATGACCAAATCCAAAATTTTGAGCATCCATCTCAACTTGACATTAATTCCCTCTTGCAACTTTACTGTGGCCTTTTCCCCCTCTTCTCCTTTTGACATGAGGATTGATTCTCATAATTCAAAACAAATATTCGTTAATCGGTTAATTCAATAAAATGGGAATTAGCATTCTATTTCGTGGCAACATTATTCAATAGAAAAGGTTGGAGAGAATGACTTTCTGTCTGAAATTCTCTAGTGAATTTGTAAGCTAAGTCAACCTATTTTAATTTAATAATCAGTGATTCTGTTTCTTGTATGAAATTTTCTTCTGCTCTAGTGTCAATGGAGATAACGTCTCAACCACGGATTGGCTTTTTCAACTTTCAAAGGTTTCCAGATCTTATTAACAATTGGACACTATGTCCAAATAGATTTCATCATTACATGATCTGCCAATTAAGCAGAAGAAATTGTTTGAGCAGCTATATCAAGAAATTCACAGAGAAAATGATGGTATTGTTTTGGTATTAGCTTTCGTGTATCAAGAAACAAAGTTTTGATGTTAGTAGCTTTTGTTTTCAATAGTAATCTCCTTGGATGAATTGATTCAGTTGCTTCACTTCTCCAGTTTGCTGATTCACCACTGCATTGACAATATCTGCAACAGAAACCATGCCTACCACCTTCCCGTCGATCACCGGAACATGTCTCATGTGATGCTCTGTAATCATAAAACATTCCATCATTTTCCTAGCATAACCAACTTCATGAGTTGAACTAATACTTACGACTCATGAGCTGCATTGCTTGAAGAATGTTTGTGTCGGATGTGACTGTTATCAGCTTGCTCTGTTGCAACAATAGGTAATATTCAGCAGAAAAACAGAAAATAGATGGACAAAATAAGCCAAGAAGACGATATCTAGGCTACCTGCTCGGTCAGAATATCTCCCACTCTTGTGTATTTAGTTGACCTATCCTGTACAATTACCTTCCGCAAATAGTCTGTTCTTTTACACAATATTCACACAACTATTGGTTAAGAAACTGTTTGGTGCATAGATAAATGAGTTCAACGTTTACCTAATCGAGCAAAAATATCTATTGCTACACAAATTGTGTAGTACAAAGTGTTTGTTAAGAAGCTGTTTGGTGCATAGATGAATAAGTTCAACATTTATGTGCCTTGGAAGGCCAATTACCTCTTTCTGTTATAATTCCAGCTATCAGTTGATTCTCTCCAGGCTTTAGAACCACCAAAGATCCGATGTTGTTTGCTGTCATCTACAAAATTGTCACCATTGTCATATTAACATTGCTATTTGTATGCCTTATCACAAAACAAACAATGTTTACTTTTTATGGTGAGTGGAAGTTTTAGCAACTTACTTGTTTGATGGCATCATACGCTGTGTCATTTGTCCGACAACAAAGCCATGAGTTGCCTTTTTCTTCATCTTTTATCATTAATACATCCGCGACTGTTGTATTTTGTAACCCTTTTTGCTGCATTGTGGAAGACTCTGGTACCATTATGCTATTAGTTTCATTGTTCTGCACCATGGGGAATGAGATGACGCGTCCAGATCTCGCGAATACTTTGTTCATGTCACTCGTGCTTTTGGATTGTGGGTGCTGTAGAATTGTAACCTTCAGCTTTTGATGGCATGATCTGACAATGCGCATAAGACTTTGCATTGTGTTCCTGTGATTATGGCACAAAACTATCATAGTATCACACACGTGCGAAAAGATTGTCTGTATTTGGTTCAAGAAATAATTAACTTGAGTTAGACAAGCAGACGTCCCATTACTGATGGGGAAATCTGTTCGGAAAGAGACATTTAAACAATAATAAAAGCGGCATTAAATCCTATATGTACTCAAGTTTATTCGAAGTATCCCAATGGTGTAACGCCGTCGACTTCTTGGAAAGAAGAGACCTTTCTCGCTCAGCGCCTAAAGCGCACTATGCTCCGCTTCAACTTAGGAGAATTTTCGGTGGAACTGGTGAGCCACGCGAGCTGGTTAGATGCGTGGGACAGAGGGCTCGTAGTACCTGCTAGCGCGACTACGCAGTGGAAGGGAAGGAGCCTAAATCGACCCCCTTCTTCTTTTTTTGAGTAGCCGGAAGTGGAGCTAAGTCCAGAGGACTCTCGGGATTTTGGCCATAAACAACTTAAAAAGGACTCAAACCAGTAGTTTGGCTAGTGGACTGATTGTAAGCAAATTCTATTTGAGCTAAAAGCAAGTCCCATTACCGAATATTTGCACCCCCAAAGCTCCGTAAAAGAATCCCCAAAATCCTATTAACAACCTCATTTTGGCCATCCGTTTGTGGGTGACAAGTTGAGCTAAATTGAAGACGAGTTTCAAGCTTTCTCCAATCCAAAGTGTGCACAAAAAGTGACTCATGAGCTTGGAATCCCGAAGCCGGCGCCTTTCGAAGCACTTTCTATTTCTAGTTAGCGCTGTTTTTTATTGCAGCTAGCGCGCTTATGCTTGTCAATGTAATTGTGTTCATCAAAATGAATTGTCTAGACATTAAGTCTAGTCCGTAGAATATGAAGTGTGAAAGTAGTTCTCAGTGCTCATGAGTAGTAGAGAAATTGAAGAACTTACCTTAAGATGAGGAAAATATATCTTCAAGTGGCAATTTTGTCTCAGCTAATGGACGATTATATAGTCGAGCAAGAAAGTTACAAGAGAAGGACGAGTACTTTCCTTTCATTACTTATATGAATTCCATTTTTGTGTTCTTTTCTTGAACTACTAAATCAGGAAATAAACTATGTCTGTTAACGTGAATTTTGCTTCAAATGCTGCTTTGCTTCTTGCAGAGGTCACAAGTATTTAATAGGAAAATAGCTTTTTAGTTGCTGCTTTCTTACACATTTTAGCTTGGTTTCTTCTTTTCCCCTTTCCTTTCCCTCCTGCTGAGATATTCTTTCACAAGGAAATAAAAAAAAAAATTGTCTTCAGATTGCAGGCTTTTCTAAACAGTTAAAAGTAAGTGCATTGTCTGTTGTGGTATTGTTGTGAGATTCAAGTCACGTCCAAGAAAGAATATTCATGAAAACGTTGTGAAAAAAAAGTTCACATTGTAAAGTTGAAAAATGGACCGAAAGAAATAATCCACTTAATTATTTTTATTAATGAATGAGTATATATACAATTTACAATTTCATAATATGAAAAATCTTATTCCTATTATACTCCTAAAACCATATTCTACTTGAACAATAATTTTATAATTATGGTAAGTGTACAATTATGGTTACCAAAATATGCTCCAAAAATAGTGATATACTGTATATGTCGTGTATATCAAGGCTGAAACTGCCCTCGAATTGCCTTGTATTACCGTGATATACACGGTATACACAAGGCATTGTATATGCCGTGTATACCACAGTATATTCTGTCACACCCCGCAGTCATATCAGACGGTCTTCGTATACTGAGATTGTCCCTAAAATCTTCAAACAGGACTGAGGGAAGACCCTTAGTAAAGATGTCTGCAATTTGATACCTAGAAGGGACATGTAAGACGCGTACTTGCCCATGAGCTACCTTTTCTCGAACGAAGTGGATATCCATCTCGATATGTTTAGTGTGCTGATGTTGAACAGGATTACCAGAAAGATAGACGACACTAATATTATCACAATAAACTAAGGTAGCTTTCTGAATGGGACAATGAAGCTCTGGAAGAAGATTACGTAACCAACATAATTCAGACACCACATTAGCTACCCCTCGATACTCGGCCTCTGCACTGGAGCGGGATAATGTAGACTGGCGCTTTGCAGACCATGAGACCAAGTTATAACCAAGAAACATACAATAACCAGACGTGGAGCGTCTGGTATCTGGAAAACCACCCCAATCAGCATCGGTATACGAGACAAGAGGTAGACGTAGATGATGGATATAAATGCAAGTCATAATCAAGTGTACTCTGGATGTAACGAATAATGTGTTTGAGCGCATTCATGTGCTCAACCCTATGATCATACATAAACAAACACACCTGATGTACGACATACGTAATATCCGGTCTTGTGAAAGTGAGTTACTGAAGAGCTCCTACAAGACTGTGATAGTGGGTTGGATCTTTGTAAGGTGAGCCAGTCGTAGCACCCAGCTTGGGTTTAGTATCAACTGGAGTGGAAGTAGACTTGCACGAGGACATACCAGCTTGCTCAATGATCTCAACGGCATACTTCCTTTGGGATAAGAATAACCCACATGTATGACGAGTGACAGCAATCCCCAAGAAATAACTCAAGTGCCCTAAGTCTTTCATAGCGAACTCAGAACTAAGTAGTGTCATGATAGACTTGTGTAAATCATCAGAAGAAGCTGTCAAAATAATATCATCCACATACAAGAGAATATATGCCAAGGAAGTACCATGACAATATATGAACAGAGAATTATCAGACCTGCTGTGAGAAAATCCAATAGAAGATACATAGTCTGCAAATCGCTTATACTAGGCTCGGGGGGCCTACTTAAGCCTATACAAAGACTTCTTCAATAAACAGACATGATGAGGATATTTGGGGTCTCGAAAACCCAAGGGCTGATGCATGTAAATTGTCTCCTTAAGATCACCATGTAAGAAAGCATTCTTCACATCGAGCTGATGAATGGGCCATTCTTTCGAAAGATCCAAGTTGAGAACAGTGCGAATGGTAGCCGGTTTGACCACCGAACTAAATGTTTCACCACAATCCATGCCAACCTGCTGAGTTTTACCATCACCTACAAGATGAGCCTTATGTCGCGCAAAAGAACCATCAGAATTATCTTTATGTGTAAAAATCCACATACACCGAATAATATTAACACTAGAAGGACGGGGCACCAACTCCCACGTCTTATTTTCAATAAGAGCATCATATTCGTCGTTCATAGCCAATTTCCAATTCAGGTCGTTTAACGCAGACACTAGGTTACGGGGTATGGGGGATTTAAGAACATTAGAATTTAGATTAAAATGTTTTTTTGGTTTAAAAATACCCCGTTGACTATGAGTGACCAGTCTGTGACTCGGGGAAGAATTGGGTGAATTTGTGGAAAAAATGGATGGGTGACGGACTGGCTAGCAGGCAGTGGGCCTGCTGGCCCAACTCGGGAATCGGGCCCGAGAACTGGAATAGTAGCAGGGACAGAACTGGGCTGGAGATTTGACCCAGTTACTGGACTGGAATGAGAGGGGCCGAGGGTAGTGGCGGTCCAGTAGGCAGTGGGCCTGCTGGCGGTCCGAGAGTACTGGATTGGCCCAATAAGTGGCGCATGGTGTACGGTGAGACTTCGTCATCTAAAAAATTATACGAACTGGGCACGGGACAACTCACTTTAGAAAATGGAAATTGGGTTTTATCAAAAATAACATGACGACTAATGATGATTTTATTGGACGACAAATCAAAATATTTGTAACCATGACGATTAGGTGGATAACCCAAAAACACACAAGCGGTAGAACGAGCTTGAAGTATGTTAATTGTAGTAGACGGAAATAATGGATAACATAAACACCCCAAAAACCTAATATGTGAATACGAAGGATTCTTATTATAGAGGATTTTAAGAGGGGATGAATATGCGAATCCTTTAGTAGGAAGTATGTTAAGGAGATAAGTATTCATTTGTAGAGCATGATGCCAAAAGGAAGGGGGGTGTACGGAAGCATGGACTAATAAAGTACAGACAATGTTATTAATGGTACGATTTTTTTATTCGATTTTCCCATTTTGTGAGGACGTATGAGGACAAGAGAAATGAAAAACTATGTCATTAGTATCACAGAAATCCCGAAACAACCCATTATCATATTATTTGTCATTCTCACATTGAATATTTTTAATTCCCATTCGAATTGGGTATGGATGAGTTCTCTAAATTTTAAGAAGGTGGAAAAAACTTGAGATTTTTTTGCTAATGAAAAGGTCCATAAAAATTAGAATAATCATCCAAAAATAGAACATAATAACGATGGCCCACAGAACTGAGAATGGGAGAAGTCCATAAATCGCTATGAATAATATCAAAGGCATCAAAGTACGAGACGTAGAAGCTACAAAAGGTAATCTAACATGTTTTCCTAAAGGACAGGAATGACAAATCGGAGTACTACGCGTACCCTTACTAGAAATAAAATTGTTTTTATGTAAAGAAGAAACAACGGACAACCCATGGTGACCCAAACGTGCATGCCACAAGGAAGGAGCTAGAGCTGCAAAAATTGATGGCAAGGCTTGACTCGAGAGACTGGAGGCGGGCGTGATTGGATAAAGATTTTCCCTACTATTGCATCTCATGAGAGGTATCCCCGTTTTGAAATCCTTCACAGAAAACCTAAAAGGATCAAAATTAACAGAAACCCAATTATCAGTGGTGAATTTTAGGACAGACACCAAATTTTTAATTAAGTTAGGGGCATGTAGGTAGGGATGGCAGGGGGTATAATTTTTCGGATTCCGCACCGCACCCGGCCCAGTTTGGGAGGGTATGGGTATAACTTTGGCGGGTAGTAGGCCGGTATGGGTATTGAAAATGTACCTGTGACGGGTAGGCGGGCAGGTGGTGGATTTGCAGTCATACCTGCCTACCCGCCCGCCTTATACCCTCCCCAAGCCCAAAATATTAGCAGCCCATAAGTCGTGCCTTCAGCCTATAAGTCACGACAAGTCTCTCATTCTCTAACAAAACTCAAAACCCTACGCCTCTTTAGTTTTTCACGCCTTCACACCTCCCTCTCTCTCGTTCCCTTTGTCCCTCCTCCCTCTCTCATTCTCGACGTCTCTCCTTTTTCTTTAAAGAAGATATTGATCGGGAAATATTGGAAAATATTGTTGTCTTTGCTTTGTGCTTTAGGGTTGTCTTGGTGAGGTCAATTTTTGTGCATTTGTTAAGTTTTACCTATTGGGTTTGTGGAGTTCAATTGAAAAAGTTGAAAAACTTTAGCTTATATAGCTGAAATAATATACGTGTTTTGTCTACATTTGTAATATATAGCTATTTGGATGGATAATTTTTGGGTTTTCTTGAAAATTTTATTTTCTTGATTCTTTGTTGTGCAAGGGGGAAGAGGTGAAAAAAATGGAGAATTCTGATGGTAAAAAAATCCGGAATTCTCTTCCCTCTCTCCCAAAGAAAATAAGACCGTGACAGTATTGATTCTTGACTCAAAATTTTGGGATAATTTTTGGAATTTGAATTTTTGGGATCATGTTGATCACTAATTGATCACAAATGATGATTACAAAATATGGCAGGCGGGTACAAGCGGGTGACGGATATCTACTTGGGTGGTGGAGCGGGTGTGGATTTAGGAATATACCCGCCTAGGCGGGTATGGATGTTAAAAATTGTACCCGCCCAATTGCCATCCCTACATGTAGGGCATTTTTCAGGACAAGAGACGGATGTGGGGGAGACAAAGTTGTATTATCGTAACCACGAATTGGGATTGTATTACCATTACCAACAATAATACCACGATTGTTGCTCAAATTGGAATAAGACGAGAGAGTACCTTGGTCGGATGTCATGTGAGAAGTGGCGCCAGTGTCCATGTACTAATTAGCATCTGAAGGATTTGATCCAAGTGTATGCATGGCAGCCTCAATATCAGTGGGTGTCGGCATTGGATTTGGGCCCATAGCATTGAAGGCCTGTTGGGATCGAGGTCTAAGTACATCGGGCTGCTGACCCGACCCGGATCGCTGCTGGTAAGGACCCGAGTAACTGGGCCTGTTTTGGGGCTGGACCGAGGCCTAATGTGGCTGGAATAATTGGGAGGAGGGCAGTAGGCGGGACTGGGCCACTGGTCATTGGTCCAGGCCCACTTCCAAGGAGCCCAAGGCTGGGACCAGGCGGGCTGGGGCCAAAACCCCGAGGCCCACCCTCGTTGTTGGTACTGTTCCCACCGGCAGTGCCACTGTTCTGACCGCCGCCGTTGTTGCCGCCGCGATTTTTGCCATTAGTTTTTCGGTTTTGATCCTTCTTGCGATTTTTGTCCGAATTGTCAACAAACCCGTGAGAATTATCAGATGAAGTCATCATCGCCACGGAACTGGCGCCGATAGCCGCCTTTTTAGCCAAGCCGTCTTCTTCTAACGTAAGCATCAAACGGGCTTGATAAAAAGGTGGAAGCGGATTGCTTTGTCGGAGTAGAGTTCCAACGCCATTATAGGCCTTAGATAGGCATGCAACCATTTGGAGAACAAGACAATTATTGGTAACAGGCGCCCCAACATTTCAGAGTTGGTCCGCTAATTCCTTGAGCCTTTTACAATATGTTGAAACATTCGGGAACTCGTCCATGCTGACTTGGGAAAATTCCTACTCAAGGGTGACAATACGGGAATGTTGGTTATCCTGGAATATATCACGCAGTCTATTCCAAGTAGCCATAGCCGTAGTGTCTGGTTCAATGATCGTTTGTAAGAGGTCGGTAGAAATAGTGGAGTAAATCCACTGAAGGATGGTATCATCAAGAGTAATCTATAACTGAGGATCCTCCGCGGGTGGAGGGATAGCGGGAGGAATTATGTGATGGAGGAATTGGTGTGAGATTGCGTGAATTTTGAACAATTCTGCCCACGTCGCATATTGGACGTTTTCCATCTCAAGAACAATACAGATGTGGTTCTTGATGTTGGAAACAGTAAGGGCATGATGAAACAGGTTCTTTGACGTCGACATAACGAAAGAACAAAGGGATTGGGAAGAAAATTTGGGAAGAGAGTAGGTAAATTTTGACACGAAATCCGAGAAGGGGCACGGAATCTGATGCAGTCTCGCCCGAGAAGGGTGGTCAGAAACCGAGAATAAATTTGGAGAAGAGCGGAAGTAATTTAGTCCTAGACTTCTGATACCATGAAAGAATAATCCTCTTGATTATTTTAATTAATTAATGAGTATATATACAATTTACAATTTCCATAATATGAAAAATCATATTCCTATTATACTCCTAAAACCTTATTCTACTTGTACAACAATTCTACAATTATGGTAAGTGTACAATGCTAAGTAAATACAATTATGGTTACCAAAATATGCTCCAAAAACCGTGATATACACAGTTGAATATGCCGTGTATATCACCGTTGAAACTGCCCTCGAATTGCCTTGTATTACCGTGATATACACGGTATACACAAGGCATTGTATATGTCGTGTATACCACGGTATATTCTCTCATGGACCAACCCCACTTTTAAGTGGATTATGCTAATGAACAGAGAATGAACAAAATGAGATGCTAACCGCAATCATAAGGCAAATAAACATCATTATATGATTTCCAGAGAAAGGCTGCCTGCATTGAGAGGAAAAGTAGCAAAAGGTGAAGGTAAGAAGGCAAGTAAAGACATTCTAAAGTGCGACATGTTCCAAGGTATCAAATGCAAACCTTTATATATTGATGCATTTTGTTGGTTGCATATCATCACCTGACAATTGAACAACAAACTTTCATTTGCTTCATAACATTTATATCCTTGTAAAATGGAAAGAAGATCAACATTCCGGTTCCGCCTTCCTTGGTCACAACCTGCATCTGAACCTGAACCTGCAAGCAAACCATCCACTCAGCCTAATACCAGAACTGGTCCTAATCGCACAACAACCCGTCAAGTCACGAGATCACGAACTGCTTCACAGCCCTCCAGCAGCACTACACCCAAAAGTAGCCGGTCCTCCAGTCCTACAACTGAAAACCCAACTCGCAAGCAGCCATCAAGTGACACCACAAGGACGACATCTGGAAAGCCTTCTTCGCCAGCTCAACCTTCAGCAGGTACTCAAGGCAATTCAGCTGAAACGAACGCACCTACCCAGCCCACCCCCACGAGCACAAGAGCTTTATCTGAAAAACCCGCAACTTCCTTTCAACCTTCAGGTGAAAGCAAAGCTCCTATTCAATCCACCACAAATACAAGCCCTTTACCTGAAAGTACCCTAGCTTCTTCTCAACCTTCAACTGAAAAGAAAGCCCCTATCCAGTCCACCACAATAAACACAAGCCATTCACCTGAAACTACCCTAGTTCCTCCTCAATCTTCAGATGAAAGAAAAGCTCCTATCCAGTCCTCTACCACAAACACTAAACCCACAAATGCTCCAGCTAGCCCGAAGTCTGAAACTCAAACCCCTACTAAGTCCAATGCTTCTCAGGCTCCATCCCCGTCTAGTCAACAACAGCAAGGCATCACTTCTCAACCAGCTTCACCATCTGATGTGCCAACTAAGTCCAATGCTTCTCAGGCTCCATCCCCGTCTAGTCCAGCTCCTCAATCACGACAAATGAGTCCAAAATCCTCCCCAACATACAAGGGTCCCCAGGTCCTTTCAACTGACCAACTTACCCCAGAGGCAGTTCGCCCTGCGAGCCAGACTTCTTCAAATCTTCCATTTGGTATAACCTCCCAAGTGCAACCGAAGGATCAGACAATTGCTCAGCCAACATCTCCCCCGAAACAATCACAAGAGAGCTCAGAGATTTCTTCCAAATCCATTGAAATAGTACCATCAATCACTGAAAAAGAACCAATGCCCACAACAGTTTGGCCTCAATCAGAACAAACGGAGCTTCTCAAGAAAGAGACCATATCTGACACAATTGTAAAAGCAAAAGATAGGTCACCTGAAAAGGTAATGCAACCTTCAGAACTCTCAGAGGTGAGATCCACTAGAGATATTACAGAAGGACCATCCAAGATATCAGATTCTTCTAGAATCATTAGTGAACCTAAGACGGACAGACTGTTGGAGACAAACACCCCCGAAACTAAAGTAGTGAAGGAAGTCTATGGTGCCGGAGAAAAGGTTGGTGGTTCTCTGATATCCAAAGAGCAGCCAAGCGTTGTGTTTCAATCAAAGCAAGCACATACAGAGGGGCAAGCCAATTCTAATGACGACCAAATTCGAGTGAACCTCATCTCTAAGGGGAAGCAGACAAGAAATTTTTCATCTCAGCTAAAGAACAAAACAGCTGCCGGTGGTAGTAAGGAAACTGCAGGTTCCGCTGAACAAGAAATACCCCTTAACAAAGAGGTAAAAGATAACATCTCAAAGTTTATTCATAGGATGGCAGTTGGAGATGGAAAGCAAAATTTTGGAGAAACACCGGTGAGTGTGATCACTCTTGCAGGTGATAATAGAGGAGCATCTATGAAACTTGGTTCTGATTCATCCAGAAAAGGAAGGGAAATTCACATTCACAGAGGCTACAAACTGAACACAGATGAAAACGCTGATGCAACCACGGATTCGGAGGGAAGACAACCAAATGATGCAAGGACCATGAAAGATCAAGAAATGGAGGCATACTTAAACTGCAATGTGCAGGGCCTCAACAACTCAATTACATTTGACAGTTCCATTGAGGGAAAAAATCCAGGTATACATATCCTTTCCTCGTATGCCTTCAGAACCTATAAAACCAAGTGAGAGAACTGGACTGTTTGAGGCATACAAGGACGAATTTAATGTTACCCTTGCTCAGAAACATACATACGAGCCAACTATCAGAAGAAGACATCTCGAAGGCCTTTTCTTTGAACCAAGTGATTCTGATTCAGATAACCCTGAAGAACCTCGGCGACATGGTTGCCATGTTGGTGGTATGGACAAGAGAGAGAACGAGGTAGATATTCTTTGAAAACTACAGTCGTAATGCATGTAATTGATAAAAGTTAAATTATCCTTGTGTACATATTCAATAATATCTGCTTAAAGCAACTGTAACAGAGATGCAAGTGATCAATGAACCATGCTGTTCTCTGTTGTCTGGTTTTGATGTGCATTAGAGTATGGGCAGCCCAGTGCACTAAGCTCCCTCTATGTGCATTAGAGTATATAGGCCAAAATCTGATTTATGGAGAGAAGAGAACGGAAAAGAAAGAATAAGTCACGCTGTAATCTAAAGGTCAATATTACTTCTTGCTCTGACATTGTTCAAAGAAGTTCAATATGCTGAAGAATACAACATAACTGCCACTTCTGCTGGCACAACATTGCATGCAACTTGAAAGCATATCCATAATCCTACTATAGAACAAGTTACAACTACGATTTGATAGCTTTCAACCCTCTCGACAACTCGTTTCCTGACTAATAATCATGGATCAAATTCATAACACATCAAACAAGTAATGCTGAATTAACAAAAGGAACATCAAAGTTTACATCTCACACTAGTGAATATGCAAAAGAGGAGCCCCCAATATTTGCACCATTTTACATCAAGCTTACTTCTCAATGTTCCTATTCTCAACAAAGAAGCTTGTAATTGTAGCACTTCTCACCAGGACATCTCAGAACATTATCATCCTCACTGGAAATCAGGCAGAGCCACCAGATTAAGAGAGCTTTTAATTTGAAAATAATATCCACATTATCTAACAATTCTTCGCCAAACAAACTATCAGTGTAAAATGCAAAAAGTATTTAACTTCTTCTTCCAAATCAAACGTTTATGAGAAAATATGGAATTGAGCATGTAAAGCGTAAACTATGAATTTTAGATAGGGAGAATGTTTAAATAACTCAGAACCAAAAAAATCGGCCTTTTGATCTCAATTTCCCCCCACTAATTTCACAACAACCAAACAAAAAGTGTGAAGAAAGAGCCGCCAATTTGCTCCAAATGCAGAGGGATTCAAATGCCTATTTACGGACGCAGGTAGTGCTCAGTAATATTTGGCTGATCCAAATCGAAACACGAAACCGATATGCTAAAGCCGTTCTGATGTCGCCCAAACACAGAGCACAAACAAAATCTGGAATTAACGAAACGTCAATTTGCTGGTGACAGGTTCGTACTTTTGTTTAAGAGTTACAATGCCTTGGTGAAATACAAAGCGTAAGATTTATTCATTAATTATGCCAAACTTACCATTCTCAAGTTTCAACTTTTCAATTTGCAAACCATTGATAAGTAGTATCTGATATATGTGAATTATAAATGTATACGTGGGTTACAAAAATTGCAGGAAACGAGAATAAGTAACTGCTAACTATTACAACAAACTGAAATTGCAACAAACTGAAATTTCAACAAACTGAAATTACAACCACTTTGATATTTTGTTGGTTGAGTGATGACACTCTGTCTTTAAGATAAGATTGCCTCGTATATATCATTTTACGTTCTGGACAATAGTCTCACAAGATAAAACAACAAATTAACAAATGAGCAAAGAAAACTCAAGTGTTACTTTGAAGAAATCAGAGTAACGAAATAATGCTGGAGAGTAGGAAGAAGATTTCTGATTTTTCTGTCTCTTTTTCTGAACAATTGAACCAAGTCAAAGGCTTCAATTTATAGTGTAAGGAATATGACTTCTCAACTAGCCAACTAATGGCTGTTAATAGCCATGTAATGGCAATTAGTGAGGAGTTATTCAGCCAAGTAAATGACTGAATTTATGTGCAAAGTAATGGAGATTTAGTGAGGAGTTATTCAGCCAAGTAAATGACCGAATTTATGTGCAAAGTAATGGAGTTTAACGCTCCAAAATCAACCCAAAAGGCAGAAACTTTCTGCCTTCCGTCGTGAGTTCTCTTCCCAATTTTATCTTTCCTGAAACTCCAGGGACCAAACTGTAAATATTAAGCAATTTGGGTCCAAAAAGATATCAGAAGAAGCCCAAGGCCCGAACCCGGACGGGACGGGTGGGCGGCGATGCACGTGTGGGCTTAGCCTCGAACCCAAGCATACCTAGGTCCTCCCTCCTTCAAACACATGGGTTACCCTTTGGGGTCCCAAACCCTTATCCTTTTTTGAGACTTATAAAATGAACAAATCTTTCTTTCCCCACCGATGAGGGAGATTAGTTCGTGGACCAATATCTCTTTCATTTCTCAACGAAATTTAATGATTCTTGGCCCTACGGTCATCTACTCACTTAGTAGATTATGCACGTGTGAAGAACCAAAGTCTCCAACATGCGGAACCCTAGTGTTTAAGTCATTAAAGATGGACGGACGCAACTCCCACCAAAGGCAAATTTCCAACAGTATATGGCAAATGCAATTTATAAATGGTACTACAACAACAACATACCCGCAAGTGGGGTACCTTTATGAGGTAGAGAGTTTGTTTCCGATATTCAATATGAATTCTAACTATATCACACCCCTTAATTGTCTGACTAGTTTCTATAAGCAGCATGACAAGATATCACCGAAGAGCCAAAACACGTCTATTCAGGGGATTAGAAAATTTTAGAAGTCATTTTGCCTCCAAAGCGTAGAAACACTTTTGCTTATTCCAGAAGTCCTCGCCTTTAAACTATTCTACTCTTTTTTGCCCCCAAAAGGTGACGAGTTTGTAAGATCTTCATTTAATTAGTGTTCTTACATTGTACCCCAAAAGCTAGCTTGTAGGGTGAGGATTGTCCAAGTCCATATAAGGAGTCCATGTTCCCATTCCATATTCTATGTGTGACTCTTAACACTCCTCGCACGCCCAGATGAGAGTATCGTATTCAGCTTGGTTATTTGTCAAGTCAGGATCTAACCGATAAGAGAACCTCCACGTTTTATCTCTATTGCATGTATAGACGTCGTCCCTTGGACGCTAACTTTTGATGGGTTAAGAACCCAGAAAGGAGTCGGAGCCGAAATAACAATAACCGATCCTAGAGCATGCATGGGTCTTCCACATCTACACAAGGGTGGTCTGCCAAGTAATCGGCTACCGCCTGACCTTTGACAACCCTGAGTGGCCTATACTCGAGAGAAAATGCAGTGAGCTTGATTTCCCATTTCATTAGTCCTCCTTGAATAATAGGTCTATTCAATAAGTACCGAACGATGTCAATTTTGCACAAAATGTGAACCACATGTGGCATTAGAAAATGTTCAAGTTTTGTACAAGCATAGAATAAGGACAAACAAAGCTTCTCTACAATGGTATATCTAGTTTCAGCTTCATTGAGCATTCGGCTAAGTTAGTAAATTGTCCTTTCGATTCCATCATTGGCATCATGTGCTAACATGCAACCGATAGACAAATCTGAAGTCGAGATGTACAATTTCAATTGTTTCCCTAGCATGGGGGGTACTAGCACAAGAGGAGTTGCTAGGGCCTTTTTAATTTGGTCAAATGCTTCTTGTTGTTCTGGGCCCCATATTAGCTCTTCTGACCCTTTAAGCCTAAGCAAAAGTGAGAAAGTCTTCATTTTGCCAGCTGAATTAAATATAAACCTCCTTAGGAAATTGATATTCCCTAACATGCTTTGTAACTCTTTCTTTGTTTTGGGTGGTGCAGGCTCCATTATCTCCCGAGCTTTGTTATGATATATCTCAATACCTTTATTATGTACCAAGAAGCCAAGAAAGTTGCCAGCCGATACTCCGAACATGCACTTGGTTGGATTCATTTTAAGAATATGAATCTCGTTTTTTTTAGTGCTTGTTCCAGATCGGCTAAATGATCTTTGAAGTCCTTAGACCTTACCACCACATCATCAATGTAGACCTCCACAGTCTTGCTGATCAAATCATGGAATATAGTGTTCATCGCCCTCTGATAAGTAGCACCAGCATTCTTCAGACCGAACTGCATGACTACCCACTCGTAAATGCCCAAGGATCCTGGACACCTAAAGGCAATCTTGTGAATGTCCTCTTCAGCTACTGCTATCTGATTATAGCTGGAGTATCCATCCATGAATGTCAACATACCGTTAACGGCCGCTGAATTAACTAGCATATATAGGCATGACATATTCATCTTCGGGAGTGTCTAGATTTAGGTTCATGTAATCAATACATACCCGAACGTTGCCATTCTTCTTCTTGACTGGCACAATGTTTGCCAACCATTCCACATACCTAGTCGTTCTGATTAACTCGACCTTCAACAGTCGTTCAATCTCGGTTTTAATCTGAGGCATCAGCTGAGGGTGATATCTTCTAGGCGGTTGTTTATGAGGTGTGAAACCCTACGTAATTGGCAATCTATGTTCTACCAAAGTACGTGCCAACCCAGGCATCTCATGATAATCCCACGCGAAACTGACATTATACTGCAGTAGAAGAGTCGTCATGCTTTGTTTATCCTCCTCCTTCAGCAAACCATTGATACGTGTTAGCCGAGGGACTTCCTCAGTACCCAAGTTGATATCTTCCGAGGGATCCAGAGATTCAAAACTAGGAAAATCCCTTTTTATGGGTGATTGATGTTCTATCGGCAACTCAATGTCATCGGCTGCCAGTGTTGGTTCTCCGTTATAGTTCTCTGCCTGTGATGCCTCGGCTATCCTTGCTTTAGAACTTAGAGTAGTCAGTCGATGCCACAGATCACGTATGATTTGGGTCTCCTCAATTATCTAACTCTTCCAAGGTAAGTCGTGGTTCGGCTAATTATTTTATTTCAAAACCTCGTAGAGTAAGATTGCAATTTTCCCAAGATCCTTCTTCGTATTGCTCCGCGACAACTATGGGAGCCACATAAGGTGAATATAAGACAGCCTCCAAGTTCTTAACCCTTGCTTGAAATAGGTTATCGTCGGCTGGGACGATTTCTATCTTGTCTCATTCCCAGAAAATGAGTTTTTGATGCATAGTGGAAGGAAGACATCGGCTGGTGCGAATCCAGTCTCTGCCTAACAGAATGGCATAGGACGGTTTGCCGTCTATCACAAAGAAGGCATAGCTGACCGTCTTAGGACCTACGGTGATTTCTGCTACTAAGATCTCCAAAGCTTCAGAGGCCTCTCCCATAAAGCTAGCCATTTTCATGTTAGTTGGGATGAGATCCTCTCTGGTTTTATTGAGGCATTTCAAAGTAAGCAACGGAATCACATTCAACACAACCCCATTATCGACGAACACTCGGCTGAAATCTTTACCGTTAATGTAAGCCTTAACATAGAGGGGTTTGAGGTGTTTAATCATCTCTTCCATAGGTGCACCAAATACAGTGCTCAAAGCATCCCTAGCCGTGGTATCGACTAATGTCACCCATTCAGTGTTTTCCACACACACATCACCTTCTAGGCTATCCAGCTTAGAGTGGCCGGCCCAGAACTCACATGGAATCAGGCTGACCATTTCAATAGCTGCCAAAATCTCATCGGCTGAATCATGCTTAAATAAATCAAGGATGGAGTCTCCTACCTCGTCCAATTTGGTTGATGAGAAGTTAATATCTTCCATCTCCTGGAGGCATATATGAATCGGTTGGGGTTCTAATGTCTGGATCCTTTGCGCGCTCTGTGGAACCGTCTCGACTGGGGATTCCTTCAGGACCGTAGTCTCTTGTCATGGTTCCTCTGTCGGGTCGTCACCCAGTTGTATATTCAGCTCTGATTGGTCCAAAGCTTCTCCTTCATGTGGCATCGTCTCTGAAGAGGTTGAGCCGAATGCCCGTTCTATAGCCTCAGCCACGGCAGACTCATGAATTTCCTGTTTTTCGGTTGCCTCAGTGCTGGATATCATGTGCAAAGTTAGCTTCATGTTGCGCAAGGCGTTGGCACATTGCATCCTTCTTTTCTAAGTCCTGGATACGACACTCGGTGGTGCCTCTTTCTTTCCAAAAGCCTGATTGATGAACCACTTTCTTTTCTCTATATTGGCGGTTGGCTTGATCATCCTCCGGGGTCTCAGCTGACCTTCATCCCTTACTGTGATTTGCAAGGAAGAAACGCATTCTTTTACGTTTGAACTCAGCCACCCTCTGCTTAGCTATAGGGAATGGTTCCTCGTCTATCTGGGGTAGGCTCGTCTTCTCATCGACTGGTTGCCATGCTTTCCCCCCAAGCCTGCACCTGAGGTCTGTTGGGTCCCTTCTAAACTTTGGGTACTGTTTGTGAGGTTCCCGAGCAATGTGTTCTAGTTTATAAGGGCAGCCACAAAAATTGTTTCTAGCTGGCTGCCTGTCCATGTCCTCATAGATATCACGTGAGCTGCCTAGCCAATCAAACACAGAGGTCCTTGTGGCCTCCTCCTTACCAGTAGGCTTCTTTGGAACCCATATATTTCTCATCGGTTGTTTCCCCTTGACATCATTTGATTGATCTCGCTTACTGAATTAAAGAATTGTGACCGGAAAATGAGTGTGAGTTTGTAAAGAACAGTAAAAAAGAATGAGTATTCTACCTGTAGAAACAAATCTGCAAGATGAGCAAAGGAAGCCTCGAGGGTAGCATGGGGAGATTTTCGAGGGGAAAAAACAGATGTCCCGGCCTCAGTTCCGAAAGTAGGGATTGAGTTGTGCTTAGAAAGGTCCTCAGGGGGAACGGGCGTCTCTGCCTCTAGAGCATCCTGCCGGGGACTACCTGGGTTGGTGCTTTTATTGGTCACTTTCTCATCATCATCAATTTGAATAACACCCCCTTATCATCCACCTACAGCTCTTTTCAGTATTCCGTGAGTCAGTGGCGATTTCTCACTCGAGAACCAATTTCCACATGGGTCTCAGGAGCCTCATCTCGAGCTTTTCATTTTCAGTCACTAGAAGCAGACTAGAGGATGTTTGACTGAGCAGCCGCACGAGATGACACTTTTTGAGTTGCGAATTTTCGTACCGGGAGCCCTGCGAATGAAGAAAAGATGTTGAAAATGAGTCTCGGGAAATTCGGGAAGAAACACGTATAAAAATGAACAATCGAAGCTAAGGCTTACCGTGGTATTTCCCATTCCACCATTCGGAGGTAATACTCTTCCAGACCTAGTGATATTGGGGGAGGCATAAAGAAGACTTACCACCCACACAGAAATCCCTTCATTCAGTTGCGGCTCAACTAAAACGGCTGAAACGTTATAACACTTGAATTAGAAAATAATTTTCTTTTATTTGGAAAACCAAGCAAATGCGTTTGTTGGAAAAAAAAATACTCACATAAAGAATTCCACTCTTCCGGGAAAGGATCCGAATAAGGTTGATGGATTTGATCGGTCTTGATTAAAATAAAGCGGGTCAACCAATCTCGGTCATAGTCATCCTCCACATTAATGAGGCTGCAGATTTCCCGAGGGTATAGATGGATAATTTCACCTCATAAAACCCTAGGGTAATAGAGGAGAAGAAGGTGGTCGATAGTGAACGGGAGCATTGACAGTGCTGGCTAACATCTGAATGCAGTAGATTGATCTCCAAATTTGCGGGGTAACTTGGCCTAAATAAATCCTATACCGGCGACAAATATCCTCGATAATATTTGGAATAGAAAGTTTGAAACCAATGGTGAATGAATAAGTACAGGTCATGGAAAGCTTTTCAACATGATAATGTACTCAATCGACAGGATCAACAGTTCTGACAACTATGTCAGAGGAAAAACCACAATCCTTTACGACATCAGGAAGAACCTTGGTTGTTATTTTAGATTCAAAATTCTCAACATGTTCGTAGTTATTTTGAACACGGAGATCTCCTGAGAAGTCAGAGCCCGAAGGAAGGATTTCGGCAGCAGTGGAGTATAAGTCAATTTTTTGAGTTGTAGGAGAAGTGAGTTCCTTCCTTCCCATGGCGGCGGCTTGGAGGGTTGTCATTGCCCTTAGAGGAGTAAGAAGGAGAAGATTTTGGTAGAAGACATTGTTAAAGAAGTTTTTGAGAAAGAAGGAAGACAAAGTTTTCAAGAAATCTTGCAAAGTTTGTGGTTGTCTTTTGTGAAAGATTTGACCTCCTATTTATGGTAAAAAATATAACGTTTTGGAGGTGAAAAGACGTGCACCATCATTGTTGCAGTTCACATCGATAAGAGCGATGGTTCAATTATCGCCGTTCCAGAAGCATTAAATGGATGTAACGTTTGACAAGCTTTGTAATCATTACGATTCAAATTTCCCGCTGAAGTACTAGATTTATTCGGTCGGGAGTTCAAATATACTTCCCGGATACATGATAGTTACACCCGAAGAGTGCGGGGACTATCTGTATAGGGCAAAATTCATATAAGACAATTGTATGAATTATAGTATGACACGTGGAGCACGATGATGAATCAGGACCACGTCAACCTAAGGCACTACTAACTAGGTACGCGTGGTACCGGGAGCGACACAAGCATGACTGGTACCAATAATACAAAAGGCTGAGAGTCGTTTAAATTGTAACGGGCGATCGTTACCAAACATGTCATACGTCTTCCAATGAAACTTTAATGACATTTATTGAGATATTGTCATAGATTGTGTATCGGTGTAACTCATGTATAAATATGACACATTGTTCCATTGTAAATCATCACATTCTAATTATTACAAAATACTTATATTCTCTCGATTTTTTTACTTATATACAAGTTAGCATATTTTTGCCCAAAAATCTATCATTACTTTACTTTTTCTTATTATTATTCTTTTTCAATATAATTATCTAGAATTTATATATAACATGTCACTTGACATGTATTTGTCTCGACCAAGTATACAAATTTTAGTATACCTTTTTACTTGTAAACATAATTTATGGAGCTTCATCTTCATTTTCCCACCCTTTTAAGCCGTCATACTTCCATTCCCGACTTCCCCATTTCCGTCTAAAACCACTGGTATCCGGCGCTATTTCAAGACAGCGTTAAAGATAAATAGGAGTGTGCCGCTTAGGGTAAGCTCATTTCTCTATATCGTAGGGTTTCTGAATTTCCTTACACCTACTTGACTTGCGTTTCTGGGTTCAATTGTTTCTTCTAAAATTTACAGGGTGCTCAAGAGAATAGTGCCTTTGAGAGAAATTGCAATATCTTCTATTGGGCAAACTGTAAGTTCTCTTTTTTTCCATTACACATTGTTCCATAATGTATCATGTTATGTTGTACTGTATTATATTTTATTATTTTGATGAATATAATATTTGATAGATTATACCGTTTCCCGTCGTTACATGATTTCAGACATCAATAATCCGAAGGATAAACCTATCAGAAAAGTAGGGTAAGGGGTAGAGTTATTATAGAAAAGGTAGGGTAAAGAAAGAAAAATACGATCACACCAAATCAGTCATTACATAAAACGGGACTTTTCGTTGTTGCATAACGATGATTTAACGATGCAATACAAGAAATTCTAAGTAACAATCAAAACAAACATTGTATTTAAATTAGCAATATGTAACAACAATCCAAACAAGCTGTTAGGTTTCATGATGTTTATTTAAATGATTTCTCTTTTGTCTTTTGTGTTGAAAAAAGTTTGGATCGTTTTTTACTAACTGTATGTTTTGATGGTTGAATTCTCTGTTACAATCAAATCCAGCATTAGCTAGTTCTTTTCATCAAACTTTACTTGTTCTAGAAGAGTTATGTACAATGAAAGCTATTGATTTAGTTATACCAGTATATATTTTCGGAATTTATCTTGTGACCTTATCAAAAAGATACTTTGGAATTTATTTTATGATACTTTTTAGATGTCAATTTGTCTGGATTAAGTTATTTCTAAAGCTTATTACGTTACTAGTTTAACCAAAAAAAAAAAAAATCATATTTACCTACTATGACTTCATAACTATATATGCATAAGGTTGTAGTGTTGTATATTCGAGTTTGAAATCTATGAATTTCAATTCTATTTAGAGGAATGTTTTCAACCCACTTTGGAATGAGATAGCAGATTCATCCCTATAGGTTCTGGCTGTTAAACTTGGTATAATTGGGACTTTAGGTAATTCAAATTTATGGTTCAGTTAGGCAAATTGATTCTTAATCTTTTTTTATATTGTATCTTGCTGGCTATTTATAGAGGATTACAGTCCACATAGTTGCACCATGTATCTGCATTTTTATTCCTGAGATAATATGATAACAAAAGTTAACCTCATTAAAATCTCAAATAAAATACACTAGCTTCTTTTGTTTGTATGTGTCGTAGCAGCATTGAGTGTTATGCTTTTGATGCTATTGCATCCCCCATTACTATTGAGGTTGTAAGTACTTGTAACCTGATGAGTTGCCGTCGTAGTTGTAGAATCTCAAAGAATATTTCCCCAATTTTATTTTGTATTTGGGTTACTCAAAGTCTTGACTCACGTAAATCAACCCCAAAGCTAAAGGAGTCCTTTTAGGATGAGGTTGATGCTTTTATAAGCCTTGATCGGAGCGGATCACTAATTTTAAAACACTCTCCCCCGCAAAATATATAACCAGTTTGCCTTGTGTAAAACAAGTAGACATTGAACAATTATTAGTTTGACTTAACTAATTTATATTTTCAAATGGATATTGCCCTTTGCTCGATTGCCATCATTGTCTGTTATTGAGTCTTAAGTACAAAACTTTTATATTGAATCATTCTCTGGTAAAGAGTTTTATCTTTTCTATTTCCCTTTAGGTTAGTTTGTTTTCAATAAAATTGAATCAAATGAATTATGTTTAAGTAGAGCACGCCTTTTTCATCAGTATGAAAGGATCTTTCACGTTAAGATGCACATTGGTACTGTACTATGGAGTGTATAGGACTTGTTTCTTGTGAAACGAATGAGATTGGGATTTATAAACTAAAGTTGCTAAAACCAGACTTGTTTTGACTAAAGTACTTCCTTTCCCACATTATATATAGGCTCAGATTCCTCCATCTGGCAGAGAAAGAGACAAGAAACTGAGGCAAAAGATAGAATTCTTTCTCCATAAACAGTATACAAGGTATTTCTTCTTTTCTTATTCTTTTTATGTGATTTCTGATCATTGGACTACAAGCTTTGGCTAAGCATTTTTTTTTTGTTTTGGTTCAAGTCTCTACAGCGATATATGTGAATTTTACTATGTGATGCTCTTTTAGTTAAATATATTTTATGTTCTGTTTGTTTCTGTTCAGTATTTTGGTCATTTCACTTTCCTGTTTGTTTCTGTTCAGTAATTTGATCATTTGCACTTTCTTTTAATCTCATGGCTCCACAATAATGTAATTAATATATTATAATTTACGACTTGCCTTAAAAGTGCAATAATGATGATGCTAGTTATTGGATTCAAGTTGTGTACTTTTTCTTTTATTGTGTTGAAACTCTAAAGGTATGAGTTAGTTTTTCTTGTTTGTTATGGATATAATGAAGCTGACTAGTGGTAGACTAAACAAAAGACAACATCAACATAATTGCCTTTCTGAGAAGGATGACCCGTGGATACACAGGAAAGCAAGAAAGGGGTAGGTGCACAGATGGCTGCTTGGGGACCCCTATTTAGAGAATAGCCGAAGCTAGCTGTTTCAAAATCTGCTTCAGACTTGAGAGATTGAAGTTGAATTGCGGGCCTGAAGTTCCAAAAATGTCAGACGTAGGGGTCTGAAGTTGAGCTTGTCAAGACATAAGTTTAGACTTGTATGTTTCAAGTTTGAACTACCAATTATGCTGGTCGAACTTCAAACACTAAGGTCTGAAGTGGGGTGTTGCAATCCTCAACTTCAAATCTGTATATCTGAATTTTGAACTATCAAAGCCCAACTCCAGACCCAAATATTCTGAAGATGGTATAGCCCAAGTCTGAAGTTGGTTCAGTCAATAAACTAAGAACAAGAATAGTAGATGAATATAACAGAGAGTATGATGCTCAATGAAACTTATGCAACCATTATAGGAGATGGGTAGACAATTTGAACCCTAACCATTTTTCCCAAATTGAATCTTCAGACTTCAGTAGTGGTTTTTGAAAGAAAAATATAAACAAATTATGTCTAATATTGATGTAGACAAATCAGTGATTGCAAACTCTGAACTTGGACTAAATTGGACACTTCAGTGCAAAATATGTCCATAAAAATAAAGTCCAACTTAATACATGTCATATCTAGAAACTAGTTCTTAATTTGAAAAAAAATCATTTACACGTCTACCATAAAAATTAAGTATAACCAGTTTCTTTAAATGCTGGATTAGAATAAATTTATATGTGATCTATTTGAACCTCAATGTGATGGAGAGAATGAAATAACATTGATTGCCCAATTGCTATTTCTATTTTCTAAATGTTATGTTGTTTTCTGATTGTAATTCAAGCTTGACCTCTCAAGGTTTGTTCTACTCCAGAAAAAGCTTCAATCTTTGGTGAGGAAGAAAAAAAGAGAGTATTGGGTTGACAATGGATTCGGGTGATGCATCTGGGTATTCAGCTGGGGTGGATGATGATTATGAATCTTTACTATCAACGACCGATGCGGAACTCTTGAAACAGGCATGGCGGAATGAAAAAGCTGCTCCTGAAATTCTTCAATTTGAGGCTGCTTTGGTTCAAAGATCCAGAGAACAGATTCAATTGATGGTATGCACATTTAAAATAATCGGGCCTCTTAAAATTGTACCTGGGGTATTTATCTGCTTATATTTTGAACTTTGGCTTTCACCTTATCTTCTGTCAGAATTTCTTGGTGTTAATATTTATTTTGTGTTAAAAACTTGTATTTTGTTTGGCATTATGTGGTGGACATATGGCTTCGCAGATTGGGAATTATTAGCTGTCTTAATTTCAGAAGGGACTTGCTATATAAAACAGAAGTTTTTGTTTTATCCAAGAGTCTAACAGAATCCAACTGAAGTTTCCAGTTCTGCTTAAAAGGATGAGATTAAACTTTCAGATAGACAAACTTATTTCTGATAGAAAAAAAATCAGTGGACAATTATTCAATTAATGCCTAACAGAATTTAACTCTAGAGCATGTGTGGTGCACTTTGTCTGCTATTAGGTGGTGTTTGTCATTAATATTTCTATAGGAGCACAACTCCAATGGTATCTTTGGTTCTCCATTTGCGCACCCCCACCTCCACCCTCCTTGCAAACTTGTACTTCCGCTACTCTCATATACAATGATAACCCTTACAGTTACACCATGTTGTGCATACTTATTTTAAAGCACAGTACTAGGAGCAATCCTCATAAAGTATCTGAGTTTGGAAAGAACCAGCTTTGCTTCTAACTTAGTCCAATAGTGGTGGAGAGCTTTATTTGGAGGTCTAAAACGGGAAGGTAAATGGAAATTTATACTTAAATAAACAAATGGCAGAACCATGAAAGAACGGTTAGAATCTTGTTTCACCGAAGATAGTTATTTGTTGATATAAGTGACTGGCTTACAGTTGTAGCTAGTACTCCAGAGCTTAGTAACTTGATGCTATTAAAAGAAGTTGTTTAGTGCTGGTTGTGGATATGATAATTTTGTATGGTAAAAAGCTTCTTGTGAGTTGTGATTGCTTCATTAGGAAACTGAAGCCTGTGTTAAAGGATATAGCTGTGATTGGTAAATCACAAATAAAGTTATTGGTTGAAATTTAAAACCGTGCCTTATCTGTATGGAAAAGCTGATGTGCTCTCATCCAAGTAAAGAGTATCTTGATGTGTGCTTCTGCTGCTACTTAATGGATTTTACTCCCATATCTTCAGCGTTGGTGTGAAATATCTGTTAATTGTCATATTTAATGAAGTGGAATGTAAAACGCTTGACAATCTACATTTCATTTGATGATGCTGAAAGTTTCATTGACATCTTCTGATAAATTATTCATTCATGTGAATCTAATTTTGCTTTAGTTTCTTGACTTGTGTGACTTATTATTAATTTTTGTATTTTCGCGGTTTACTATGAATTGCATGCTGATGTATCTTAATCTTTGCTTTTCAGGAAGAAACAGTAGAGGAATTTTCAAACAATGGTTCTGATCCGCTCACTGTGTCTCTTTACCAGATGGACCTTGATAGAACTCTATTTCTATTGAGATCATATCTAAGAACCCGTCTCCAAAAGGTAGCTTTAAATTATACTAGTATATTATTATGTCTTTGGTTTAGGGAGTATGGCAGCTTATCTCATCTTCATTCATTTCATAATTAATGTTTGACTGCAGATTGAAAGTTATGCATTTCACATTCGAAAAACTAGTGACTTGTGGAATCGTCTATCTAAACAAGAGCAGAAATTTGCTGAAAGGTAAAGCTGTTTCTTTTTATTCTTAGTATTCGATGCGATACCAAGTTTATAATGTTAATTGCGTGGGATTGATTAGGTGTATTGACGACATGGAGCAACATCTAGATCAGTCTGTTCTTTCAAAGTTGCCTCATGGCTTCAAGTCCCACATGAAGCAATCTTCACTAAGTTTGGCAGATGACATGGGTTAGCTTGCCATACTCCCTGCAAGTTGATTGAGATAAATTTTTTCAAGTTCCCCTATCCGCTTCTTTATGCATTTCCATGTGTGTTTGCTTTATCTATGTTGTTATAGAGTAAGAGTTTCTGGAATCTCAGATTAATGGCTATGCCGTAATTAAAAAAGCGTCTTGAAATAATAAAGGGTTTGTTGCTAAGTGATTTAAATTGTCTATGAACACGGTGTAGCAACTTAACTTCTCTAATCAATTGCTAAACCTGCAACCTGATTGTAAGGCACATTGCAATCTCTTGCACTCATGATATCTGCTTGTTTTCTTCGCATTTTAGACATATCAAATATAAAGATTTTTGAGATTTACATGTGTACTGAAACAACAGTTTCTCTTCTTGTATGCCTTTTAGTTCCTGAACCGCAGCTGGATCAATATGTTATTTGCAGAAGCAAGAGATTTTTAGGATCTTTTCAGCTTGATGACAGGCAATCTTCTTTACTTTATTGTTGTTTTTCTTTGAAATCCTGCCTGATTATTTTCTATTCTTGACCTCCATTAATTTGCTTTGATGACAGTGGGGAAGAACCAGTCAACATTGAAGCCAATGATTTGTATGCTCTGCCTTACAAGTCCATAAAGCCACTTGTGGAGAGTGGGCAGATCGACCTCGTATGAGAGTGTAGGAAATACTGTCCCTCTGCTTTCTGGCCGCGGTTATTTCAGAAATCAAGATTACATTATCCAACAATGGCATAGTTTGTAACAAATGCAGCATAGGAACTATAACTCTTTTACAATCCTTTTAACTGCTCAAGAATGGGTTCGCCTACTGTATTATGAGTAGTGTTCTCTTGTTTGTGAATCTATTTTTGTTTCTAAATGAAATTTGCAGCATCATTTTGTACACATTGTTCTTTTGTTTGACGCCAAACCAGTTATTAATAAAATATGTGTAATAAAAGAATACAATGATATAAATACATGAAGAGAATAAGTTAACTATGGTAACTAAATATTCAAATACCCACAAATCTACTAGACTATCATGTACACAATAATATACAATTGTAGTGATTTTGTAACACTCCCACTCAAGTTAGAGCATATATATTAATCATATTCAACTTATTGTAAAGGTAATCAACTCGATTTCAGTCTACACTTTGGTGAACAAATTGGTTAGTTGTTGTTAGAGCATATATATTAATCATATTCAACTTATTGTAAAGGTAATCAACTCGATTTCAGTCTACACTTTGGTGAACAAATTGGTTAGTTGTTGTTCTGTCTTCAAACATGAGATCTTCTCACAAATAAATTATAGTCAACCTCGATATGTTTAGTTCTTTCATGATATTCCAGACTTGAGGTTATATAAAGAGCAGCTTGATTATCACAATAGAGTTTTGCTTGTGTATGATGCTTCATGCCAATTTTGGTTAAAAATTATACATAATCTCACATGTAGACTGTGACATAGCTCTGTACTCGTTGAAATGCTCGTTGAAATGCTGGATCGAGATGCAAGACTTTACTTGAGCATGCGAGGTGGTGTTGAGTTTTACATCGGCCATTAAGGAATGGAAAGGCCTAATTATATAGTCTTGAGCAATCCTAGACCTTTTATATGGTCTTGGACAAGTCCCCTCTTAAATTAGTTTTTGACATTGAGTTAAACACAAAATCTTTTTTCATATCCCATCAACAGAGACTTTGACATGATAGGTAGGTTATATATTTTGACCCATCCAGCATGTGTACCAACAAATAAGTCATAATAAATACTTATTTTATAATTGATCTAGCATAGATTTCATTGAGATCTGATATTAAAATTCTAGAGATGTCATCTTCAAATTGTTAGCTTAAGGAAAATGTAAAAAAAGGAAGCTAGCTCGCGAGTGATTCGAAAAGCCAATTCACTATTACTTTTATGACAGCATATGAATTAATAAATGTAAATACATATTACTAAACTTAAGGGGTCATTTGATTAGTGGTGAAAGTATACCGTGATATACACAGTATACACGGAATATACGATGCCTTGTGTATACCGTGTATATCACGGAAACACAAGTCAATTTGGAGACCATGTATTTGGTATATGTTGTTGTATTTAATTAGCATTGTACACTTAACATAATTGTAGAATTCTTGTACAAATAGAATAGGGTTTTGGGAGTAGAGTAGGAATAGGAGTTTTCATATTATGGATATTGTAAATTGTATATATACTCATCCATTAATGAAAATAATGAAGGGATTATTTCTTTCATGGTATCAGAAGTCTAGGTCTCACTTACTTCTCCCGATTTCCTCTCTTCCGCTGCCTCGGTTTTCGTGTCCATTCTCAGAATTCGTGCAACCTTACCTCCTCTATTCCTAAATTTTATTCCAAATCCATTATTCACCTATTGTTCTTTCGTTATGTCTACGTCAAAGAACATGTTTCATCATGCCCTTACAATTTCCAATCAAGAACCACATTCCTATTGTTCTTGAGATGGAAAACGTCCAATATGCAATGTGCGCAGAATTGTTTAAAATTCACGCACGCTCGCATCAAGTACTACATCACATCATCCCATCGGTCACAGGCGCGGAGAAGGTGCCTGCCCCGGAGGATGACTCGGTGTTATGGACAACCCTTGATGCTACCGTTCTCTAGTGGATTTATTCCACTATCTCTACAGACCTCTTGCAGACGATTATTGTGCCTGACGCTACGACAATGGAAAGTTGGAATAGGGTGCGTGATATTTTCCAAGATAACAAGAATTCACATGTTGTCACTCTTGAGTAGGAATTTTTCCATGTCAACATGGAGGATTTTCTGAATGTCTAGGCCTACTATGAAAGGCTGAAAGAATTGGCGGACCAACTACGCAACGTTGGTGTGCCCGTTATCAATAATCGTCTTGTTCTACAAATGGTTGCAGGCCTCTATGAGGCCTATAATGGCGTTGAGACTCTACTCTATCAAAGTAATTCACTTTCACCTTTTTATCAAGCCCGTTCGATGCTCACGTTAGAAGAAGCCGGCTTGGCAAAAAAGGCGGCTACCGGCGCTAGTTTCGTGGCAATGATGACTACATCTGATAACTCTCACGGTTATATTGACAATTCGTGCCAACACCGCAACAATGGTGACGACAAAAATGGTCAAAACCTTAAAAATAATGGCAAAAATCATGGAGGCAACAACAGTGGCGGACGGAACAGTAGCAACACCGGCAGTGGACCTCGGGGTACTGGAGCCCAGCCCGCCTGGTCTCAGCCCTGGGCCCCTTGGCAGTGGTCCTGGACCAGCGGCCAGTGGCCCAGTCCCGCCTACTGCCCTCCCAGTTATTTCCAGGGAAATTGGGCTCCGGTCCAGCCCAATTTCTCGGGTTCTTACGTAGACAACCATCAGCGTTTTGGGTCGGGTCACCAGGTAGGTCTGCTTGGGCCTAAGCCCCCGCAGGCTTTCAATGCTGTGGGCCCGAATTCGATCCCGACACCCACCGATATTAAGGTCGCCATGCATACATTTGGATTAAATCCTCCAGACGCAAATTGGTACATGAACACCGACGTCACTTCTCACATGACATCCGACCAAGATACTCTCTCGTCTTATTCCAATTTGAGCAAAAATCGTGGCATTATTGTTGGTAATAGCAACTCAATTCCAATTCATAGTTACGGTCATACAACTTTGTCTCCCCCATATCCACCTCTTGTCTTGAAAAATACCCTTCATTCCTTAACTTAATTAAAAATTTGGTGTCTGTCAGAAAATTCACCACTGATAATTAGGTTTCTGTTAATTTTGATCCATTTGGATTTTCTGTGAAGGATTTCAAAACGGGGACACCTCTCATGAAATGCAATAGTAGGGGAGATCTCTATCCAATCACAACCGCCACCACTTCTTCGTGTCAAACCATGTCTTCGACTTTTGCAGCTCTAGCTCCTTCCTTGTGGCATGCACGTTTGGGTCATCCTGGGTCGTCAATTATTTCTTCCTTGCATAAAAACAATTTTATTTCTTGTAAGGGTACGCGTAGTACTCCAATTTGTCATTCGTGTCCATTAGGGAAACATGTTAGATTACCATTTGTAGCCTCTACTTCTCGTACTTTGATGCCTTTTGACATTATTCATAGCGATTTATGGACATCTCCGGTTCTAAGTTCTTTGGGCCATCATTATTATGTTCTATTTTTGGATGATTATTATAATTTTTTATAGACCTTTCCGTTAGCGAAAAAATCTATGTTTTTTTCACATTCTTAAAATTTAGAGCATTCATCCGTACCTAGTTCGAACGGGAAATAAAAAATATTCAATGTGATAGTGGCAAAGAATATGATAATGGGTTGTTTCGAGAATTTTGTGATGCTAATGACATAGTTTTTTATTTCTCGTATCCTCATAAGTCCTCGCAAAATGGGAAAATCGAACGCAAAATTTGTACCATTAATAATATTGTCCGAACTTTATTGGTTCATGCTTCTGTACCTCCTTCTTTTTGGCATCTTGCTCTACAAATGACTACTTACTTCCTTAACGTACTTCCTACCAAAGGGTTAGCATATGAATCTTCCCTTAAAATTCTATATAATAAGAATCATTCGTATTCACATCATAGGGTCTTTGGGTGTTTATGCTATCCACTGTTTTCGTCAACTATAATTAACAAACTTCAAGCTCGTTCTACCACTTGTGTATTTTTGGGTTATCCATCTAATTATCATGGTTACAAATGTTTTGATTTATCATCTAATAAAATCATAATTAGTTGTCATGTTATTTTTTACGAAACTCAATTTTCATTTGCTAAAGTGAGTAGTCTCGTGCCTAGTTCATCTAATTTTTTAGATGACGAGATCTAACCATATATTTTCCACCATTTATCGGACTTGTCCCGTGACCAACATACGCCAGCATGCCCACTGCCTGCTGGCCCACACAGTTCAGTTTCTACTAGTCCGCCACCTCTGCCTAGGGGGCCAGAAACACGGCCAAGTACCGATCTCAGTACTATTCCAGTGTTTCAGCCCACTGGAGTCTCATTTTTCCGCCCCTATTTCAGTTATTGGGCCAGCCGGCCCAATGCATGCTGGCCAGTCCGTCACCAGCCCACTCACTGCCCAAATTCCACCCAACTATACCTCGAGTCATGGGCCCGTTACTTGTAGTCAAAGGGATATTTTAAAACCAAAACAGCATTTTAATCTCAATACTAATGTCTCAAAATCCTCACTACCACGTAATCATGTGTCTGCACTACATGACTCAAATTGGAAATTGGCTATGACTGACGAATATAATGCTCTTCTTGAAAATAAGACGTGGGAGTTAGTACCCCGTCCATCTGATGTTAATATTATTTGGTCTATGTGGATTTTTACTCATAAAGAAAATTCTTACGGTTCTTTTGAGAGGCATAAGGCTCGTCTTGTAGGTGATGGTAAAACTCAACAGGTTGGCGTGGATTGTGGTGAGACGTTTAGCCCGGTGGTCAAACCGGCTACCATTCGCATTGTCCTTAGTTTGATTATCTCCAAAACATGGCCTATTCATCAGTTGGATGTAAAGAATGCATTCTTACACGGTGATCTTAAAGAGACAGTCTATATGCATCAGCCCTTGGGTTTTCGAGATCCCAATCATCCTCATCATGTTTGCAGATTATGTATCCATTATTGGGTTTTCTCACAGCCGGTCTGATCATTCTCTATTTATATATTGACGTGGTACTTTTCTGACATACATTTTATTATACGTATATGATATTATATTGACTACTTCATCTGATAATCTACGCAAGTCTATCATGTCGCTTCTCAGTTCTGAATTTGCAATGAAAGACTTGTGACCCTTGAGTTATTTCTAGGGCATTGCTGTCACACGTCATTCAAGTGGTCTATTTTTATCTCAAACAAAGTATGTTACGGAGATTATTGAGAGAGCTGGTATGTCATCTTGTAAGTCTACTTCTACTCCGGTTGATACCAAATCGAAGCTGGGTGTTGTGGCTGGCTCGCCTTACGAGGATCTCACCCACTATCGCAGTCTTGCAGAAGCACTTCAGTATCTTACTTTCACAAGACCTGACATTACGTATGCCGTTCAACTGGTGTGTTTGTTTATGCATGATCCTCGAATTGATCACATGAATGCACTCAAACGCATTATACGATACATCCAGGGAACACTTGACTATGGCTTACATCTATATCCATCATCGGTCTCTACATTTGTCTCTTATATAGATGCTAATTAGGGTGGCTGTCGGATACCAGATGTTCCACATCTGGTTACTGTATGTTTCTTGGTGATAACTTGGTCTCATGGTCTGCAAAGCGCCAGTCTACATTATCACGCTCTAGTGCAGAGGTCGAGTATCGATGGGTAGCCAACGTGGTGTCTGAATCATGTTGGTTACATAATCTTCTCTTAGAACTTCACTGTCCCATTCAGAAAGCTACCTTGGTATATTGTGATAATATTAGTGCAGTCTATCTTTCTGGTAATCCAGTTCAACATCAACGCACTAAGCATATCGAGATGGATATCTACTTTGTTCGCGAAAAGGTAGCTCGTGGACAAATACGCGTTGTACATGTTCCTTCTGGATACCAAATTGCATACATCTTTACTAAGGGTCTTCACTCGGTTCTATTTGAGGATTTTAGGGACAATCTCAGCGTACGACGACTTTCAAGTGGGATAAGGTGGAATATCATTGAATTAAGTTTGAAATTAAATTATAATTTGGGGGAATAAATTTATATTTTTAACCAAACAAAGTATAAATTTAATCATAAACTTAATTTTGGATATGCCGCCTTATTCCATCAAATTATGTGCTATTTTATTCCATCTCCCGAGTGGTGTAAATTCGTCTAAGAACCATAAATTAACACGTAGTTATTTCATTTGCTGCAGGCATGGTAATAGAGCTATAGCATTTCTGGAGTCATATAGTTATAATTAGTTTCATGCGGTTATTGAAAAGCTTAGTAAATTTATAAAATAATAAACTAAACACATTATTTTTTATATTGTCATTTCTGGAAGTATCCTTTAAAATTTTAAGCTATTAAGAATGCAATTTATTTTAGTTTTCATTCATATACTAAATATATAAATGTAATTTCTTAGAAAAAAATAATGAACACATCTGCAATCAAAATATAATGTGTCAACTATTTTATACTGAATTCGAACACGGCTTAACGGGTATAAACAGTAGTAAATGGTTACAATTGTGGGATTTGATTTTTCAAATAAAATTTTGGTTACATAGGCATATGATCCTCCAAGTGAATCTTCTTTTTTTTTATTTTTTATTTCATCTCCTGTTTACATTTCTCTTTTAGTTTCACGTGTCCTTTTTTAGAGCAAAATGTTAGAAAAAAATAAGAAAAATGTTTAACAAACTTAGTCGGCTTATTGATTTGTGTTGATCAATGTTGATCAAGTCTGTTAAGAGTCCCACATTGGATATAGAATATGAACATGAACTCCTTATATCGACTTGGACAATCATCACCCTATAAGTCAGCTTTTAGAGTTGAGTTAGGCCTAAGATCCATTCTTTACCCTAACATTCATTCCCCAAGCTAATCTATCCACTCTCATCAATCTTCCATGTTGCTGCAACCAAAGAGTAAAAATAACATTAGGTCATCCAAAGTGTTTGGCCCAGTGGCCAATACATTAGGGTATTGCTGTCTGAGGTTCCGTGTTCGAGTCCTCTGATCAGCGAGAGTGGAACTGTGTTCCCCCAAAAAAATTCCTCCATACGCGTAGGGCCAAGCGGTGTATACTAATCCGTAGGGCCAGGCCGGAGGTGGGGTTTTCTGGGGTATGGGGCCGTAATGCGGTGGGACCAGTCACTTTAAAAAGTTTACCCTACCTTAGTTTAATCCAAAGTGTTTGGCCCGGTGGCCAATACATTAGGGTATTCTTTGTACGAGGTTCCGTGTTCGAGTCCTCGATCGGCGAGAGTGGGCTGTGTTCCCCAAAAAAATCCCTCCATACGCGTAGGGCCAAGCGGTGTATACTAATCCGTAGGGCCGGGCCGGAGGTGGGGTTTTACGGGGTATGGGGCCGTAATGCGGTGGGACCGATCACTTTAAAAAGTTTACCCTACCACAGTTTTGTCCTCCGGGGCATAGTCCAGTGGCAAAGCCTGGGCGCTATAAGGCGCTCTGGCATGGGACAGCGTGGGTTCGATTCCCCGCAAGCACGAAGAAATTCGCATGTTGGGGAATTTGACCTTGTCTCATTGATCGGTTGTACGCTCCCGAAAGCGGCCACCGGAGCACATCCCGCGATTTACCTGGTGATAGTTGTTGAAGGACCGGTGCTATTACCTCCAGGACGTCTGGGTAATACCAGTGAAGTAGTCAGGCGCAAGCCTGGAAACCTGGATTATCAAAAAAAAAAAAAAAAAAAAAATAACATTAGGTCGAGATGCATTTTGGAACCTAAGACTCTTCCACCTCATTCTGGGACAGTCTCCTATCAGTTGAAGGTAGATGTGATTGATTAATGCCTTGGAACTAGTTGCATTGATCTGAACATGGTCTAAGACTGTCCTAGCTTCCATTAACTTTCTAATCATCCAACATGCTTGCTTTGGTATTTGCATTGACTGTATTTGTTGCCCCTTGATATAGTAAGCATGAATTCATTTAATCCATATCTTATCTTGTTTCTGAGTGATATCCCAACAGCTTTGTGCTATGGCTGCTCTGTTCCACACTTTGATGTTGATCAACAACAACAACATACCCAGTGAAATCACACAACACGGAGTCTGGAAAAGGTAGAGTGTACGCAGACCTTACCTCTATCTTGGTAGGTAGTTAGTTCGGCTATTTTCGAAAGACCATCGGCTCAAGACACAACATAAACACAACCAAAGCAAGAGAAACGATCAAAATCGGACAAGAAATTTAAAGCATTATGACAATGATGGTAATAAAAGTGAATAAGCCATAATAAAACATTCTGGAAAAAAAAAAAGTAATAACTAACGCAGATAGATAAGATAAACAAAGTACACGAAAGAACACACAGCAGCAAGAATCAAACGATAGTGAACTATAAAAGACTAAAACAATACTGCGCCTATTAGTACGATAGACTTGATATTGATCAAATTAAGTAAAATTGGATCTGTCTACAAAGACAATTTAAAAGTAAAATGAATTTTATCTATCTACGAAATGATCACGAAAATTAGTCCCGAACAACAGTGACAAAAAAATTACTACTCCCTTTATTTTAATTTAAGCAACTTCCCTTTTTAGTCTATTTAAATTTTATATTTAGTAACTTTTAATTTTAATATTTCCATGATATTTTTAAGATCATAAGATTTAAAGAATATTTTATTACCTTATACATATTTTTAGATTAAAATTCTAAAATATTTAATTTTTTATTTTTTAAAACTTCATATTTAATTAAACTAAAACACATAAAATAAAATAGAAAATTTACTAAATGAACACTTGGTTGATAAGTTGTACCAACAAAGATGCTCTTTATCATCCCGGGCCGGATGTCAAAGGAGGAGAACTTAAAATTCAGTTGGAGGCCTGCAGCGTGGTTTCGAATCCTGGTGGGAGCAATTTGCTCTCTTTTGGGATAGGATCATTGTAGGTGATATCAGTTGCTATGTTCTCAAATCCTGGTCATTCAGGCATATCCCACGATTTATTGGTAGTAGTGCTGAGGAATCGAGACTACTATCTTCAAAAATAGTTTGGCGTAAACTGAAAAGCTGGATATAAAAAAAAAATGCTCTTTATCAAGAAAAGCCAAAGAAGTCGCCAAAATCATTAGAAAGACGGAAAGTTGTGTCATGTTTCCGACTTTTTGTCACTGAAACACATTCAGTGCCTCCTAAGTCAAAGAAGTAGAAAAATTGTCATGTTTTCACTGAAACACATTTACTGTACGAGTAAGAGACATTGAATGTGGTCTACTTCACAATGTGCAATACTGCACTAGGAGTTTGTATCTATGCCGCATTGTAGGACTCGTTCTAACCGGCGGCTTAATGATATTGACGATCTAAAGTTAAATCAAAAGATTTTTAAATTTACTTTATAAAATTCATATATATTGATTAATGATAAAGTAATATATTTTCTTGATCTTTATTGATGAATGATTTACCATATATATAAGGTTACAAGAATATTTATTATAATACAAACTAGATAACTAATTAACCTAATT
Organism: Anisodus tanguticus; assembly: GCA_034509755.1. Lineage (NCBI taxonomy): Eukaryota > Viridiplantae > Streptophyta > Magnoliopsida > Solanales > Solanaceae > Anisodus > Anisodus tanguticus. Next base: position 41,838,411 of record CM067560.1, on the reverse strand, counting down.
ACAAAAGAATTATAATTTCACATAAAATAGGAGATATACAATTAATGAAAGAATATTAAAAAATATTCTATTACACCCCCGCAGTCGAAGTAGGAGGTTCACGAACACTAAGACTGGCTTGAAAATCATCAAATAGTATGCGCAGAAGTCCTTTGGTGAAGATGTCGGCATTCTGATATCTGGAAGGAACATGAAGGACACGAACTTGACCACGAGCCAATTTTTTCGCAAACGAAATGAATGTCCATCTCAATGTGTTTAGTGCGCTGATGTTAGGCGGGATTGCCGGAAAGATATATCGCACTAATATTATCGCAGTAGACCAGTGTTGCCTTTTGAATCGAGTAGTGAAGCTCAGGTAGAAGGTTACGGATCCAACAGGACGACGTTGGCGACACATTTGTACTATGCTTCTACACTGGATCGGGATAGTGTAGGTTGCCTTTTGGAAGACCAAGATAATAGGTTATCAACAAGGAAAACGCAATAACCAGACGTGGAGCGTCGGGTGTCAGGACATTCACCTTAAGCAGTGAGACCAGTGAGCGAAGACCTGTATAGATGTAATCTGAATTGAAGTGTACCTTGGGCTAGGGGTGGCCAACGGGCCGGGAGGAGTCGGGGCGAGTTTGGCAAGATCGGGTCGGGGCGGGACGGGCGGGACAGGCGGGATTCGCCAAAGTCCTGGTCCCGTCGGAATCGGGTCGTGGCGTTTTTTTTTTTTTTTTTTGCACTTAATTTTAAAAGTAACATATATAAACAACTCAATAATTGAACAAGATTGTGTAATAAAAACATACCAGTGTGTTTTTGTGCCTCTTATATTATTTAATAGACATATAATTTTTTTTGTAATACAAATACAATAGTCAAAACTACAACTTTGTGGTGGTGTTCAAAAGTTGCAAATTACATAGTAAAATTGCAATTAAAAAATTACATTTTGAAAAAACCCTGTTCTAGTTTCTTGATAATTTCCTGTAGTTCTTCGGTTGGAATTGGTATTTGTTGGTCAAATTGCTCCACGTAGCTTCCACCACCTTCGGATAAGATGTCGTTGTAGTTTTCGTCTTCTTCTTCGTTGATCTCCGTTTGACCGCACCTTCTCCGCTCCGCTCGTATCCAATCTCTGAATAATACTGCAATCTCCAAGCTGTCTCCCGCTAATGAGTGTATGTGCTCTCATATTTGATATCTGCCGGCAGAAAAAGTGCTTTCACACGCCGTTGAAGACGCTTGAATGTTCAAAACATCTTGGGTCATCATTGAAAGTGTCAGAAAAGGTCTTCTCATTCCCCCTCCATTATTTCAGCAAGTTTTCACGTCCTTCTTCATTGATAACTGCTTGGTACGGTACAGAACCCTGCAAAACAAAATTTTCAAACTCGCTAATTTGGTTAGTAGCGTTACGGCCACACATTCGATTTCTGAGGCTTTCAATACTAGCCGCAGAAACAACATGTCTTTTGTGAGGTTGTGTTGAAGAAGAAGAAGATGGTATGGACGCCGGTAGGTTGCTAGCACTTTCTTGTTGGTAAAACCTATATACTTTTTTGCATTCGTCTTCTACGGTAGACAACACTTATTCTTTAGTTTATTCAATAGGTGGTGGGTGATTTGGTTTTTGGGACTTGGAGGTGGTAGTACTCCTATACAATCATAAATAGTTTCAATAAGAATTTTGTACCGTCTATTTTAATAGTCGGATTTAATACATCACCAATAATATAAATAGTGGGAATAGGAATAAAATATTTTTTTATTTTGAAAAATAATTTTTTATAGGTGCCTTATAAGATGGTTTTTCCATATATTCACTAAGTAACAAAAACATTATAGCTATATAAAATAACATAGTTGAAATAGTAGGATGATAAATACCGGAAAATTCTTTAGTAGCTTGAAAAAATTTCTCTAAAAATACAATAAGTTCTGGAATTTTCTCCCAATCGTTATCTACAACCATATCAGTTGAATTTCGATTATGGACATTAAAAATAGAGTTATAGGTCTTCCATAATCATAAGCAACAAGTAGTTGCTCGTATAAAGAATTCCACCTAGTGGGTACTTCTTCTGAAATTTTTCAGTAAGGTAGTTGGCAATCGTGACAAGTTTTTTTATATTCTTTTTTTTTTGTATTCTATTATTTTTAAAAATAAAGTTTTTAGCAAATTGTATTTTACTAAGAATATCTTCAAAAAGTGATAGACCATCCTTTACAACTAAGTTATATATATGACACACACATTTTATATGAAAATGAACTTGAAAAGATGGAGTTAAACTATTTTTTAAAATTGTAATAGCATAATTGTTAGAAGAAGCGTTATCTAATGTAATAGTCATAATTTTATCAGTTATTCCGTAATAATCACACAATTGATAAATATTTTCTGCAATAAAAGTACCAGTGTGCCTATCATCTATATATCTATGCGCTAAGATACGTTTTTGCACAGACCATTTATAATCTATCCAATGACAGGTTATCGTTAAATAATCATGGTCGTTAGTACTACGACCTATATCAGAAGTGATAGCCACTTTCCCATTAAAATGATATAATGAATAACGTAAATACTGTTGATATTCATGTGCAAATTTAAATACATCTCTCTTAAAAGTTGATCTAGGAAAACCGTTAAAAGCAGGATTATACATTTATCTAATGTAATGAATAAAACAAGGAGATGAAGGAAATGAAAAAGGAAAACCCTCCACAGCAACCAATTTTGCTATTGCTTCCCTATCTCTATGTTTATTGTATTTAGGGCCTACAATTCCCCCCGTCATAGGGTTAATTTGACCATGTACTTGATCCGGGACAGTATCGGTATGTGAACCTTGTCCCGATGGAGCGGGCGTTTGCGCACCCGATTTTGAAGCCTCGTATTGGCATACCTAGCTGGACTCCCTTGCTACGTGTCTCATTAAACCCCCCGTCCCACCGCGACCTTTTCTAGTTTTAAATTTTAAAACATCTTTACAAAATTTACATCTAGCTACTTGATTCTCTACGTCCCTATCAAAAATATCCACGCATCTGATTTTAATGATCGTTTTGCTGGACCTCGTCTCATACTAGGGGGAATATGAGGCATTTCAATTGAAGGTGCACTAGTGGGTGTGTTGTCATCTACATTAGTGGGTGTATCATCTAGATCATCGTCTAAATTAAAGTCTTCTTGAGTTCCAGAAAATAGCTCTTCGTCTAATCTAATGGTATTGTAGGAAAATGTTCAGTATCAACAAAATCATCCTATGTAGGAATATGATTCTGTCTAGAAATAGGATGACTAGAAGAAGTACCCTTGCCCTTGTTGCCCCTACTAGAAGAAGCCTGACCTTTACCCGTAAGCATACGTTTAAATCATTCAATTATAATTATACTAGTAAATAATTAAAGTAAATGAAATTAAGTGCGCTAAATAAAATAAACAGACAATAATAATTTAATTAACGAACGAATGTACTAAATGCCAACGTAACGTCGACATGTAATCGAGAAGTTGAAAATTAAAATTTTGCTCGATGGAAGATCCTCAAGCTAGTTGCCAACTTCACTTCCAAATGAATAAATAAAATTCAATATTTAGTAGACAATGTAGACTAGTAGAGAGATAGATTGAGAGATTAGAGAGATTGTAGGAAGATTTGTGAGAAAGATGAAGAGAAAATGAGGTATTTATAGTTGAGAAATTGGGTTAAAGTGTAAATATAATAACTTATGAGTTAAAATAAATATTAAAGGGGTAGGGGGGTTGGGGGAGGCCAAAAATAACCGTTGGTGCAACGGTTATTTATGCAAAGAGGGGTTTAGGGCGAGAATGGGGGCGAGACCTGGTCGGACCTGGCGGGACTGGAGCAGGCCGGGACGGGTCGGGACGAGACCATGTCCCGTCCCGGTTCGAGTCCCAATACCGCAAATTTTTTTTAAAAAAAATGTCGGTGTCGGGGCAGGACCGGGCCACTGTCCAGCCTTACCTTGGACATGTGTGCTTCCGTCGAACTGTGCATATGCAAGCAGATTTGTTGCACGACATAGGATATGTATGATCTCGTGAATGTGAGGTACTACAAGGCCCTAGCTAGGCTACGATAGTGAGTCAGGTTTGAATATGAAGGGTCAGAATCAGTGCTGAGCTTGGAATTGGTGTCTACATGCGTGTGAGATGGTTTGCAAGATGTCTTGCCTGCACGGTGAAAGATATATTCGGCGTACTTCTTCTGACATAGAAATAGGCCGCCAGAATGTCGAGTGACATAGATGCCCAAGAAATAAGTAAAGGGCCCCAGATCTTTCATAGCAAACTTAGAGGAAATGAGAGACATAATGGACCGACGGAGAGCATCAGATGATGTCATAAACATATAATAATAGGTAAGCCATATATGTACCCCTATTGTAGATGAACAGGAAATGATTGGATCTGTTGTGTGAAAACACCGATAGAGGAGACATAATCGGTGAACCGCTGGTATCATTCTCGAGGAGCCTGTTTCAGTCCATAGAGCGATTTTCCCAACAGACATACATAATTCGGATGAATAGAATCCTGAAACCCATAGGCTGATGCATATATACCGTTTCATGAAGATCCTCATGTAAGAAGGCATTCTTGACATCAAACTGATGAATGTGCCAAGACTTAGATATGGCAATGCTCAGGATGATCCGGATGGTTGTGGGCTTTACGACCGGGCTGAACATTTCATCACAATCCACTCCCATCTGTTGAGACCTGCCTTCACCTACAAGATGAGCCTTGTACCTCTCAAACGAACCATCCGATTTCTTCTTATGTCTAAAAATCTACATAGAATGAATAATGTTAGCATCAGGTGTACGGGGTACTAGGTCCCACGTCTTATTACCAATAAGGGCATTATATTCGTCAATTATTGCGGATTTCGAATTAGGGTTGTACAAGGCATCCTTCGGGTTACGAGGGACATGGGAAGGGATAACCGAAATGGAAAGGTTAACCAGCCGTTTAGATTTATGAATTTTGTACATAGCACTGGTTTCCATAGTCCGAGAGTGTGTCTCAAGATGCGGGATAGGAGAGGAGTTTGTCGCGGGACTGCTGGGAAGAGGAGAAAGGGTAGGGGTGACGGTACTGGCTGGACAAACCTCGATTTGCCGAGAGGTGGCTGCGGAATCACCTTGAGGAGGGCTGTTCCGGGCCACCATCGGTAGAATCGGGTGGGAAGCTAGTCCCGGACTGGCCGATGAGGTGGAGGGTACCGGGGTCTGGGATGGCGGAGTGTGTAAATTCTAAAGTAGAAGAGGGTTTAGGCCATCATCTAGGAAGTCGTAGGAATGTCGAGGTGGCGAGTGTAGAGAGGCAAAGAAAAATTGAGACTCATCAAATAAGACATGACGTGAAATAATAATTTTACTGCTTGACAAGTCATAGCACGAGTAACCACGATGATTGGCAGGGTAACCTAGAAACACACGCGGGGAAGACCAAGGTTGGAGTTTATGAGTAGTCGGATGGAGAGGGTAAGAAAGACATCCAAAAATACGCAAGTGTTCGTAGGAGGGGTTCCTACCAAACAGAACTTGAGTGGGCGACCGTTGATCTAGAGTGTTGTTTGGGATTATGTTTAGGAGATAAGTGATCATAGAGAGTGCGTAATGCCAGAATTGAGGCGTAAGCAAGTAGGGCACGAATGAGGTTGTTTATGGTTCGGATTTTCCGTTTGACTTTACCATTTTGGGAGGATGTGTGAGGGCAGGAAAATCGAAAGGTAAGACCGTTGTTGGAGCAAAACTGTTTGAATTGGTTATTATCAAAGTTCCTGCCACTGTCACATTGAAAATATTTAATGCTCTTTTCAAATTATGTTTTTACGAAAGAACTAAATGAAGAAAAAAATGGGGTAGACCTGAGATTTATTTCCAATTGGAAAAGTCCATAGAAAGTTGGAATAATCGTACAAAAACAACACATAATATCGATGGCCTGCCGTACTCAAAATAGGGGATGTCCATAAATCACTATGTATGATATCGAAATGCATTAAAGTATAATTTGTAGGTGCAGAAAATAGTAATTTGACATGTTTCCCAAAAACACAAGATTCACATATAGGAGTCCTAGAAATACGGTTGCAATTAATAAAATTATTTTTCCTAAGGGAGCGTAAAACAGAGTCTTCAGGATGTCCTAATCTAGAATGCCATAGGGAAGATGAAAGAGCAGCAAAAGTTGATGAATGAGGCTAGATTGTTGACAGCGTTTGAAATAGGGTAGAGATATCTGGTGCTGTCACATCTCATTATTTGTCTCCCTGTCATAAAATCCTTTACAGTAAAACCAAAAGGATCAAAGTCAAGGGAAACCCAATTGTCAGTTATGAAACGTCGCACGGAGATTAGATTCTTAATGAGTTTAGGGGCATAGAGGACATTTTATAAGATTAGTGGTGGTTGTGGTGGGGATAGGGATAAATGACCATAACCACGTATGGGAATGCCTTGTCCACTACCAACAATAATATTCTGATTTAAATTACTCAAATTGGAATAAGACGAGAGAGTACCTTATGATACCGTCATATGAGATGTGGCGCCTGTGTCCATATACCAATTTTCGTCTGGAGTCGGTGCATAAGTCTATAGCGGGAGGGGAGGGGGGGCATGTGTTGTGTAGGCCTATTGTGGACGTGGGCCAAGTATTCCAGGTTGGGCCTGTCGATTCTGAAGTGGAGTCCATGAAGATGTCGGATACGAGCAAGGAGGGATGGCCTATGACGATGGCCCCATACGGCCCACGGCAGGTAGGCAGCCCACGACGGAGGCTGCTGCCACTGCCGCGGTCACTGCTGGCTGTTTCTAGCCAGCGGGGACTGCCCTTTACTGCTGCCATTATTGCCAGAATTTCTTCCGCCGTGGCCTTTGCCGGATTGCCTGCTCCGGCGGTTGTTAGGGGAGGAAGCGGACTGTTGATGGTCTTTTGACCGATGGTTCTGGTTGTCGGAATAGGAGGTCCTATCATCGACGGAGGGCCCGAAGGTGGTGGTGAGGGCGGCATCGGCAATGCTGGCCCGAGTGGTGCTACGCTTGATTTTCTGGGTTTCCTTAAGGACGAGCTTCGAACGGGCCTCATAAAATGGAGGTAATGGCATGCATTGCTGAAGGATGGTGGCAATGCCGTCGTAGGATTCGTTCAAACCTGCAATAAGTTGCATGATTAATTGTTGATTAGTGAGTGGTGCGTTGACGTTGGAGAGTTGGTCGGCAATCATCTTGAGTTCTTGACAATAAGCAGACACATTTGGGAAATCATCTTGATGAACGTCCTTGAACTGATTTTCAAGGTATAACGCTTGTTGAGTTTTGTTGTTGTGGAAAATACTTTCCAAACGTTCCCACGTTTGGCGGGCAGTGGCATCGGTCTCAGTGATGGTGTGCGATCATTAGCTATCGTGTCGTATATCCACTGGAAGACGCCTGTGTCCAAACGAGACCAGAGTGCATCATCAGAAGTCGAAGCCGATGGTATGTCTGTGGACTTCGGCGTGGGAGGGATGATGTGGTCGATAACTTCCTAAACACGACAATGGATCTTAAAAAGCTTCGCTCACGAGGAGTATTGACCCTTTTACATCTCAAGAGTCACAAGGATGAAGTTTTTAATGTTGTTTACGGCAAATGTAGGATGAAATTTGGTTTTGTCAGCCATAGAAGAGGAAATTTAGGAGGAATAGGGAGGGAGAATGGCCGGGAAACTAGGGTTCCGTCATGGGGAAAATAGGGCGTGGGCGGCCGAGAGAGGTCGGCAGCTAGGGTTCCGACGTGGGCTAGGTGCTGACGTGGAAAAAAAGTTGGCGGCCGAGAAGGTGTATCGACGGCTAGGGTAGAGTTTGTAGTTTTAGGCTACTGATACGATAAAGGAATATGTTCCCTTGATCTTTATTGATGAATGATTTACAATATATATATAAGGTTACAAGAATATTTACTTTGATACAAACTAGGTAACTAATTAACCTAATTACAAAAGGATTATAATTTTACCTAAAATAGGAGATATACAATTAATATAATTAATGAAAGAATATTGAGAAATATTCTATTAGATGAGATACAAATACTATTTGTTTAATAAATGAATCAATCAAACGAGATAAAGAAAACTAACCACTAAAAATAAAAATTAACGGTAGACATTTTCTTTCGCTAAATGGAAAATATCTGCCACAAATCCTATTTAACAATAAATTTATGACTGATATAAAAAAAAATATGAATACAGACTATTTAGAACTAGATTTGAGATGAATTTCGTGATTAATTTTTTATTTTTTGGTGTGAACTAATTCAGAAGAGTTGACATTGGAAAGGAAATGGTTACACAGGAATAGAAAATAAGTGTACCTAGAGGAGGAAAAATTAAAGTTGAAGAGGGAGGTAAATAATATAGTACTGATTAATTACACATTTTTTTCATAATTTACTCACTTGTGGGAATAATTTCAACAAAATTTAAAACAAAAAAGTATATAATTTAAAACATTTTATTAAAATAATTGAATAGATTATATATAATGACAATAATATATTTTTGGGCCTAAAGCGACGATTTCTTTGACTTTACCCTTAGCCCTTATTGTCTGCAAGGGTATAAGCATCTCAATTACCACAGTTAAACTTAAAAATGAAGTAGGAGATTGAAATTTTACCTAGCTACATGTTACGTCCCGTAGTTTCGCGTTCCGTCATGTTGTTGATTGATACCAGCATTCCGGGAAGATATGTGACCTTACGGAAGGATAATGAGGGTTATAGGTTGTCTATGGAAGTATCGGGGTGTATAGAAGTTAAACGAATCGAAGAAGTTACGTTTCGACGAAACCAGGAAATTTCCAGAAATGACGGCCAAAATGACGGACCGTACAAAATTGTACGGACCATCAAAATGGGACCTTCACCATATTTTTGTAGGTCAGATTTTACGGTCCATTTCGACGGACCATACAAAATTGTACGGACCGTCAAAGTGGACCGTCAATTTGGGCGGTTTGCCGACCTACTTCGGGTTTAAATAATTTCAAAGGCCATTTCCCCCCATTTTTCGACCAAACATTACCCTAACTCTCTCCCTAAACCTCCCAACAGATTTCCATGGTTTTCAAAGTAATTTCAAGGTGATTACACCATAATTTTACATCCAAAAGCTAGGATAAGTGAAGGAGAATGGTTCCATGAAGTTGTTATGCACTTGGGGGCTGTTTTTGGTGCTAAGGAGACTGAGTACAAAATTATACTTGCTGGGTAAGGTAAGATTTACACTCTCTTTCTTGTGCTTAAGCTTATTCATGTATTAGTTAAGTGTTTAGGTGGAGAATCTACAAGTTAGAACCCTAAATGGCAAATGATGTTGTTGTATTGTTATTGGGCTGTTTGGAGGTTGAATATATGACTTGTTATGACTGAGAATTATGGGATGTAACTTGATTATGCTGTAGATGTTGTTGTGGTGCTTGTCTAAAATGTTAGGCTTGATGGTGGAAATTACAAGCTGTAAAGAGGAATAGCTAGAAAACATGTAAAGGTTGTTCTTGTTGTTCTTAATTTGTGTTGAGTTGTTTGATTAAAGTTAAGTTTGGTATTAAGTCATTGAATCTTGTTAATAGTTGATGGAGGAGGAAAGGAAGCTAAAAAGAGCTAAGGATGTTATTCCGATATTGAATTTTCCATTAATAAGGGATATGAGAATATAAGTACATCAAGTGTTTGATGAAGTATCATAATGAACCATGTTTAGTCTATCAATCCAATCTTGACCCGAATTATCTCTAATTCGTAGGATATCGTTTGAAGGATGACCGGAGAATTTTAAGCTAGCGTTGTTCAAGCAACAAAGGTATATTAAGGCTCACTCTTTCTTTCTTTTGGCATGACCTATGAATAAGCATAACCGTAACGTCGTTACTTCAAAAAGAACTCCATTCTCAAGATCTAAGCTTGTGAACCTCATTGTTTCATATCGTTATAAGTTCATGACTCTTATGGTTCTTGTTGGGATCACTTCTCGCCTTAATAACATCTTGAATCTTATGTCTTCTTATGATCCTTGTTGACTATCAGATAACTGATACATACACAGTTACATAACGATAATCGGAGGATAACGACCTTGAGTCACTCCCATTGAATTTATAAGGCCATTCAGAGTCATTCCTTGCATTGCACTTATATATATGTATCTATTTTCTAATCGAGCTACGCTATAGTCGGCCGTGACGCTTAATTGCGCACACCATTGTAGTTGGTTATGAAATTATCGAGTTCCACATTTGGGTCGGGTACGACCGAGTCCTCTACGAGGTCGGGTATGATATGATATGACATGATGTTCCCCAAATAGTGGCTTGGCTTTTACAGAACATGCATATAAATCTATGATTGTGTCAATGTATTCCCTCAGAGGCTATTTATGAGTTTCAGGTTGACTTCTATACTTTTCCTTCATACTTCATTCTTTATTTATATGTCATCTGCCTTACATATTCAGTAGGTGACCCGATTCAACTGGAGGTTGTCACGCTCCCTTCTTCCGGAGTTGTCTAGTGAGTTGATATGTATGGTTGTTGCACATATGTATATAGTTGGGTATGGAGGGGCCCTGTCCTGACCAGATATTGTTGATATGCTCTTTAGAGGCTTGTAGACAATAGTTGTGTGTATAATGATCTTGTGTGGTTTTGTCGGCCTCTCCAGTAGACTTGTTGTGTTCATGTCGGCCTTATTGGCCTTGTTGTATATATATGTATAGGTTGGACCTTTTATGCGTGCAGCTGGTTGTGTTCTTTGTTCAGATAGTCATTTATCAAAGGCCTCGTCGGCCTATATGTTGTTGAGTATGTCATAGGCAGGGATGACAACAGATTGGATCTGGACCGGATCCTACTAGATCCAGATTCAAATCCGTTTTTCATACCTGAATCCAGATCCGGATCCAGATCCATCGGGTCCATAAAAATCAGATCCAAATCCGGATCCATAGGATCCACCGGGTCCATGGATCGGATCTGGATCCACATGTAAAAAAATTGCCGTACTAAGAATGTAACCTTGCTAAGAATTTTTTTTTGAACTGACAAACGATTTTTACTTAGCTAACAGTTTACTGTGTTTCAATTTTGAAATGTTCATATGAGATATTTTGTTCATTGTCTCGTTTTGATTGTGAACTATTAATTGAAAATGTTGGACAATGACAATAGTTGTGGAAAATGCTGACTAGTATTTTCACAATGCAGAACTTGCATGTGCTTGGAATCTTCACAAATGAAGTGAATATAATTTTAACTACTTGTCTATGGAGATGTTAGTCATTCACTAATATAACATTGATTTTATTATCGAAGTTACCTCTTTATTTTTGGTTTTTGAGTTAATGGGGATAAATTAAACTTGTTTTGAGAATTAAACTTGCAAGGATGTGCTTAGCAATTTTAAGAAAATACTTATAAAATTACATTCTAGGTTATGAATATATTTAATAAAAAACGGATCCACGAGTCGGATCTGGATCGAATACGGATCTCAAATACAAGATCCAGATCCAGATCCGATCCGTCAGAAACGGATCCGGGTCCGATCCGTCAGAAACGGATCCGGGTCCAATCCTGATCCGTCGGGTCCAAATTTTGTAGATCCATATCCTATAAAATGGATCTGGATCCACCGGTCCGGACCGGGTCCAGGATCCATTGCCATCTCTAGTTATAGGTATCGGGATTTGTACGCTCGGGCCTTAGGGAAAATGTTGGGGTGTGACACTACATGGTTAAAATTTTATAGTATTTGATTAAATATTAAAGCATTTGATTAAATAAAAAGTTTAAGTAAAAGAAAATTATTGATAACAACGTAAATATGTAGTAATAGAAGTATCAAATGACATTTAAATGAAATTGAGGCAAGTTAAAATAGAAAAAGAAAAAGAATGAATTGTGAACAAATCTATTTTCACAGTACACTTGTCGGATAGATTGTGGATACCCATCCAACTCGAAACCATTTTTCATTTGCTTATTGATATTTTTGTTATATATTCAATACGAAATCAAATTTCTTAATAATTCTTTCTTTTTCTATTTTTTATTATAAGAAGTTATGTGTCAATTAAGAGGATTCAACTTTTAGATGATTTAATTTGAGTTGTATCCAATTTACATATCAGTGAATTTATTTTCAAATCACCACACTTAAATGACTTGAACATGTTATATATGTATACAAATTTGACTTTCCTAAAAATACTAAAATATTCTAAATATCATGTTATAAATGGAAAAATAGTCAATATATAAAAGATATGAACCCTGTTGAAATAAACAAATTAGTGTGACAAAGTAATAAATATTATTTATTTATTATTATGAATATCTATTTTTAGGAGAAAAGTTAAGGCTTGTGACTTTGGATCAAACTACTCTTGTAAATAGAATCGTTCCCTTCATTGTATTTTATCCCTCAAAAGAAATAAAGATTTTTTTTTCTCTTTTCTCTTTCTCTACAAATATTCTTGTTATAATTTTATTATTTTATAACAGAGAAAGTTTTTTTCCATTAAATAAAACAAAAAAAAGTAAAAGAACTCAATAAAAAAATGGGATTTAATTTGTCCGCGTAGATTGTGTAAGATCTTTTTGCACTTTTTAACATAATTTAACCTATTATAATAGAAAAATTATCAATTAAAATTATAAAAAAAACTATATATAAATTGTAATTACCATACTAGTTATCTGTTTGTATAAGTATTTTTTATGTTATCAGTTCCAAACTTAAAACTCAAAAAAAGAAAATGCCAGAAACAATTGGTACATTATTTATAGCACTGCGTTGTTATTTTCCACAACAATAACTTTAGTTTTAATAAAAATATATAATTTGATTTAATTTAATATGAAATCATACATACAATTTGAATAAAGAAGACTTAATACATTTATAATCTTCTAAATTTGTCAGTAAATTTCATTTAAACACTAAAACTATAATTTCTTTTTTTTCAATTGAGCACATGAACACATGATAAAGTGCACTTTCGATTCAAATTTTGAAAAAACTTTTGCGCGTGTTCACAAACATCATTACATAAGAACCAGTACATAGATAAGTTAACCACTTAGGGGTCGTTTGGTAGAGTATTAGAGAAAATAATGCATGCATTAACTTTGTGTATTACTAATACATTATTTAATACACTTTTTCAACCTATGTATAACTAATGCATGCATTAGCTTTGTGTATATGCAAGCAACTATACACCTTATTTGGTATTATCCTATGTATAACTATTACCTAATAAACCATGGTATTAGTACATATTTTTTTAATGCATGCATAAACATGACTAAAGACATGATTGTCCCTAATTATTGTTTGTATCTAATAAGTAACTGTTTATTGTATTAAAATAAGAGAAAACAAAACCATAAAACTGAGATAATACATAAAATGCCTACAGGTGCAAAAGCATTACTCATTTTTTAAAAAAATTCGTTAAAAGTTCATTAATACAATTAAGGTCTTTTATCACTAAAATGACTTATAGAAGACTACTGTAAAGAAAGGTAAAAAAAAAAAGAATATAGTAAAGACACATTTGGAAGTAGTCAAATTATAACTGCGGGTTGAGTGTAGAATCAAAACTTAATGTGCAAATAAGGTGTACATAATTAAAGGATATAGGGGAGGTTATTTTTGTAAACAATCATTATTTTTTAAAAAAGTTATGAAATGTATGTTATTTTTAATATATCAAATCAAACAATAGATAAAAAATAATTTCAGCATAACTAATGTCAGTATAACTACTCCCACCATTACGAATACATTCTATTCAACATTATTCTTACACACTTTATCAAGCGATCATTTAAAAATATGTCACATCTTTTAACTATACATATTATTCTTAATAATTCATAAAATCCGAGACATATTTTAATTGAGGCTGATATATATAATTAAAAGAAATTAAATATTTTATATGATTAATTTAACTATTTAATAAATATTTATAAATACAATTAATTTTTTATTTAAATTTAAATAAAAAATCTCTAATAGAAACATAGAAACGCCACTTAACAATCAACCCCTTGATTCAAAATGCATCTAGGCAAAGGCAATGTACAATGATTTGTGTGTTTGACCATTGACTGCCGAGTCATTTTGTAGGGCTTATTCGCAGCTTTTTGCCTTTTTCCGAGTACTCGCTGTATAAAAAGGTGTTCAGTTCATTTGCATTATCACTTAAAAAATATCAATTACATAAAAATATTTTTAATTAAATTAGTATTAGAATTTAATTACCTAACATTTAATAAAAAATAAATTTTAAAAAATATATATTTTTAATGTAATAAATAAATATTTTTTTAACTCAAAAAATAAAAGGTAAGTGAATTTTTTTTTATCCGACAAGAGGAGAAATTTCAACCCACCCCTCTCATACTTCTTTTTTCATTTTTAATTTTTTTTCATTTAAACACTTAGTATTAGAATTTATAATCTTTTTGCCCCTCATATTAATCATAACCCAATGGCCGTATCAAGCTGTGCTAGGGCATTTCCGTCCTTTCAATGCCGTTCTGATCCCGATTTCTCCGGCGGCGTTCCACGTCATGACATCCCTAACGCCGGCGCTCGTGTTTCCAACAAGGCGAAATCCGGATCATCGGTGGTTCACGGTGGTTTGTCTTCTCTGATCCTTAGGTTTCCGCCTAACTTCGTGAGGCAACTGAGCGTTAAAGCTCGTCGGAACTGCAGCAACATCGGTGTAGCACAAGTTGTTGCGGCTTCCTGGTCGAATAACCACGGTTCTCCTGACTTTACTCCGGCGGTTAAGGCCGTCGATACCGCCGCCGCCATTCCTCCTCTTGATGAGGAGGAGGTGGAGGCGGCGGCGGCGGTGGAAGATCCGCCTTCTGCTGATCGAAATGTACAGATTGAGGATTTGCCAGGTGGAAAATATTCTTCATTTTTGAGTTCTGATGGAAGCATTGCAATTCATGCCGGTATGCTTCCAATGCCTTCTTGTATTTTCAAACTCGTACGTCTACTTGTGGATTTAGTGAATATTTTAGATTATATATATACATCCTAAAATACTTGTCATGTTTCGCTCGATCGAGAGTCAATTTTACTAATCTTTGGATCTAAATTAGATTAGATTGTTTCAATATTTAAAATTAAAACTTAGTTGGCGTTTGGCCGTAGAAACAAAAAAAAATCACTTTTTTTTGGAATTTTTGAAGTTGGAGTTGTGTTTGACCATAGTTTTTGCAAATAATATTTGGTTGTTGGAATGTACTTTTTCTTAAAAATATGAAATATGATTTATACCCTTAATTTTAAAAACTAGCAAAACCACCCAAAAAAATTAATAAACATAACTAGTGCATAAACACAGCCCATCAATCATTTGCTATGATGTTAAGCATGATATATATAGACTTTCTTTAATACGATGATATAATCAAGTTTATAATTATTCGCATCTTCAATATGTATCGTCATTAATCACCAAGCATGAGCTTGTTCACTGATGCATACGAGTTATTGAACTAAAATGACACAGTGCGTTCCTTTTCGCCTACGAGCTACTATATAGTATTACACTTCGTCAATTCTAAATATTATTACAAAGATTCATTAGCACTAAAAATCAACATCACTAGTAGTAATGACTTTTTTTTTAATATAATCCTCCCACTTTGTATAAATAATTTGTTCACGTCGAGCATGCATTTCCCGATTAGATGAATTAAATGAGGTCAAATTTATAACAATAAAAGATGTATGGTAAAATTTGAAAAGTGAGACTCAAAAGTAAGGGTGGCCAGTGGGCCGGGCTCGGGTCTGGCGGGCCGGGTCTGGCGGGGTCGGGGTCGGGGCGGGACGATCCGGGGGGTCGGGATCGGGCCTAGCGGGCCTAGCGGGGTCGGGTGCGGGCGGGACTGCTCCGGTCCGTCCGATCCCGATCCCGTCGGTATCGGGGCGGGCGGGGTCGGGTCGGGCTCGGGTCGGGCGGGGCGAGCTCGGGTTTTCCTTTTTTTTTTTTTTTTTTTTTTTTTTAAATAACATATGTATAAAAAAAAACTCAATAAATAAAATAAGATAGTGTAATAAAAACATCCCAAAATTTGTTTTTGTGCCTCTTATATTATTTAATAGACATATGATTTTTTTGTAATACAAATACAATTGTCTAAAATCTAAATTGCAACTTTATGGTGTTGTCCAAAAGTTGCAAATTACATAATAAAATTGCAATTAAAAAAATTACATTTTCAAAAAAATCTGTTCTAATTGCTTGATGATTTCATGTGGTTCTTCGGTTGGAATAGGTATTTGTTGGTCAAATTGATCCACGTCGCTTCCACTACCTTCGGTTAAGATTTCGTTGTAGTTTTCATCATCTTCTTCGTTGATCTCCGGTTGACCGCACCTTCTCCGCTCCGCTCGTATCCAATCTCTCGAATAATACGCAATTTCCAAGCCGTCTCCGGCCAATGAGTGTCGTGGTCTCCTATTTGATATCTCACTGCAGAAAAAGCGCTTTCCGACGCGATTGACGACGCTTGAATGTTCAAAACATCTCGAGCCATCATTGAAAGTGTCGGAAAGGTCTTCTCATTCCCCTCCGATATTTCAAACAAGTCTTCTTGTCCATCTTCATTGATAACTTCTTGATACGGTACAGAACCCCGCAAAACAAAAATATCCAACTCGCTAATTTGGTTAGTAGAGGTACGGCCGCACATTCTATTTCGAGGCTTTCAATACTAGCGCGAGAAACAAAGACATGTCTTTTGTGAGGTTGTGTTGAAGATGAAGAAGATGGTATGGTAGCCGGTACGTTACTAGCATTTTCTTGTTGATAAAATCTATATATATTTTTGCGGTGGTGTTCTACGCTATTCAACACTTCTTCTTTAGTTTGTTCAATAGGTGGTGGGTGATTTAGATTTTTGGGACTTGGAGGTGGTAGTACTTCTATACAATCGTAAATAGTTTCAATTAGTGATTTAGTACCGTCTATTTTAATAGTAGGATTTAATACAGAACCAATAATATAAATAGAAGGAATAGGAATAAAATATTTTTTTATTTTGACAAACATTTTTTTAATAGTTTGCCTTATAAGTTTGGTTTTTCCATATATTCACTAAGTAATAAAAATATTAGAGTTATATAAAATAACATAGTTGAAATAGTAGGATAATATATACCGGAAAATTCTTTTGTTGCTTGAAAAAATTTCTCTAAAAATACAATAAGTTCGGAAATTTTTTTCCAATCACTATCTAAAATCATATCGGTGGCTTTTTATTATGAGAGTTAAAAAATAAAGTTATAGGTAATTTATAGTCATAAGCAACAAGTAGTTGCTCGTATAAAGAATTCCACCTAGTGGATACTTCTTGTGGAATTCTTCTAAAAGGTAGTCCACAATCATGACAAATTTTTTTATATTCTTTTCTACGTTGTACTTTATTACTTTTAAAAATAAAGTTTATAGCAAATTGTATTTTACTAAGAATGTCTTCAAAAAGTGATAGACCATCCTTTACAATTAAGTTATATATATGGCACGCGCATTTTATATGAAAATGGTCCGGAAAAGATGGAGCTAAACTATTTTTTAACATTGTAATTGCGTAATTGTTATTAGAAGCGTTATCTAATGTAATAGTCATAATTTTATCGGTAATTCCGTAATAATCGCACACTTGATAAATATTTTCTCGCAATAAAAGTACCGGTGTGCCTATCATCTATATATCTATACGCTAAAATACGTTTTTGCATAGACCATTTATAATCTATCCAATGACAAGTTACAAGTTAAATAATCATGGCCGTTAGTACTACGACCTATATCGGACGTGATAGATACTTTGCCATTAAAATGATATAATGAAAAACGTAAATATTGTTGATATTCATGCGCAAATTTAAATACATCTCTCTTAACAGTTGACCTAGGAAAACCGTTAAAAGCGAGGATTATATATATCTCTAATGTAATGAATAAAACCTAGGAGATGAAGGAAATGAAAAAGGCAAACCCTCCACAAAGAACTAATTTTGATATTGCTTCCCTATCTCTATGTTTGTTGTATTTAGAGCCTACAATTCCCCCCGTCATAGGGTTAATTTGACCATTTGTACTTGGTCGGGACGATATCGTATGTGAACCTTGTCCCGATGGAGCGGCCGTTTGCGCACCCGGTTTTGAAGCCTGGTATTGGGCATACCTAGCTGGATGAGCACTTACTACATGTCTAATTAAACCCCCGTCCCACCGTGACCTTTTCCAGTTTTAAATTTTAAAACATTTTTACAAATTTTACATATGGCTACTTGATTCTCTACGTCCCTATCAAAAAATGTCCATGCATTTGATTTTAATGGTCGTTTTCTTTGGACCTCGTCTCATACTAGGGGGAATAGGAGGTATTTCGGTTGAAGGTGCACTAGTGGGCGTGTTGTCATCAATATTAGTGGGTGTATCGTCTAGATCATCGTCTAAATTAAAGTCTTCTTGAGTTCCGAAAATAACTCCTCGTCTAAATCTAATGGTATTGTAGGAAAATGTTGAGTATCAACAAAATCATCCTGTGTAGGAATAAGATGACTAGAAGAAGTACCCTTGCCCACGATTGCCCCTACTAGAAGAAGTCTTACCCTTACCCTTAAACATACCTCTAATTCCTTCCATTTTAATTATATGCTAACAAATAATTAAAGTAATGAAATTAAGTGCGCTAAATAAAATAAACAGAGACAATAATAATTTAATGAAGGAACGAATGTACCAAACGCCGACGTAACGTCGACGTGTAATCGAGAGGTTGAAAATTGAAACTTTGCTCGATGGAAGATCCTCAAGCTAGTTGCCAACTTCACTCCCAATTCCCAAATGAATTAATAAAATTGAATATTTAGCAAACAATGTAGAGAGATATATTGAGAAATTAGAGAGATTGTAGGAAGATTTGTGAGAAAGATGAAGAGAAAATGAGTTATTTATAGTTGAAAAATTGGGTTAAAGTGTAAATATAATAACTTATGGGTTAAAAATAAATATTAAGGGGTAGGGGGGTTGGGGGAGGGGGGGCCTAAAATGGCCGTTGGCCAACGACCATAATCTAAAATGGCCGTTGGTGCAACGGCTATTTTTGCAAAGGTAAGGTCGGGGTCGGGGTCGGGGTCGGGACGGGCTCGGGGCGGGCTCGGGTCCGGCGGGCCTGGGTCGGGCTCGGGTCTGGCGGGACGAGACATCGTCCCGTCCCGAGTTCGAGTCCCGCCCCCGTTAATTTTTTTTTTTTTTTTTTTTTAGAGCGGGGTCGGGTCGGGACCGGGGCGGGGTCGGGACGGGGTCGGGCCGGGGTCGGGTCGTCCCGGCCCACTGGCCAGCCCTAGTCAAAAGTAACAACCAAAAACAAAAAAAAAAAGAAGTGAAAATAAGGTTTTGGTTGTTTTTCAAATTCCAAATACAACTTGAAGTTGCATTTGGAATTTTCATGCCAAACACTAAAGTGAAAAAAATTCCAGAAAAAAACTGAATAATATCTATGGCCAAACGGGTGTATTAAAAAACTATTCGAAAAGCTAAGTTACAATTTTTCTCATATCACTGAAAAAATACTATCTTAAAATTTTGGTCAAAGTTCATATAGTTTGACTTTCGAAAAGCTAGATGTGACAAGTATTTTGGGACGGAGGGAGTACTTGATATGAGTGTGGGATTTATTAGGATGTAATTGACCGGAACAGAGTGGAGCATTTATAGAGGATTCATTTAGCTGATCGGGTTAATGCTTAGTTGACTGATTGCTCGATTTGCTATTTCCAGGTGAAAGGTTAGGACGTGGTATTGTTACTGATGCAATAACTACGCCAGTGGTTAACACATCTGCTTATTTCTTCAAGAAGACTTCTGACCTCATTGACTTCAAGGTATTTTCTATTCCTACATTTGCTATTGGGCCTTTACTTTCCTTTGGTCATATGTTTATGACCTATAAAATAGGTTCACTAGCTAATAATCTAGTGAAGAGTTTACACCAGAAAATGTGAGCCATATCAGTTAGGGGAAGGCAAGTGATATGCTTGATTTATGTCCTTGTGTTGGCAAGAGAGAATACCAAGAAGTATATTTTTGAATTTAGCTGAATTTATCTTTTTGGTTTGGTTTCTATTTATGATACTTTGCCAGGAGAAAAGACGTGCAAGTTTTGAATATGGGCGCTATGGGAACCCCACTACTGTTGTTGCAGAGGAGAAGATAAGGTGAGTTATTTAAGGGGATTTTCTTTCCCTTGTCCAGTTTTTTATGTGATTGGTAGTGAAGAGGTGATGCATTATTTGTTCTGCTGTAACAGTGCACTGGAGGGTGCTGATACAACCTTGTTAATGGCATCTGGAATGTGTGCTAGTACTGTAATGTTGCTGGCATTAGTTCCTGCTGGTGGGCATATTGTAACAACAACAGACTGCTATAGGAAGACCCAGATATTTATTGAGACAATACTGCCTAAAATGGGAATCACGGTATTTACCTATTCCAAATGCTTATGATACTTGAAGTTTCTAGTTGGAAAACGTAGAATATGTCAGTATTTCTTGATACAAGAAGAAAACTGGAAACAGAACTGATAAGTTGGTTTGCTTTACACATAAAAGTAAAAATACTGAATAATTGGGCCCATAGATTTTCATTTCCGTTTTTTCGTAATAAACAATTTATACATCCAAGTCTAAGAAAAAGTTCTGTCATCGTTCATGCTTTATGATCTGTATAGTTATATAATCTCATTTCGTTTATCCATTGCAGGCGACAGTCATTGACCCAGCTGATATTGGAGCTCTAGAGTCGGTGCTAAATGAGAAGAAAGTCAGTAGGCTACTTATTGCATCAACTGTTTTGAATTATGTCTATAGAATAACTGAAGACATCACATTGACTTGAACCATTTTCCATACAGGTGACTCTTTTCTTTACCGAGTCTCCCACAAATCCATTCCTGAGATGTGTTGACATTGAACTGGTTTCAAAGCTTTGCCATGAAAAAGGAGCATTAGTTTGCATAGATGGGACGCTTGCAACTCCCCTTAACCAAAAGGCCCTTGCTCTAGGGGCTGACCTCGTTCTGCACTCTGCAACAAAATATCTTGCTGGCCACAATGATGTATGGTGGCGTCAAATGATGTTTTTGCAATTCAAACCACTATGCCACCTCTAAAATTAATCAGACTGACTGCTAGACAATTCCATTTCTTGCAGGTTCTTGGAGGTTGCATTAGTGGTCCTGATAAGTTGGTTTCAACAGTTCGCACCTTGCATCATATCCTGGGTGGTGCTATCAATCCTGTGAGTGCATTGATTGAACTCTCTTGATAATTTTCCCATACATTTTATGCTATATGTGCCTGTTTGTTATGCAAGATAAGGCCCCAAAAAAAGTCACCAGGGGTAATCCTCAATTCCATGTTTCTCCTGATTGATAACCCTTTATTATTCATCCTGAAACCCTCAGTATTTTTGATAAATAAGGTAATTTTATTGAGTAAAAACAGCATTAAGAAAGTGCTGGTAATTACATCATATAGTCTCAACCTAACAGAACCCTCACAATTTTCTTGAGACTGGGAAACCCTCACTATTATTAAGAGAAGAAGAATTAACTCACCTTAGTGTAGCTTAAATTTGGTGAAGGGAAATTGTTTCTTTTAAATGGACTCTGTAAAGTAGTCATGGTATTTGAGTATCAAGTGTAAAGTATGAACATATGTATTAGCTTAGTTTTAGCTTGTATTATATTGAAGCATGATTTGATTTTCCCATGTATCAGAATGCTGCATATTTGATCATCAGAGGCATGAAGACGTTGCATCTTCGTGTACAGCAACAGAACTCAACTGCACAAAGGATAGCCGAAATTTTAGAGGCTCATCCAAAGGTATTCTAATCTCTCAACGTCTTCAGTTGGGCATGGTTTGGATTCCATATTGTAGCATGGCATAAATGCCTAAACTAATTTTCAAGAAAAGGAGGTTCAATTTAATGTCTATTAAAATAATAATTTGCAATACGGGGAGCCTATTATACACGCAAACAGAGTCTACTCATAGGTAATATGCTTATTTTAGACTTTAAAGTGTGTGAACCAAAATTAAGATATGAAAAGTGGTCAGTGAAGAAGTTCAGTCTCCTTTTTTCTTCCCCCTATTTGTTAATTGTAACAAACCGGATAAGCTGGAGGCATGTTACTTCCTTGAAGCTTAAGATCATGCTGTCAATATCTCGGAACTGCATTTCTTTTGCGGGAATGGGGTGATTCTGTTTTACTTGTTTACTTCTTCAAGATGATGCTCGTGCACGGTAAATGCAATTTGGACAGTTCTTTTCCATGGAAAAACACAAACAATAACAAAGAGAACAGAGGAAAATAAAAATAAAAGACTAATAAAGAGGGGAAGAGTTTGGTCAGTATTGGTGATGGATCTCCTCTTGCCGGCCTTTCCTTCAACTCATTTTCTTTCTGTTTGGCTCAAATTTGCTTGCTCTTAGTTTTTACTAACCCACTGTAGCTCTAGCTTTTCTTTGGACAGTTCAGTTGATTCAGTAGCCTAGTATTTTCTTTGCTTCACAGTTTTTTGTTCCATGTTGCCACTGCTATATATCTAAGAAAAATGAGTTGCAGGTGAGATGTGTCTATTATCCAGGCTTGCCAAGTCATCCAGAACATCATCTTGCAAAGAGACAAATGACTGGTTTTGGTGGTGTGGTCAGTTTTGAGGTCTGTATTTTACAATATAAATCTTCAGATTTCCAAGTGTCTGCTTGTTAGATCCTATATTCTGGATGATGGCTGATGGATAGTTATGTTATTAATCAGGTTGATGGGGATTTGCTGACTACTGCAAAGTTTGTTGATGCTCTGAAAATCCCTTATATTGCTCCATCATTTGGAGGTTGCGAGAGCATTGTAGACCAACCAGCAATTATGTCTTACTGGTATGTTGATTTTTTGTGTATGGCGCAGTGTCTTCTTTTATTATTTGTCCCTTTTCCGGGCTTGACCAACTTTGAGCATGTTTATTAAGCTTCTGGATATCCAAATAAATGTAGAGTCAAGGATTGATATACTTGAAGGAGGTAATGGTAATGTGGTTGTATTTGGTGGATTTGTAACCTATCTACCATGTAGGTTCCTATGACTCTTGGGATAGACAAGCTAACAACAATAACCCTCAACCCCAAGCAAGTTGGTCGGCTATATGAATCTTCACTATTCATGTTGCTCTATATAAGCTCATCTTATTCCATTATCTTATAAAATAAGAATTAAAAAAACTGGAAGTTCTCTATATTTTCCACTAGCCTATGAATTTCGAGGATATGGGTGAACATAGCAGCGCTTTCCAATTTGAACAGAATAAGATGACCCTGCAAAGATCTCGTGTGTTATTTCCGATTTCTTATGAGTAAAAGTAAAGATGTCTTGTTAAACTAAAAACAAACTTGTAAAGGGCTATATGACCAATTGACCCATAAAATTCTGACATGACTAGACGACTCAGACTACATTGGACCTAGGAGTAAGCATACTAGCATGTCTAAAATTTGATCCCAACTAATTGGTGTTACCTATACATATATTTTTGTTCTGCTGTGTCCTATTTTACAGTAGGAACCAAAACGAATGAGTTCTATACAGCAATTAGCCACATATATCAGACTCAACTTGGATGAAATGTGGATAACATGCTCTTTCGTTTTGAAAACAGGGATCTTAGCCAGTCAGAGAGAGCAAAGTATGGGATCTTGGACAACTTGATTCGATTCAGCTTTGGAGTAGAAGACGTAGAAGACTTGAAAGCTGATATTCTTCAGGCTCTGGAGTCCATATAGGATGTCTTTTTTCTATGATCCTTTCCTTTTCACCTCTAATCGTTGGAGTACTAACATCCCTAGTTGTCAGAATGTATTGAAAGGATCATTGAGCATATGATGCAATCCTATATGAGAGTGGGATGTTATTGCCGTTTCCGTTTTCTTATGTTCTTTTAAATGAGTTAACTCTAGTAGCAGCAAGAAGGAAATACACGTTGGGTAAGTGACATGAAAAATCATTGGCGGGATTGGAATTTAAAGCAAACCAAGAGGGGATTGGGTTTTGTGGTCGAGAGATTGTTGCACTCCACATTGGAAATATTCTTTACAATTTGGATAGAAAAAATTTACCCCTCTGCAATTGTTTAATTAGAGATTCATCCATTTAAATCCTCAATGAAAATTTCAATATAAAACGACCAATTAATTGAAGTTCAAACTGGTTTTTACTTTTTAGTGAGAATAAAATAATAGAGCTCTTTGATAGTCACAGTGTTGTCTACCAAGTTACTATTACAAGTAGACACTGGAGGAACTATCAAAAAACTTTCTTCTTACCTCCATGGAGACAACTTTGAAGTACTAATAAAAAATTTCAAATATTATACAGAAGGAGCATGTTAAAAAGTAAATAACTTCTAAATCTAAACAAAAGTCTGTATAAAATGCAACAAAAAGAGTATGTTTCAATGATTCATTTAATCATTTATGGCATGCATTCTATACTAACGTGTATACGTATTTAGCTCGTGTAATATTTTTATTATATCTTAAAGTATTCCTATGAAATTCCCACACATTACACCCGTTCGATAAAAAAAAAATGGACCAATGTAACATAACCAGTATCTCTAGGACAGAAATGAGATCCAATGCTCACAAATTTACACCCCACTAAACCCAATTTGATCTCAATTCTCTCGCTCTCTGTCTTTTCAATTTGTTATACAATGTGGAGATTAATTAAGATCCTATATCTTTTGATTTGGGTGATCATATTATTATCATCGTTGGTAGATGCAATTCGATTCGACCTGATCTCTGGAACGTCGAAATGTATGACTGAAGATGTAATGCACGACGCCATGACCGTTGGCAAGTACTCTGTCGTCAATCCTAACGAAGGTTACCCCTTGCCGGACAATTACAGGATCACCGTCCGGGTAATTCCCTTCCCTTTCTAATTTGAGTGTTAGTTCTATCAACTGGTATTTACAAAGCTAGGGCCTAGGTTACGTCTTACGTATCAGGTTCAGATAAATCTCGATAATAAGTATTAATAATTGGTGATCTGGTAAAAGGAATAACTAACGTGCTATAGCAGATTAACTAACCATTTTTTTTAAAAGATTAAGACATGTGAATGCTAAGCTATTTTATTTAAATCCGGATGGTAAATGATTAAGCTTATATATTTTCTCTATCAAAAATTATATAAATATAAAATTTAAATATTATATCCACAAGTTAAGCTGTAAGGTGATGGTTGGAGTTGGTGGATGGTAGTGGTGGCAGTGCGACAGGAGTGGTACGTGTTTCTACCTGGTGGTTGGAGATACTGGTGGTGGTTGTGTTATTTCCTTGGGAAACACCTTATACTCGAACTATGAATTTGTAAGTAAATTTCATTTAGATACTCGACCTGTTTTGATATTGAACACATGATAAAGTTTTTTTATTAAACACTTTTCTACTCAAATTTTTTGAAAAACTTTTGTGCGTATTCTCAAGTGTCCATTACATAAATAAGTTAATCACTTAAAATATGTCCTCCTTTAATTATATACATTAGTCTCAATAAACCGTAAAACCTCACATATGTTTCAATTGATACCGATGTGCATAATTAAGGGAGGAGACATATGATTAAGTTATTTACGTAATGAACGTTTGTCACACTTAGAAACAACAACAAAATATGAATCGAAAGTGTCTAAAATGAATACTTTATCATGTGTTCGAGTGTTCAATTGAAACACACTATAGTTCAGTATCTAAAATGAAATTTACCGATAAATTTAATGAGCTGTAGATGCATTTAGCCTTAAAAGTTTGGGTCGCCATTACGCTTGCGATGTGAACTCATGTAGGTTACCTCTCCGTACGGAAGCAATTATCACTATATGGATCATGTGGACTCTGGTAATTTTGCCTTTACAGCATCTGAGGGAGGTGACTATATGACTTGTTTCTGGGCAGTCTATCACAGGCCACAACTGAACTTGTCAATCGACTTTGAGTGGAAATCTGGAGTTGCTGCTAAAGGTTGGTCTAAAATTGCCAAGAGAGGCCAGATACATGTAAGCCTTTTAACCTTTTCAATTCACTTTACGTCCACGCTTTTGTTGTATAGTACTCCCTCCGAAAATACTAAATTCTAGAAAAATAAGTATTTTGACTAAATTATCCTTAATTAAATTTGCTTATTACTATTAACTTGACACATTAGGATCTGGTCACCTAGCACTTAACAAGAGAAAATTTAAAAAAATAAAATTAATCCCTTGTTGATTATGTAAGTGAACACTATTTTGAAAATAAAAAGACTAAGGGGACACTTATTATGAACCGGAGTATTTCTTTATACTGCTATAGGGATGTTTCTCGGGGGAAAAATGGTTTTTTGACAAAAGTTGGTTGACGTTTGAGAAAAAAGTGATTTGTAATTGATGTTTAAAAGTTGAAATTTTGTTTGGTATTAATTTTATTTGAAAATTAGGTCGATAATTTGTGACTGAAAATCATTATTTTACTTGAAATACTCTCCAAGCAAAATTTTCAATATTTTCCCACTATTTACAAATAGGTAGTGAAGTATATATATATATATATATAGGAGTATAGAGTAGTAATACAAATTATATGTAACTTAGGAGATCTAACTATACTACATCCAAGCTATCGGAAGAGGATTTTTAGTTACTGTAGAAGTCGAATTCTTCAAAGAAGACAGACACTTTAAGAGTCGTTCAAATACTCCCCTTGCAAGATGAAGGTGGAGGAGCGACATTCATCTTGGAGGAAAGAAACTCAAATCTGGCCGACGCAAGAGGCTTGGTAAGGACATCGGCAAGTTGATCTTTGGTGGATATAAATTAAACAGAGAGATCCTTTCGAGGACAAAGTGAAAATCTATTTCCACATGCTTGGTGCGGGCGTGAAACACTAGATTGCTGGATAGATAGGCGGCACCAAGATTGTCGCACCACAACATAGGAGGTGTGTGAAGCGGAATGCCGAGCTCAAAGAGCAAGGACTGCAACTACGTGAGCTCAACTGCAGCATCAGCGAGTGCTTTATATTATGATTCGGTAGACAAGCGAGCAATAGTACGTTGCTTCTTAGACGACCAAGAGATCAACACATTTCCTAGAAAGATAGTATAATCACCTGTGGACTTTATATCGTCCAAAGAGCCCACCCAATCTGAATTGGTGAAGGCCTGTATCGCAAAGTTGGATGACCGAGGAATGACAAATTGATGATATTGCATTGTGTGCTTGAGATATCGAAGGATACACTTAACAGCAGCCCACTGTTTTGACTCAGAGAGTGCATAAATTGGCAGACCTTGTTAACGACAAATGCGAGATCCGACTGAGTCAAGGTGACATACTGGAAAGCCCCAACAATTGTACAATACAAAGTCGGGTCATGAAATAGAGAACTAGCACTAGCATTCAGTGCCATAGGAGTGTGCACTAATTTGCAATTGTGCATAGCGGCTGGGCGAGCAAGTTTGCGATATATTGTTGATGAGAAAGATTGAGGCCAGTGGCAGTGTGCTTCAATTCAACACTAGAAAGAAACTCAAGCAACCCAAGTCCCGTAAAATTCAGCTTCCAACTTGGATATAACATATTCCAAAAATGAGGGACGACTACTGGTGACAATAATATCATCGACATAAATAAGCAATTAGGCTGTGGCCCCATGAGCTTGATAGAAAAACAAGGATGTGTCTGTTTTAGAAGGAGAAAATCCGATAGCCATGAGAAATTGATGAAGAAGTGTGTACCACGCTCTCGGCGCCTTTTAAAGACCATAAAGAGATTTTCGCAGCTGGCATACATGAAAAGGAAATGACGGGTGAACAAATCCGGGAGTGTAGAATTGTATTAATCTCCCTTGAGGAGCCTTTCTCATTAATACAAATATATATATAGGGTGTACAATCTGGAATCCTCATACAATAGGAATCCTATATCTACCATAATTACACAAGACTAAATATGCCTAAATATATTACAATTGTACACATGCTAATACACCCCCTCAGTCTGAGCGGGAGGAGGTCGAACGCTAAGACTGGATTTGAAGTCGAGGAAGAGCTGTCTAGGAAGGCCCTTTGTGAATATATCCGCATACTGATATGAAGAAGGCACATGCAATACCTTGACATGACAGAGAGCAACTTTCTCACGAACAAAGTGGATGTCCATCTCAATGTGCTTGGTTCGCTGATGCTGAACCAGATTATGAGATAGATATATGACAGATATGTTATCACAATAAACCAAAGACGCCTTACGTAATGGACACCGAAGCTCCAAAATAAGGTTTCAAAGCCAACAGATCTCAGCAACACCTCTGTATTTTGCTTCTACACTCGAACGGGATAATGTGGGTTGTCTCTTGGCAGACCAAAAAATAAGATTATCCCCTAAGAACACACAGTTGCCTGAGGTGGAGCGTCGTGTGTCCGGACAGACTGCCCAATGACAACAACCTAGTCGGTTCTGAGGGGTATAGATGCAAACCATAATCAAGTGTGCCCTTAACATATCAGATGATACGTTTAAGGGCAATAAAATGAGGCTCCCTAGGGGCATGCATAAATAAGCATATCTGCTGAACAACATAAACAATATCAGGCCTGATGAATGTGAGGTACTGTAGTGCACCTGCAAGACTCATGTAGAGAGTGGGATATGATACTGGATCACCATCCAAAGCACTAAGCTTTGATTTAGAGTCAACTAGAGTAGACATGATCTTGCAATTTGTCATTTTAGCCCTGTATACAATTTCCTCTGCATACTTACATACTTACACTGACACAGAAATATAGTATCTGCAAATCTAGTCACTGAAATCCCCAAAAAATAGCTCAACTTTCCTAAGTCAGTCATAGCAAATTCTGTTTTGAGCAGTGCAATGATCTCATTTTTCAACAACTCAGATGAAGCAGTATGCACAATATCATCCACATACAATAATAAATATGCAATGCTACTACCTCTATGATAAATAAATAGAGAATTATCACACTTGTTGCATACAAACTCAATCCGCATGATGTACTGTGCAAAGAGATCATACCACGCTCAATGGGCATGTTTCAAATCATAAAGTGACTTACGGAGACGACAGACATACTGAGGGGCTATTGGATGGACAAAATCGGGCGGTTGGTGCATGTAAACAATTTATTTTAAATCTCCATGTAAAAATGCATTTTTCACATCAAGTTGATGGATCAGCCAATGTTTACCCATAGCAATGCTCAGGACTGTACAAATGGTAGCCGGTTTAACAACCAGACTGAATGTCTCACCGCAATCAATACCCTCATACTGATTAGTACTATTAGCCACAAGTCTTGCCTTATATCGTTCTAGGTCACCATTGTTCCTGTATTTGTGATGAAAAAACCACATACATCAGATCACATTCACCCCCTCCGACCGAGGAATCAAATCCCAAGTGTGTTGTTTCGTTAAAGCATTAAACTCCTCACACATGGCCGCATTCCAATGTAGGTCTAGCTTGGAGCTTTTTGGAATTGGGGAAATAGTTTGTGTGGAGAGGTTAAATTGGTCTTTGGGTTTGAAAATCCCGTATTGGGCACAAGTTTCCATACGGTGCAAGGTGGGTGGCTGGGTGTGGTTGAGGGTCATCGGGTCGAGTTTACTGGGTGTTGGTTGATTTGGGTTCTGGTTTGGGGGGTCATGCTGGTGACGGGTTTCAAAGGCGGGTGAGATCGGAGTGAACGATCTGGGTGGGTCGTAACTGGGCATAGTGTTGGTGGTTGGGTGGGACTGGTGTGGTGGTGTAGCGAATCGAGGTTGATCGAGACTGGTGGGGGTCGACGAGGTTGGGTAATGGGTCGGTGGAGGGGTGGGACTGGTTGATTTGGATGGTGTTGTGGTGGTGTCGGTACAACTAGGGATTTTGGTGGGTGGTGTGGATGTTGTGTGGGGTTGGGGTTGCGGGGTTGATACATCGGCGGGGTTTGTGGCCGGTGACGGTACTGACAGAGACCGGGGCAGGGAATGGGAAGGTAATTGAGATGCAGAGATGCGATTTTCGGTAGTGTCAGACCCGAAAGGACGAGGAGGGGAGACCATGACTGGATTGCCGGTGGTGGCAGCTAGTGCATCTTCCACCGCCGGAAAAGTGGTCGTCTGACGTAATGCTTGTTGGACAAGCGGTGATGGGTCCGAATCTTCGAAGAATTGGTAATCAGTGACGCGAAATATTTTAATGTTGTCAAACGGGAAAACATACTCAACAAAGGTGACATGGCGAGAAATTATGATTTTGTCGGTGGAGATCTCATAGCACATGTACCCTCTATGGTTGGACGGGAAACCTAGGAAGGCGCACAGAGTAGATCTGGGTGCCAATTTGTGGGGGCCGTGGATGTCAGATTATGGTAACATAGACAACCGAAAATTCTAAGATGGTCATAGGTAAGGATTCGACGATAGAGAATTTCGGTGGGTGTCCTATTTTGAATCGTACGGGTAGGTAAAATGTTGAGTGTGTTCTACCGTTTTTAGTGCATATACCCAAAAAGTAGGGGGAGACGCATGAAAAATGAGGGTACGAATCATATTATTAATGATTCAGAGAATTCTTTCGACTTTTCCATTTTGAGGGGATGTATGGGGCACGAGAAACAAAAGATCATGCCATTAACCACACAAATTTTTATGAAATAGGGAATTATTAAACTCACGACCATTATCACATTGAAACGATTTTATGTCTTTTAAATTGTGTTTTAACCCGTGTATGAAACTCAACAAATTTGGAGAGCACTTGAGATTTGAGGGGATAGACCCAAAGAAAGTGAGAGAAATCATCCAAAAATATCAGATAATGTTTGTGGCCTAAGTTGCTAGTTATGGAAGATGTCCATAAATCAACGTGAATAATATCAAAGGGAGAGAGCAACTATGAGAAAGGTTCCCGTTGTTACATTGTATTAAATTTCAGTTTCTAAGAGAATAAAAAACGTGAGAACCCGGATGTCCAAGTCTACTATGCCACGTAGAGGGAGATATGGTAGTTAAAATGGTGGGAGGAGTGACACTAGCAGCGGATGTGGGTAGGAAAGGATATAGGTCCCCCTCACTATTGCATCTCATAAGGAGTTTTCCGGTACGGAGGTCCGTTACAGAAAATCCAAACGGGTCAAAATTAATTGAGACAAAATTATCGGTGGCAAACTTTCTAATAGAAATTAGTGCAGTCCTGAGCCGAGGGTCTCGCGGAAACAACCGCTCTACCTACCAAGGTAGAGGTAATGTCTGTGTACACTCTACCCTCCCCAGACCCCACGTTGTGGGACTGGGTATGTTGTTGTTGTTGTTGATGATGATGTTTGGGGCATAAAAGACATTTTTAAGAGAGAAGTGAGGATGCGGTGGTGGGGTAAGGGTGTGGCCAAATCCTAGAATTGGAATGCGATGGCCATTACCGACCATAATAGACTGCAGAGTATTTAAATTTCACATTTGAGTAAGATTATTATAATTATTGGTGAGATAAGACGTGGCGCGCATATCCATATACAACGCATTATCGGGCTTCCGAGTAGTCAATGTGCTGAAAGCTTGGCCCAAATTGGATTGGGAAATTCTCGGAGTGGACTGTTGGGCCCCAGAATATTAGGCCGGATATAGGTGGCCTGTCTGCAGATTTTCCAAACTGTTGGGCCGATTTTGAGCAGCATGGAAGTGGGTCGTGTAACTGTGGCCCATCGAGTTGTATGGTGCGGACGACCTGTGTGTATTTAAGTAGGACGCAACTGCTGGGCTATGGCTAGAGGCCATAGCTGTTGGGCAGTTTTTGGAGGCCCAGTTCGCAGGCCAGTCCCATCTGCCATTTCTGCGCGGCTGGTTACTATTGCTTCCGATGCTGTTTCCGGCCATGAAGGTTGCCGGAGAGTGGAAAAAATTAGGGGAGGGGTTCGGGACGTAGGCGCAGTGTATATGGGCAGAAACAGTCGTATACGGGGTGTATAATGGCTTAGGGAGGTTGTATACATGTGGTATACAGTGAAAGTGAGGGTATATCAGCCGTATACTGAGTGTATATTGGCGTGTATAGGCTATATACGAGGGGTATACAGCCTATTTGAGAGATAGGGAAAGAAAGGAGGCTGTATATCAGTAGTATTCCCGCGGTATTCAGTGCTTTTAGTAGAATTTGAGGGCTGGGCATCTATATATCGGAGGAATACCGGTGGTATACGGTCGATTCGGCACCGGAAGAGGACAAAGGTGGGCGGCCGAAACTAGGTTTTAGGTTGGGAAGGATTTTTGGCTTCTGATATCATGTAGAATTGTATTAAGCTCCTTTGGAAGCCTTTCTCATTAATACAAATATATATATGATGTACAATCTGGAATCCTCCTACAATTGGGATCCTATATCTACTATAATTACACAAGACTAAATATATTACAATTGTACATGTGCTAATAGGGAGGTTGAACCATAAACACACGTTCTTGAAGATGTCCATATAAGAATGCATTTTTGGATATCTAACTGGCGTAATTTCCATCCTATAGATGCAGCAACAATAAGGACAATACGAGTGGTCGTAGGTTTGACAACCGGACTAAATGTCTCATAATAATCGTGACCCTCCTGATGAAATCCTTTGACGACTAAACGAGCTTTGTAATGCTTGATGTTTCCCAGAGAATTTTTCCTGATTCAGAAAACCCACTTGCTGCCTAGGACATTCATGGATGAGTTTTCGTAAAAGAGTATTCATCTCAGCGGACATAGCATCCTGCTAGACTTTGTGTTTATTTCCTTCAGTGAAACTAATAAGTTCGGTAGATGGAGGGGACGATAAAATGGAAGATGTAACAGCGGATAAATTAGATTAGGGAGGCATATGAGGAAGACGCATATGATGAGTGTGTTGTGGAGTCACTACAGGCTGAGGTGCCGGCTGCGTTGATTAAAGAGTAGGCTGGTGTGGCAGGGAGAAGTCAGTGAGGTCACCAATGAGTGGAATGGCTGGCTGGGACGAGGGAGCTGTGGTGTTAGTGGATGGTGAGTCAAGTATGTGGCTTGGAGTGGATGACAAGGATGAATGAGAAGACGAACCGGGCAGATTTGAGATATGTTGCGATGCAATTGAGTAATTAGGTGCTGGCTGCGGAATCGTGATCGAAGAGGATGCCCAAGGGTTTGAAAATGTATATATGAATGTGGACCCAAGATTGATTTTGAAGCAAATCGGAATGTGGTTTCGTCGAAGCGAACATGCCGGGCTATATAAAGACGACCAGAGGCTCTATCAAGACAATGAAAGTAGAATTTGTGTTTGTTGTAAGGTCGAAGATAGGGAAAGAAGAGGCATCCAAAGGCTTTTAGGAGAGAGTAATCTAGTGATTTTTGAAATGCAAGTTCTAACGGAGACTTTCCATTGTTCGAGGGTGACGGAAGATGATTTATAAGATACACAGTCGTATCAAAGGCAAAATTCCAGTAACGGGAAGGGGTGAAACTGTGAGCTAAGAGATTTACGCCCGTCACAACTTATATGTTTGCGTTAAACTTTGCCTTGTTGTTCATGGGTGTGAGGACACGAGACTCTGTGGGAGATGCCAAATTGCGAGAGAATAGGAAAAAGAGCACGAAACTCACCTCCCCAGTATGATTGGATGGACTTAATCTTGGTGTTAAGGTGATTTTCAATGAGCAACGTGAATTGAAGAAAAATTGAAGACTCTGATTTTAGTTTCCTTGGAAATCCCCAGATAAAGTTCGAGAAATCATCAACAAACACAAGAAAGTATTTGTGACCCTCGGAAGACAAGTGGGGAGCAGGCCCCCAAACATCGACAAATTATAATTGTAAAATAGAGGAGCTTTTATTAATTGAAACTGAAAGATGCAATATTTATGACTTGTCAAGTTGGCAAGAACTACAAATATGATTAAAATTAAAACTAAAACAAGGTAAATTATGCGTCTGGATGACTTGATGGAGCACTCATTTGTGTGGATGGTCTATGCGAAGGTGCCAACACGTAGACGACGTTCTAGCAGAAAGAAAAGCTGACTGTGACTTGGAGGTTGCTCGCGGGTGGGAAGGCTGGAGTTTGAGTGAGTAGAGCCCATCATTACTCTAACCTGAATGAAGAGGCATCCTAGATGCTCGATCCTTAACAAGAAAATGATAGGGATGAAATTCAAAAAAATGTCATTATCACGAGCAAATTTTTGAAGGGAGAGTAAACATTTTGTGATTGAAGGGACATGGAGAATATTATTAAGAGCCAAGGATTTAGAAGGTAGAGATAGTGTAGAATTATTAGTGTGATGAATGGGAAGCCCATGTCCACTCCCAACTTGAACTTGATCCAAACCCTTGTAGTCCTCCACATAATGCAAGCTAGAAAGATTGGGTGTGATGTGATGCGTGGCGGCGCTGTTGGGATACCAATTATGGGTGCGAGATGAGGTGATTGATGAGTCAAATAAGCTGTTGGGTTGATCGTGTGATTGTATCGCTGAAAACAGTTTGGTGTGAGATGATTCACACCATTACAAATTTGTCAATGCGAGCGAGAGTCGGGTGAGGACCATTGATTTTCAGTGGACGAATTGCCGCGGTATCCCTGTCTGCCACCACGATTTCCTCCTCTACCTCTGTTGTTGTTGCGATCTCAGTCCTCTGTAATTATTCTGGTTATATTGCCGCTAATTTGAAGAAGCACACTGGCTGAAATTCGCAGAAGGATTGGGAGGTGAGTCTGACATTGGCGATGGTGAAATAGCTAGAGATGAAAGTGCCTGACCATGAATAAATTCATGGCTTAACAAAAGACTATGCAGTTCACTGGAGGTGAATGGTTCTTGTCGAGCAGAGAGGGTGGTTATGATGTCTTTAATTCTCTTCGAAGACCTTCAAGCATGTAAATATTTTGATCGGGAAGGCAAACTGGACGACCAACAGCTGCTAATTCATCGGTAAGTAATTTGGTCTTGTGAAGATATTGAGTGACTCTCAAATCGTCCTATTTAAGATTCTGAAGCTGCATATAAAGGTTGAGAATTCGTGTATTAAATGGTGACGAGAAAGCTGCCTCAAGAGCGTCCCAAATAGATTTCGTCGTTAAGAGTCATATAACAATTGGGATTGTCTCTTCCGAAAGAGAGGAGATGATGAGACTCATAATCAACTGATCTTGTTCGCCATATTTGCCTGTGTTGTGAGAAGGCGGACATACATAACTTTCATCAACATAACCGAAAAGGCCCTGTCCTCGGAGGAACGGCGCGATTTATGGAGATAAAATGACAGGCATTGTTGAGATGAGAAGAAGATGGGCTGCTCGCTGCCATGGCTGTCGTGTGAGAAGTGGACGACGAGTCAGACGTTTTCTTTGATACCATAATATAACGTGATATTCAAATGAAGTAAATACGAAAGGATATATTAATTATTTATGTCGCTTACAATATGTTGTGTCTACCACCATATATATATATATATATATATATATATATAATATAAATTATATGTGACTTAAGAGATCTAATTATACTACAACCAAGCTATCTCTTGTCCGGAGGATTACTAGTTACTGTAGGAGTCAAATTCTTCAACGAAGACGACACTTTAGGAGTCGTTCCATTATGCAAATAGTACTGAAGTACTTAGATACTACTTCTTTGTCTTAATTTATGTGTCATCGTTTGACTAAACACAAATTTAAAAAAAAAATGAAGACTTTTGAAATTTGTGATTTAAAACAAACATTAAATATTTGTGTGACTATAAATCATTTTCACTAAGGGAAAAGACAAAATTTTAAAGTTAAGTTATTTTTAATTATAAAAATGTGACATTCTTTTTTGTACGAACTAAAAAGAAAAAGGTGACACGTAAATTATGACTGAGGGAGTATTATTTATGGCCAAGGAGCTCAAGTTCTTTTCGGTCAATACCCGGTAGAGAAAAGTGCCTATATCATACCCAACTTTCTCCAAGATTTTGTGATGTTATTTTTACGTATCGAATCCGTGACCTACAATTTACTAGAGGAGCTAATTGTCCCATTCCGACAGGCCTAGCACTTTCTTGAAAAGGAATTGATGTAACCTAAATGCTTTCTGATTTAATTCAATCTATCAGAGTAAATATCTCAAAAGGTCACTTAAGTATATAGAAAATCTAGTAAAGTCACTTAACTTAGTTTTGAATCATTAAAATCACGTAATTTATAGATTTTCTCTTACAAAGTCACTTAATTTAGTTTTGTATCAATAAAATCACCCAACTTATAACTTTTTCTTTTGTAAATTCACTTAAGTTAGATTGGCTTCCCATAAAGCCATTATAACCAAAAAATAAAAGAGATATTTACATAAACCTCCCCGTATGCAATACTTCCTTCTTAATTTAATTTTCTCTAACAATAGTTTTTAACCTAATTATTATTAATATAAAAGATTGTGATTTAACTAATTAAGTTTTCTCTAATTAGAGAAGGAGAACTCAAAAAGTCAAAGAGAAATGGGAACGTAAAGAAATTTTCTCTATATAAATATCAATTAAATTCCATATGATGTGAAGCAAGAATATTAGGTTTTCAATGGGAATGCTATGACCCATTTGCTTTTATTAAAATTGATTTAAAATCGAAGCCATTGCCATGGCGATGAAGGAGATGACTACTTTCATGTTATTCAGATTTTTTCAATTTACATATTATTTTCTTCTTTTTTAATTGGATTTTTCCACTTTACCCTTATAAACAATAAAATAAAAAAAGTTTTTTATAATTTTTGTAAGAAGAAATTGAGATTAGGGTGCAATCTTAAAAAATAATAGGATAGGATGCTAGTCACAAGAAAGAGTTACATTAAGGGTGCAAAACTACTCCCTCTGTTTGTCAATGACCCCTTTTAATACGAAGCTAGTAGTATTATTTAGTGTGGGACTCATGTCTACCTAACATTGGTTAAGCGAAATAATATATGATAAATGACAGATTAGTTAAATTAAAATCCTTTATATTAGTAATAATCAAGTTAAAAGAATTATTATAAAAAATTAAATTAAGAGAGGCAAGTATAATATTATAAATCAAAAGGAAGTATGTATTACATAACCAAACTTGAGGAGATTTTTATATAATTATCTCTTTTAGTTTTTGGTATTATAATGACTTTGTGGGAAAATCAATTTAACTTGACTGACTTTGTTGTAAAAAATTTATAAGTTGAATGACTTTATTGATACAAAACTAAGTTAAGTGACTTTACTAAATAATTTTAAATATTTTGGTGATTTTTTGAGATATTTACTCCGATCTATCGTCAGAGGCGGACCCACGTGGTGATGAGGGAGGACACATGCCTTGTTAACTTTGAAAAAAATTATGTATATATAGATA
Source organism: Anisodus tanguticus (assembly GCA_034509755.1). Classification (NCBI taxonomy): domain Eukaryota; kingdom Viridiplantae; phylum Streptophyta; class Magnoliopsida; order Solanales; family Solanaceae; genus Anisodus; species Anisodus tanguticus. The sequence continues at coordinate 41,800,806 of CM067560.1, read as the reverse complement.
TATGTACCTGGAAAACTAATATATATTTGGCGGTTAAAAAAACTCAATGAACAAAAGTGAACTTGGAGCACTGGCTGAAGCCGCGGCTTCCCATAGCACCAAACAGTGCTTTACAAATTAGACTTTTTGGTTAATCATCCTTTTTTGCAACCGATATTGTGCCTTTACCCCAAAAGAATGTAAGCACAAATGATGTACCCTGAATCGATGCCGCAACCATTCGTATAGTAAAAGAAATAATCCCTTGATTATTTTCATTAATTAAAAGAGCATATATACCATTTATATATTTTCATAATATGAGAATCTTATTCTTATTCTACTCTTAAAACCTTATTCTACTTTGAACTAACTATACAATCATGGTAATACAAATATAATGGTAAGTGTACAATACTAATTACACCACAACATTACCTAAACTAGGAGACTAAAACATTACCTAAATTATATACACAATACACGGTCAACCGAGTGCCAATATACATAATATACACATGTATATTGTGTGTATATTATGTATATAACATATATTTTGCACAAAATTGACCAATGAGCTATCATTTTAAGTTGTTTCAACAATGTTAACGTCAAACTATTAGGCTACATCTCATATTTGGCCTATATACTTATATTTTTACCGCTGCTTTTACCAATCCGACACGATCATTGTCCCTCCGTCGTCATTGGTAGTTTAGCCATCATCGATGTTAAGATAATGATGCCCTCGCGGTGTTCAAATCATGTGTCCGCCTCTGCCTATCATTAAGTTGAGCTACTATATATGCATTTTTGATTGATTTCAATCTTGTTATTTTTCATGTAAGTACAGTTATTTGCCTATAAACAATCCTTGCCTGTAGGTGATGGAAATTGAGCTGCAGAAACTGTTCGATATAATTACTTCCATTCATGATGATCTGTTTTATCTTCGGGAACGGTAAGATCATACACGTCATTGCTTACTTCTATATATTGAGTATAAAAGAACTTTTAACAATTAAGTTATTTTTAAACGATAATTACAACGAACTAGTTAATTGAAAAATAAAGCAGGTAGGTAAGTCTTAAAAAGTACACCTAAACTATCACGTTTTTTTGTAAATTTCATACTTAAATATGAAATTTATAGAGATAGAGTTACATTCTAACTTTATTGTGTGAGTTATACAGGGAGGAAGAAATGCAAGAATTAAATAGAGCAACTAATTCCAAGATGGCCACTTTTACTGCACTTTCTTTACTTATTTGCTTGTCCGTGGCTGGTCTCCAAGTTTGGCATTTGAAGTCATTTTTTGAAAAGAAGAAGCTGATCTAATTGTAATCCCAACATTTTCATAAGTGTCCATTAATTCTCCCTTAATTTCCATCTAAAAGGGTTTTGCTTGTAAGTTTATATGGTTGACGTTAGAGACAGATTTATGATTTAAATTTGATAGTTCCAATCTTAAGTTTTTTTCGGATGAGCACTTCCAAAAGCTTGTTAAACCCCACACTTTCTATTCTGTTTATTGCTAAGCTAATCTCCAAGTCCCTAAGATCAGAGGGATCTAGAATTTGGTTTAGACCGCGTTAAAAACCCCATTGAATAATTACATGTAATAGATTTTAAACTCGATATTTAGATAAAATGTGGTAGAATTTCGAATCCAATCCCATAAAATTTAAATCCTTAATCAGTTTTTGCCTGACATGGTTGTTGAAGCATGTTTACATGCCAATATTTTTTTTCATGCAACTTGGTCCTAGAAGGCTAGGACCAGGATTAGTGGTACTACTTTTGAGTTTCTTTAACATGTATATTCTTCAGTTGCATGTTATTAAGAAGATGAAACTCACTCACTATTACAGTAACAGAAGATGATTATATAGCAAACTTAAATCAGAATGGATTACCCTACACTTGAGAGCTCTCTCCGACGACACAATACGACTTGGAGGCAACCTGTACGAGAAAATCTTGCTTGTGTAATATAATAGAAAATTGTATGGAATTCACGAATTAGAACTGGATTTTATTAACTAAAACAATTGAGATTTACAATCAAAAAAGAAATTGAAGAATGATTGAGTAATCAGGCTCCTATGACCTGCAATGGAGGAGGAGGAGGAGGAGGAGGAGGTGGTTAAGCAAGGAGTGCTAACGTGCACCTCGCAGTACCAAAAACATGACTAAACACCACCATCGAAAAGGCAAATCTTCAACGCCGGTGAAGATCGTGACACCGGAGGATGGTAGCAGTCGAAAGGTTCCAAATATTACGTTTGGCAGCTTCCTCCCACCCCAATTTTGCTCTATTCCGGAGGAAGAAGAAGGAAACAACTCTGATTCTTATTCAAATGGGTCGGTACTATTGAAGGACTTTGGAGACTTTGATGGGTCACCGACAGCTCGACGCAACCAATTCTCTGAGGCGGCCACCTCTGCTCAACCCCCAGTAGAGGTGAAGAATTTTCAGCAAAATCGCCTTGCACAGAAAGGTAAAACTCTCACCTATGTTCCTCCAAGCACCAATCAGGGTAAGGTCGTAGTTAATATTGTGAAGGAAGATATTGAATCGCAAGAATTGTATTGGAAATCAGCTCTAATTGGTTTCATAATGGGTGATACCCCTTATCTGAAATCGACGGAAGTCTATATTCAGCACACTTGGAATTTTGCCCAACAACCTCAAATAATTGTCCATGAATCTGGTTATTTCATTTTTCGATTCAATTCCCAAGAAGATTGTGATAGGGTTTTGATGGGGGACCGTACACATACCATATTAAGCCTTTTATTGTACAGAATTGGGTGATTGATTTCGAATTTGACCCAGATTGCTTGACTACAATTCCATTGTGGGTTAATTTTCCTGGTTTGCCTGTGAGAGACTGGTCCACAGAAGCACTGAGCAAGATTGTTAGTGCTGTTGGCCGACCTCTTTATACTGATAAGATCACTACTGATATGGATCGTATTGCTTATGCTCGAATTTTAGTAGAGATAATGTTTCACAGCCACTCCTAGATGCAATAGAGGTTGTGACCCCTTCTGGTCTCATACATCAGAGTATTGATTATGATTGGCGTCCAAGTATTGTACATGTTGTATGAGGCTTGGACATACTGATGATGAATGTAGAAACAAAGAGGAGGTACGAGAGGAGATGATTTCCAAGAGGCTCCTAGAAGGAGGAGAAATAGAAGAAGAAGACCGGCTAGACGGGTGGTTGCCAAAGGAATCTGATGAGTAGCATGAAAATGCTACATCTAAAAATGCTGAAGATGATCTTGTACATGAATTAAATGTTGTAACAATGCCTATTTTGACTGGCAAGCAAGCTGACCAAGCTTTTTCTTCACAGACACAAAGAGAGGAGATAGTGAGTGTGGCAGGGGTAGCAGTTGCTAATAGTTTTGGTGGACTTTCAGACCATGACCAACAATGTGATCTCTAGTCAGGATAGAGCCCCTGGGATTACTCATAATCCTCCATGATAATTGCAACTTGGAATGTCAGGGGCTTGAACCAGCCCCTAAAACAAAAAGAGGTGAGGCTCTTTTTCCAAAAGAATGTTGTAGAGGTGTTTGAAACAAGAGTCAAGGAGAACAAAGTTCAAAACATATTGACGAATATTTCACAAGGGTGGAGCACTTGCTATAACTATCATATGGCCCCAAATGGTAGAGTTTGGTTGTTTTAGAAACCATATTTAAAAGTGCAAATCCTCATGATAAAAGAGCAGTTTATTCACTGTAAGGTAGAGAACACTGCAACTTCTTTCTCTGCTAACCTTACAGTAGTATATGCAAAAAATGAAGGCCAGAACAGAGTGCAAACATGTGGAGTGATCTCAGACAGATTGGGGGTTCTATTCAAGATTCTTGGCTGATAAGTGGTGATTTTAACACAGTGCTATCCTCTGAGGACATGATTGGTTCTCCTGTAACACCTGTTGAGACACAAAAGTTTCAAGACTGTATAGATGCTCTGCAACTCACTCCTTTAATATCTAAAGGATGGCACTATACATTCTACAACAAGCAACAGTCAGGCTCTAGAGTCAACAAGCAATAGTGGATCCAGGACTATGGACATGTGGAAGCTGACTATCTAAATCCAGGGGTATCTGATCATTCCCCAATTTACATCGAGTATATACCCCATGTTAATTTACATCCAAGGCCTTTCAAACTATTCACAACTGTGCTGATCCATCCTGATTTCCCTGACATTGTCAAATCTGTGTGTCTAAACAGTACAGAGGTACTAGAATGTTTCAACTGTGGCAATATCTCAAGGCATTGAAAGAAGCTCTGAAGGATCTAAACACTTACATGGCAGCTTATGCACAACATCTACAACATTCTATTAGATATCACAAGAAAGAAATTGAAAAGCGATATATTAGATAATAAAGAAGAAGAAAGAGAGATTGCAACGCAGGAATTCGAATTTGATGGAAAAAAAGGGAAATGATGATGAGATATGTCAAATAGAAAAATAAGATTACAATTATACGATGGCCAAGGTCGTAGGATAAAAATTCCTAAAGTACGAATGAGTGGAAAGTCATAGATGACTGGGTATTCCTAAAGATGTCGCCTACGAAAGGCATTATGAGATCCGGTAAGAAGGGCAAACTGAGCCTGAGATATATGGGGCCTTACATAGTCATTCGACGGATAGGCAGAGTAGCTTATGAGCTTGAATTGCCTCCAGAGTTAGAGTCAGTCCATCCGAGTTTCCATGTATCCATGCTACGAAAGTGCATTTGAGACCCTTTTCGGGTTGTCCCGATATATGACTTTCATATTGTAGAGGGTCAATCCTTCGAAGAGATTCCAGTGACTATTTTAGATCGACAGGTCCGTAAGTTGAGGACCAAAAAGGTAGACTCCATGAAGGTATTGTGGAGAAATAATAACGTCGAAGAAATGATGCGGGGGACCAAAGAGGAGATGAAATCTATATACCGCCACCTATTTCAAACTGAAGATATGGCTCGAGATGAGATATTATAGCACAGACCGGTTCAAACCAGTAGGTCGTGAGGTTAGCTCTTATTTTTGACTTGCAGTACTTATGATTGACGACCGCATGAGGCCAAGTGTTGCTATTTATTGATATTGGCCCTAGGTGGCATGTATAGTGTGTTTTCTGACTGCGTGCAGGTTGGTTTTAGTCCAGTTTACAGAGGAGACTAGCAAATTTTTTTCAAGTCTGTAAGAGTTAACATTCGAGGACGAATGATCCTAAGGGGGGAAGGATGCTACACCCCTTACTTTCATATTATAATGCGTCTTAAGTGAACCAATATAATCCGGAGAGTTTAAGGACCTTTACAAATATAATGATGAGTTGAAACATGTGTTAAGGAAGTATCATGAGGGTTGGAGGCTAAACGAATCAAAGATATTATAACCCATACTTTTGGGGTAAATCTTGAAGTGCTTAATATGCTAAGGAGGTCGTATTTTAATGTACTTGAATCATATAATATTTGTATGTTAAGTTTTGATGTCAAACAAGTTGTAAAACAAAAGTCGGCAAAAGTTATTGCAAGTTACGTTCATAGTTTTACTGAAATTTGGGTCTAATGTTACTGAGCTTTCCTCCCTATATACTTTGAGTTATGGGGTAATCTACCCACCAAATTGAAGGTCTACGAGTCTATTTTTCAAAACATTAAATAATTTATCAATGCGACGTCTAAGTAGAGAGATATTCACATTTTTGCGAGACTGTGCAGGCAGCCCGTTTTGGGAGCCACTTAGGCGGTGGAAGCTTATCCTTTTGTTATAAAAACGGTGGGAGCCCTTCTCTCTCTCATTTTTCGACCAGAACACACCCTATATCTCTCTCCAAAGGCTCTCTAAGAGTTGTCGAAGGTTGAAGAGTGATTTCTAAGCTAAACCACCTAAATCTAACATCAAGAACCTCGTAAAGGTAGCGGAAAGTGCTTCTACCGTGTTATTGTCGCATTAAGGGTTTGTTTGGTTGAAGAAAGCTTTTGTGGACAGGTTATTCTTGTTGTGTAAGGTAATATTTTCATATTTCTATCTGTGCTTAAGCTTGTTAGGTCTTGGTAGTGTTCGTTAGATGAGAAAATTGTGGAAGATACTAGGAAATCGGATGAAGTACTTTTGTATTGTATTGTTGGACTGTTTGGGAGGTGTTCTTGCAGAGTTTTATGGCTGGAAAATTGATCAAATAACCTGAGAATATTCTGTTGTTATTATCAACATTTTCCTGGAAATAAAAAGAAAGCGGGAAAGGGTTTGAAAATATAATTTTATTAGACATAAACCAAGCTTGACGCTTGACGTACTATTGTGCTGGTTGTATTCCATATATCTATTTGTTGTTTGGGTTGTTGCAGCAATATAGGACATGAGAAATGTAACAAAAACAGGGAATATGCTACCCGTTTTATTATGAAATAAGCTTGTCGTTCATTGTACGATAGTTGTATCTTTTGTAGCTTAACGATAACGTTATTATCATTGTTGTAGATTAAGGTGCGACGAGACGAGTTCAACATGGTTATTGGGCAGATTGTGATAAGATATGTTAAGGCTATTCCCTTCTTTTTATTGGAATGAATCCATACGTAATAGAGCGTCGAAGAAGAGCATAAAAGAAGAGCTCGTCGTATAGTTGTATGTCCTTATTGTTACTGTATATTTTCATGTCTTAGCTTCTCCCTAGCCGGGAGTCCATGATTATTCAATATTAGCCTCGTGTCGCTAGAAAGAGTACAAGGTCAGTATACATATAGACACACCTCATTGTTAGCATACATACATATTTATCCCGAGCGTTATATGGCCGGTGAAAGTTGTCGTAGCCTTGAGGCTAGTGAGAGTTATCCTAGCTTATGAAGTCAGTGAGAGTTGTCCCGATCTTACGGTTGGTGAGAGTTATCCCGACCTTATGGTTACTGAAAGCTATCCCAACTTAAAGTCGGTGAGAGATATACCAAGCCTTATAGGTGGCCGGTTACGATAGCATACATGACTATAGAGCATATAGAGTTACATATTGCCTAGAGGGATATATCATTACACTTGTCTTCGGGGCTATTCAATTACACACTCGCCTTCGGGGCTAAAAACATGCGCTCTTGCCTTCGGGGCTATGCACTTGCCTTAAGGGCTATTCACACATATTTAGATGCCTTATATAAGGCTAGCTAGTTTGCTATTGTAATATTCAGGGACCAGGAGTTGGAGACAGGTAAGTACGATTCCAGATTATTATTGACTCCTTAGTTTATTTTTTAGTATATCCCGTATATCAGTTCAGTTTCAGTTTTAGTTATTTTAGTCGCCTTATATATTGGTAAATTATTTCATACTGACGTCCCTTTTGCCGGGGCGCTGCATTTCATGCATGCAGGTCCTGATAGACAGGCAGATGGACCTCGATAGCAGATGTTGCCGAGTACTAGTTTGAGTGGTGAGCTCCATATCTTCCGGAGTTACCAGGTCTAGAGTATAGCATATACACAGATGATGGGTAGGCCGAGGCCCTATCCATTTTGATCTTCTTAGAGGCTTGTAGACATGTCCTCTATGTCCAGTTATGTCAGCATGGTGGCATTGTCGGCCTATTTATATACTTCTCGGGTTTTGCTATATGCAGGTATTCATGATGACCTTGTTGGATTTAGGCCCTCTTGATTGACTTACAGAATGGCCTAGCCGGCCAAGTTATTCGTAATGCATCTCAGAGTAAGCGAGTTATATAGTGGTTTGCTTGGGCCTAGTAAGGCATCGAGTGCCGACCATGCCTCCCCAGGTTTAAGGCGTGACAATTATTTATAGAATTACTATATCCTGGCATTATGGCTAGTGTGAGCTCAGCCTTATGACTGGTGATATACAAAGATACAATTTGCCTTCGGGGTTATGCACTTCCTTAGGGTCATTCAGGCTGCTTTTGGGGCTATGCACTTACACAACGGACCCCACATGAGGCCGGATAGTTCATTTTCAGTATTGCATTCATGATATGAGACATAGACAGGCATATTTGTTTACAGATTATCATTGACGACTCAGTTTATATTCAGTATATCATGTATATCAGTTCAATTTCAGTATTCAGATATTATCCGCCTTACATATTCGATATGTATCTTTGTACTGACGTCCCATTGTTGGAGCACTGCATTTCATACCTGCAGGTTTAGGTAGCTAGTTTGACAATGCCTCTCAGTATACATGGTCGATATTCATTGAAGGATAAGTAAGAGTGCATTTCATCCGGAGTGCAGCCGAGTCTAGTTGTCAGGTTATCAAATCATGTTTATAGACTTCATGGGTAGGCTGGGGTTCTGTCCCGATCATATGGTATCAGTCACTCTTAGAGACTTTGTTGACACACGTCGATATGTACCGTATGTTGTGTGGCCTTTTAGGCCCTTGTTATGTTGCCTTGAGTTGTTCCATTGTAGAAGATCATGGTGGCCTTATCGGCCTAAGATATTATGATTAGTTTACAAATTGGCCTTGTTGGGCCAGATTGTTTGTTGGGTTTCTAGAGCTCACGAGTTACAGATGGTACACTCGGGGTCAAGTAAGGCACTAGGCGCTGGCCACGCCTCCCCAGGTTTGGGGCGTGACACATTTCATGTCAAGAAGTACCCGAAAGTGATGATGAAGTGTGAGAGTATGTTGCAGGAAATTAACCAAAGTCAAGCTTATGCAAGCATTTTGCTTTATGCCCAGGTTCACTAATTGCTGCAAGTTTTCTATCACATTCTCTTGACCACTTGTTTCCATCTATTAACAATAGAACTGGATGAAAAGAATTAATCATTTAATAATCATAAAGATCAAGTTACAGAATCTATTTTTCATCTTTGACCATGTCATTTCACTTTCCATCCAACTTTAACGATGTACAATATGCCATTTTCTTGTCTCAATCATCAACAACGTGTATAAGAAGTTACACCCATCCCACATGATCATGGAATTAAACATAGTGTTAACAAAAAAACATCAATAGAAAAAACAACACGATTCTTTTCATTCAGTTATTTGCAAACACAAGAAAACTACTAAGGAACAAGCCACGATGAAAAATCGCAAGCCTAGCTACACTTCGACGTTAACACACTGCCTATCACAATAGTCGTGAGCGTCGATTTGAGCAATCTGACCAAGTAACCCAAGTTCTATCTAACTACTCCAAACTTACTCCTAATCAACTTCTAATCGTGCTCGGTTACTCAGACTTCACAAGCGAATGAACTCGTCTCTCACACAATTTATCGAACACGTTGTGTGCATCACTTTGAGCAAGTTCTTTATAACATTAGGATAATTTAATTACCCTCCCAAAAAAGTGAAAATTATAGTTCAATCATCATGATTTCATCTCAATCAGCCAACAACATAAAGTTGCAATTTGCACAGTGAACTCCACCTAAAAGAAAGAGAAAAAAATTCCAAAGGAGAGAGAAAGTGAGGGAGAGATAGGAGGAGAGACGACTAAGATTGACCAGTTTGAGAATATTTTATAATAATTTATAATATATGACAAGAGTTAAAGAAAATCGTAATTAAAGAAAAATTATTTGACTCTCCAAACTGATTTAACCTTCAAATAAATTGGAATAGAAAGTAAAAATTGTGTCTTTTATTTAAGAGAAAACAACACAAACTACCTATTTAAAGTAAATTAATTACCCGAATATACCCCTTTTCTAACTAATTTCTACACTACCCATTCGGCTGAAACTTTTTACCCGCGTCCCCCCTATTTTGTTGCCTTGAAGCAACTGACGTGCTAACTGCACGTACCCACTCCCCATTTAAAGTAATAATCATGATTTCATAACGCTCGTTGGGAAGTGGCATTGGTCTCAATGATGGTGTGCAACATATCATTAGATATCGTGTCGTATATCCACTGGAGTACGGCTGCGTCTAAATGAGACTAGAGTGCATCAGTGGCGGATTATGGTAGGGGCTACTACAATATGATACAAGTATGAAACTAGAAACACACCGTCTGAAAATGCCAAAATACATTGTCTGAATACTAAAATGATAGATTAATAAAGACACAGAGGGAGAAGTGGGTCGCAGAACAGCCAGTCAGTTCACCACAACATTAATAGCTAGACTGAAACTCGAGGTGCTCCATGAGGCGCGCTCGTACTCGAGACCGGATCTACACCATAAAAGAGTGCACGTGTACCTAATATATCTCATAGACCGACAATGAAGTAGTGATAGGATTATTATATAAATCCAACTTTTAGCCTTACAGGTCAACATTACACCCAACAATCAAATTTCCACCAAGTACAGGGTAATCAAATGTCAAGTAATTTCCAAATATCAATTAAGTACATAATCAAGTAAAAATGAAGGATGTGATGTAATGTAACACTATGAGGTGACTCGAGAACCAAAATCCTCTCTCAAACCGTAAATATACGACACTCCTCCATAATTTTTTAGAGTTTGTGACCCATGGGGGACTCGCGAGGTCTATATACTGCCGGAACCATTTCCCTATGGCTTACACACATTTGCCAGAACCATTTCCCTTCGGATTTATCATAATATTTCCGGGATCATATACCTTCACAATTCACAATTTTGCCAGAATCATTTCCCTTCGGATTTATCATAATATTTCCGGGATCATATACCTTCGCAATTCACAATTTTGCCAGAACCATTTCCCTTCAGCATATCACTCCAAATAGACCAATTCTAACTCACATCGAGCCACATTACGTGAACCATCAACAAGAGTGTCTATGGATGATCACAACAACAAAATATCAAATGTATTTCAATATAATCATGATTCATACATGAATATGTATTCAACTCAAACAACACAAGTATACTGGTCTATAGAGTGATATATTCATATAAAAAGCAATTAAGTCAACATCAGCTAATGCTCATATTCTTTGGAATTCTTGGATTACAATCCGTCACTACACAATCATACATTACCTTTCTATACACTGGTACTCGTACCAATACCCGTCACACCACGGGTACCCCATCTTTCTCTCTTACCCGTTATCTATTTCATTTTTAGTCTTTAGTTAGAATACATCTCTCAAAAAAATCTAGGAAGTCTTAACATACATCAAATGATGAGCAAACGCGTCACAAACCTCAAAATTTTGCCTTTCCTTTATGTAAATCCTCGAAATGTTCTCAATCTGTCAAATATGCGTTATTCATTAGAAAACGAGTCCTTAGACACCCATATTGATATAGTTATATTTCGAGTCCAAAAAGTCATCCAAAAAGCTAATCCGAGCCCCCAAGGGAAAAACTAGAATTCTATCAAAATATTAGTTTACACATAGCCTAAAGGTTAAGAATCTCAAAAATCATCAAAATCCGATCACGAATCGATATTAAATTTTATATTTTACTTGAAACTCATTTCCATGAAAGACCCTAATTTCTAAGATCAAATCATGAATAGATCGCTAAATAATGGGTGAAATCACATAGGTTGTTTAATAATTAGTTTGGGTTGTGAAATTACAATCTGTTTCGCTGAGTTGTACTTGTTAGAATTGGATGAAATTTTACACAGTTGTACATATTTCCGTTACGGTCATATTGAGTCCACGCGGGGCTAAAACCGACATACGGTTTGAGATTTATCGCATTGTAAAGTTTCTGTCCCGGATCGACCGAAATCCCGAAGGCAGAACTTTACGAACTGTTTTCGCTGAGTTATACTCGTTGGAATTGGATGATGTTTTACAGGGTTGTACATCTCTCTTTCATGGTCAGATTTCGTTCAAGTGGGCTAAAACCGACATACGGTCTGAGAGTTATCGCAGTTTAAAGTTTCTGCCTCGGATCGACCGAAATCCGGAAGGCAGAACGTATAACGGAAAAAAGGTACAAATCGATAAGGAATCGGAAACGTTATGCTGAATAGAAGTTTTATATTTCTCTGTTCTAGACAGTTTGAGACTTTAAAGAGATTAATCCGACTTACGGATAAAAAGTTATGACTGTTTTAATATTGTGACTTGTTTTACAAAAATTCTGGCGAGACAGTTTTCATAGGGTTGTTCTTGCATGAATTTGTACTAGTTACACTAAGTATTTTCATATGAAACTTGGGATAGTGATAGGTCCCCGTGGTACCTTCGGCTCGGCGTAAGAAATACCTTATTTGGGGTTACGGTTTGAGAGTTGTAACCCTTACAAGTGGAAGTGCAAAAAATTGAGAGAAAGAAATATTATTTGAATTTTCTAAACATACGACATTATATATATATATATATATATATATATATATATGTGTGTGTGTGTGTGTGTGTGTGTGTGTGTGTGTGTGTATGTGTGTGTATAAGTTTATCCATATAGGCGAGATGATAGAAGTCTTGGTAATGTAAATAATTTTGCTATCACCTACGGCTATAACGTTACACATTTCTTGTATTCGGGGCTATTTAAACACACTTGCCTTCGGGGCAATTTAAACACACTTTCCTTCGGGGATATTCACATACATTTGCCTTCAGGGCTATTTAAACACATTTGCCTTCGGGACTATTCAAACACACGTGCCTTCGGGGCTATAATGGAAATGCATTGGATCGGGTTGCACGCACCGCAACAAATATGTATATAATATGTGACATGGGATGAAGTATGTGTACCGGTTAACTAAGTGTTCCCTAGGATGAGTTGGGAGGAGATTTTGGTGTGTGTGAATATTTATGGGCTTGTACACTGAAAGTGCTGAAATTTTCATGACATGCTTGATATGTTCATAATATGATGTACTTAGAATATTGTGAGGTTACTTTGAATTGAAGGGCGAGGTTCTCACTCAGCTCCGGATGGTAGGGCTGACTCTTTTATTTAACATGTTTCAGGAAAGCGCGATAGAGGAAAAGCTCCGCAACAGGGCTAGCGATCGTCCCGCAGCCTTATTGTCCCACTAATCCATTACTTTAGATTTGGTGAAAATTGGTCTAGATTAAGTGGTTTGAAGAACCAAGTTTTCGTTATCTCGAGGAATGCCCCACATGAGACTGTTTTCTTTTGAGATTCGGATGTTTTTATTCTGTATTTGAACTTCCATCGAGTCTAAAAAAAATGGGGATGCTCGAGTATGGGCTCGTGTTTTCATTAAAGAAGTACATGATTATATTATTTCCGCACCTAGATATATGTATAATTTAGGACGAAAATAAATTAAATGGTTCGCCTGGAGAGGAATAGTCGTCCAGGTGTCATCACGCCTTAAGGAAAGACTTGAGAAAAGTCGGGGCGTGACATATGAGCAACATAAGACACGCCAGGAAATTTGTTAAAGGAAGGGGAACACATAAGGCTATATTTTAAGGATGATACACCTAGCCTTATGTTTTCGGTTTCTCTAACAAACTTCCCGGTGTCTTACATGATAGATATGATAATGAATATATGCCCAAGCTTAGAAGATACACTCTATTCTTTGCTTAGAACAATTTTATAGTTCCCAGAACACGATGTCTCCATTTTCTTTTCTCTTCTTATCTTGTGGAAACAAAACCATAACAAATACTCCCTCTGTCCAAAAAAATTGGCCTAGTTTGACTTGACACAAAGTTTAAGAAATAAAGGAATACTTTTGAAATGTATGGTCCAAATTAGGGCTGGCCAGTGGGCCGGGACAGCCCGACCCCGACCCGAGCCCGTCCCGAGCCCGCCCCGGTCCCTCCCCGACCCCGCCAAAAAAAAAAAAAAAAAAAATTACGGGGGCGGGACTCAAACTCGGGACGGGACGATGTCTCGTCCCGCGAGACCCGACCCCGCCCCTTTGCAAAAATGGCCGTTGCACCAATGACCATTTTAGATTATGGCCGTTGACCAACGGCCATTTTAGCCCCCCCCCCCCTCCCCCAACCCCCTACCCCTTAATATTTATTTTTAACCCATAAGCTATTATATTTACACTTTAACCCAATTTTTCAACTATAAATAACTCATTTTCTCTTCATCTTTCTCACAAATCTTCCTACAATCTCTCTAATTTCTCAATATATCTCTCTACAAGTCTACATTGTTTGCTAAATATTCAATTTTATTTATTCATTTGGGAATTGGTAGTGAAGTTGGCAACTAGCTTGAGGATCTTCCATCGAGCAAAGTTTCAATTTTCAACCTCTCGATTACACGTCGACGTTACGTCGGCGTTTGGTACATTCGTTCCTTCATTAAATTATTATTGTCTGTTTATTTAGTTTAGATCACTTAATTTTATTGTCTTTAATTATTTATTTATTTATTTATTATCATAATTAAAATAGAATGATTAAAAGGTATGTTTAAGGGTAAGGCTAAGGGTGCTTCTTCTAGTAGGGGCAACCAGGGCAAGGGTACTTCTTCTAGTCATCTTATTCCTACACAGGATGATTTTGTTGATACTCAACATTTTCCTACAATACCATTAGATTTAGACCAGGAGCTATTTTCTGGAATTCAAGAAGACTTTAATTTAGACGATGATCTAGATGATATACCCACTAATGTTGATGACAACACACCCACTAGTGCACCTTCAACTGAAATACCTCCTATTCCCCCTAGTATGAGACGAGGTCCAGCAAAACGACCATTAAAATCAGATGCATGGACATTTTTTGATAGGGACGTAGAGAATCAAGTAGCCATATGTAAAATTTGTAAAAATGTTTTAAAATTTAAAACTGGAAAAGGTCACGGTGGGACGGGGGTTTAATTAGACACGTAGTAAGTGCTCATCCACTAGGTATGCCCAATATCGGGCTTCAAAACCGGGTGCGCAAACGCCCGCTCCATCGGGACAAGGTTCACATACCGATACATCGTCCGGACCAAGTACAGGGTCAAATTAACCCTATGACGGGGGAATTGTAGGCTCTAAATACAATAAACATAGAGATAGGGAAGCAATATCAAAATTAGTTCTTTGTGGAGGGTTTGCCTTTTTCATTTCCTTCATCTCCCAGTTTTATTCATTACATTAGAGATATATATAATCCTCGCTTTTAACGGTTTTCCTAGATCAACTATTAAGAGAGATGTATTTAAATTCGCGCATGAATATCAACAATATTTACGTTTTTCATTATATCATTTTAATGGCAAAGTATCCATCACGTCGATATAGGTCGTAGTACTAACGGCCATGATTATTTAACTGTAACTTGTCATTGGATAGATTATAAATGGTCTATGCAAAAACGTATTTTAGCGTATAGATATATAGATGATAGGCACACTGGTACTTTTATTGCAGAAAATATTTATCAAGTGTGCGATTATTACGGAATTACCGATAAAATTATGACTATTACATTAGATAACGCTTCTAATAACAATTACGCAATTACAATTTTAAAAAATAGTTTAACTCCTTCTTTTCCAGACCATTTTCATATAAAATGTGAGTGCCATATATATAACTTAATTGTAAAGGATGGTCTATCACTTTTTGAAGACATTCTTAGTAAAATACAATTTGCTATAAACTTTATTTTTAAAAGTAATAAAGTACAACGTAGAATAGAATATAAAAAAATTTGTCATGATTGTGGACTACCTTTTAGAAAAATTCCACAAGAAGTATCCACTAGGTGGAATTCTTTATACGAGCAACTACTTGTTGCTTATGACTATAAATTCACTATAACTTTAATTTTTAACTCTCATAATAAAAAGCCAGCTGATATGATTTTAGATAGTGATTGGGAAAAAATCTCCGAACTTATTGTATTTTTAGAGAAATTTTTTCAAGCAACAAAAGAATTTTCCGGTATATATTATCCTACTATTTCAACTATGTTATTTTATATAACTCTAATATTTTTATTACTTAGTGAATATATGGAAAAACCACTTATAAGGCGCCTATTAAAAAAATGTTTCTCAAAATAAAAAAATATTTTATTCCTATTCCCTCTATTTATATTATTGGTTCGTATTAAATCCTACTATTAAAATAGACGGTACTAAATCACTAATTGAAACTATTTACGATTGTATAGAAGTACTACCACCTCCAAGTCCCAAAAATCTAAATCACCCACCACCTATTGAACAAACTAAAGAAGAAGTATTGTCTAGCGTAGAACACCAATGCAAAAATATATATAGATTTTATCAACAAGAAAATGCTAGTAACTTACCAAACTTCCATACCATCTTCTTCATCTTCAACACAACCTCACAAAAGACATCTTTTTTCGCGGCTAGTATTGAAAGCCTCGAAATAGAATGTGCGGTCGTACCTCTACTACTAACCAAATTAGCGAGTTGGATATTTTTGTTTTACGGGGTTCTCGTACCGTATCAAGAAGTTATCAATGAAGATGGACATGAAGACTTCTTTGAAATACTTTGGAGGGGGAATGAGAAGACCTTTCCGACACTTTCATTGATGGCTCGAGATGTTTTGAACATTCAAGCGTCGTCA
Organism: Anisodus tanguticus; assembly: GCA_034509755.1. NCBI lineage: Eukaryota > Viridiplantae > Streptophyta > Magnoliopsida > Solanales > Solanaceae > Anisodus > Anisodus tanguticus. The sequence continues at coordinate 41,784,362 of CM067560.1, read as the reverse complement.
ATCGCGTACGAAAGCGCTTTTTCGCAGCAGATATCAAATAGGAGACCACAGACACTCATTAGCCGGAGACGGCTTGGAAATTGCGTATTATTCGAGAGATTGGATACGAGCGGAGGGAGAAGGTGCGGTCAACCGGAGATCAACGAAGAAGATGATGAAAACTACAACGAAATCTTAACCGAAGGTAGTGGAAGCGACGTGGATCAATTTGACCAACAAATACCAATTCCAACCGAAGAACCACATGAAATCATCAAGCAATTAGAACATGTTTTTTTGAGAATGTAATTTTTTTAATTGTAATTTTATTATGTAATTTGTAACTTTTGGACAACACCACAAAGTTGCAATTTAGATTTTAGACAATTGTATTTGTATTACAAAAAAATCATGTCTATTAAATAATATAAGAGGCACAAAAACGGTCTTGGGATGTTTTTATTACACTATCTTATTTTGTTTATTGAGTTTTTTTTATACATATGTTATTTAAAAAAAAAAAAAAAATGTAAACCCGCCGTATCCTGCCCCGAGCCCGACCCCGACCCGAGCCCGACGGGATCGGGATCGGGACGGGACTTGCTCCAGTCCCGCCAGACCCGACCCCGCCAGAGCCCGCCAGACCCGACCCCGCCCTTCTCCCGTCCCGCCCCGACCCCGACCCCGCCAGACCCGGCCCGCCAGACCCGAGCCCGGCCCACTGGCCACTCCTAGTCCAAATCAAGCCTTAGATATTTGTGTGGTTGTAAATCATCTCATAAAATTAAATTATTTCTAAATATAGAAAGGTGTCAATCTTTTTGGGATAAACTAATAAGAAAAATAGACCAATCTTTTTGGGAAAGAGTGAGTAGGTGATTTGTATTCACAAAATTTTGGTTTCTGAATTTCCACTGGCAAGTAGGTAGTAGTTGGTAAGAGTCTTTTGCTTGCATGGTTTCTTTTTTATTTTTTCTAGAAATGTGATATTTCTGTCATTTATTGGAAGAGATGGCCAAAAGTTCTGGTTAAAATGTCTACTTGCTTAAACTTATAAGAACAAGAAACCAGCTTGTGTTACGTTTTATTAAATCTTGAAGTCATTCGTATTACAAAACATAGATCTATCCATGACCATAGGTGAATCGAGAGTTTAAATTGATGGCTTCAACCTTTAGGTTCTTACTACTGAACCCATTACACTTTTGAAATTATAGGTTCAACATTAAACATTTGTTAAAATTTTAGTGATTGTTCATATTAAATTTTATTTTCTATGTGCTATTGATTCGTACGACAGAGATTAGTTGAGGATGATATGGAAAAGGTTAAAGGATTTGCAAGAGAATCATCTGTTCCTTTTAGAGAGAGGTTGAAGATTATGGTTGGAGTGGTTCATCCAGATGAACTTGTTTCAAATGCTACTGAAAGTACGCTTTTGAATGCTTACAATGAGAAGCCCGTGCTTTCGCGCCCTCAACACAGCTTTTATCAGGTCGATACTCTTATCCTTTTGATTTAGAGTTTTAAGTTCTATGCACGGATGTTGTGAAAGATATTTACATGATAAGGTTACATACATTGATCGGTGACCTGATAAAAAGTAACTAACCTGGTATAATAGGTTAAACTATATTGACCGTGTAAAAGTCTTTACAGTATCAGTTCATATAACTTAAATCCTTTGATTTATCTTAAGTTTAGCAATATTTATATGTTATCGGACATGAACATCAAATCTATCTTCCTTTTCTGTTCATTGCAGGGGCCAAATTACTTCGAGGTTGATCTTGACATTCATCCTACATTGCAAGAAAGGGACTAGACTCTTTTAGGGAGTGTTTAGGATTTGCGATACTGGATCTTGGGATAACAATTCAGGTTTCTTTTTATTTTACTTACTATATTTCAGATAGAATTGAACTTATTAGGATTGAGGAAACTGACTTAGCTTTTGGCTTGGGAAACGATATATGTATAAATTGCATCAATGGTACAATCTTTTTTTTTTTACACATTATCAGTGTAAATCACTTAATATTTCTCATGTTACCGTTCAGTAACATATTTTTTATACGGTCAGTGCATGAAACTTTAATTCTTCGGTAAATCCTGCAGGCGTAGAAGCTAGAGGAGCTACCGGAGAAAGTACTTGGATGTGTGAGATTGAACAAAATTGACTTTGTTGATAATGGCCAAATACCAACACTTATGTGCGTTGAAGACTCATTTTCAGATTAAGCATTTGGAGTGGAGGATTCTTCAAATAGTCCCCCTTGTAATTAAGCAGATTCCGATTTTCTATAAATGACATATTTTATAAGAGCCACCAAATATTTTGTTTTCGATAGATGACATACTATTATGTTAATACAACAATCTTGTAACATCCAAAAAAAATTGCTGATGAAATATATGCATAAGGATTATTTTTGAGCGCCTGTCATTTTGTATTTTCATTTTTGTAAACATGTGTGAACGATATTTTTGTGAAAAAACAAGGTGCATGACACTGCTTGAAATTAATGAAAAGGAAAACTCAATTTGGAAAAGAAAGTGCTTCAAAAGGCACCGACTACCTTCTTACTAACAGCACAACTAGATGTTGACATTCAATTAGTAGAGTTGGCACGTCACTCAGCTCCTCAGCTCACTTTAGTTGCAAAGACTTTCTCCTTAGGCGTATGTAAGGAAGTAAAGCCTGAAAACCTCCAGAATTCCGGACCCAAGCACAGATATTAGCAGAAATTTGATGATAAACTAACATCATTTGCACAAAATCCATCTTACGCCAGTGCATATAGGTATCAAAGAACAACATGTAAAGAATGGATCTTGGACCTAACTCAACCCCAAAAGTTAGCTTGTAGGATGAGGATTGTCCAAGTCCATATAAGGAGTCCATGTTCCCATTCCATATCCGATGTGGGACTCTTAACACTCCCCCGCACACCCAGACGTTGTTAACTGGAGCGTGGTATAATTTGGGGCCCAACATTGGTGAACAAAGAACTGGAATGGGTCTGGCTCTGATACCATGTAAAGAATAGATCTTGGGCTTAACTCAACCCCAAAAGCTAGCTTATAGGGTGAGGATTGTCCAGGTCCATATAAGAAGTCATTCCATGTCCGATGTGGGACTCTTAACACAACACAACTATTTTTTACCAAAAAATTAGATTAATATAGTGGGAGCAAGAGGAATATGACAACTATGTCAAGGAGGGTGAGTAGAACCCATTGGATTAACATTGCAATAGTTATAGTCCCCTCTTAGCTATTATATTCATCTGAACTTCAGCAAGAATCGCTTCAAAAGGCAACCAATAATCAGTATCTAAATGACTACTTATAGCTTATACTAAACATAAAAGGCTAAAATGTGTCATAGAACTATTGAAAATGACTCATTTTTGTCACTCGTCAATAGTTTGGCTCATTTATGTCATCGCCTTAATAGTTTGGCTCATTTATGCCATCGCCGTTACCAAAATGGCTCATCAATGTCATTTTTCATTAACGTCGGTTTACAATACCATATATGACATGTGGTCTCCAATTAGAGGTCCACAATATTTAATTAAACCAGCACAAATTAAATTTAAATTAAACTAAAACCCGACTCATACACTCGACCCACTCAAATCCTTTTAACCCTAGCATTTAGAGGTAGTGGTTACAATTGGATTTTGTTATTACAATTAGTTTAACCTTTAAAGTTAGCATTCAGATGTTAAGTATGTTCTTAGTAAAGTTAACCACTTTAACCTCTAAATGCTAGGGTTAAAAGTATTTGGGTGGGTCGGGTTTTAGTTTAATTTAGGATTTAATTTGTGCTGGTTTAATTAAACGACGTGGACCTCTAGTTGGCGGCTACGTGTCATATCTGGTATTATAAAACCGACGTTAATGAGAAAAGACATGGATGAGCCATTTTGGTAACGGCGATGACATAAATGAGCCAAACTATTGAGGTGATGGCATAAATGAGCCAAACTATTCATGAGTGGCATAAATGAGCCATTTTCAATAGTTCGATGGCATATTTGAGCATTTTCCGTAAACTAAATGATCTTACAAATAACAAGTGAAACATGAAGAAATCAAACTTTCTTCAGTGTATAATCTAAAAAAGAAAAAAAGTGCCACCCCGGTATAGGAAGCATCTCGCCTTCATGCATGGTCGGGGGAAGGGCCGCACCCCAAGGGGGTGTAATCTAAATAGAGAAAGAAAAAAAATTAAGAAATCAAATTTTAATCTTCAAAATGATGATTTGAATTCACAACTTGGCAAACACAACCTTGTAGAACATGTTAAGTTTGTAGGAAATTGTTGGGTACAAATCACATAAGTAAGGCACATCGGAAGTTTAAAATTTTGTTTCTTACTTACCCCAACAATAATTCTGGTATGGTTATACAACAATTGGAACTTGTAACATAAAACATTTACTTACAAGTTATGATTATCTGGAATCTTTATCTACTAGAAGGTGCACACGCAGTTGCCCTTCCAATTGCAAGCTCCAAGCTTCAATGTACTTCTCTTTCGGAAAGCTAGGAAATTCGGCAGAGGTTCGAGATTGTATTTGATTCTAAGTCTCTAAGGCTTAGAATGTTTTTTAGAAAATTTGTATTAGAATAATGAAAGTGAATGCCTCTATTTATAGTTAAAAAATAGGTCAAAACTGGATTAGGGTTCGACCTTGGGCCTGCCCCAAAATTAGAGGCAGAGGCGCCGCGGCCCTAGGGTATGGGCGCCGCAGCGCTAGATTTTTTTTCTGCACATTCTTAATTAAATCCAAAATCCAAATTTGACTTAATTAAAAAAATCATTATTCATTTAAATATCTCGATTCTAAATCGAATATTTAATACTCTCTCAATATATCCTTAGATCGAAAGGACAATGGACATAGTGTGATCCTACAGGCCTTCACATATCGACATTAATCAAATTAAGGTCTACGCGGAACTCCTAGATGGCGCCGCAAGACGAACTCAATATGTGAAGTACGTTTACACGAATCCAATAAACTTAACCTCTATGTGGTAAGATAAAATCCTTTCATTCACGACACACCCGATCAAGCTTAGGATTTGTCAAGCATCTATCCAAATGGCTTAATCATTGTATCTCATCTATATTAGTTGACAACTAGACCATATTCTAAATATTTCTATTGCGTTGGCCAACGACTTAGTCAACCTAATATCACTGAGAATCTGAGTGTTCTCTCGAATATACATTCGAGGAATGAATCCTAATCTTGGCTCAACTACCACCTTTAATCCACATCGTAATGTACCCAATACAAGTCGTATCTCAACCTATAAGGCATTTGAGCTTAGGACATGATCAAAGTACATTACTTTGTAGACAAGGTGTGTATTGACCTGAAGTCTAAAGACTTCTATCTCCCACACGCTGATCATACTTTAGACAAGTATAACAAACAATATATCAGCAGGGTATACCAATACTTCCAAAGTATCCATGTGTCCATCACGAGTAACCATTACTCGTAGCAGGTGAGACATACTACATCCTCTAAGGATGTGATGCAGACCACATGTCGACTTATCACATATCATCGCCTCCCATTCTTGTTGATCATTAGTCGAGGCTATTTTAAGAGTTACGCTCTATCATTAATATCTTACTCTATTAATGACAACGTAAGCTCAAGGGATGCACATTAATGAATAATTACAAACAATCAAATAATAATTCAATAATTGCAAATGCCAAAATATTAATCTCCATTAATAATAATATGAATGTGTATAAAGTACATTTGTTCTATACATATTATCTCTAGGACATAAATATACTTTCAAAGTTTTCATTACTTCCACTGCAGCCTTAAAGCATCTCCGACGTGTTTTCACACTTTTGGATGTGAGAATAAACATCATCCAGAGTTCTACTCTCCTGGTTATACATGAGGATTTAGTTTACATCCATTGACAGTGCAATAATTTTTTTACACTATCAATGTAATTTAACCTGTTGTAGAAAGTAACTTGTCTTTTTCTTAGGTTACTAATTCCACTTGTTATCGGTAGTTACTTGCAATTACTATTTAAATAACCTAATAGTTTAAAAAACTTTTACACTGTCAGTGTATAGAATTAAAATCGTTAAACAACAAATTGCATGTAACGCATTAACATGTAATGTACTTGTCAGTACATAAATGAATATAACAACTTTCAAGTAAAAATATTCAACATCTATGGCATTATCAAGAGCTTTCTTCAAGGCATATAGGTGCAAGTGATGGAAAATTCTTTTACCAAGCTGGAACCAAGGGCGGAGCTAGCATGTCGATTATAGGTTCGGAAGAACCAAGTAGCTTTGACGTAGATCCTGGAATTGTATCAAAATTTTACTTAATAAACATAAATTATCAAGAACCCACTAACTTTCTTTTTTTAGAATCTAGAACCATAAACTCGAAATTCTAATTCCGCCTCTGGATTTGGAACCTTTGTAGATCAAAGTTGCCCATTTGGTTTATGATGACAGATCTTATCTCTCTGTCCTATCCTCTTTAACAATCTTCTATATAATCAATTGAAGCAGAATACATATAGACATAAACGATCGAAGAACAAAGGATGGTCGAATTTGTAGTATAAACTTGTTAACTAAAGGTGTATAAGTGTGTGTATACATATTTTCCATATACAATGAGGGAAGCCTAGACACCAATCAATAAATGTAATAAAAACATGTCATGGTACTGGGGATACATGATGCAATTCTCCAGCATGTTATCAAATTCCAACTCTGGCAACCCCTTTTAGGATTTCAGCATCAAATATTCTGGCGATCCCATCATATTTCCGGTACGAAAAAACTATTTCTTGCACCAGTAAGTGTCTTCGTCTGATTTCTTTACTAATTTCCCAAATGATTAGCGAGGAAAGTATAAATGCAGGGATCAGAGTTCACAGAGTCCAAGACCTTCATAAGTGGAGTGGCTAGGGAAAAAATGAAATGAAAATGACACATTGATTAACAGACTTTGATTTTCTTCTCGACCAACAAAAATCATCAAAAAAATATCATTTCTCCAAAGTCACTTCACTGGCTAAGGGATGCAGGATGCACTTCCAGCTCATTCTCATTATAAATCTACAGAAACAAACCAAATTTGGTTGAGGTTTCGATAAAATAAGCAATGGTTGTTTATGGATTTTCCGCACTGAGATAGAGAAATCACCACATATGGAATGTCTTTACCTTTATAAAACCGAGATCTGGAACCATCTTGGTGTGTTTGATTATCCTGCTTTGCATCACTCCTCTGATGTATCAATGGTCCTGAGAACGCAACCTTTCTTTGTCGGCCATTATAGTCCTGTTCATTTAGAAAGATACTTAGATATTCTATCATATTATCATTGGACCTTTGCGATTACTAAGTTGCACATGTCACATGGCTTCAGATAAAAAATAAAACTTTAGATTGTATGACATGATATTTAAGTTATTTCAGCTAACAGGAAAGGTCCATTGTTAATACAATCTTCCTGTTTCAAAAGGTCTCAATGGGAGAAGCTCATAGACTGACCACTTCTGGTGCTGATAAAGCCTTCCCTTTTGAAATTCACTAAGGTATCTTTTATTCGGTTTTGTTAGTTCTAAGAAAGCACTTAATACCAGGCTATAACATTGTATATGAAAAATAGAGCACACATTATAACATTTACTGCCGCTTTATGTGTGCAGTCAGGTGTGTGTTTATCATAGGCACTTACTCCTGTTTTACAGACCACAGAGATTGTGTACTAACATTGCAAATTACGAAGCAGAAAATGATTGCATCTCCATGTCAGGAAAATGGAGTTTGAGCTAGCTCATTAGGTAAGGATTGTCCAAGACTATATAAGGAGACAACATCATATTCTCTGAGGCTGTGAAACTTTGAACGGCCCATTAAATCAGTTATAGTTTGACTGATGTTATCTACTAGTCAGATAATCATAGTAATTCTAGAGCTAGTTCTTGGTTTAGCTCAAGGTCTATTTTCTTAACATGGTATCAGAGCAAATAGATCTTGTATTCGAGCCTCATTGCCACCCATTTTTAAAAGAATGTGCTTGGCCCATAAACAAGAATCAAGTGCGCGTGTGACGGTACATGTTGAAAATATAATTAAGTAAATAAAAGTTGCTCTAAACTTTTAGATGAGATAGTCACACAGTTCAACACTCCACAACTAAGTGAGGTTAAACGTGAAGAGGAATGGTGACAATTACCCATAGGATAGCTTATGGGGTCGAAATTATATCCAATCCCACCCATTTTCTCCAGAAAAACAAAAAAGAGTTAATTAAATGAAAAACCTTCCTATGGTAGCATTACAGCAGAAAAGAAAAGTTTCCGTTTCGCACCATTTATTTCAAGTAGGTATAGTAGATCAAGGATACTAACCTCTGATAACTCCTGAGACTGGTGTATATTAGATGATCCAAAAGAATCTCGTTGCTCATGATGAGTGTGTTGCCTGCCAATAGAATGCTTTGTATCATAGTTGCGGCCTCTGGCTTCATTGTTGATCCTGCTCAAAAAGTCATTATTACCTGGCATGTTTAAATCCAAGGTATCGGCAGCTTGCAGTACATTGGAAGGGTCAAATGCAATCAACTTTTGACTTCTCGAGTTGGACTGTGGATGGGGTCTTGGGGCTGCAGAATCATGCTTTCTCTTTTTGGCCCACGCATTACCACTTGAAGCTGTCATTTGCGCAGGGACAGATCGGATGCTTTCCCCTTGAGATTCTTCGGTCGTGTGAGAAGCCTCTGACACTGTATCATAATTAGATGGTTTCATCGATATGCGTGCCACAGTAGCTCCTTTTCCTTTAGAAATATGGCCACTACCACCATTGTTTCTACGACCGTTATGAATATTGGCTTCACCTTCCTTCATTGAAAAAAAAAAAGGAAGCTAATCAATATACCATCAATAAGGAATGTAAGTATGTGCATCTGTATGAGAGACTTGAACAAAGACCTCTGTCGAAACCACTATGCCGAAGTTGCTCGATTCTTGAAGAGATTTTTGCACCTTTCTTGAATTTCTTGAAGCTCCGGATGCTCTCACTGTGGAACTGGCCCTCTTTCTGACAATGTAAGTGAGGGGAAGATGAGTGCAAAATCAAAGGAGTAGAGTTGCTTAAATGTATAGCGTTAACTAGATATGTTTTAGCTATAATGTTGAACTAGTACTCAAACGAGTGAAGCAACAGCGTCAAATCATTTCTTTTTGTGCCTACCAATACAGATTAAGTTCGCTGGATTTACTATTTTTGAGCACCATCTGGATGACAAGCTGTCAATTTAAGCAACTATATGCAGAAAATCCTTTTCTATGAAGGACAAAGAAGAAAGGAATTCACCTCCGTGCTTCTTCTCGGAACTTTGCATCAATTTCCTTGTTTGGTGGGTACTTAGGCAAGCTTGACGGGTCACAAGCGTAAGGCTTTGTATTGAAATACTGAAGAAAGGTACATGTCAAATGTTGAACCATAATATTAGCATGTTGAACGAATTGTCTTAAATGTTGTCAAAATGGAGAAAAAGATTCGTGCACCGCTTTCCCCATGTAGCCTTACCTCAGAATCAAGAGCAGATGAAGCAGTTCCACGTTTATGAGGATCAATCGAAAGAAGCATTTCTATAAGGTTGACAGCAGTTTTTGGTAATTCTTTACATCTATCTCTAAGTGCACTCTCATAAGGATGTTGAGGTTTAAAAATAGTTGCTAGTGGAAGTTTAGACTTTTTCCAGTAATCATCAGATGGAGAACCACAGAATTTGAAGATTTTGTGCAATTGTTCAACCTGCAGAGTAGAAAAGACACAATTTTTCACAATTGACTAAAATCAATAACATTACAAGATTACTTGGTAGAGGAGTAACATATAGGGAAAGTTACATATCTATCCGGGCGGCCAAAAATAATTACATTTGCTAGCCAATTTACAAAAGATATACACTATTTTGTATAAAATATGTTTATCTTTTGTATATTAAGTTTTACATACAAAAAATATACATTTTTCGGCTATTATTTTGGTGGGCGTCTATGCAGTGTAGTTATACCAAGACGGTTATTTTCAAGACTTCATTCATAGATCTTATAGTAGTGTAGATTTATCATGTCTTTGCTCAAGTTATTATGAGGATTATGTTGTTATTAAATCCAAAAACGAACTCCTAAAAACAACTTACCTCAGTCCTCCCTTTAAGGAGAGGCCTCCCAAAGAAAAGTTCTGCAAAAACACAACCAGCACTCCACAAATCCACCGTTAGCCCATAACTTGTTGATCCCAAGAGAAGTTCAGGAGGTCGATACCACAAAGTCACCACACGGCTTGTTAGTGGTTGTTTGTGCCTAGAACTAAGGAAATTTGCAAGACCGAAATCTGCTATCTTTAGAACTCCTTCATTATTTACCAAAACGTTGGATGCTTTAATATCCCGATGCATTATACCTCGGGAATGACAATGCTCTAGTCCACTCAGCAGTTGCCGCATATAGCATTTAATCTACTTCCATAAAAAAAATAGAATATGAGATGTTCTTCTTTTCCTTTTTGTGAGAAAAAGATTCAAACAATGATGTTAAAAAACCTGTGAATCAGTGAACTTGATGTCCGGACATGACAAGAGTCCGGAAAGGTCATGTTCCATGTATTCAAAAACAAGGTATATGCAACATGATAACCGAGAAGTGACTATTCCAATCAACTTCATGATATTTGGATGGTCAAGTTTGCGCAGAATTGTTATTTCTCGAGCCATAAATCTAACACTGTCTGGCTGGAAATTGTCAAATTTCACCTTCTTCAGAGCAACCATTTTACCAGTTTCGACATCACGTGCACGATAAACACTGCTGTATGTACCTTGTCCAATCTGCAGATATACAAAGCAGACAAAGTAATTGTAAGAAGAAACGCCTTTTGCATTCATAAGACGGTAGCACTAAACTGAAATAGTCTGTCCTAATGTCAGCATTGATTCATTGCATATGAAATTAGGCAATCAAGGCCTAAATATGCTGTCAAATTTTTCAATATAGACTATAATCACCTGTATCCGGTTTCGATCTGATAATTTATTACAAATTAACTTAGATTTCAAAGGCTCATGGTGCTTCTTATTTCAAAATGAGATGGCCAAGAGGGCCTTCAGAACTCAGGTTATTCACAATATAATAAAAGCAGCAGCCATAAGAATATGGAGCATAAATCAATGAGACCAACCAAAAACATGATTAGCCTGAGTTTATAACTATTAAAAAGTCAATCCTATATAACTCATCGTGTCGGTATGTAATAACATTAAATACATGAACCAATTGTCAAAACATGATATACATTTGATGATATTAATCTTGTACCTTAGATAATGCAAGATTCATGTTTTTTCTCTATCACAAGAAATTATGTTTTCATTACAATAACAAATATCAACAACTATACCTCAATCGCACACCAATTGAATTCGGCTATATGAATCTTCAACATCATATGTTCCATTAGAAAACATTTCATTGCAATTGTGTTCTAGTTGAACCAATAAAATATTATTTCAGCTAATTGAGGCGGATAGAGTATATAATCCATGGGTTCAACTGACTCAGTATTTTTCAATGACGGGGCATAGATATATATGTGAAGAATCACTAAAATTTCAACAAATATAAATTTCGAGCCCACAATTTCAAAGTACAATGGGTTCAGCCGTAAGAATCTAAAGATTGAACATATCAAATTTAGGGCCCGTTTGGTCATGGATAATTTTTGCTTTTATTCGGAATTGTATTCCGGAATCATGTTTGGACATAGAATTATTACAATTTTCCGGAATTTGAAAAAATTCCCAAAAGTACTTGTTTTCACATTTTTCGCTCCAAATCGCTCACAAAAATTCAACATTTTTCCAAGTGTTATTCATGTCCAAACACAACTCTATTCATCAACTTTTTCAGAAATACTACTTTTTAAAATTTCACATTTTTTATATCCAAACGAACGGCTTAAAATTCTGGATCCGTATCTGACTGAGTGAACCGAGATTACCTTTTCTAATCTCTCGAACGCGTCTGATCTAAGAGGCATCCATCCCTCAATAGCTTCAGACGCGACCGCGGTGAGCCAAACAGGCCAACCTGCAGCCAAATGTTCTCCTTCTGTTATCCTTCCAAATTTGATACTAAAATTAGCTCTCTTCTCAGAATTGCCGCCTTTCTTCCTAGAATTCGAGGAGCTTCGTCGAATTAAGGATTCCGCCTTCTTCTCCTTCTCAGGCTCCTCTTTAATCTTCTCCAAAGGTACAAATGATCCGCCTTTAACATGGTGGTGCAAATTGGGATGATCTCTACTTTCGCCATTAATAACACTTGTTGCAACAGAGGAATTGTTTCGTGGTGGCGGGGAATGGGCCCGGGCCTTCTTGGAGCTGACACAACCCATTTCCCCCCAAAACCCATCAAAGGAAAAAAAACTGTGATGGGAAAAGGTGGGAAAGAGAGAAACATGAGGATCAAAATTGAAGTTCCCTACATTAGCTCATTATTGTGAATCTGGTGGTAGAAAACATTGTTTCGAAAAAAATGTTACTCCCTCCGTTCCAATTCTTTGATTACGATTTTTTTACATATATCGTGAATTATTAATTATGTAAATTTATACTATTTTTTATATAGTTTTCAAATATATAAATTTTATTATATATATTCGAAAAATCTATGTTTAAAATTATTAAATAAGGTGTATATACCCGTGATATACACTAAATATACAGCAGTTTATATCACAGAAATATCCAAAACAGTAGCCAGAAGTCACAGATTCAATCTTGGGCCATCACTCACGGCAGCCCAGCAAATCAGCCCATCACGGGCAGATTTGATTTATGTGATGTTGTATATATGGTATATATATTTGATGTATATTGTAGTGTATTTGGTTACCTAAATTAGGATGATACACTTACCATAATTTGTATAGTTAGAATTATGGTAGAATAAGGTTTTAGGAATAGAATAGGAATATGATTCTCCTATTTTGTAACTTGTATAAATACCTTTCAATTAATGAAAATAATCAAGGAGATTATTTCTTTCATGGTATCAAGAGACTAGGTTTAAACAAAAGTTTTCTCTCCCAATTTTTGTTTCCCTTTCGGACGAAACCCCCCCCCCCCTCGGGTTTCTCTCCAAAATTTCGTCTTCCGCTCTCCAAAATCTCACTTAAATTTCCCCTTCTTCTTTGTTCTTTCAATATGTCTAAGAACAATTATCATCCTGCCCTCATGGTTTCCAACGTCAAGAACAGTATCCCTATTGTGCTTGAGATGGAAAACGTCCAATATGCGACGTGGGCAGAGTTGTTTAAAATTCACGATGTCTCCCATCAAGTTATCCATCATATAATTCCTCCCGCTACACCTCTTCCCGCGGAGGATCCTCAGTTATGGATTACGCTTGATGCTACCGTTCTCCAGTGGATCTATTCCATTATTTCGGTTGACCTCTTACAGACGATTATTGAGCCGGATACCACGGATATGGCTACCTGGATTAGATTGCGTGACATATTCCAAGATAACTAGCATTCACGTGCCGTCACACTTGAGCGGGAATTCTCCCTAGTTCGCATGGAAGAATTTCCAAACGTATCTGCCTATTGCAAGAAACTTAAGGAGTTGGCAGATCAACTCCGTAATGTGGGCGCACCTGTCACAAATAATCGTCTGGTTCTACAATTGGTTGTCGGCCTTTCGGAGGCCTATAATGGCGTTGGAACTCTCCTACGTCAAAGCAACCCCCTTCCCGCCTTTTATCAAGCCCGCTCCATGCTTACTTTGGAAGAAGCCGGTTTGGCTAAAAAGGCGGCTACCGGAGCAAGCCCCATCGTCCTAATGGCATCCTCCACAAATTCTTCAGGTTTTGTTGATAATTCGGGCCAAAACCGTACCCATGGTGGCGGCAAAAATAATCGCAAGAATAATAACAAAAACTGCGGGGGCAAACGCGGCGGTTCCGATGTGGTGGTTCAGGTGGTCAGTAAACAGGCAGTGGGCCCCGTCCAGTGAACAGTGGCCCACCACCCTACTGGTCCCAGCAGTGGGGCTGGGGCAGTGGGCCGTGGGCCAGCAGCCCGTATGCGTGCTAGCGGCGGCCCGGCGGCCGGTGGGGCTGGCCAGCATTTCAGGCCCAATAATCAGCAGTGGCCCAGCAACTCCAGCTCCAGCAGCTACGGTCAGCAGCCCAACTCTGGCATTCTTGGGCCCTGGCCTCTGCAAGCCCACCACGCAGCAGGCCCCACACCCACCGACATTGAGGCCGCAATGCACACACTTGGGTTGACGCAACCGGATCCAAATTGGTACATGGACACCGGCACAACGACACGCATGACCTCCGATCAAGGTACTCTCTCATCTTATTCCAATTTGAGCAACCCTCGTGGTATAATTGTCGGAAATGGTAACTCTATTCCAATTAAGGGTTATGGTCATAAAACGTTGTCTCCCCCCAATCCACCCCTTATCTTGAAAAATACTTTACATGCCCCCAAATTGATTAAAAACTTAGTGTATGTCCGCAAGTTCACCACTGACAATTCCGTTTCTGTTGAATTTGATCCTTTTGGTTTTTCTGTGAAGGATTTCAAGACGGGGAGTCCTCTCATGAGGTGTGATAGTAGGGGAGATTTGTATCCTATCACACCCGGTTTCAGTCCCTCGAGTCAAGCATTGCCTTCAGCTTTTGCAGCCATTTCGCCTTCCTTATGGCATGCTCACCTTGGTCATCCAGGATCTTCTATTTTATCAGCTTTAGATAAAAATAGCTTTATTTCTTGTAAGGGTACGAGTCGTACTCAAATTTGTCAGTCTTGTTCGTTAGGAAAAATTGTTAAGTTGCCATTTGTGGAATCAAACTCTCATACTTCAATGCCTTTTGATATTATTCATAGCGACCTATGGACGTCTCCTGTTCTAAGTTCGTTAGGTCATCGATATTATGTTCTTTTTTGGGTGATTGTTCTAAATTTTTGTGGACGTTTCCAATTGCCAATAAATCTCAAGTGTTTTCTGTCTTCATAAAATTTAGAGCATTCATTAGAACACAATTCGACAGAGAAATAAAAATTATTCAGTGTGATAATGGGAAAGAGTATGACAATAGGGTGTTTCGGGAGTTCTGTGATAATAATGGGATCAATTTTCATTTTTCGTGCCCTCATACATCTTCTCAAAATGGGAAAGCCGAACGCAAAATTCGTTCCATAAATAACATTGTCCGCACCCTCTTACTTCATGCCTCCGTACCCCCATATTTTTGGCATCATGCTCTACAAATTGCAACATATCTCCTAAACATAATTCCTTCCATAGGTCTGACATATTCACCCCCCTCCAAATCTTATATAAAAAGAATCCTTCTTATTCTCATCTTCGGATTTTTGGGTGCTTGTATTATCCGTTATTCCCATCTACCACAATTAACAAACTTAAGGCCCGATCTACTCCGTGTGTGTTTTGGGTTATCCGTCTAATCATCGTGGTTATAAATGCTTTGATTTATCCTCCAAGAAAATTATCATTAATCGCCATGTAATTTTTGATGAAACTCAATTTCCATTTACTAAAGTCCTTACTCCCGAGCCTAGTTCGTATAATTTTTTGGATGATGGTATATCACCGTATATTACTCATCATTTTTCGGACATGTCCCGCACTCAAAATCCTCCAGCGCGCCCACTGCCCGCTGGACCCACTGTTCTGTCACAGATTCCAGTAGCTGGAACTGTTCCAGCGATTGGGCCAGTCCAGCCCAATTCTGGAACTGTTCCAGTTTCAACCCCAAATTCTCGATTTGGGCCAGCAGGCCCACTGCATGCTGGCCAGTCCGTCCCGAGCCCAGCAAATTTACTAAATTCTTCCTCGAGTCATAGACCGGTCACTCGTAGTCAGCGGTGTATTTTTACACCTAAGAGACATTTTAATTTACATTCTAATGTCTCTAAATCCCCCTTGCCCCGTAATCATGTGTCCGCCTTAAACGACCCGAATTGGAAAATTATTATGACCGATGAATATAATGCTCTTATTGATAATAAGACGTGGGAGTTGGTGCCCCGTCCATCTGGTATTAATTCTATGTGGATTTTTTTATCACAAGGAGAATTCAGATGGGTCATTTGCTCGACATAAGGAGCGACTTGTGGGTGATGGTAAGACTCAGCAGGTTGGGATAGATTGTGGTGAGACGTTTAGTCCGGTGGTCAAACCGGCTATCATTCGCACTGTGCTTAGCTTGGCTCTTTCAAAGACTTGGCCTATTCATCAGTTAGATGTCAAGAATGCTTTCCTACATGGTGATCTCAAGGAAATAATTTATATGCATCAGTCGTTGGGTTTCATGGATCCCATCCGTCCTCATCATGTCTGTTTGTTGAAGAAGTCCTTATATGGGCTTAAGCAGTCTCCACGGGCCTGGTATACAAGGTTTGCTGACTATGTTTCAACCATTGGGTTCACTCACAGTAGGTCAGACAATTCTGTATTCATCTACCGACATGGTTCATCCTTGGCCTACATCTTGTTGTATGTGGATGATATCATTCTGACTGCCTCTTCCGATGCCTTACGCCAGTCTATCATGGCCATGCTCAGTTCTGAGTTTGCTATGAAAGACTTAGGGCCCTTGAGTTATTTTTTGGGGATTGTCGTCAAGCGTCATTCAGGTGGTTTGTTTTTGTCTCAAAGAAAGTATGTTGCAGAGATCATCAAGAGGGCTGGGATGTCATCATGTAAGTCTACTTCCACTCCGGTTGATGCAAAACCCAAGCTTAGTACCGCGGCAGGTGCACCATACGAGGACCCGACCCACTATCGCAGTCTTGCAGGGCCCTCCAGTATCTTACCTTTACCAGACCTGATATTACGTATGCTGTTCAGCAGGTGTGTTTATTTATGCATGATCCCAGAGTTGAGCACATGAATGCAATCAAACGCATCATTCGGTATATTCAGGGGACACTGGACTATGGTTTGCACTTGTATCCTTCGTCTACATCCACAGTTGTCTCGTACACGGATCTGATTGGAGTGGTTGTCCCGACACCAGACGGTCGACGTCTGGCTACTGTATGTTCATTGGCAACAACTTGGTCTCCTGGTCGGCAAAGCGTCAGGCAACTCTATCACGCTCAAGTGCAGAGGCAGAATATCGAGGGGTAGCGAATGTGGTCTCCGAATCATGTTGGCTACGTAATTTGCTTTTTGAGCTTCATTGTCCCATTCAGAAAGCAACCTTGGTATATTGTGATAACATTAGTGCCATCTACCTTTCAGGTAACCCGGTTCAGCACCAACGCACTAAGCATATCGAAATGGACATTCACTTTGTCCGTGAAAAGGTTGCTAGGGGTCACGTTCGCGTATGTCATGTCCCGTCTCGTTATCAAGTTGCAGACATCTTTACAAAGGGTCTACCCGCAGTCCTTTTTGAAGATTTTAGGGACAGTCTCAGCGTTCGAAGACCGCCCGCTATGACTGCGGTGGTGTGTTAAATAAGGTGTATATACCCGTGATATACATTAAATATACAGCAGTGTATATCACAGGAATATCCAAAACAGTAGCCAGAAGTCACGGCTTCAATCTTGGGCCATCACTCACGGCACCCCAGCAAATCAGCCCATAATTTGATTTATGTGATGTTGTATATATGGTATATATATTTGATGTATATTGTAGTGTATTGGTTACCTAAATTAGGATGATACACTTACCATAATTTGTATAGTTAGAATTATGATAGAATAAGATTTTAGGAATAGGATTCTCCTATTTTGTAACTTGTATAAATACCTTTCAATTAATGAAAATAATCAAAGGGATTATTTCTTTCAAAAATTAAGTCAAAGAAAAAGTTATTTAACTCCAAATTGGTCTACCTTCAAAACATAAATTGGGACCAGGGAATAGCTCAAAAATTGAGCTATTTTTTTTGGGATGGTGGCGAAAGAAAGCAACACATTTGGGATGGTCAACCACTTTTCTTTGAGAATAATAAGGGTTCGTGTCGAGCAGTCCGAAAGCAGAGGAACAAGAAAGAAGATGGTATTTTTGTGTCCAAAATTTGTCATTTTTTTTGTTTTTAAAGCATAGTTTATAGCCAAGAATTTTGATTCATTATATTATATGGAGAGAGGGAGAGTCATTGCCGCCATAGATGGCATGTAACCGTTAAAGTTCGTTACTCCTGATCATGCTTTTTCTTTTTCCTGTCTTTATTTATTGAGTTTAACACATATACACTTACATTATAATTTAATCTTTTATTTTATTAGAATTTAAGTTATATATAATGACAATATAAAAATTTGGACATTATCAATGACACATTGTATTCACCTAACCATATTTTCAATTTACACCGGCATATTTTATTTTATTTTGTTTTTGCAAAAGCATTTATACGTTCGGTAAATAATATTATACAATATTACACACATACCGTAAATAATGTATCAATCTTGTATAAAAGTATATCAGAGGTGTTTACACACTCTATTTATATAGTATATAAAAGTATATAATATTATACAAAATTATATACAAATTGAGTTTTGTCTCCTATGAATTTCAACTCACAATACTCCATCCAAATTGGGTCAAAAACATCATCAAATAGCTCAAATCTTCATCAAATAGCTTTAAAATTTAACCACAACTTAATGACTTTCCGACGAATCTCAATCATCAATTTATCAAAAACATCAAAAAATCACAAAACTCATTTGTGACTTTTCAAGCTTTTAAAAATCCCAATAATGGAGTTCAAAAAAATGGAACTCATAATCACAAATTAATAATTATTACTATCTTTTTCCAAAGTATTTGAAGTTATATACAAAATAGGCTAAATAAGATAAGATCTGAAAATATAAATATATAAGCTTGCATATAACTTGCTTCTTCCTCTCTCTCTAACTTGCTTCTGCCCCAACGGTAAGATTACCAAACCCCACCCCATCCCCCCATTTCCGACGGTAAAACCCCAACATCGCCGCTCCGACCACCCATTGGCGGCGACAGTAAGACCCCAACAGAGCCCCTACGACCACCCACCGACGACGACGGAAAAATGTAAAATATTATCTACAAGATTTGAAGGTTTGAAGCATTTAGATCTGGCCTTGTAAATGGTTTTGGCAGTATTCTGATTCTCCTTCTAAAGGGTCTCTTTCCCACATTCTCAAGATTTTTCAATCTCATTTTTTGGATACATTTGTTTTGAACCCGACCCGATGTATAAACACCAATCTCCTCTGAATTCTCCGATCATTCTCAACGCGATCTCTCTCCCGTCGGCGCTAATTCCATCGAGCTAAACCGTCAAATATTCGAAAACTAGAACAAGCTTATTAAACAAATGATTTTTTATTTTTTTCTCCATTAAATATTTTCAAAAGAAGCAGTGAGGGGAAACGGAAACGGAAAAACGGTTTCCTTTTCTGTTATGTTTTCCGTTGCATTTACAATTTCATTTTTTTTGTTTGTTTGTTTGTTTGTTCTTTTTCTCCTCGGTCTACACATGTACTTAACTATTTAGTGAAAACTCAAGTGAACAGTACCTCCGGTGCCGGTGAACAGTGATTTTTGCCGGCAAGCATGTTCTATCCAACTGGAGTTGGTACCTCCAGTTGCTCGTATCCATTCTTTGTCCTTATCTGTGTTGTTAAATTTTGCCACTTCTTGTCTTTAGTTATAGCATTCTTGGCGTATTGGTTTTACTTGCCTTTAGATTCTTGTTAACTTGTGCTTTCATTTTGATCCCTTCCTGTTTTAGGGTAAACGTTTGAGTAGTTTATTATTTTATATTTTCTTTAGTGGCTTTGATAAATGATGGTAGACTAGGATCATGTTCTCGATCGGGGACAGGGGTGAGGGTTATGGGGATTAAGGGAGATGCTAGGCTGAGAATAGGGTCTTGGAACATTGGGACTTTAATGGGGAAATCCATAGAGCTAGTTAAGATTCTTAAGAAGAGGAGAATTAATATAGCTTGTGTCTAGGAGATCAAATGGGTAGGACCTAAGGCTAAGGATGTGGACGGGTATAAGTTATGGGTCTCGGGTAGGTTGAAGTATAGGAATGGGGTAGACATTTTAGTAGACAGCGAGCTAAAGGACCAGGTGGTAGAGGTTAGGAGGGTCAATGACAGGATGATGACGATTAAGTTGGTAGTTGGAGGATTCACTATGCATATTATTAGTGTTTACGCGTTGTAGTCGGACTTGGACGAGGAGGAGAAGAGGCGTTTTTGGGAGGATTTGGATGAGGTGGTGGGGGGTATACTATCCACTGAGAAGTTATTTGTAGGAGGAGATTTCAATGGACATATCGGGTCACTTCCAGAGGATTATGACGACGTGCATGGAGGCTTTGGCCTCGGGGACAAGAATGGGGAGGCGTCTCACTTTTGGGGTTCGCTAGAGCTTTTGGGATGGTGATAGTCAATTCGAGGTTCCTGAAGAAGGAGGAGCATTTGGTGACTTTTCGTAGTTCGGTGGCTCAGACTTAGATAAACTTTTTTCTCCTTAGGAAGGTTGAAAACGATCTTTATAAAGACTGCAAGGTTATTTCGAGGGAGTATGTTACAACCCGACATAAGCTTTTGGTGATGGATTTGGAGAAGAAGATGAGGGTTATGGATGACAGGTTAAGAATCAAATGGGGGAGTTTGACCATGGCTAGTGCTAAGGAGATGGGGGAGAGGTTGATGGCCAAGAAGGTTTGGTGGAGTAGTGGGGATGCGACCTGTATGTGGGACAGGATGGCCAATTGCATTCGAGAGGTAGCTAGATAAGTGTTTGGGGTCTCGAGGGGTAGCCGTGGTGGGCATCGAGGGGACTGGTGGAATAGTAAAGTTTAGAAGGTGGAAGCGAAGAAAGCGGCATATGCGAAATTGATAAAAAAACAAGGATGGGGTGGAGAACTGGACGAATAGGGAACTGTATAAGATGGTGAGGAAGGGGGCAAAGCTTGCGGTTACGGCGGCGAAAATGACGGTTTTTGAACGCCTGTATATGGCATTAGAGGAGAAAGGCGGGGATAGAAAGTTGTACAGACTAGCCAATGTGAGGGAGGGGAGGGCCTGTGACTTGGATCAAGTGAGGTGCATCAAAGACGATGATGGAAAAGTATTGGTGGAGGACGCGTATGTTAGGCGGAGGTGACAGTTTTACTTCTATAAACTCTTGAACGAAAAAGGAGATAGACATTGTGATGGGAGATCTGGAGCAATATAGTAGATACTAGGATTTTGGGTATTGTATAAGCATTAAGGTTGAGGGGGTTAAGGGTGATGTTCGCAAGATGCGCAAAGGACGAGCGACCGGGCCTGATGAGATCCAGTTGAATTTTGGAAGAGAGCAGGCAGGGCAGGTTTGGAGTGGCTAACTGAGTTGTTTAACATCATTTTTAAGACGGCGAGAATACCTAAAGAATGGAGGTGGAGTATAATGATCCATTTGTACAATAACAAAGGCGATATCCAGAGTTGCAACAACTATAGGGGTATCAAGCTGCTAAGCCACACTATGAAAGTTTGGGAAAGGGTCATGGAGATGAGGGTGAGAAGAGGTGTGTCTATTTCTGAGAACCAGTTTGGATTCAGGCCGGGGCGTTCGACCACATAAGCCATTCATCTTATTAAGAGGTTGATGGAGCAGTATAGGGAGAGGAAGACAGACTTACATATGGTTTTCATCGACCTCGAGAAGGCATACGACAAAGTTCCTAGGGAGGTTCTATAGAGATGTTTGGATGTTAGATGTGTACCGGTGGAGTACACTAGGGCGATCAAGGATGTGTATGTTGGAGCCAAGACCAGGCTATAGACAGTAGAAGGAGACTCGAAGCACTTTCCAGTGATGATAGGGTTGCACCAGAGAGAGGAAGAGAGACTTACATATGGTTTTCATCGACCTCGAGAAGGCATACGACAAAGTTCCTAGGGAGGTTCTATAGAGATGTTTGGATGTTAGATGTGTACCGGTGGCGTACACTAGGGCGATCAAGGATATGTATGTTGGAGCCAAGACCAGGGTACAGACAATAGGATGAGACTCGGAGCACTTTCCAGTGATGATCCAGGATGTGCGGGAGGTGCCATGGTGTATGTTATTCGCAGACGACATAGTCTTGATTGATGAGACTCGCATTGGAGTGAACGCTAAGTTAGAGGTTTGGATACAAACTCTAAAATCTAAAGGGTTCAGGCTAAGTAGGACCAAGACAGAATACTTGGAGTGCAAGTTCAGTAACAGGAGAGACCTTGAGACAGGCGTGGAGGTGAGGCTTGATACTTAGGTCATTTCAAATAAAGAAAGTTTCAAGTACATCGGGTCTATTGTCCAATGAAATTGAGAGATTGATGACGATGTCACACATCGTATTAGGGCAGGGTAGATGAAATGAAGGCTCGCATCTGGAGTCTTATGCGACAAAAATGTGCCACCAAAACTTAAAGACAAGTTCTATAGAGTGGTGCTTAGACCGACTATGTTGTATGGGATGGAGTATTGGTCAGTCAAGACTTCGCACATCCAAAATATGAAAGTTGTGGAGATGAGGGTGCTGAGATGGATGTGGGGCATACAAGGAGGGACAGGATTAGAAATGATGATATTTGGGATAGAGTGAGAGTGGCCTCGGTGGAGGATAAGATGCGGGAAGCGAGGTTGAGATATTTTGGGCATGTGCAGAGGAGAGACACAAATACCCCAGTGCGGAGGTGTGAGAGGTTGGCTATGGATGGGTTCAGGAGGGGTAGAGGTAGGTCGAAGAAGTATTGGGGAGAGGTGATTAGACGGGATATGGCGCAGGTGCAACTTACTGAGGACATGACCTTAGATAGGGGGTTGTTGAGGACACGAATTAGGGTAGTAGGTAGTCGAGCGTCGTCCTACTTACGCTTACAAACTGGTAGTGGTAGTGTTAGTACTGTAGGCCCGCTTAGCCTATCAAACTAATAGGCGCAGTATTGCTTTATAGTGCCCTGTAGTTTGATTTCTGCTGCTATGTGTCATTTAGTGTACTCTGTTTAGCTTATTTACCTGCGCTAGTTACTGCTTACTTTTTCGGAATGCGCTATCATGGCTTAGTCGCTTTTGATACCAGCATTTTCATACTGCTTTAAATTTTTTCTGATCGGGTCTGACCGTTTCTCTTTTGCTTTTGCTTTTGCTTTTGCTTTTGCTTTTGCTTTTGCTTTTGCTTTTGCTTTTGCTTTTGCTTTTGCTTTTGCTTTTGCTTTTGCTTTTGATTTTGCTTTTGATTTTGCTTTTGCTTTTGCTTTGCTGGTGTTTATGCTCTGTCTTAAGCCGAGGGTCTCTCAGAAACAACCGCTCTACCTACCAAGGTAGAGGTAAGGTATGTGTACACTCTACCATCACCAGACCCATGTTGTAGGATTTCCCCGGGCATGTTGTAGTTATAGTAATTTTGGATATAAGCTTGGGCCAAGTAATATAGAGGTAAAATTTTCTATTTTTATCCTCTTTTATTTGTGTTCATACTATTCTATCCTATTTTATACAATACTTTCAGCTTTTTCTTCTTTCTTTTTTTTCTGTCTCAGAAATATTTTTTATTTTTTAAAAGTCATCTAATCTTAGTATCTCATTTATATACACTAACGAGACTTTTAGGACTCTACTTGACATACATATGATTATTAATCTTCTGAAAAAATCTTCCTTTTATCTTCGCAGGAAAAATGATTTTATGCTCATTATTAATCCTTGTGGGAGAGCTTATTAGGAGAGAATATGGAAAGTGACGTGCGGAAGTGAAAGTCTTATAACCTTTCATGTAATTATCAGAATTTAAGTTATAATACTGACAATATAAAATTTTGTACATTGTCAATGTATTTACCGTGTTGCTAGTTAATAATTATCATAAAGATACAAATAACCAATTTTAGAACCCCTATTTAAAAAATAGTCAAAAATTGCAACAAAAAAAATTAAAGTTTAGCCGCCTCAAAATTAACTTCAAACATACGGATCTAAAGCTGAATATTTGAAGCTTGAAACTTCCGAATTCGAATTTTTGGGTCATTTAGATTTAAATATAAATATCTTATAAGAGACCTAATTGTATAAGTATATATATCATTAATAATGATAAATATAATCTCGATACATTTTATATATTTAACTTATATGTAATAAATCTTTCTTTAACATTTAAATTTTGCACTTCCTGAGGGACCGGATGGTTATGTCATTTATTGTGACGCTTCAGGCATTGGGCTAGGTTGTGTGTTGATGCAGCATGGCAAAGTTATAGCTTATGCCTCCCGACAGCTCAGAAAGCATGAAAAGAATTATCCCACTCATGATTTGGAGCTAGCAGCGGTGATTCATGCCCTAAAGATTTGGAGACATTATTTGTATGGGATTCATGTTGATATTTATACGGATCACAAGAGTCTCCAATATATCTTTAAGCAGAAGGAGTTGAACCTACGGCAGAGGCGGTGGTTAGAGTTGCTAAAGGACTATGATGTTGATATCTTGTACCACCGGGAAAAGCCAATGTTGTGGCAGATGCTCTTAGCCGTAGATCCATGGGTAGCTTGACGGATGTGTAGCCAGACAGAAGGAAGATGGTTCGTGAGATACATAGGCTAGCGAGTCTTGGAGTCCGGTTGGCGGATTCGGGAGATAGCGGGGTTCTTATTCGGGATGTTGCTGAGTCCTCTATCGTGGAAGAGGTAAAGAAACGTCAGTATGAGGATCCTGTTCTGGCCTGGTATAGAGATGCAGCTCTCCGAAAGGGAAAGACTTTATTTGAGGTTACACCTGATGATGTGCTGAGGTATGAGGGCAGATTATGTGTACCTGATGTTGCAGGGCTACGACAGCAGGTTATGGGAGAGGCACACAATGCCCGTTATTCCATTCATCCAGGGTCGACGAAGATGTACCATGACCTTAGATGCTTGTATTGGTGGGATGGCATGAAAAGAGACATAGAAGAATTTGTTGCCCAGTGCCGAATTGTCAGCAGGTTAAGGTTGAACATCAGAAACCTGGTGGATTATTACAGGAGATTGAGATCCTGACTTGGAAGTGGGAAGTGATCAATATGGACTTCATTACAGGCTTACCTCGCACTCAGCAGAAGTGTGATTCCATATGGGTTATCGTAGATAGGCTGACGAAATCAGCCCATTTTCTTCCAGTGAGGACTACTTACTCAGCTGAGGACTATGCTAGGTTGTACATCAGGGAGATAGTGACACTGCACGGGGTTCCCACATCTATTATATCAGACCGAGGAGCTCAGTTTACAGCTAACTTCTGGAGATCATTCCAGAAGGGATTGGGGACACAAGTGAGTCTCAGCACATCATTTCACCCTCAGACGGACGGGCAGGCAGAGCGTACTATCCAGACATTAAAGGATATGCTGAGGGCCTATATTATTGACTTCAGAGGTAGTTGGGATGACCATTTACCACTCATTGAGTTTGCTTATAACAACAGCTACCATTCTAGCATCCAGATGGCACCGTATGAGGCTTTATATGGGAGGAAGTGCAGGTCACCTATTGGTTGGTTTGATGTAGGTGAGACTAAGTTGATCGGCCCGGACATGGTTCAAAAAGTTGTTGATAAGGTGAAACTTATTCAGGAGAGGTTATTAGCAGCACAGAGTCGACAGAAGTCATATGCTGATAATCGACGTCGACACTTAGAGTTTCAGGTGGATGATTGGGTGTTCCTAAAGGTGTTACCCATGAAGGGTGTGATGAGGTTTGGCAAGAAAGGGAAGCTTAGCCCAAGGTACATCGGGCCTTACCAGATCATTCGTAGGATAGGCAAGGTTGCTTATGAGTTAGATCTACCGCCTGATTTGGAAGCAGTACATCCAGTCTTCCATGTATCTATGCTGCGTAAGTGTATTGGTGATCCTTCCAGAGTCTTCCCAGTAGATGACGTCCAGGTGGCAGAGGAGTTGTCCTACGAGGAAAGCCCCGTAGCCATACTTGATCGCAAGGTCAAGAGATTACGGACGAAGGATGTGGCTTCCGTCAATGTATTGTTGAGGAACCACAATAGGGAGGAAATGACTTGGGAGGCAAAGGATAAGATGAAGAAGAAGTATCCTTATTTGTTCCCTGTGCCTCCAGGTAATTCAATTCAACTCCCCATTTGATTATTGTAATTGGTGAATTGCATATGTGTGATATATTGTGGCATCTGTTGGTTTGCTGAATATAGGCGGATAGGCATAGTTATAGAGGAGACTCTGCCGAAATTTTTCTAGTATTAGACTTATTATGAACATTCGAGGACGAATGTTTCTGAGGGGAGAAGTATGTTACACCTCGTAAGATTAAGACGATAATTAAGAACGTCATTAAGAAAGTAAGATTCGGATATTGAATATAAGGAACACTTACATATGTTAATACGGGAAATTAGTGTATAAACGGATGTTATTCCGAAATAGTTTTTCTTTAGTGCTATACACGCGACGACGAGAATTAATTCTCGTAGTTGAATTTATTCCAATGGAGTTATGGAATAGTATTGTATTATAAAATTATGACATTGAGGATACGAGGCTTATGAAATTCTCGAGAATCAAAAGAGGTGGGTTTAAGATTTATTAATTGAAGAACTTGGGGGCCAAAGTGTAAAAAGGAAAAATCAAATTTTTTTTTATATACCTACATTCACCTCTTCATCTTCTTTCTAAACTTAACAAAAAAAAACTCTCATTCTCTCCTCCAAAGCTCAGCCGAAAATCACCCCAACCCCATACCCAATTTAAGATTTTTATCTTCTCTTCCTAGACTACATTTTTCACCAAAAATTAGAAGCAAAACAACACCAAAAACAGTGGCAAAAACAACCACTGCTGGCCGAAACTGTAGCCCAGAAATTTCGAATTTTTGGGATAAAATTTTGGAAGAAAAACGTGTAGGGGTGATGGCTTAACATTGTAGAACACTTGCATGTCAATTGGAGTTGAAGAAGTGAACAAAAAAGGGAAAGAAATACGAAAATAATGGGGATTTTCGGACAAACAGTGGGCAGAAAATTGAGGACGGTTTTGGGATGAATTTGAGGTATAAAATTCTTCTTTCTATGATATAATTGGAATGCATATTGTTAGAATTAAGGTAATGAATTTGTGTTAAGGAGAAATTGGAATTTAAGCGTTACATGTGACAATTTTGGGCTAGTTACCAATTTGGGACAGATTTTGATGTTATTGGATTCGTTGGTTATTGTTGTTATTATTGTCACTAATTGCATGATGAAATTGAAAGGAAACATTGATATTTAGTTGGAATTAGTTATATGGAAGTATTGAAATACGAAATTGGATTTTAGGAGTTAAGATAAGAGTTATGGAATTATGACATGTTGTAGCCAAGAACTTGCATGAAATTGTTGGACATGTTGTGATGTATATGGACTGTTTTAGGGACTGTTTTGTGGTGTTATAATGCTGAAAATTTAGTTACCATTATGTATGTTTAAGTGTGGTAATTGCTAATGTAAGTCCTACAGGAATAAGGGTGTAGAAAGGTGTAGAAAGGCTTCACATTCTACCCTCGTTGTTGGAACATGGACTGTTTTGTGGGCTATTTTTAAGGTGGATTAAGAGACTAAATTTACATGAGAAGTGGGTGTGTAAATTCCCTTTATTGTTGTTTTGGTTGTGCCCTTAATTGGTGCTTGGTTATTGATGTTATTAGCCTCATTTGAAAGTTGTGGAAACATGTATAAACAGGGGAAGTGCTGCCTGAATTTTTATAGAATAAGAAGTCGTTATTCGATATAAAGTATGCTAGTAATCATAGAATTGACGAACGTATTACCATTATTATAGGTTGAAGTTCTATAACGAGGCATATTCTAATATTGGGTGGATTAGTTCGTCTAAAAGGTATGTGAAACCCTTACTTCTTTCTTTTGGCATGATTTAATGAAAGTACGGCGGACGTACTTGATTCTTATACAGTTTAATTCCTAAAGAGGATTGTTATGAGAAGTGTCTATGATTTTTCAGCAAAGAGTTTATTATGACATTATTATAATAATTTTATTGAGAGTCAAATGATAATTTTTACTTGCATATGGTTACTCATGATATCTACTCGTGCTAAGTGTTACTACTTCACCTCACCGAGTCCCAGGCCGGGTTATGTTCGTGCACAGCCTTGCATTTTTCACCGAGTCCCTCACTAGAGGGCCGGGTTACGTAGGATGGATCCATAGATGAGATATGACTTTACCGAGTCCCAGCATGGGCTGGGTTACGATATGACTTTACCGAGTCCCATCATTGGCCGGGTTATGATATGATTCCACCGAGTCCCGCACTAGTGGGCCGGGTTACGTTACAGATATATATATATATGTATATGGACAGGCACTCATGTTTTCTTGACTTGACTCTCATTTTTATAAGGCAACTGACTTTTATTGTTTATGGCACAGTTGGATTTGGATCCCGATTTTTATACCGATCTCCCGTTTTTCGTTGGCTACTTATGATCTCTTTTACGACTTCATGTTTTACATACTCGGTACATTATTTCGTGCGACCCCCTTTCCTCGGGGGGGCTGCGTTTCATGCCCGCAGTACGGTGTTTTCGATTTGGTGAACCTCGGGCCTAGGTTCCTACTCGGCAGGTTGGGAAGCTCCTTTGATTCGAGCTTTGTCATTTTGGGTACAGAACCCTATTATTTTGACTTTTGTATATTTAGGGGCACGACGGGGCCCTGTCCCGTCATATGTCGTTATCCTTCTTGTAGACAGTTGTGGGTTGTACTTATGTAACTCTGTTTTGGTCAGTCATGCTATTGTACTCTGTGTTGGGGTGTCCCCGTGTATATATGACATTATCTAGTGGCAGCCTTGTCGACTTGTCTGTTGTATTGTGTTGGCTAGTTGTGACTCCTCAGGAGGCATGTACATTCGGGGGTAAAGGCAGCCTTGTCGGCTTGCCTACCCTGGCATATGTTGTTATTGCAACGTTATGCTGCCGGATTTCAGACTCATTAAGTGTTAGTTGGATTACGTGTGACAGGTTAGTGTAATGACGTCATTAGGGCGGTTAGTCGCGGCCCGTCGGGTCGGGTCGTGACAAACACATCACATAAAATGGGATAGACCCTTATTTGTTATCAACTTCTTATTATAGTTGTTTTAGTTGGGGTGGGGTTCTGAGTTGGTGGGTTCAATATGACTTAATTATAAGCAACTGCCAACCACTCCAACTCTGCATAGTATTCAGTAACCAATTAAGCAAATAATTGTATTAAATGTCATTCTTGCTTGACCCCATTCCTCTATTCCTCTCCCTACTCATACTTTCAAATTTGATGTTGCCACTGGCACACCATGTATAATCCTTAATTTCCCAGTTTTTAATAACAATCTGCCTTCGGTTTAGTTTGCACGTTCTTCAACTGTTTCACCGAACACCTGCTACTCTGTAACAACAAAGATATCAAGTAATTTTATCCACCGAAAATTAAGCGCAATTTTGTAGCACTTTTTGCTTATGTTAAGAATTGAACCTTGAATCTCCCAATTCTGTTAGTGTGTTACACACATTGGGATACAGAACATAATAACCTTTATAGAGAGAACGCAAATGGATAAAGCCTCATAACTGTATATTCCTTTTTCTCCTGGCCTTCTAAAATAAACAAGACTGACAGACAGACAGAGGTGTTTGGCTTGAAATATTTTCCAAAAAGCTCTTCAAAGCTGACTCCAGGAATTAACAGAGAAGTCCAGAAATTCCAAACTATTAGAGCACCCTTTTTTACTAATAATATATATAGACATCTTTAGCAAGTAGCCATAAGATTTACAAACATTTCCTGAGACTTGTGTACAGATAGATACATGGCATCAGCATGAAGTTTTCCAATAATCTGTTGTTGGTCGCACAAAAGAAAAATATTCACCCTTTTCACTTTTAGTAATGCAAGCAAATTATGCTGCAATTTGTTCCTCTTTCAGCTGCCTACACACTGGTATTTCATTGGTATGAAGCGAAGGTTTCCAAGTTGCAATCTCTTACTCATTCAACGGGCGAGTACTGTTATCTTGGGGTGCACTATGGCTTCTGTTCCTAGCAATAGGAATATCATGATTGTGTTTCCCTTCATATGTTGTTATGACAGCTTTTGGATCTGCTGAAGCCCTCTCAACATGTTTACGAACATTGCATCCAGGATATGTGCAACGATAATAACTCCTGCAAATCCAACATTGAATGCATTATAGATGTTCATAACAACTTGAGAGCAAGAATTAAATGTAACGACATGCACAGGGAAGAAACACAAATTTTAATCACATAAAACAGTAAACATGAGAACCACACGAAAAGATTCAAGATCTAGCCGTTGAACAAGAAAGGTCTTATGGTGCTAGTTTTGATCAGATACATATGACAACATTCTTGCGACAAGCTTTAGTATAAAAGTTGAAGCATACAACTACTTCCAGTTTCATCCTGAAATTTTCAATTCAAACAATGTCTCTTGCTGGAATAATAAGAAACTACTAGAAGACTCTTGGATCGTGAATACTATATCATCAATCTACCTACATCAACACACGTGTAGCTATGGTCCTTATGGTTCATGGAATAACAAGTAAAACAAGAATATACAGAATGGACATGGAAAAGGAAGAAAAGGTGTTTTCTTCACAGCTCCATTTCATGATCTATAGCCAAATAGGCAAAGAACTAGACAGCCTTTCTGTCAATCCATAGAGAAAATACAGTAACAAAGAGGTCTCAAAACAAATCTCGCAAGGCAAGAAGGAAAAAGAAAAAAAAGGGAATCCCAGTGCACGAAGCATTATGTCGTTCACGCAGGGTCCGAGGAAGGACCGCGCCCTAAGGGGCGTGATGTAGGCAACCTACTCTAATGCAAGCATCACTAGCTGATTCTATGGCATGAACCCATGACCAATAGGTCACGAAGACAACTTTAATGTTGTCCAAGGCTCCCCTTGCCAAGAAGGAAAAAAGAAACAGAATCCTCAAAGCCAGTATTGAATTAATATCATCAAGCTTTTAGAAAGTTCCTTATCCACAATGGCAGAAGTTATCAAGTGAGCTAACCAGACAGGCCTCTCGAACTGAGAGGAGAATATCACCATTTTTTTAATTAGATACCAAAAATGTACTCTCTTTTTTTTTGACAAGGTAACACATACCAAAAATGTACTGTTGACTCATTCCATAGTAGAAATAATCACAGGAAATCCTTTTATTACAAGGATTCCTATTTCACACGATACTCCACAATCAAGACAATTGGCTGAATCCCGTCAAACCATTTCAAAGAAGTTCATTGGAAATAAACATCTTCACTTCTGTTTCAATTGGAAACCAACTGGATTTGAGAGGAGAGTTTCTACGAGCAACTTAAAACAATGAAATGGTGACATCGGGTAAAAGAAAAGAGAAGCTAAAGCGGAACATCCCTCTTTTGTCATCTGTGATCCCAGTTCTGTGAAGAGCCAAGAAAACTGAAGGAGACCAGGGACCAAGGGATACCTTCTTCCCTTTATTTTTTCTTTTTCTTATTAAGGTCGCAAAGCTTTAGGAGGCCTCTCTTGATGCCAACTCGTTTCATTGAGAGGAAAGTTTCTTAGAGCAACTTGGGACAAACAAAGTATAAAAAGTGGAACAGGTAAAGGAAAAGAGAAGCTAATGTGGAACATCCCTCTTATGTCGTCTATCATCCAAGTGTCACACAATGAGCACTGAAGAGTGAAGAACCACGTAATTTGATGGAGACAAGGAACCTTCTTTTTGTATCTCTCTTTTCATGTTAAGGTTTAAAGCAAAACTATACAAGGCTGAAAATATTTGCTCACACATATGAAAGATGACATGTAAAAAAGACCAAATTAGAATCCAGGGATTCAACAAAGTTGTTCCTATGACTATTTTATCAGTAAAAATTGTTCCTATGACTACTATAAGAATAATACATTTTTTCCTATTCAATCTATTTTTTAGGAGGAGGAGGAGGAGAGACTTCTTACTGCTTAAACCTGCGGGAACAGCGCTCAACAACATCACTTGATGCAAAAACACAAGGCACTAGCAAGAGTTTTAGAGCAAGGAAATTTTATGGTACTTAAATACCCCATCATTTAAGAATATGACTTGGAAATAGTAATTCTTAAATTATTTGTTTTGCATTTTTCAAATGCCTAGGAAATATGCAAGTGGAATATCCTGGACATAGGATAAAAAGCAAGATACAAGTAAACACCACTGCTTTAGTCAATTAAACAGTAGACCAAGCAAGCTGCATGCAGCAGAGCGACTAATGCATTCTAAAGGTCACAGTTAAAATACATAGAGTAAGTAGAAGTACCTCGGATGATGATTCCCCTTCACCACTTTCTGCCCATATTTACGCCACTTGAACCCGTCATCCAAAATGTCTACTTCACTCCTTGTCTGCACAACAATCTTGGATTCCGATACCGCTTTACTTGATGAAGAAAGAATAGGAGTCTCAACTGTTGTCTTCCTGCATCATGGTAACTTGGATCAGATACATATTTGTTTCTCTTCCAATTTTTTTTTTGTCAAAAATGAGGTTTCTCAACTCAGCAGAAGAATGCTGAAAGAACTTACATTCTCTTCACATTTGGTTCATCATCATGTTCCTTTCCTATTGCTGTTGCAGTGTCCTCAATTTCGTCACATTCATTCGAAACAGGACGTTCAGATGCCAGTTCAGTAGACACGTGTTCAGAATGAACAATAAGAGCCCCACTTAAGCTGCTGGTGATTTCTATCTCAGTATGTGTTACAATTTCAGGGTTAACTTTGGAGCAATCTGAACCATCCTGAGCAGAACTGTCTCTTCTGCGCTTGCTGGGTTGAGGAAGTTCATGGTTGTGATGGCCTTTATACGTTATCTCAGTTATGTGACCATCAATGGATCGCTCAACCTTCTTCTTGACCGGACATTTCAGATGTGTGCATTTATAGTAGCTCCGAGGGCATTCACTTGCTTTAACCATCTTCTGCCCATACTTCCTCCAATTGTAACCATCAGAAGCTGGTCTATCGACTGGCTTGTCCTCAGATTGAGAAACCTGTGGCAGTTCAAACCTCTTAATCTGTTGGTCTGATGGCGTAGTATCTAGTTGAGGTTGTAAAGAAGGTTCCTTTGGGTCAGATGTCCCTAATGCTTGAGCTGATGTCCCTTGTGAGGAGAAATGACATTCAGCTTGAGTTTGTAAGTAAGACTGGGATAATGCTGCATGTGCTGTAACATGTGCTAGTGCCTGCTGGTGTGACATTCCAAAAGGACTCTACAAGCAAAGATGTAATGAGTTTATAATTAAACAACAAGACGCGACTATGATTGATAACTTTGTTTAACTATTATTGTTAAGGAAAAATGAATCCTGGGACAAAGACAACAACTTAATTTTTCAACCAATATGGGACACAAACATCTGATGTGTGGACAATATAACATGGGGGACCATTGGGCAACCAAGAACAGGGATGAGTCGGACTCTGATACCATCTTAAGAACTGGATCTTGGATCTAACTCAACCACAAAAGCTAGCCCATAAGATGAGTATTTATTCCAAGATCATATAAGGAGACAAAAATCCATTTCCTAAAACAATGTGGGGAACTTCAGAATTATAAACAGTCATGAATTCATCATCATTGACAAATACGTGTGGATTTAACCTACTGGTGATGGGTGCGGGTGCTATCCAGCTCAAACTATATATAAATTGAAAACTTTTTAAGAATAAATAGTACTAATTTAGCACCCATCATCACCTATTGTCACGAAAGAGTAGTGGTAATAGTGGTACTCCGCACCCACAGACTTAAAAGCTCAATCTGTCCCTTCGACAAATTCTTCCTCACCTATGTAGTAGTGGCCACTCCTAATAAAATAGGCACACTAGTTGGATCTTTAATAATTAGGTACCCAACAATGAATAAAATACGCATATGCTTTTCCCGTTCGGGTAGAACAACATACCTAGTGTGATTCCACCAGTGGGGTCTGGGAGGGTGAGAGTGTACGCAGACCTTACCCATACCGTTGTGGGGTAGAGAGGTTGTTTCCGATAGACACTCGGCTTAAATAAAGTGTTTTTCAAGACAAAATCTTCTACAGGTGATTTAATCCGGCAAAATAGAAGCTTCTGTTGTACTAAAGGTCAAGTCCCAAACTTTGTGCAAAACAAAAGAAAAGCTACCACAGGTGATTTATTAGCTCGTAGTTCATGTATAAGACTCTTGCTAGACTAGAGCTTTGACTAAAAAGTAGCAGCACTTCTCCACTAGTAAATAGTTACTAAAGAAGTTACAAAATCACTAATTTCAGAAACCCCAAAATCATACTACTACTTCAAAGCTTTTTCCAGAACCAAAAAAGATAACAACAACAACACATACCTAGTGTAATCTCATAAAGTGGGGTTTGGGGAGGGTAGAGTGTATGTAGACCTTACCCCTACCCTTGGGAGGTAGAGAGGTTGTTTCCAAAAGACCCTCAACTCAAGAGAAAGAAACCAAAAAAGTCATACTACTTTAAAGCTTTTTCCAGAACCAAAAAGATAACAACAACAACAACACATACCCA
Source organism: Anisodus tanguticus (assembly GCA_034509755.1). Lineage (NCBI taxonomy): Eukaryota > Viridiplantae > Streptophyta > Magnoliopsida > Solanales > Solanaceae > Anisodus > Anisodus tanguticus. The sequence goes on along the minus strand of CM067560.1, from coordinate 41,749,625 downwards.
GTGTAAACAGGCTATTTCTAATCAATTATTTACTTAACTTCGTTTCATTACGCTCATTGTCATTACGTTCATTGTCATTTCATTATCTTACATTTTTCTTAAAGTAATCCAAATGTCCTTTAAACAACTAAACAAATTCAACTGTACCTTTTTGGGGTAAACAATTACCATAGGTGATTTACTAGCTTTGACTAAAATGTAGTATCACTTCTCCAGTAGCAGATAGTTAGTCCTATAACGTACTGTAATTAGTAGAATCAAAGAAGCTACAAAATCACTAATTTAAGAAAACCACAAAATCATACAGCTTTAAAGAAACAAAAAAAGAAGTCTTTGATTAAATTGTTTACCTGAAGTGGGGAAAGAAAGCCAGGTGAATTAAGCAATCCAGAAGGACTAAAACCAGTTGGAATCGTAAAGAAAGGAGATTGAGCAACCATTAAACTCACGGGTCGATTCTTCTTATACCCTCTTAAATTCTTATCTTCTTCTTCATTTTCCGACAAAAGGGTCGCCGGTTTTGCTAGTGGAGAAGCCATAGCTCCAGCAAGTAGCTGGGAAAACGACGGGTACTCCGAATCGGAAAAAAAACTGTAGACAAGTGTCATTGGACCTGGACTAAAATAGGGCATATTTCCACCACCAAAAAATGCTTCAAAAGGTGCTCGAGGTGGAATTGTTAGTGTTGAAAGTGAAGAAGAAGAAGAAGAAGAAATTGGTGGATCTTTGAATTTTCCCCCCATTTTTTATTGGGGTTTTTTCTTGTTATCAGTGAAGACAAAGTTGTTAAGAATTGAACACTTTTATGGTTTGCTTGTTCAATTTGAACAATTTTGTTGATTCTTTGTGTTTCTTGTTTTGTATTGGTGTTCATAGATATGTCTGAAAATGTTACAGTTGGGTGGAGCAATCAACAAAAAGGCCAGCCCGGCCGGATCACAAGTATCTTAACTTATATTGTAATTCTGCAGCTGACGTGATGAAAATTAGTTCAAGACTCCTTTCTGGGTGGAGCACTGAATGATTTATTTGATTGAAATTTGAGACTTTTTGGGTTATTATTGGTTACAGCTTTTGTTTATCTGGCTGTGGTGCTATTTGTTGTTTTAATTTTATGATTTTAAATTTAAACTGTGTTTTGAATTTAAATTTGTCGTATATTGTGTTTGAATTGATAACTTACTAAATATAGAAAGATGTATTTTGTTTGTTTCAAAATGATTGTCTGATTTTAACTCACATGAAGTTTAAGAAAATAAAGAAAACTTTTAAATTTTGTAATTGTTAACTTAAGATATGTTGAATATACCAAAATATTTTTTAATCTTGTAATCTTAAATATGTCATGTGTAAAATTAGAACAAAAGGTTTGTAAAAAAAAAAAGACATTTATTTTGAAACAGACTAAAAAGAAAAATAACACGAATACTTTGATTAAAGAGAGTATTTTATTTCAGACATAATTAGAAAAATAGACACTTAAATTAGGACGGAAAGACTACAAGTTTGGGTTATTATTATTGGGCAAACGAATTGATAATATAGAAACAATGATGATCTCTTTGTAAAATTTTAAGAGATAAAAGAAACACTTTATGGTTTGCACTTTGCTGTTGATTTGTTTTCCTGTTCAGTTTTGAACAATTTTGTTGATTCTTGGTGTTTGTTTGTTTTGTATGGGTGTTTATAGATATGTCTGAGAATGTACAGTGGTGGCGCAGCAATGAATGATATGTTTAACTCAAATTTGAGACTCTTTATTGGTTACAGCTTTTGTTTATCTTGTTGTTGTGTCTCGTCTATTCTATCTTGAAAGCGTGTAGGCATAAGGCCCTTTTTTATAATCGGGGACCGACAAATATGAAAAACGGCTATTGCTATCGATACCATATTAAATAATGTTTTGTTGTTTGCATGTCGTCTTGAAAGTTGACTACAAGTTTGGGTTATTGTTAATTTGTCATTGGACAAATGAATTGATAATATAGAAAAAAATTCACTTGCCTGGTTTAGAAGTTGATTTAAGATTGGATTTGACTTATATAAATTTATAGTGATTTAAGATTAAACTAATTATTCTTTTCTATTTTAGTTTTAGTATTAATTGTTCTTGAAAACTTTAAACACATCAATTATGAAAAGATGACATATAAATAGAGTAAAGAAGAGATAAAACTTTTAAACACATCAATAATGAATGTTTCTTAAGAGCGTGTAAAAGAGAATCACGATAGATAACTTGAGGCGAAAGGAATATTTCCGCCATTTTAATTTACATGATGGTGTTTAACTAGGCACGAAATATAAGAGGAAAAAAAGACTTTTTAAATTTGTGATCTAAAATAGTGCCTCACTTCCTTTTTACTTGGATCACTTGACTCTACACTCTCCTTAAAAAAATATTTATAAGGGGTCTATTTTACTAAATTAAACTTATTAATTATACTTTAAAAATTTAAAGGTGATTAGTACTAATACATTATGTAGTTACTTATAAGGGTAATACTGAAATAAAACAATATCTTGACTAAAATAAAAGTAAAGAAGGAAATTTATTTTTACTATAAAGGAACGGAGAGAGTAAGTCATAGATATTTGTGTGATTATAAATCATTTTACTAGGCGTAAAGTGAAAATTTTAAATCAAATTATTACAAAAAAAAATTGAGACTGACTAAAAAATAAAAAGTATCACATAAATTGTAATGGAGAAAAATATTATAGCCATTGTAATTTAATATGTTGTTGTATGTTACTGTATTATTTAAGGGGTTGTGGAGGACACAGATTATGGTAGAATGGTAGTAGGTAGTCGAGTGCTTAGTAACTGGTAGTTGTAGTGTTTTATTGTAGGCCCGCTTAGCTTATCATTCTAATAAGCGCAGTATTACTTTATAGTCCCATATAGTTTGATTTCTGTTACTATGTGTCATTTAGTGTACTTTGTTTATCTTATTTACTTGCGTTAGTTACTGCTTCTTTTTTCAGAATGCGCTATCATGGCTTATTCGCTTTTGATACCAGCATTTTCATACTACTTTAAATTTTTCTTTTTGCTCGGGTATGACCGTTTCTCTTGCTTTGCTTGTGCTTATGCTTTGTCTTGAGCCGAGGGTCTCTCGGAAACAGCCGTTCTACCTACTAAGGTGCGTACACTCTACTCTTCCCAGACCCCACGTTGTGGAATTTCTCTCCGTATGTTGTTGTTGTTACTGTATTATTTAGCATGTTATTAATTCTATAGAGATTGGGTATTGAAGTTAGGCTCTTTAATATTTTAAACTTGGTAGGTGGAATTATTTTTGACACCTTTTATATTTAGGTTGAAAAAAAGACAGCTTTTATATATTTTATGATAATAGGTTAGTTGCATTTCACTTCAAAGTAGTTAGATCATTTATATAAGATCTTACTATTCAAATCAATTTCACTTAATATCAATAATATTTGTTTCTCTTAAAGATATTAATAGTTGATTAAAACTATAATATAAGTCCAAGACATAGTATAATAATAAATTCATTTCTCTATCCAAAGCAAACAAAACAAAATTTCACTCTGGAAACCCAAAAAATAAAATGATATTTGGCACGAATCGTCGTAGTCCTGTATTTATATTTTTATAATGCTCTATAAAGTATTCGAACATTAGTAAATTCACTAATATGGTCTTGTTAAAATCCCCAACTATTCTCAACTTTAGCTAGCAACAAAAAGTTAAAAAGATAAATTGACAATTAGATCACCCAAACAGTAAAACGTAAAATTCATGAATTATTTACTACATACATATTTCAATAATTTTAGGTGGACAATTATTAAATTGGAACTTGTCAATTCAATAAATTGACTTTCAAGTTCTCTTAAATTGTTAGATTAGTTTAGCATTACCTCCTGTAGTTGTCAATCAATATCCTATAATTGAATTAGCGTGTAAGGCTAGTGACATAAATGTCCAATGTTAGTTTAGAGGATTTCTTTTATTATTATATAATTTTTATTTAGTAATAATAATATATTAACTACGTGATATGTCTTTTCCAAAAAGTTGTATCCTATGATTTAGCAACTAACTTTCATTTAAATTTGTGACCAATCTCTGGCTTTTGATATTGTCACAAACTTTCATGAAATTTAACTTTCACGAAGTTAAATAAATTTGTGACCGATAAATTTAAATGAAATTGTCACAATAGGAATTTTTAAAGATTAAATAGTAATCAGAATAATTTTGTATAATCAAAATAATTTTGTATAATTAAACGGTTTACTTTTAGAAACTGTGCAAACAAATAAGTAACTGGAGAAAATATTGGAGAAGGGAGGAGTTGATGAGAGGAAGAAGACTAAAATGGAAGAGAGAAGAGAATGGGTCAAAGGGGGTTGGGTGGGCTGGTGAGTGTAGAGAGGGAGATAGCGTTTTTTTTTTAAACAGAAAAGGGCATAAAATGCTCTCGAACTATGGAATTTGTACAAAAATTCTTTTTATTTACCTTTACGCTCTAAAATACCCTTGTCGTCAAGGAGCCATTAAAAATAAGGGTAATTTAGGCCCAATAGATTGACAACAAATGCATTTTAGAGCGAAAAGGTTAACGGATGATATTTTTTTTACCAAAATTTAATAGTTTAGGGGCATTTTATGCCCTTTTTCATTTTCTGAAATATTATTTTGGAATACTGTTTGGATATAGAGTTAGATACAATTTTTCGGAATTTGAAAAACTTCAAAAAATTATTTTTACATCAAATCACTACAAACATTTAAAAATAACTTTAATTTATATACATCTCTAAACAAAACTCCAATATTCAATATCATTTCAATTTGAAAATAATACTAAATATCCCAACGCCAATTAAGCCTGGTGTACAAAAAAGGCTTTCTATAGCTGCCGTGAAAACACCTTTTCTTGGATATTCTCCACAAAATAAACATGTTGTCCTCAATAAAAATTAAAGGCAATTAGATATTCTCTTAAATAATATTTGGTCATTTCCGTTTGTGTTTTGACAGCTATCACGAGAGCGAAATTTAATTTTTTTTGATAATTCAGAAAACGTTGTTGAGAAAGATTGATGTCATTGTTATGTAATGACGACGACATATAGTCGCTAATACTGTAGGGAAAAGTATATAGTAGGTCATTAGGACATCATGAAAGGATGAACGGTTGGAAATTTGTTTTTGAGGGAGAGGTTCGTCCACTCGTATTTAATGACTTAAATACTACGATTTCGTATGTTGGAGACTTTGTTTCTTCACACATGCATAATCTACTAAGTGAGTAGATGACCGTAGGGCCAAGAATCGTCAAATTTCATTGAGAAATGAAAGAGATATTGGTACACGAAGTAATGTGTTTGAGGCATGTAAATATGGTGTGGGGCAAATCTACCACATCGGTGGGAAAAATGAAGAATTGTTCTCTTTATAAGTCTCAAAATTGGCTAAAGGTTTGAGACCCCAAGGGGTAACCCATGTGTTTGAAGGAGAGAGGACCTAGATGTGCTTGGGTTCAAGGCTAAGTCTACACGCGCGCCGCCGCCGCCCGCCCGTCCGGTTGCGGGTCTTGGGGCTTCTTCTGATATTATCTCTTTGGACCCCAAATTGCTTAATATTTATATTTTGGTCCCTGGAGTTTCTGAAAAGCTGAAATTGGGAACGACGGAAGAAAAAAAGTTCTGCCTTGATTTTTGGAGCGTTAAGACTCCATTAATCTGCACCTTAACTCCTCCCTAACAGCTCCTTTATGTTGCACATTAAATCAGTCATTACTTGGCTGATTAACTCCCTCACTAATGGTCATAAACTGCTAAGGAGTCCATCCTCTTATGCTATATATTGGAGCCTTTTGGCTCAATTGCAGAGACGAATATATACAACACAGAAACAGAAGAGAGAACAACACAAATTCTATTCCAAAAATGTGAAGCACAAACATTGGACAAAACACATAAAACTCTTCCTTCTTTTTCCATTCTTCAGCAAGTCGTTTCGTGTTTGTTTTCTTCGTCAGAATCAACCTATTTGCTTTGTAGTGTTGATTAGTTGTTGTTTTATCTTGGGAGACTATTGCCCATTAACGTAAAAGCATATATACGGGGCAATCTTGTCTTAAAGACAGAGAGTCATCTCTCGACTCAGCCCACAGTTGTAACAATCCAGATTTAGTGTTTCTTGATTTCAGGTTATCAAGATTCAAGACTCAACAAGCTTGCGACAGTTCTGAATATTGGCTTGTTTGTTTATCCTTTCGAACACTTGTAATATTTATTTACTTCCCGTATTGTTTTACATATCCAATAATTTTAAGACAAGATTTGTATTAGTGTTCGAAAGATGTCGGTCGAAAGTTGTGTGACCAAATATGGATATGGCTGTGGGTTTTTGGTAGAAGAGGGTTTTTTATTATGCTGTTGAATGTCAACGTGTTCATGGTGTCACCGCTGCCGAGAGTGGTGGGAACAAGCGCCCACGCGAGGCTGAGGATGTCAACTGGGACAAGAGGAGATGGCTGAAGATGTGGTTCTAACTTGTAGCAGAAGGCCTATATCTGTCCTAGACAAAGGATCTGAATTATGGTAAGGAGGAAATAGACACTCAGTCCGATGAAGTGACTGAAGTGGGCCAGAATTCGAAATTGGGATAAGTAATTTTCCTTCCATGTCAAAAATAAGATTAAATGATGTCTGATTAAAAACGGCTTAAAGTAAGGAGGAATATGAAAATGTTTTCACGAAATAATTTGTATTCCTTACGCTTTAAAATCAGAAGTTTAATCTCATCTTTCTTCCCGTTTAAAGATTGGATTTTGTAAACGACTTAAAAAGATTCGTTCTTTTAAGTGTAATTATTAAAAGTGTGTAAAGTATGTTCGTACATACGAGGGAGAAAGATCCTCTGATTGTGCGAAAACTGTTACCACTCTTAAGTAAGCGCCAAGATTTGCCTGGACACCAATCATAAGGGAAGAAGACTAAAAGCTAAAGACGTTGAGCATGTCACACTATTTGACAGAAGATCCTTCATAAGATGATATTGGACACTCAGTCATACAAAGCCTACGAGCGACTGGAGTGGGGCCAAAATTGCTTTGATAGGATGATATTGGACACTCAGTCGTACAAAGCCTACGGGAGACTGGAGTGGGGCCAGAATTTATTTCATAGGAAAAGAAATTGGACACTCAGTCTGCCAAAGCAACTAGAATGTGCCGGAGTTTCCAGGTCTTAAATGACCTGAAGGCCTAAAGAAAGACAGAAAATAAATTGGACACTCAGTGTGCCAAAGCAACTGAAGTGGGCCAGAGTATCCAGATCACATATGATCCGGTTATGCCCTAACCACGGGCAAGAGGTTATTCATGTGAAGCAACGCCACTTCTAAAGTAGAAGGGGTTGGAGAGGTTGTCCTCAATGGGACTTCATGGAATGAGATTATTCTCAGATGAGGTGATACATGTCCCAAACTTGGTTTAAGGGACACTGGTGGTCAAGCTGGTTTGACACTAGTCCAACAGATCTGTAATAACTAAGAATGGTACAGTATGTCTGTAGCCAAATGAATGATATATTTGTAATCAGTGCATCTATGCCATCATAGATTAAGACACGTTAAATAGAAAGTCATTCAAAAGCTAACGAAGTTGAGATTGTTGCCTTCTGTCAACATAAACCCTCAAAATTAATGTGAGGTAGGCGAAGAGGCAAAATCACATTTCCAAGTTCCGTCAAAGGAATAGCGAAAGAAGCACCGCTCCTCTAGAACTTAGTCACACCTACATGGGTGATTTGAAGTTTGTACAAAATAGAGGGGGAGATAAGTACTGTGTGACCTTCATTGATGATAGTACAACGTATTGCATCCTTTGTGTGTTGAAAAGCAAAGATGAAGTTGTTGAAGCGAATAAGCGTTACAAAGCAGAAGTTGAAAATCAACTAAGCCTATGAATTGAGAAATTCGTAGTGATAAAGAGGAAGAATGTGAAGCATTGTTCATCAAACGACTGCTCATTACTCACCTCAGTCCAACGATGTTAGCCAAGCGCAAAGCCATACGCCCAAAATATGTAGGGCAAGGCGATCCTTACCGCTAATGCGATTCTCAATAGAAATCCGCATAAGGATAAGGATAACCCTCCGTGTGAAACATGGAAATGATCCCACATATAAATGTTGTGATGTGGGGTGGCTTGGTGGAAGTTGGAATTCCGAAACAGGTAAAGTTGGACCTAAGACTGTAAATTGCATTTCCACTGGATCTGCAAATAACAGTAGTGCTTATCGCCTCTTGGTGTCAAAGCATGATGAATTCTTTGAGGATAACTTTCCTTGAGAAGGAAAAAGAAATAATTAGTCGAGGTTAACCAGAACCCGCGAGGGCCTGACTGTCCGGAACTAGATGTTCCATATCTACAGGACTCGGAAGTTGTTGTCTATCTGAAACTTAATATTCCAGATCTACAGAACTCGGGGATTCTAGATGTTGAACCGAGATGGAGCAAAGAGGGGACAAAAACCTTTGGGTTGTGAAAAAGAATACTCAAAAGTGAGTACAAAATAGATGGATCTACTGACGAGTATAAGGCCTTGGCTACTTGTACACATGTTTCCTTGTGAATAGCTTAACATCGAGGGTCATTGCAGTCTTGCGTGGCATGGTTGTTGAAATAGCCTTTCTAATCGGAGAGTTGGAAGGGGAGAATCAGAGTTGGTTTGCTTGACTGTTGAGCTTCTTCCTGAACTTTCACTTTGGTCCCTGAAATATTTACATTTTGGTCCTGGAAGTTTCAGATAAAACAGAAATAATGAATCTGACCACAGAAACATTGACTCTGAAGTTAGAAATCCAACAGTTGGAAAACCAACAGTCTGAGAGTGGAAGTTATATTGAAACAAAAGATATGGGTATCACATATGACATCTTAGGAATTGGATTTCTAAGACATCTAACAGATTGGTCTAACTTCAAACTCAGTTGTGAGTTAGTTGACAGTCTCGTTGAAGCCACCAATGGATATGAATCATATAACTGATTGAAATCATGGTGCATCCATATACAAGGAGCGATATGCGCTGGTCACATGTAGTTCAATGTATGTTACACACTACAACTGACCTGGTATCGGCCTATAGAGTAGATCAGTTGAACTAAGGTTCACTGATGATTTTAATAAAAGATCAATAGAAGGTGTTGAGTTAGATATGATGATATCTGAAATATTCACTTATCTACGGATTATAGTATTCTGGATGTCCAGCGGTTCTGGGAGAACACAATGATGCAAACTGGACATCAGATGTGAAGAACACCAAAGCCACAAGTAAATGTGTATGGTGGGTCTTGGAAAAACCTCTAAGCAAACTTGCATCGGCCGATTCATGATGGAATCGGAGTTTATCGCTTTATACAAAGCATGAAAGAAGTTGAGTAACTTCACTACTCCTTAGAGGACGTCCCTTATTGGGAGAAACCCGTGCCTTTAGTAGTTATACACTGTGGCTAGCCAGTCGACTTCAGGAAGGACACGGATGACGGCATCTGGACATATCTGTCAGGATTTGTCGGAGATATAAGACCGTATGGCAGTTGATCATCACGGGTGTCACTTTCTTGATTACTAATCAAATGATATAGCGGACCCTTTTAATTAAGGGACTACCCGGAGATCAAGTGTTCTGCCTGTCTAGGAGAATGGGCTTAAAACTCAAACAATACAAACCTTTGCGGTGGTAACCCAACCATACTGACTGGAGATCCTAAGAATTTGGTTCAATGGGAAAACTAAGCTGCAAAAGGTTCAGTTGAGCGCTTCGGTGGAAGCAAGAGCACTTCGAATGATGATTTCTGTAGGGAAACATGAATCCAAAGTTGTTCCCGCGATAGACATTAAAGTGCTACCTGTATGGTGGGTAAATGTTAAGCTTCCAAACCTTTAACGATCCTCAAACGGTTGAGGTTAAGGTTGGGAAAACTTTTAATGATTCCTAACACTTGTGAAGTGGGGTATAGCAGGATACCTTGTAAGAGATCGCCTATTTAAGTGCGAGGACAGGCGGCCTCAAATGAACGCACTTCAGAATCCAAGTGTGTCCACGGCCACAACGGATAAAATAATAAGAATAAAATGAATAAAGAGAGTTATTGTGTTGGTATCATTGTCTTGTCTTACACTAAACACTGACGGTTCAAGACATCACGTTCACCGCGCAGTAAGTAAGTCCGGTGGTATTCAACTAGGAAAGGTTCAAAGCAGAAGCTACCTCTCCTGATGTAATATCTTTTCGCTGAAAGATTGCTGAAATTAGGCACCTTGTGTGTGCACCAAAATCTCTTTCAAGAGGGGATTGTTGGAAATTTGCCTTTGGTTAGGAGGTGCGTCCACCCGTATTTAATGACTTAAACACTAGGGTTCCGTATGTTGGAGGCTTTGTCTCTTCACACGTGCATAATCTACTAAGTGAGTAGATGACCGTAGGGCCAAGGATCATCAAATTTCATTGAGAAATGAAAGAGATATTGATCCACGAAGTAAGGTGTTTGAGGCATGGAAATATGGTGTGGGACAAATCTACCACATCGGTGGGAATAGGAAGAATTATTTTCTTTATAAGTCTCAAAATTGGCTAAGGGTTTGGGACCCCAAGGGGTAACCCATGTGTTTGAAGGAGGGAGGACCTAGATGTGCTTGGGTTCAAGGCTAAGCCCACAGGCGCACCGCCGCCGCCCGCCCGTCCGGTCCGGGCTCGGGTCTCGGGTCTTGGGTCGTGGGGCTTGGGCTTCTTCTGATATTATCTCTTTGGACCCCAAATTGCTTGATATTTACAATTCAGAAAGTTTCTGCCTGCCGTTGGAGTTGATTTTTGGAGCGTTAAAACTCCATTAATCTGCACCTTAAACCTTCCTAACAGCTCATTTATGTTGCACATTAAATCAGTCATTACTTGGCTGATTAACTCCCTCACTAATGGCCATAACTGTCATTACTTGGCAGTTGAGAAGTCCATCCCCTTATGCTATATATTAAAGCCTTTTGGCTCAATTGCAGAGACGGATATATACTACATAGAGACAAAACAGAAGAGTAAAACACAGAAATTCAGTCCAAAACGTGAGCAGAAATGTTGGGACAAAAATAGAAAATTCTTCCTTCCTTTTCTATTCTTCATTAAGTCGTTTCGTGTTTGTTTTCTTCGTCAGAATCAACATATTTGCTTTATAGTGTTGATTAGTTGTTGTTTTGTCTTGGGAGACTATTGCCCATTAACGTAAAAGCATATATGCGGGGCAATCTTGTCTTAAAGACATAGAGTCATCTCTCGACTCAGCCACAGTTGTAACAATCCAGATTTAGTGTTTCTTGATTTCAGGTTATCAAAATTCAAGACTCAACAAGCTTGCGATAGTTCAGAATATTGGCTTGTTTGTTTATCCTTTCGAACACTTGTAATATTTATTTACTTCCCGTATTGCTTTACATATCCAACAAAATTGATACGAAGTAAAACATGAAATAAAGAAGAAACCGCTTAAAGAACATAAAAATGCCGCCAAGTGTGTGTCAGATCCTCTAAAGTAGTGCATTTTTTGAAGGATCCGACATGGGTGAGCAACATTTCTGGAGAGTCCAAGCAACATAGCAAAAAAGTGCATATTCTAAGTTACCAGCTTCATAATCAAAGGATAATGAGATGCGGATGATCAATTTTCAGCTCCTAATAACGACATTTCTTCACTCGTGGGAGAATAAATTGCTCAAAGTTGAAGCATTTGCCAAATTTCAAATTGCCTAGCTCTTTTTTTTTTACTTTTTGTGTTACAAAGGAATCACCTGAGTAGTGATAGATTTCGAGGATGAAATCCACATTGCATAGTTATTTTTCCACACGATGGAAGCACATGTATAATGATTTGACAGATAACCCACAGATCTATCACAATCAGGGAAATAACAGATTGGTTCTTGGACAAACTCCTTGCTCAGTTCAGAAAAGGAGGACTATTAGTGACATAAAGAGTGTGGATATAAAAAGTCGAAACGAGTGGTCTCAAACTTCAAAGAAAATACGAAACCAAGAGTACAACACCAAAGGTATGGAGTCATCAAATCCTTATTCTACTAAGACCATTTCGACAACACTGTTACTCAAACTTCAAAGAGAGACCTTTCTCTCCCTGATTTCAACTTTGATGAGATTGTTCATTAAGGAAATATTGGGTCTACAAAGTCAATGTGGTGAAGGGAAATTCCCTATTTTTTTTAAAGTGTTTGGATTTTTAAGGTAGCAATTTTTCTGCTTCTCTCTTTATTATTGGGTTAGAGTTCCAATTAATTAACTTGTAGTTTGAGCTTTTTTTCCAAAAAAGTTTTGGTTTCTTTTTTGGGTACTTGAATTTTGGATTTTCTACTTAAAGTTCGGATATTTTGGACATGGATATAGGATTTTGACACATTGGGTACTTGAATTTTGGGTTGTCTACTTAAAGTTTGCATTTTTGGGTTCTTGAAGTTTGGATTCTCTCCCTATTCAACGAAAACAGGGAGAGAAGGGTCTCTTTTGAAGTTTGAGTGTATGTGTTGTTGGCATGGTCTTATTAGAATAAAGATTTGATGATCCCATATCTTTGTTGCTGTGCTAAGTATTTCCCGTTTTCTTTGAAGTTTGAGACCACTCATTCTGACTTTTTAAATTCACACTCTTTATGTCACTAATAGTCCTCCATTTCTAAACTGAGTCAGGAGCTTGTCCAAGAACCAATCTGTTTTTTTCCTAATTGTGATAGTTTTATGGATTATCTATCAAATCATTATACGAGTGCTTTCGTGAAAAAATAACTATACAATGTAGATTTCATCCTACAAATCCACAGAATCTATACCACCGGTCAAGTAATATCCTTTGCAACACAAGAAGAAAAAAGAGAGAGCGATCAATTTTAAATGAACTGATTCATATAACATCTGCTAGCACCTGTCAAAAATGAAAAGAAGCAAATTAAAATTCTCAACATAAACAATTATTTTTTGAAGAATTACACATCCACCATAGAAACAGTTCATTTCCAGTTCATTCAAGATGTTATACATAATAGAAATTTAACTAACAGACATGGAAGAATTTGATATTTCCCTAATAGGATGCAATAGTATGTTTTATTCGATCCACCTTTTGTTGGGGCGGCAGGAGGTAGACCACGAGATACGCATGAAAGCAGTATAGACACAAATCCAAGAAGTTTTATGAGTTGATTAGATCATGTCAACTTACAGAGTAAATTCTTATCCATGCTAAGCTCATTCCTTAAATCTGCAAGAAATTCTCTTCCCTCATGGGCAAATCTATTCGAAAGATAGTTTCTGTTTCTACTTTTGCTTCTTAATTTAAATAGGAATTCGTGCCCACCGGATCCTGGTTGTCGTTGACCCATTTTAGGTCTCACAAGTGATATATATATATATATATATATATATATATATATATATGCAATTTGTTAGAGAACCAAAGCGAACATCATGCTAGTTGTTTAGGGCCAACAGTCAATTGCAGAGCCAAAAATTCAAAAAAAAGTTCTTATGCCAAGAAGATTTAACAACTTATATATACAAAAAGCTCATTTTTGTCCTATCTACATAGTACTCGTATAATGTTTCAACCAAGGGGGTTCAATTGGACCCCCTTGCACCCATGTGACTCCGCCCCTGCCTACCGTTTGTACCAACTATGTTCACAACTATTTAAGAAACTCAATTTAGCAACTTAGGAAGGTCTTAGAACCAATGGTAAAGGAATAAGTTTATACCAGACTTAGACACATATATAACGGTGGAATGACTAACCAGCTGTCAGATAAAACTATAACATAAAACTTCATATACCTATTAGTGTTGTCAAAAGCTCATTTAAAGCGCACTTAAGCCCTAAAGCTCGGTGAAGCCCAGCGTGTGCACTTTGCTTTGCTTAATTGGCGCTTTAGTGTGGGCGTCAAGGTGTTAAGCTGTGTGCACCTTCCGTAATAGGCTCGGCCTTAAAGGGAACAACGTCATATGTATAGCTTAGTTATAGTTTTTCTATTCTTTTGCCCAAATAATTATTGTTTGTATTTATAATTTTTATTGTATAACTTTTCTATATTTCATTTTCTCTCCCTTCACGTTTTTCTTTGCTAAATCCCACACTTTAATTGTACTTTGCGTTTAAAACTCCAACAAGGTTTGGAGCTTTTCTGCGCTTTTCACCAACTACTCTAATAATTGTTATGAGATTATTATCTTATTTCTAACTGGTGTTTGGATAAATCTTACATACACCTCGACTATTTCACTGTGTACCTACTATCTCCCGTCAACATAGATACTACGTAACGCTCTTCACCATGACTTGGTCAAATGGGAAGAAATTACCTAGCATTTTTGTCTCTGGCTGAACTCGAATCCTAATCCTTCCATGTTTTTCACTCACTTTATTGACCGCTAGGCTACATCCTTGGATTTAGAAATTATGAAAGTGTAACATTGCTTGATTTTCATATTATAGATCTAAACTCGACTATTTAATATCCTTTCTTCTTGCAAATAATATAATGTAGTAACTCAGAACTTCATGCCTTTTACCCTTAAGGAGCAGTAGAAGCTTTATTTCTTTTACATGTCATAAAGTATCAATAGACACGCTTTGTACAAGCACTTGATAAAAATTCTTCTAGTCTCAAATTTCTACCAGTGTGGTCTTAATCGCTCTAATCACAATTACCGTCCATAAGTAAGCCAATCACATCTAATGTCATCTAAATACCTTTCGTTTCTTTTACTCCAAACTAATATTAATGTTTATGTTTGAATAAATATTATTTCTTATAGGATTTTGTGAAAAATAATCAAGAAAGCGTGATTAGGAAACTATGAGACGTTTATGAGGTGAATCCGGAAATTAAACTCAATTAGGCTCAATCTTTAAGGTTGGTAGTATTTTTATTTATTTTTTGACAATGAAAATACCTGGTAGAAGCAAATAAATTTCGACCAATAAAGAAATACATCACATTGTCTGTGGGGATCCAACCCATGACCACGTGGTTAAAAGCCTTAAGGTTCGTAGTGTTGAACCATTGTCTCTTTGAAATTATGAATTCAGACATACTATTCATAGCAATTTTAGTAGATTTTACACATTTTGCATCGGAAATACTAGGTGCAAATGAACCCAACGTTGCAACACTGCATCCGCCTCGTATGGAAAGTCACACTTGCTATTAACACCAAGTCTTCAAATAACTTTGTGCAACAACCACCCATTCATTAGACAATAGAATGAGATTTGAACCTTTATTGGTTAAGCATTTATGACACACTTGTGGAATTGAGAAAAGGTTTCTGCTTCATTATGTATCTCTTTATTTTTATGCTCTATCTTATGGACATTATTAGGGAAAGAGAAAGGAAGTAACAAATGAAATTTTTCTGTTTAGTTTATACATTCTCTAACACTATTTGTACCAAGTCAGACCCCTTTAGTAATAAATTGTTGAAATTGGAATGACCTAGGTAGAAGGGGTTTAGACTACTTGGAAAGACAGAGTTAAAAATATGTTCGCTTTATAGGAAGCTACTTTTTTTTTTTGTTGACGAAGGAATCCATAGCCGCTACTCTGTCGAGTGCGCACAGGGTAAACCCCGGACTGACGCAATAGCCTGCAAACCACGTCAGCCGATTAACCACACTTGACAAGCCATGTGTGACTGGCTCAATCAAGAAGGTTTATGCAGACCTTGCGGTCCTACGCTCTACTGCTACACCAACTTGGCTACCCTTGAAAGATATAGAAGTCGATTTCAGACATGTTATGATGGCAAGATCAGTTGAGTCTCATTGTGTTATTAAGGGCCATTGCTTCGCCGCTTAAAGCGATAAAGCAATCCAAGCGAGGAGTTATTGCTTCATAAGTGAAACCATGGGCTTTAAATGATGACGCGCAAAACAATGGTAACCTTAGTGGACAATTTTTGTATCAACTATGAAGAGTTGGAAAAATACCAACTTTATTATAGCATTAAATTCATACATGTTTGGTACTTTTTAATTTTCCATAACTTGTGCGCTTTACTTCATTACTTATCTCTTTACTTTTATGCTCTATCTTGTGACGATTATTAGAGAAAGAGAAAGAAAGGAAGTCATATGTGGAATATTTCTATTTAGTTTATAACATCCTCTAATACTACTTGTACAAAATCAGATCCCTCTAGTAATAACTTGTTGATATTGAAATAACCTATGTAAAAGGGCTTTAGATTACTTGCAAAGACAGCGAGTAGTTTGAAATATGTCGTGGAGGAAACAGATTAGGGTAGAAGAGTAGTAGATAGTCGAGCGTAGTCCTACTTACGCTTGCAAATTGGTAGTTGTAGTGTTAATATTGTAGGTCTGCATAGCCTATCATACCAATAGGCGCAGTATTGCTCTATAGTCCCATGTAGCTTGATTTCTGTTGCTATGTTTCCTACTTTGTGTCCTACTTTGTCTAGCTTATTTACCTGCGCTAGTTACTGCTTACTTTTCGGAATGCGCTATCATGACCTATTCGCTTTTTATACCAGCATTTCCATATTGCTTTAAATATTTTCTGACCGTCTCTCTTGCTTTGCTCTTGCTTTGTTTTTTTGTTGCTTTGCTTGTGATTATGCTCTGTCTTGAGCCGAGGGTCTCTCAGAAACAACCGCTCTACCTAACAAGGTAGAGGTAAGGTCTGCGCATACTCTACCCTCTCCAGACCCACGTTGTGGGATTTCACTGGGTATGTTGTTATTGCTTTGTAGGAAGCTGTTTGAAGAATATTGAAGTAGATCAAGGTAAAGAGAAACGACTTTCAGACATGTTATTATGACAAGATCAGCTGAGTCTCATAGTGTTACTGAGGGTTATTGCTTTGCCGCTTAAAGCCATAAACCAAGCCTAGTGAGGTGTTAGCGCTTCATGAGCTAAGTCACGCGCTTTAGAGAAGTGTGTGCTTCAAATAATGACGCACAAAATAATCCCAACGATAAGTGGTCAAATTTTGGCTTAACTACTGAGGAGTTGGATCAGTAGCAACTTCATTATAACATTAAATTCATACATGTTTGGTATTTTTTTTGTTTTCCATAACTTGTGAGATTTACATCAAAGAAGTGTGCACTTCAGTTCTCGCTTTTTGCTTCAAGCCCATAGATCTTGTTGCTTTTTGTGCTTTTCGCTTGCTTGATAGTGTGATCACTACATCAACAATGATGAAAGTGTGCCAATTAGATTGGTGTTTTCATATGGAAGGCTTTGTGCTCAAAGCGAATGGAGCTAGGTAACAATCAAGATTTTCCTCTCTAAGTGGAGTTCATCCTTTTCTCTGCGCGAAAAAGAATTTATGATCTTCTCCAATGAGGAAAGGCGGTAAGGTGAATTTCTAATACAACAACACAAATCTGAAGTGTTTGGTCTTTGTTTTCCGAGCTTAAATAGGGATGGACTAGTAAGCGTTAAGAAATTCAGTAGTAATTGAACTAAGGTTCTTTTCCTCTTTACCACCTCAGGGATTTCCTTCCTCTTTTACTCTCTCCCTCCTATCCACCAGATGATGCACAATGAGGATGTAGTTCCCCCTACTTGGGAAATAGTCTATCCTTTTCCCCTTCATCCCGCCTTATGTGAATTGAATATCACAATACGGAAACTTTCCTGAATCTAAGCACTCTACTCTTGAGGTAGTCTCTGTTGGAAATTTGCCTTTGGCGGGAGTTGCGACCGACCAACTTTAACGGCTTAAACACTAGTGTAACGTATGTTGGAGAATCCGGTTCTTCACACATGCATGATCTACTAAGTACGTAGATAACCGTAGGGCCAAGAATCGTCAAATTTCATTGAGAAATGAAAGAGATATTGGTTCACGAAGTGAGGTGTTTGAAGCATGGAAAAGTGTGGTATTGTGTGTAATTCTCCCTCATCGGTAGAGGAAGAAAGAGTTGTTGTGTATATAAGATTCGAAATTGGTTTGGGGTTTGGGACCCCAAGGGATATCCCATGTGTTTAAAGGAGGGAGGACCTAGATGTGCTTCGGTTCGAGGAAAGACCACACGCGCGCCGCCGCCCGCCCGTCCCGTTCCGGTTCCGAGTTCCGAGTTCCGGGTTCGTGGGCTGTGGGCTGTGGGTCTTCTGATATTATCTTTTTGGGCCAGAAGTACAGTTTGGTCCCTGAAGTTCAGAATTTCGACGGTCAAGACAGAAAATCCAAGCACTCAATTCGACCATTTATTTTGGCTGAATTACTCCTCCTATAATGGCCAAATCCGTTGGTCTTTCACCATTTATGTTGGTGACTTTACTACCTCCATAATGGCCATTATTTGGCTATTATGGAGGCAGTTTTCAGGCAGTAAAACAGTCCATCCCTCTCCTATATAAACACCCCCTTACACCATTGTTGAGCACTAGAGTTAACAGTAAGAGATGCAGCAAAACAGTGCACGAAAATACACAACCAAAATAGTTTTCTTCCTACAACTTCCAAGCATCATTTCGTTACTCAATATTCTTCACGGTAGCTCTTGAGTTTCCTTTGCTCAAGGGTTCCATTGCTGTTTTATCTTGGGAGACAAATTGTCCAGGACGTATAAAGGATACATACGGGGCAATATTGTCTTAAGGACAGAGTGCTACACTCGACTCAGCAAAAACAATTTACATTTTTCCGTCTTCTACAAAACTGGAATTTCCAGTTTTTACTTGTGTAACAATTGTAATTTCAGATTCCATGTTGAATTATTGAATCTCTGTTTATCCTTTTGAATACTTGTAATAGTTATATACTTCCCGTACCGCTTTATAAAGTACCATAGAGCAAAAATCTCCCAACAGTCTCAAGAGACCAAACAGAAACAAATCACTTATTGGAGAAAATCTTTACCAGAAAGATCGACGGTAAGAAGGGGATCCTTGGAGAAACAATAAAGTTGTCTTTGTATGGCCTATAAATCACGGATTCAAGTCGATGAATCAGCCACGGGTGATTGTATCAGGGTATACTTCCTACATTACATCATCTTGGGTGCGGCCCTTCACCAGACGCGGGATGCTTCATGCACCCGGCTACCCTTCTCTTTTGACACTAAATCCGCAAATCTTTCTGACTAGATTTGTTACTAATTTGAGAAATGCTTATTCACTACCAAGGAGGATTTCTATCTTTTGTATAAGCCTAATAATGGTACTCAAACATCGATGATCAACTTCACTAATACTATCTAGAGTCTATTTTTCTCAAAAGATAAAGTACCATCAATATAATGTTACTTCAAGCATTGACGATCAAGGCTGCTGATATGAATTACCAAATGTTCCCTGTTACTTTAACCTGAATCACTCATGCTTGAAGCCGTCGACATTATGTTTTCTTCACTGTTGAAACTTGAAACCTAAGCCCTCTATGCCACATCTAAATGTCTTAGCAGCTTAACTTTTACCATCGAGCCACTGCACTTTAACTTGTGCACTATAAAAATAGTGCCATTTTCCCCACTTGTAGGAAAAGTAACAACATGGTTCCTGAAGAACTATTTCTCCCGAATGTCCTTGTTGATTATCAAATATGCAATAAACATTTAATAATTGGGAGAAAGCAACAACATCTAATAATTCTTCCACTCATGATCGAGTATTCATGAGTAAAGCTTGGATTACAAAAAAGTTAAATGCTTAAAATGATCAAGAAGTAACAAAATTCAACTGTCTTTTCTCATGACTATAGCCTACATGTACTGTATAACAGCTAATGAATTATAAGATTTCTCAAGTTAATCACCTTCTTAATTCCATGCCAAGAGGAAGATTGGAAATCGCGAGAGATTAGGGAGTTTGCTGCATCATAGAGCAGGAGCTGGCTGAAGAGCCTGATAGCAAGATCAGCAGAGAATCTGATATGAGTTTCTGCTATAACAAAGAACTATTTAATTGTCCTTGAAGGGCTAATAATAGACAATTAGATCATCCAAACAGCCTTAACATTTTGAAACACTAACAAAAATTGACATTCTTATTCTGGTCCAAAATGCATTCTCTAATAAGCAATTCTTTTATTCACTTCTGCAATGACAAAAATTATCTTGGCTATAAATACATTGTACTCCCTCTGTCTCAATCTGTCCCAATTTATGTGAAACTCTTTTCTTGACACATTTCTATATTTAGTAGCAATTTGACTTTAAACTTCTCATTTTACCCTAATGAGATGATTCCGCAGAAATATCTATGGCTTATTTCAGATCACAAGTTTTAAAAGTCTTTCTTTCATTCTTAAACTACATGCTCAGTCGAACACCTTCACAATAATTGGGTCGCAGGGAGTATTATGTATTGACAGATACTGAATACTCCAAATGAAACCCCATCTTAGCGGAAATATTTCATATCCTTAAAGCTGGACATGAATGAGGCTGAAACCTAATCCAGATAAATATTTGATGTTCACGATTGGACATACAAAGTCAATACGACATTATTGGACGTAGATAATTGTGATACAAGGAAGTTAAGGATTCTGGAACATATGCAACTGATTCCTCCAATGAAGAAGTTTTTCTTACAGAATTTACTTCCTATCTTAATGCATGTTAAGTCGACCGAAGACAAAATATTATAAAATATAAATGCAAAGTATTTGAAACCAAACTAAAGGCCTTGGAAGCATAGCACTTTTAGGGGTATCAGGATTTGGTTCCATCTGGAAGGAATAAAACCTTGCTAGTTATGTCACAACTTTTTAAAAACAAAATCGGTTAGTTGTTAAATAAGGCAATATACACACAATATACAGGTGTATATTGCCTTACTCAAGTCACGGATTCTGCCCATATTAGTGGCCACGGTTTTGGTGTTAATTGGACATAAGAATATTGTATATTTGGAAAATATATGTGTAGTATATTGTAATGTATTTGTTACCTAAATTAGGATTATACACTACCATAATTATAGAGTTAGAATTATGGTAGAATAAGATTTTAGGAATAGGATTCTCCTATTTTGTAACTTGTATATATACCTATTCAATTAATGAAAATAATCAAGGGGATTATTTCTTTCATGGTATCAAGAGACTAGGTTTTACAAAAAAATTCTCTCCCAAAAGTTTTGTCCATCTCGGCCAAGTACCCCCCCCCCCTCGGATTTCTCTTCCGAAAGTCGTCTTCCGCTCTCAAAATCTCTCTTACTTTTCCCAAATTTCCCCTCCTACTTTGTTCTTTCAATACGTCGAAGAACAATTATCATCCTGCCCTCATGGTTTCTAACGTCAAGAACAGTATCCCTATTGTCCTTGAGATGGAAAACGTCCAATATGCGACGTGGGCGGAGTTGTTTAAAATTCACGCTATTAACTCGGCCCATTTTAAAATTCACGCTATTAACACTCAATAAGAATTGTGTGGTTGGGTTATGACCCGCATTTTAACCCATTTTAATCGTACCCATTTCAGTCCAAGTGACTTTTTATTAACTCGGCCCATTTTGACGGTCCAAATTTAACTCAACCCGCCCATTTAACACTCCAAAATTTATAATCTGTAAAATTAGGACCAAACAATAGCATGGTAGGAGACCTAACTGGTCTAGAAGAATGAGGAGAAGATGTCGGCACATCAGAAGGGATATGAGGAACCACATTGTCCATACTTCGTGCAGCCTGAGAATTTAAAAAAAATCATCCGTTTAGATTATATAAGTATAAAAAAAAAAGATGAATTTAACTTAGAAAATTTTAGGTAACACCTCAGCATAGGATTCTCGGACATGCTCGACCTTATTAGAGCTGAATTTATTGTAGAATACATCCCACCATTCCGCTAAAAGTCCCTCTGGAGATTTGATAGCTGAAACAAAATGCATAATTAAATAGTTGTACATAATTTGCACATCACCACAAATAAAATGAACAGTCATTGTGTTGTGCACATCCCCCAAAATAAAGAAGAGCAACTAACATTTGAAAAAAAATTCCTCCATTCTATTTTATCAGTGTATTTTCTTTTTGGACCATATGAAAAAAATTGACAAAGTTCTATTTTTTAATAATATTTTCATTTTAATGATATGTTATTATAAGAATTCACATGGCATGTTGAAACCTACTATATATCAAGGATACTTTTGGTATGTTAACCTCCCTTTATCGCAATTTGTGTGAAACATTTCCCTACTTAATTTGTCCCCAAAAAATATCACCTTTACATATTTAAAAATATAAAATTTTATAATCACGGTGTCTGGGTCAGTTTGGGCGCACCTCGACTAATTTCACGGGATAGCTGCTACCTCCCACCAGCAACAGGTAACTGTGTTCACTAAGGCTTAGACAGATGAGAGGGTGTTTTTGTCTCCGCTGAAATTTAAACCTGATATATGGTTTTCCTTCCACTTCATTGGTCATTAAGTCACACCCTATGGTATATTTATAAATAACTTAACTTTAAATTTTTTACTTTCTTTCTTAAATTTCGATGACACGTACATTCGACCAGAGAGAGCATAAACTTAATTTGTGTCAAAAAAAAAAATCTTGAACTCTGTGTTCAGTCAAAATACTATATAAAAATTAAAATAAAATCAAGGAATAACAAAGTTCAAAAAATTAACTCGAAGCATCCACATTCACCCGGGGTATTGGGAAAGCCGAGGTAGGGTCCTGGCAAGAGGCTCACTCTAAGAGGGCGTGACATAGGCAGCCTACCCATGATTAAGTCACTGGAGGCAACTTTTAATTGAATAATAATCACTATTTAAAGAAATCAGTTCACATCTGTCATAAATTTGAAGAAAGACTTACCAACATCCATGGGATTTATAACATTAGCTTCGCTTGTGAATGTCTCGGCAGTATTATGCATCCCCTTGTTAACCAAGTAATCATGGATGTACTTGTCAAGCCTGAAATTTGCCAATAGAGTCTCATAAATTTGATTTCAAAAAATTATTTTCCCCTAAAATATTTTATTAGTTCTAAATTGATCAATTTTATCCTTTATTAGACTTGAGAAAAAAGGGTTAGTATTTGTTCACCAATTTTTGACTAAATTTAATGCTCAATCTTAAGTTGGAGCTTCATTTAAGGTCAAAAATAAAAGTAAATTTTTTTCCTAAAGATAGATAAGATTAAACCAAAAATTAAGAGAGACAAAGTTCCTCAATTTAAGAAAACTAAGGAAAAATTACTTTTCCCCCTTTATTAAAATATAGATCAATCTAACATGCTCAACTTTGAGGGGGTTGGATTGAATTTATATGGGGCAAAGACATAAGTAGCCCTCAAGTGAAAGTACTGGTAATCGGTTAGTCACGTAAAATCAAAAAATATATTGTAGCCAGAATGTATATTATACACTATATACACACATTTATTATACATTTTCATACAATATATGTACACATTATATATTATATATATATATATATATATATATATATATATATATATATATATATATATATATATATATATATATATATAATAATAAATGTAAAATCAATGTATACTCGGTATATAATACTACAACAACAACAATAACGTACTCAGTGTAATTTCACAAAATGAATCTGGGAAGGTTAAGATGTACACAGATCTTACCCCTACCTTTGTGGGATGGAGAGGTTGTTTTTTGATAGACCACTGGCTCGAAAGAAAAGAGAGAGACTTAGTGTATAATGTATACACATATTATAGAGTTATAATACACTATTTATAAAATGTATAAATAACGACGAGCTATCCGGAAAATATATTATCCATTGGTGACTTTCAGATGCAGTTAATTTTCAGTTAGATCTTAAAGTTTTAAGTGTGTTTCTGATGAGATTCACGGTGATGTGACGATGTGAAGGACGGAAGAGATAAATAAAAGAGGATGTGAGTAGAGATTCCAATCTGTTTTGAGTTTTCAACTTAGCAGTCTTGGACAACGAGTTGTAAAGCTCCACTACCAGATCTGTCTCCCTCGCAGCTCTTTTGGTGGGAAAATGGTGGCGAGGGAGGAGTAATTTTCAGATCTGGAAAACGATTATGGCCAACAAACAAAGAACACGAAATTCTAACAAAAATCTCTAAAAAATTAAGTGTATTTCTCGTGAGTTTCACGGAGGTGTGACGATGTGAGGGACAAAGGAGAAAAAAAAGAGGATGTGAATAGAGATTTTGATCTGTTTTACATTTTTAAATTGGCAGTCTTTGACTCCGCTACCAGATCTCTCTCCCTCACAGCTCTCTTGGCCGAAAAATGGTGGCGGGGGAGGGGTCATTTTTAGATCTGAAAAATGATTATGGCCAACAAACAAAGAATGATACGACTGGCAATTTTAACAAAAAGCTCCTGCCAAAAACACGGAGCAATGGGAAAACAGTGGTGAAACGTGGAGTAGTGGTGGTACGTAACCGAATTTTGGTGAATACCAATCAGATCTAAAATTTGCTCCTGATATCGTCGAAGATTCGAGAAAAAAAAGAGGCAGAGGAAAGGGGACGAGTAGTGGTTTGTGCATCGTTGTTGGTTACTCTAATTCGATGGAGCTCTGACGTTGCTTTGCTAGAGAAGAAGGCCGAGTCGGATGTTCTCCAGGAGAATGAAAAGAGAGAAAATGTTTCAACGATTATGAATCTGAAAAGTAGGAAATGGGTGTTAAAATGTGAATTGAACTTTTAGAGTTTGGATACAACTTATTTTTATTTTGGGCCTAAAGTGTATTTCGGGTTATATAGTCTAAAGTTGGGTCATTTAAATTGCTAACAATCACACAATGTCCTTTTCCCAATTTATATTCGTTGATAGACCATCTTGGGCATGATCCAAGTTGTCTATCTAAAAGTTTGGACCAATTTGAATTAGATCTGTAGCCCAAATTAATTCATAAGAAAATATATCTAAACATAAAATTACTTTGGGATAAGGCACTATTACCCCCTGAACTATACCCGAAGTTTCTATGACACAACTTACCTTTGCGGGTCCTATTACCCCCTAAACTTTTTAAAAGTGTAATAAATGTCACCCTAAGTGCTGACGTGGCATAGAAAACCAAACATTTGGCAGGCGGTGAAATACACGCGCTGCCACGTGTAATTCATATATATTTTTTTATTTTTTTAAATCTATTTCATTTTCTTCCTTTTTTAATTCTGAAATGTAATGGAAATATTATTTTGTATTTAGAAAAATGAAAAGGACAATTATTTTTGTATGAACTTGAAAAATCATTAGAGGTGTTGAGCATATTCGAAGGTTGTGGAAGTTTTAAAGTTGTGCTTCAAGTGTTAAATTCATTCTAAATCCTTAGTTGTTGATGAGATTCAAAAATGAAAAAAGAACTTTGAATCCACCATTGTTGAACCTTGAAAAAGCTTGAAGAACACAAAAAATGGGTTTGTCGAAATTCTTGGTTGTTGGCCAAATTGATTACTGGGGTATGGTGATGATGATTAGAGATGGCAATGGATCCTGGACCCGGTCCGGATCCGGTGGATACAGATCCGTTTTATAGGATATGGATCTTCAAAATTTGGACCCGACGGATCTGGATCTGGATCTTGTATTTGAGATCCGTATCCGGTCCAGATCCGACCCGTGGATCCATTTTTTATTAAATATATTCATAACCTAGAATGTAATTTTATAAGTATTTTCTTAAAATTGCTAAGTACATCCTTGCAAGTTTAATTCTCAAAATAAGTTTAATTTATCCCCGCGTTAACTCAAAAACCCAAAAATAAAGAGGTAACTTCGATAATAAAATTAATGTTATATTAGTGAATGACTAACATCTCCATAGACAAGTAGTTAAAATTATATTCACTTCATTTGTGAAGATTCCAAGCACATGCAAGTTCTGCATTGTGGAAATA
This sequence comes from Anisodus tanguticus, assembly GCA_034509755.1. Lineage (NCBI taxonomy): Eukaryota > Viridiplantae > Streptophyta > Magnoliopsida > Solanales > Solanaceae > Anisodus > Anisodus tanguticus. The sequence continues at coordinate 41,723,713 of CM067560.1, read as the reverse complement.
CTAGTCAGCATTTTCCACAACTATTGTTATTGTCCACCATTTTCAATTAATAGCTCACAATCAAAACGAGACAACGAACAAAATATCTCATATGAACATTTCAAAATTGAAACACAGTAAACTGTTAGCTAAGTAAAAATCGTTTGTCAGTTTTAAAAAAAATTCTTAGCAAGGTTACAGTCTTAGCAAGACACATTTTTTTACATGTGGATCCAGATCCGATCCGTGGACTCGGTGGACCCGGTGGATCCGATGGATCCGGATTTGGATCTAATTTTTATGGACCCGACGGATCTGAATTCGGATCTGAATTCAGGTATGAAAAACGGATCTGGTCTGGATCTAGTAGGATCCGGTCCAGATCCGATCTGTTGTCATCCCTAATGATGATGTTGTGAAGTTGTAGTCAAAATTTGAGCTTGATTGATGCGGATTTAGCTGAGTTTTTATTGAATTTTGACATCAAAAATTAGATTTAGAGCTCTTGAAAATGGGTGATATAATGGGGATGAAGAGCTCTTGGAAATCAGCTTTGAAACTGATACGTGGCCATTTCATATAGGTTAGAGCCCTTTTTTTAAGTTCTCACGCGCTTGAAGGAGTTGTTCTCATGCATTGCTCACGTCAGTAATAAAGATGCAAAAAAATTACGGAAAAAAATTAGGGGGTACAGTTCAGGAGGTAATAGTGCATTATCCCAATTACTTTTATTAAATATTATTTTATGATTTGATTTATTTGATTAGTCTTGATAAATGAAAGATAAAATATTTAATAGCATCTATTTTATAATTTAAAAAATAAACTAAAAAAATAAAAAGTGATAGAAAAATAATTTTGAGTTCGATGGTCGAGTACGACCTACTATTACCTAACTCGACACACCAAATCCCCCCCCCCCCCCCAACCCCCAATCTACCAAGTATTGATCCAAAGCAAAAATCGAACAGATTTTAATCCAACTCATTCATTAGTTCGACCTATTTTAATCCGCTCAATGTAACCCAATTTATCCCCTTAATACCCCCTTGTAAAAAATCATTTTCTTTTATTCCATGCTCATCTTAAATCACTTGCTTCCACCAAAATTTATATTTTTCCAACCTTTAAATCATAAAAATGTCATTAAGTCACTAACGAAAAATTTCTTCATAAAATTATTTCCCAAGATAAAGCATGTTTACATAAATTTCTTTGATGAAGAAAACATTCAAGCCTAAAATAATTAGAACATAGAAGAAGAAAAAACATATATCATAAAAAATTATAAACTCGTAAACTCACATCATCTGAGCATCCCATGAATCCATGATCCTAAAAAATAAGCCTGACTTCAACAAAAAAAAAAAAAAAACAGGATAGAGAAGTGAAACACAAAGAGAGATAGTAAAGAGGAGAAAATGAGAATGAGGATATATTAATTTGTAGAGAAGTTACTAATTTAGAGTTGCATGTCAAGACCAAATGGAAGAGAAGACACACAAAAAAACAAAATACTATATTGACTTGAATATATATATATATATATATATATATATATATATATATATATATATATATATATATATTTCAAGTCAATATAGTATTGTGTGTGTGTGTAGAGAGAGAGAGAGAGAGAGAGAGAGGAGAAAAGAAAACAATGGGATCTACATTCTCATTATTAAAATGGGAAAAAAATCATTATAAAGTGTGTGAAATTTAAAAAATATGGCATGTAAAGCATGCAATAAATTAATGATTATTGATAATTTGCAGCTCATTTGGCTAGTAAATAAAGTAAAAATCATATGCACTACTTGGTCAAAGAATAAAAACTAAGAAAAGTATTCTTAATTTTGTTTTCACAAATAAGATTTTCTTTAATCTTTAAAGAACTTTCCTTTTAATCAATTAATTAAAATTACACTTCTTTCTCTTTAAGTATTTTCCTTTTATACTTTTTTGTAAAGTGCAGAAATAGTTTATTTGCTTCTTATGCCTTCCTAATAAAGTCATTGGACAATTTTAAATGTTTTTCAAAAAGAAACTATGAGAGAAGTTTAATATAGAAAAACTTTAAAGTATTTGGAAATAGTAATTTTTTAAGAAATTGATGTATCTGCATATAAAAAAAAACAGTATCTCAATACAAATTTTCATAATTTGAAAAGTTTTTTTAAAAGTGTTTCAAACAAACATTTCCAAAGAAGTTTGTGAAGGTAATTAAAGGACTTTGCATGGTCAAACACTTCAAATTTATTCCTATACATTTCCTTCATTTATTATTTTGGAAGTGGCAAACTAATACTTTTTTATATATAAAAGTGGATTAGACCAAAGTCAAAAGAAAAAAATAATTTGAATGTGTTTAAAGGGACGAACAAACATGGAATCACATGAAATTACATGAAATGATGTTTTTAAAGAGCTACCATCCCTTGATATTAATGTCGACCTAACAAAAAGAAAGATATGATGAACGAAAAGATTTATGCAGGCGATATCACTTAGTTGTGATTAAGTTTTAATCATGTTAATATGTTTGTTTTAGGTCCATTAATATATTCGCAGTGAGTCTTTGGTGTAATAAAAAAATGTATAAATGACCATTTAGAAAATGTAGAGAATTTCTAAAGTTTAAAAAATCAATAATTGAAAGAGACAAATATAAATGGAGCATCCGAGCTTACTACTTGAATCATGCGAATGTGATTCCAGATCTGTTGCATCATATTTGTAACGGCCTCAGGGTCGAGGAAATGGAGGTCTATGACACATATAGATAGTAAAAATTTATATAACTGATCTAAATATCACAAAACATAGCTGGAAACAGCAATAGACAACTTATGTCAAAATAACAAAAAATTTATCGCTAATTTTATTTAATAATGGAGGAACGAGTATCATATTAGCTATATGCTATTTAACGACAAATCATGATCGAATTTCATAACTAACTCTTAGTTTTTAGTGTAACTTTTGCTTGAGATTGATGCGAACATGAATTTTTGTCCAAACATGAATTGTGGTTGACAAAAGACAACAAATTTGCATTGAAAGACCTCACTCAAACCAAAAAAACAAGTGAAGTTTACAAAGTATATGACTTTTGCACAATTGGACAATTACCTAATTAATTTGTGCATATCACTTTTCAGTTACTAACAAAATTTCACCATTTTTTTTCAACTGCATTCCATGCTAATTAAGACACCAACAATAAGTCACCATGTAATGACTCAAAAAGTCATTTTGCTTACTTAGCCTGAAAACCCTTAAATTATCCTTCCCGAGTCTTTGTTTGCTTGTTTGTGACCTTCGAGGATGGGTGGCACAGTTTCCGAGGCAATGGGGTAGATTTCGGACCCATTCTGTTAAGTTTGAGAAATTCTAAGTTAAGAGAATAGAAGAGTTTGACACATAGTTGACTTTTGGGTAAACGCACTCCATTTGTAGTTTCGTCGGTTCCATTAGCTCCGGAACAACATTTATGACTTAGTCAAGCCTTCGGTTCGGGTCCCGAGGCAGCCTGGTGTGTTTTGGGGGTTAGGTTGTTAAATTATGAAATTAGAACTTAAGAGTTGACTTTAGTCAAATCCGAACCTTAGAGACCTTTTCCGGGAAATTTGAGTGCGCGAGCAAGTCTAGAGTGTGTTTTCTGATAGGAATGCATGTGTGGTTTGTGTCCGGGAGGTCTCGGGAGTGTTTTGGGTAATGGACGGAGAGTTTGGGGAGTTTGGGCATTGCTGGTGTCTTGTGCCCGCCCTAACGCCTTTATTTCTGCTTCAGCAGGTCCACCTTAGCGAAGGCCTGGCTCACCAAAGCGAGGTTCTTCCATAAGCCGAGAATCCGCCTTAGCGGATGGGTTCCTCACAGGAGTGTGTGCTCCCCTGCGGAGGTTGCTTCTGCCCTAGCGAAGGTTTAGGATTTAAGTGACCTCGCCTCAGCGGATGGGTTTTCCGTCGAGCGAGTCCACTCTAACAAAGTCGATTCTGTCCCAGCGGAATCATTGTTCATGTTGTAATGTTTAATGACCTAGAAGTTATTCTCATTCCCCAAATAATCTTTTTGGGATTGGAGCTCGACCAGTAGGGTATTCTTGAGGTTCCACGAGAAAGTTCATCCATAGAGGTATAATCTCGCCCTTTTTCCTATAATTATTGTGTATTACTTAAGTTTCCATCCTTAACATATTTCTTAAATGGGGGAAATGTCTTGTTGAAAATAATAGAGTTGTAATTGGGAATTAGGAATTGATTATTGATTCATTGATGCTAATATTGTAAATTAGTGATGTATTAGACTAGTAGATGATGTTTAATTGGTCAATTGCTTGATATAAACTCTTTTGGGAATTGGGAGAAATTTTAGGGTTAGGTTTGGGGCTTTTGTCAATTCATAAATTGAGGACCCAATTGGGGTCCGTTATTAAATTAACTTGAGATTATGACTATCTAGCATGTATTGGTAGTAATTGGGTAGAAAAGTTCGTATTTTGATAATGTGGGTCCGGAGTTCCTTTGTAACCTAGCTTGGGAGATTATGGGTGATGTTAGACCGTAATCTCATTTACTTGATATGATTGATCAGAGTGAGCTCATGAGGAGGCTCAGCTGAAGGGGAAAGCGACTGCATGAGATCTTCGGCTCGATTCAGGAAAGTTGAGACTTTCTAGACTCTAGTGTAGTGTTATGTGTTGGTATGCTATGTAATGAAATAAGGGGAGTAATGGGAACTTGGGGTCCTGTATTAGTGAGGTAACGAGCACTAATACGGGTACCGGTGAACCTTAATCTGGTAATTAATGAACTAGAACATTGCATTTGAAGGAGTTTATGTATTTGGCCTTCGGGCCACGGGCGCGGTGCATAAATCCGCTTAGGTTGGTATGATTGTTGTTTACTTGGGCTTTTATCCATTGATATAATATTCTGATTTGACTTGTCATGCATTCATCATTACATACCTCATCTAAATACTTGAATACAAACTGATAAATGTTGATTAAACTGATATGTTGAGTGCATGGTGTACACATATCCATCTCATTCATACATTATATACTTGGCATTGGCTTACTGATACATATTGCTGAGAAAGGCTTGGGAAGTCATATTAAGGGATATGGTACATGATTACAAGAGTGATGACTGATTATGACACTTTAGCCCTCGTGTTGGTATTCAATGAAATCGGATGGGTATATGGACCTCGTGAGTCCCTCATGGGTCACGTGATAGCTAATGCAGCACCGTGTGAATACCGAGTACATATGACCACTTGCATTCATACATATCATTTTGTATTACATTCATTTATGTTATGATATGTGATTGATATTGTATGTGCTCGAATTGAATTCTATTACACTTGTGATCTTTAGGCTGATAAAAGAAATACTGTCAGTTTATATTTAACCTTGTTGTACGACTTGAGTAGAGAGTCTTGATTGATCTAGATGCCCTGAATGGGGTTTAGACTGGACTTGTACAACTTGAGAATTTGAGAGTACTTATACGCTATCGAACTGTAGACTTACTGTTATGTTGGTTAACTAATTTATTTTATGCCTAAGTAACTAACTAGTAGCGAGGTATCAGAAAGTACCAACCGTTATAGCTAGGGTCGGTCGATGATGTTGTTGAGTACACGTATTTCCCGTACTCACTCTACGGTTGTTGCATTCTATGTGTAGATATTGAGCCAGGAGACGACACCGGAGTAGCTTGATCCACAATCTTGGAGAGTGTGATTATTGGAGTCCAAGGTGAGCCGCTGATGCATTTCCGGCACTAGAACTCTTATTTATCTTCCTTTATGATTTATGTCTTTGTTATATTCAGACAACTTATGTATTTCCTATTTATACTTGTATTCGGATATTATGAGAGCTTCTATTCATGACTACCAGATCTAGTTGTTCAGACTATGTATTTATTGTTGAGATTTGTTTAGATATTTCTTTTCTACTTATTTATTTTCCGCATTTGATTCCGTTTAATCCGTATATTGTATGTTAGGTTCGCCTACGAGTTACGGTAGGTGCCCTCACGACACAATGGGATTTGGGGTCGTGACAAATTGGTATCAAAGCCCTAGGCTAATGGTCTCATGAGTACACAAGCTATGTCTAGTAGAGTTTTATGGATCGGTACGAAGAGCTCTGTACCTATCTTCGAGAGGCTATAACACATTTAGGAAATTTCAATTCTTTTGTGCGATTCGATTATGATTGAATTCTAAATCTATGTTTTACTCTTTCTCACAGATGGTATGGACTAGATCAGCTGCAAAAGGAGATCAGGATCCCGTACTTGCACCGAAACCCATTGTTAAATGTGGTTCGTAGGACAGTGGTGAGGTAGAGGTAGAGGTAGAGGCAGACCTCGAGTTGCAACCCAATGTCGAGCACCTGCAGTTGCTCGGGCTTGTGACCGAGTTGAGTATCTGGGGCTTGAGGTTATTTCGGAAGATGATGAGGTTCAGATTAATGAGGATGAGCAGTTTCATTGCCACACTAGTGCTTCAAGATACCTTGGTTCTCATGATGAGCTTTATGGAGTCTATAGCTCATGGTATTCAACTGGTTACTTCTTATGGGTCTCATACTATGGTCGGAGGACAAACTCCTGACCATGCTGCTATGTTTGGATTTCGGATACTAGGGATTCATCTAGAACCTACTGGCTTTCTCACTTCTTAGGTGTGACTGTACATAGTCTTACTACACCTCCAGCTGTACAACCTGCTATGTCTATCAATGAGCAGAATATGTTCAAGAGGTTTAGAAAGTTATATCCTCCCACATTTGATGGGGATCCCGAGGATGATGCGTATGAGTTCTTGATTAGTTGTCATGAGAGGTTACACAACCTCAGGTTAGTGGAGTCCCGTGGTGTTGATTATAATACTTTCCAAATGGTTGGACATGCCAAGCAGTTGTGGAGGTCTTATCTCGAGTCCAGACCAGCAAGGTCCCCTCCTAGGACTTGGGTTTTATTTACCTAATTATTTTGGAAAAGTTCATGCCTCCCAATATTAGAGAGAGGAGACAGGCTTAGTTTGAGGGGTTATACCAAGGGCGTATGTCTGTGACCTAGTATGAGGCACGTTTTTATGCATTATCTCGCTATGTTTTATGATTTTGCTTGATGAGGCTGAGAGGGTGATGAGGTTCACCAATGGGTTGATATGTCCTCTTCGTTTGATTACAACACAGATGGCTGCCACAGGTTCCACCTTACAGCAGATTGTTGATGCAGTGAGAGAGGCCGAGTTTATTAAGCGTGAGGATTATGAGGAGAGAGTGATCAAGAGGCCTCGTTTTAGCACTCATGTGGTTGCCTCATCTGGAGGCAGGGGTCATCATAGTGGAGGTCATCACCGTTTAATTGCTAGGCCCATTGTTGCTACTATGCTTATATCTGATGGAGGCCAGTCCTCGCGTACTTCTCATTGTTCAGGGCAGTTGACCCCGAGTTTTTACAGTCCCTCTGGTTGTGGTGGTCATTCTGGTGCCAGTTTTTCTTCTCAGCCGTCGGCAGCTCCTAGAAGGTGTTTTGAGTGTGGTGATCTTGGGCACTTCAAGAGGGATTGTCCCAGACTTAGGTGTGGTAGTCAGTCTCAGGGTTTTGGATTAAAAGTAGCGGGGCAGGCGGCTAAAGGTGTGTCCCAAGGTACTAGATATGGTTCTCAGGGCAACGCGAGTGGCCCTCAGACAGGTCGAGGTGGTGCTCAATCTTGCTGAGGTGGTGGACATGGGGGTACTCAAACTTCAGGTGATCATAGTCATTTCTATGCATTTCTAGGCAGACCCGATGTAGAGGCATCCAATGTTGTGATCATATGTACTCTTTCAGTTTGCTATCGACCTGTTATAGTTTTGTTTGATCCAGAGTCTACCTATTCTTATGTGTCTGCCTATTTTGCTTTGAGTTTAGATTTGATGTGTAAGTCTCTAGGCATGTCTATTCAGGTTTCTACACCTGTTGGAGATTCTATAGTGGTAAATCGGGCATACATGGGTTGTGTAGTTACCTTGGTGGAGTATAATACTCAGGTAGACTTAAATTTTTTGAGTATGGTATATTTTATGCTATTTTGGATATAGATTGGTTAGCTATGTATCATGCTATCTTAGATTGTTATTCCAAGACTGTTACCTTAGCCATGTTGAGTATTCCTCAGTTAGTTTGGAAGGGTACTCTTAGCTAGTGACCGAAGAAAGTGATCTCGTTCCTTAAAGCTCAGAAGATGGTAGAGATGGGGTGTCTTATTTATGTAGTATATGTTCGTGATACGAGTGCGGATACCCCTCCATTAGAGTTAGTTCTAGTAGTTCGGGAGTATCTAGAGGTGTTTCCCATCAACCTTCCCAGTGTACCGCCAGAGCGTGATATTGATTTCTGTATTGACCTAGAGCCGGACGCTCAACCTATTTCTGTTACGACATATCGGATGGCGCCAGACAAGTTGAGAGAGTTGAATGAGCAGTTGCAAGATCTTTTGAGTAAGGGTTTTATTCGACCCAGTATTTTGCTTTGGGGTGATCTTGTGTTGTTTATAAAGAAGAAGGATGGGCCTATACACATGTATATCAATTATCGACAGCTGAACAGGGTGACTATCAAGACCAAGTACCCAATACCTTGCATTGATGATTTATGTTATCAGTTACAGGGTGCCTCAGTCTTTTTCAAGATTAACTTGAGGTCCGGTTACCATCAAGTGAGGATTAGGGCTGAGGATGTTTCTAAGATAACCTTTCGAACTCGATATGTGCATTCTGAGTTTTTGGTGATGTATTTTGGGTTGACGAATGCACCTGCAGCCTTTATGGAGTTAATGAATGAGGTGTTCCGACCTTACTTGGATTCATTTGTGGTGGTATTCATTGATGACATCTTGATCTATTCTCACAGCGAGGGGGAGCACGAGCAACATTTGAAGATTGTGCTTGGTATTCTGAAGGAGAAGCAACTCTATGCAAAACTTTCAAAGTATGAGTTCTGGCTTAGTTCGGTAGCTTTCTTGGGGCATGTGGTGACCAAAGTTAGTATTATGGTAGATCCCAAGAAGATTGAGGCAGTCAGGGATTGGGTTTCGCCTGCTTTAGTCATCGAGGTTCAGAGTTTTATCGCCTACAGGGTATTATCAGGGATTCATAGAGGGATTCTCATCCATTGCATCTCTATTGACTAGATTGACCCAAAAGGATATAGTTTTTCAGTGGTACGATGAGTGTGAGGCGAGCTTCCAAAAGCTCAAGACCTTATTGACTACTGCTCTAATTTTGACCTTGCCAGTTAAGGAGGAGAGCTTCACCGTGTATTGTGATGCTTCTAGAGTAGGTCTTGGGTGTGTGTTGATGTAGAAATGGAAAGTGATAGCATATGATTTGAGGCAATTGAAGGTTCATGAAAAGAATTATCCCAACCATGACTTAGAGTTGGCGCAATCATATTTGCATTGAAGATTTGGAGGCACTATCTCTATGGTGCGCATTGTGAGGTTTATTCTAACCACCACAATCTTCAGTATTTGTTTAATCAGAAAGATCTTAATTTAAGGCAAAGTAAGTGGTTGGAGATTTTGAAGGACAATGACATGAATATCCTGTATCACTCGGGAAAGCGAATGTTATAGCGGATGCCTAGAGTCGCAAAGTGGTGAGCATGAGTAGTTTGGCTATGTTGCATGTGGAAGAGCGTCCTATGGCTATGGATGTTCAGTCTTTGACCATGATTTGTTATGCTTGATATCTCAGAGCCTGGTATGGTGTTAGCTTGTGTGGAGGCACGGTCTTCCTTATTGGAGCATATTAGATTCCAACAGTTTGATGATGCTCAGTTGTGCAAAATCTGTGACATGGTGTTATGGGGAAGGCAAAAAAGGATGTGATTGATAGTGATTGTGTTTTCAGGATCAAGGGTCGTATTTGTGTTCCTAGGGTATGTAACTTAACTAGATTGATCACGGAGGAGGCCCATAGTTTGAAGTACTCCATTCACCCAAGGGCTACGAAAATGTACCGTGACTTGAGACAACATTATTGGTGGTGCAGGATGAAGAGACACATAGTGGAGTTTGTGTCTTGTTGTTTGACTTGCCAGCAAGTGAAATATGAGCACCAGAGGCCTGGTGTTGTGCTTCAGAGGATGCCCATTCCTGACTGGAAGTGGGAGCGGATTACCATGGATTTTGTGGTAGGATTGCCCCGTACCTTGGGCAAGTTCGATGCTATATGGGTCATTGTGGACAAGTTGACCAAATCTGGCAATTTCATTCCAGTTCAGACAACTCATAATTCAAAGAAGTTGGCTAGGATCTATATTTGAGAGATAGTCCAATTGCATGGGGTGCTTATTTATATGATTTCTGACTGGGTACGCATTTCACTTCTCATTTTTTGACAGTCTATGAAGAAGAAGTTGGGTACTAGAGTGGAGCTTAGTACAACCTCTCACCCTCTGATTGTTGGCAAGTATGAGCAGACTATGCAGGTTCTCAAGGACATGTTGCGAGCCTATGTGATTGACTTTGGTGGCCATTGAGACTAGTTTCTATCCTTGGCGAAGTTCGCTTACAATAACAATTACCATTCGAGTATTGAGATGGCACCATTTGAGGCCATGTATAGTAGGAGATGTCATTCTCCCATCGGATGGTTTGATGCTTTTGAGGTTCGGCCTTAGGGTACTGATCTTTTGAGTGATTCGTTAGATAAGGTTAAGTTGATCCAGGACCGGCTTCTTACATCCTAGAGCAGACAAAAGAGTTATACAGACCGGAGAGTTCGCTCTTTAGAGTTTATGGTTGGAGAGTGAATTTTGCTGAAGGTTTCACCCATGAAGGGTGCGATGAGGTTTAGAAAGAAAGGGAATCTAAGTCTAAGGTTTATTGGTCATTTTGAGATCGTGGATAGAGTTGGTTAGGTGGCCTATGAGTTGGCTTTACCTCCTGGATTATCTAGTGTGCACCCTGTGTTTCATGTGTCGATGCTGAGAAAGTATGTTGCTGATGATTTCCATGTGGTTAGATGGGATTCGGTGATGCTGGACCAGAAGTTAGCTTATGAGGAAGAGCATGTAGCTATTTTGGATAGGCAGGTTCGAAAGTTGAGGTCCAAAGAGATAGCTTAAGTGAAAGTGTGGTGGAGGAATCGCCTAGTGGAGGAAGCTATATGGGAGACTGAGTCTGATATGCAGGCGAACTACCCTGAGCTATTTGAGAGTCCAGATATTTCCTTTTTTTACCGTTTGAGGACGAACGTTATTTTTAATTGTACCTGATGTAACGACTCGAAAAGTCATTTTGCTTACTTAGCTTGAAAACCCCTAAATTACCCTTTTTGAGTCTTTGTTTTCTTATTTGTGACCCGTGGGGATGGGTGGCACGGTTCCCAAGGCAATCAGGTAGGTTTCAGGCCCATTCTGTTAAGTTTGAGAAATTCTAAATTAAGAGAATAGAAGAGTTTGACCCGTAGTTAACTTTTAGGTAAACATATTCCGTTCATAATTTCATCAATTCCATTATCTCCAAAATGACATTTATGACTTAGTCGAGCCTTCATTCGGGTCCCGAGGCAGTCCAGTGTGTTTCGGGGGTTATGTTGTAAAATTGTGGAATTAGAACCTAAGAATTGACTTTAGTCAAACCCGAACCTTAGAGACCTTTTCAGGGAAATCCAAGTGCGTGAGCATGTCTGGAATGTATTTTCTAATAGGATTGCATATTTGGTTTGTGTTCGGGAGGTCCCGGGAGTGTTTCGGGTGGTTGAAGGAGAGTTTGGGGAGTTTGGGCATTACCGGTTTCTGGTGTCCGCCCTAGCGCCTTTATTTAGGCTTCAGTGAGTCCGCCTATGTGGAGGCCTGGCTCGCCTAAGCGAGGTTCTTCCATAAGCTAAGAATCTGCCTTAGCGGATAGGTTCCTCGTCGTGGCGTGTGCACTCCTGCATAGATTGTTTCCACCCCAACGATGGTTCGTGATTTAAGTGCCCTCGCCTCAGCGGATGGGTTTTCTGCCAACGCGATTCCTCTCCAGCGAAATCGTTGTTTCAGGTTATAATGTTTAATGACCTAGAAGTTATTCTCATTCCCCAGCAGAATCATTGTTCATGTTATAATGTTTAATGACCTAGAAGTTATTCTCATTCCCCAAATAATCTCCTTGGGATTGGAGCTCAACCAGAAGGGTATTCTTGAAGGTTCCAAGAAGAAGGTCATCAGTACAGGTATAATCTCACTCTTTTTCCTTTAATTATTGTGTATTAGTTAAGTTTCTATCCTTAGCATGTTTCTTAAATGGGGAAAATGGGGGAAATGTCTTGTTGAGAATAAGAGAGTTGTAATTGGGGATTAGGGATTGGTTATTGATTCATTGATGCTAATGTTGTAAACTAATGATGTATTAGACTAGTAGATGATGTTTAATTGGTCAATTGCTTGATATAAACCTTTTTGGGAATTGGGAGAAATTCTAGGGTTAGGTTTGGAACTTTTGCTAATTCATGAAACTAATTACCCAATTGGGGTCTGTTGTTAAATTAACTTGGGATTATGACTATCTGGCATGTATTGGTACTAATTGGGTAGAAAAGTTCGTATTTTGATAATGTGATCTAGGAGTTCCTTTGTAACCTAGCTTGGGGGATTATGGGTGATGTTAGACCGTAATCTCATATACTTGATATGATTGATCAGAGTGGGCTCATGAGGAGCCTCAACGGAAGGGGAAAGCGACTACGTGAGATCTTCGGCTCGATTCAGGCAAATTGAGACTTTCTAGACTCTAGTGTAGCTTTATGTGTTGGTATGCTATGTAATGAAACAAGGGGTGTAATAGAAACTTGGGGTCCCGTATTAGTGAGGTGATGAGCACTAATATGGGTACCGATAAACCTTAATTAGGTAATTAATGAAATATAACAATGCATGTGAAGAAGTTTAAGTGTTCAGCCTTTGGGCCATGGGCGCGGTGCATAAATCCTCATAGGTTGGTATGATTGATGACATTCCGGCTTTGTCAATTATCTCCTCGACATATTTTCGTTGACACAAAACAAACCACATGCATATTGAGTTACAGCAATGCCCAAAAAATAGTTTAAGGGACCCAGATCCTTCATAGCAAATTTTGAAGCAAGGAGGGAGATAATAGATTGGCGAAGTGACTCAGAAGATGATGTGAGGATGATGTCATCCATATAGAGAAGAATATATGTCATGTCATTCCCTTTCTTATAAATGAATAAAGACTGATCAGATTTGCTATGTGAGAACCCCAGTGTGGAGACGAAACCTGCAAACCTGTTATACCACGCCTTGGGAGCCTGTTTTAAACCATATAAGGATTTATTCAACAAGCAAACATAATCAAGATGAATAGGATCTCGAAAACCCAAAGGCTGGTCCATGTAAATTATTTCCTGTAGGTGACCATGCAGAAACACATTCTTGACGTCCAATTGATGAATGGCCCATGATTTGAATAGAGTCAGACTGTGAACGGTCCGTATAGTAGCTGGTTTAATAACCAGGTTGAAAGTTTCACCACAATCTACACCAACCTGCTGAGACCTGCCATCACCAACAAGACGGGTTTTGTGTCGCTCAAAGGAACCATCAGATTTATTTTTATGACAAAAACCCACATAAAATGAATTATGTTCACATTAGATGGACGGGGCACCAACTCCCATGTCTTATTTTTAATAAGAGCATCAATTTCATTTATCATGATAGCTTTCCAATTCGGGTCCGATAAGGCATCTTTCAGATTTCGGGGAATTAGGGATGGTTGAACAGAGGATGTAAGATTAAACTGATGCTTAGGCCAAAAAATCTCATGCATGGCACGAGTTTCAATGGACCGGGTTGGGGCCGAGGTGGGTTGCTGGGTCACTGGAATTTCGAGCGATGTAGGATTGGGCCTCTCGGGTTAGGCTGGAGGCAGTGGACCTGAGTTCTGGTTCGGGGATAAGGAAGAGAGAGCAATTGGCTCCCTCATTTGGGCAGATTTTTGTTGAGCCGTAGAAGAGGGTTGGGTTGGCCCATTTCGAGTAGGGGTATGGACCGAGGTTGCACATTGGGCTAGTCTAGTTCGGGAAGAATTATGGACCGAGAGTGAGGGAGAAATGGGCTCCCTCATTTGGGTTGGCCCAATTTGGGCAGTTTGCTGGCCGAGGGTGTAGTAGAGGGGGCAGTGGGCCCCCTCATAGTTGGGCTATTAAAATCATATTGCAACAAAAGATGTAGTCCTATATCCAAAAAAATCATACAAGGGTGGGGAAGGTGTTTGTATATCGGCAAATGAGAATTTGGACTCATCAGAAATAACATGACGAGAGATGATAATTTTTCACTAGACATATCATAACATTTATATCCCCTATGGTTTTTTGGGTATCCTAAAAATACACATGGAGTGGAATAGGCTTGAAGTTTGTTTATCGTTGTGGAAGGAAAAGGGGGATAACACAAACACCCGAAACCCCTCAAATGTGTGTAGAAGGGGACCCGATGATAGAGAATTTGTGTGGGTGAGTAGTTTGAAAGGATCTTGCTAGGAAGAATGTTTAAGAGGTATGTAGTCATCTGAAGAGCATGATGCCAAAATGATGGTGGTACGGACTCATGAGCAAGAAGTGTGTGGATTAAATTATTTATCGCTCTTATTTTGCGTTCAACTTTCCCATTTTGATGAGAAGTGTGTGGACAAGAGAGACGAAAGACCATACCATTTTTGTTACAAAACTCCTTTAATTGGTCATTTATAAATTTCCTCTCATTGTCACATTGGAAACACTTAATTGATTTCTCAAATTGGGTTTGGATGAACACACTAAATTACAAATGAAATATTGTGAACCTGTGATTTTTTCTCAATTGGAAATGTCCAAATAAAATTAGAGTAATCATCCAAAATAAACATGTAATATTTATGACCCACTGAACTTAAAATCGGAAAGTCCATAAGTCAATATCCATGATATCAAATGTTATAATAGTGTTTGAAGTAGACAAAGAAAACGACAGTTTAACATATTTCCCAAACACACAAGATTGACAAACGTGAGAACCCAAAGATGGTTTACAATCAATAAGCTTATTATTCTGAAGGAAGTTTAGCACAGGTGCTCCCGGGTGTCCCAAACGATTATGTCATAACATAGGAGATAAAGCAGCAAAGGTTGATGGAGAGATGACTTGGTTGTTATTGTTGGTGGTGGTGGTGATGGGGTACAAATCCTCAGTGCTATCACATCTCATTAGTGGCATCTCCATCCGAAAATCCTTCACAAAAAAACAAACGGATCAAAATTAACAGAAATATTATTGTCGGTGGTGAATCGACTCACATATACTAAGTTTTTAATAAGCTTGGGTGCATGTAAGACATTGTTTAATTGTAAAGGTGGGTAAGGGGTGGTATTTTGGATTGCCCAATACCACAAATTAGAATTTCTTGTCCGCTGTCAACCACAATTTTTTTATTACTGCTCATATTATAATAAGACAAGAGAGTACTTGTGGATGTCGCCATGTGAGAGGTCGCCCCCGTGTCCATATACCAATTGTCATCGGTAACATTGAGATTCATATTTTGCATGGCGTGCTCGATGTCTGTCAGAACATAACTTGCAGAAGATGGTCCATGGGCTGCAAAAGCTTGATGCGGACGAGAACCGAGAACTCCGGGCTGCCTAGATGTCGGAGGTGGTCGGGCCCACTGACCCGTGGGGTACGAGCAGAGAGGGACAACCCACTGTTGCATCTACCAGCCCCACGGTGGGTACTGCCCCCATTGCCCTCCGGCTGGCTGGTTGGGCTGCTTCCAGTGGGGTCTATTTTGGCCCTGCTGGCCGTGGTTGTTGCCGCCATCAGCGGCCTGTCCTCCACCCCGACCTCGTCCCTTTCTGCAATTATTTTTTCCTTTTGTTGTTGTTGCGATTTTGACCATGTTTTGGTCCATTATTGTGTCGGTTTGTACCACCGCCTGAACTAGAATTTTGAGGGTCAAAATCATCGGTATAATTGTTGGTGGAAAGAAGAGTGGTACCGGCATTGTTTGCCGCCGTTGTGGCTTATTTTTTTTCCGGGTTTCTTCAAGAATTAATCTCGAACGAGCATCATAGAATGGTGGTAAGGGATTGCTTTGTTGAATGAACGTAGCAACACCATCATATTCTTCATTCAATCCCGCAATCAATTGGAGAACTAACATTTGATTCGTCACCGGTGCACTAACATTTGATAGTTGATCAGCAAGCATTTTCAACTCTTAACAATATGCGGAGACGTTTGAAAAATCATCCAATTTGACATTGGTGAATTGATTTTCTAGATAAACCGCCATCGAAATTTTGTTATCTTAAAAAATATTTTGCAAACGCTCACATGCTGTTGCGCCGTCGAATCCGGTTCCAAAATGGTGTGCAAAAGGTCGTTTGAAATAGTATCAAAAATCCATTGAAAGACTATAGCATACAAGCGAGACCATAATGCCACATTGGTATTTTTCTCCGTGGCCTCGGGTTGAGGTTTGGGAGGAATAATATGGTCTATGACTTGGTATGCTCGGCAATGGATATTGAATAACTTCGCCCAAGAGGAATATTGCCCTTTTTTCTATCTCAAGAATAATTGTAATAAAGTTCTTGACGTTGTTTACGACAAGAGCAAGATGAAATTTATGTTGGTCGGCCATTGTTTCCCTAGAGAAGAAGAAAAAAATGAAAAGAAATGATGGTTTTGCAAAGAAAGAAACTGAAACAATGGGTTTCGGCTAGGGGAGGGGGTGGCGGAACCCTAACTAGGGTTTGAGGAAGGAGGGGTTGGCTGAAAAATATAGGGTT
Organism: Anisodus tanguticus; assembly: GCA_034509755.1. Classification (NCBI taxonomy): domain Eukaryota; kingdom Viridiplantae; phylum Streptophyta; class Magnoliopsida; order Solanales; family Solanaceae; genus Anisodus; species Anisodus tanguticus. The sequence goes on along the minus strand of CM067560.1, from coordinate 41,706,876 downwards.
TCGTCTTAGGGTTTTTGGGCAAAACCGGTAGGGTTTCGGTTTAGGGGTGGATGGGGTTGGCCAAGTAGAGAGAAATTTGGGGGGTTATTTTGTGGCCTTTGATACCATGAAGGAAATGTTTTTCATAGTTTATTTCATTCCAAGAATATAACATATATACATTCATACAAGAATCAAGCTAGGCTACTATTAAGGTAGATTATCCTAAGAATATGCTAATAATCTTTACAACCTAATTATACAATATTTGATTTGATATTATGAAAATAATAATGGATTATTTCCATGCATAGATCAAATCAGGTATGGATTTGAAAGAGATGAGTGCTTCCAGTTTAGTAATTCTAAGGATATAAGGCTCAATTAAAAGAGAGAATATTGTAAGGCAAAATTATAAGAATCATATGCAATCAGGGATCTAGAAGAATTTGACCTCTGCATCGTTCAATTGTTTTCAAGCTAATAATATAAGTAACAACATTGTCAAAATATTGGTGATAAAATATTGGACCTTGAGCTTTTTAAGTGAGAGAAAACAATAATAAGAGCATTCGGATCCTTCAAAACTTACCTTTTTTTCCTTGACCTTACTGTTGATGATGATCTGCATCTATTTGGATGCACAATCTTGTAATCCACAAGAGAGTAACTACTACATGAGGTTCATGATATATCACTGCGAATAGGGAGAATAAAGAATAAACCTTCTAGAGTCATCCGTTATTTCCTTTCTAACATATCTTTCCTCGTGACCTTCTTTGTTAAGAACTGTTTTTTTTTTCAATTTGGACAAACAATTCATTTGTAACCCTCAAAAGAACGTTATATAAGATACTCTTTATTGCCTGATCCACCTTCTCATTGGAACGGAATTGTGACACCCTAGCTTAGGAGTCTCACATCGGCAAAATACAGTAGAGATGCTGAGTATATAAGTAAGCAGACTTTAGACCCTAATAATGCATTTTAAAGTTGTGCGGGCCTAGGTCTAAAGTGTACAATATCATTAGCGAGCCGGACTATTACAGGGACGTATTATTGCTTTGAATAAATGATTTTATGTTTTCCAAAAAACATCACCCAATCAGGAATTCGTTTCCTAAACTCTTTTATGTTGTAAGACGAAATATAAATGCATGTGTAAGCCTTGTCACACTCTCAAGGCAAATTTATAATAATAGTAGTAACAGACTATGATAATTTCCCACAACAATACAAGTTCAGGAAGTACATTCGACATGGTTTTTATAGTTCATGAAATGATAGAAAGCCTAATGGAAATACATTGATCAATGAGCCTAGTCCACCCTTTTATCAACATTCTCTTTTTTTGGTTGACCCATGCGCTTTTTTTACTCAACCAAAACTTCATCACGACCACAATTATTACACGGTAGGGAATTCTCACCAAAAGAGCTTGTTGGTTAAATACACAACTATGCCTCAGTCATAAACAAATTAAGATTGGCTATATGAATTCTCACTTATCATGTCTCCCATTAATATTCATCTCAGGCAAGCATAATACAAAATGAAATAAAATTTAAAAGTTCAGAAATTTCCTATATTTTCAACTGATATAAAAATCTCTATTAGGAAGACTTCTGGATATAGAATCTAAAGTAAATGTATTAACATGACTAAAACATATTCCCAACTAATTGATATCTCCTACATAGATATTTTCCTTGCATTGTGTCATATCCTTTGCCAATTACATATTTTAGTTTAATAACAGTTCAAATTCACTTATACGTAAATCAAACGAGACAACCACATCACCATGGAGGGGGTGTCAAACTTAACTAAATTACATATATGAAACTTCTACTGTAGTAAACCCTCTTTTTCTTCTTTTATTTTTACTCTAAACAAGTCGATAAGAAATTTTGTATTGTAATCACTTTCCCTCTAAAACTGAAAGCTTTGATGGACCAGAGCACAAAATGGCTTTTGCATTAACTGCAGTGAATAGATCAAACCATGTATGGATTTGGAAGAGATGAGTGCTTCCAGTTTATTGATTCTAGGGATATATGGTCAAATTAAAAGAGAGAATAACCTAAGGCAAAATGATTGGCATCATATGCAATCAGGTTCTAAAAGAATTTGACCTCTGCATCATTCAATTGTTTTCAAGCTAATAATATAACTAACAACATTGTCAAAAAAAATTACAGTGAAAGTACCTCATTTAAAAAAAAACTCGGAATACATAAATTCCAACAATTCAAACAGCAGTGGTAGTTTGTTGTTTTTCCAATTAATGATATAATTTTCTGATCCATGATTCCACAACAATAGTTGTTTCAGAAGAGATTATCAAAATAAAATGGTGGTCACACTTAACTTCATTTTTAGAAGTAAACAATTTAGAAGTCACTTAATGGATAGCAACTTTAAGTAGCCTCATTACCATTAAATGATTTACTTAATAATTTATGGCACTTCATATAAGTTGTAAATGGATATAAAACTTCAGAAGGTCATCCCCAAAGACCAAAGCCCGTCCTAGGACTATAACAACCTTTTTATGGCATTTACCCTAAATAAAATGTTGTTATAGGCACGAAAATGTCACAGTATGTTTATAAACTTTCTTGGATACAATACTTCTGCTTACTTAACAAACACAAAAAAAAAAATCACTTATATTTTAAGAAAAATATTTTATAGGTGAATATTTTTCAAAAATTCCAAAAGAACTCTATGGTAGTGGTGTAATTGGGCCATTGGACAATGGTTTTCATTTGACACTCTGGTGTCTCATTTTTTGTTTAAGGGGTCGAATTCAAGTTCATGATTTTGTAGGCTCAACAGACTCCCTTTATAGGAAATAAGGGACCGATTGGATAACAAGAAGACTCGTTTGGATAATTGAATTTAAGCAATATCGAAGTACTAAGTGTTGGAGTCGAGTTTTTAGAATAATCAGCTACGTGTTTGGATACAAAAGTTGAAAAAATATTGAGGTGTTTAAGTAAAAAAAACACTGATAAACACTTTTTTTGTTTGAGAAATGACTTAGATGTTCCTAAACCTGTTAGCAGTTATCACTCCAATTGAACTGATTATTCCAAAAAAAAAATCTAATTGATTCGAGTACAAATTTATTATAAAGGCACCATGGACGACTCATAATCCTCACTAGGGTATCACATATTTACTCGTGGCATCACAAATATGTAATAGAAGACTAATAGCTCAACTGCATATATTCATCGTCATACTTACGTGCCAAAGGCAGTAAAACATGTTGGCTTACAAAGGATTAAGGAACGGAAATTACAAGTAGCTGCTTATGTAAGAATTGAAATTACAATTCAACTAGAAAACTGAAAATTACAATAGAACGACAAAACTGAAATTACAATTTTATTGAAGAAGAAAAACTGGAAACTGTTTTTGCTGAGTCGAGTGTGACACTCTGTCCTTAAGACAATATTGCCCCGTATGTATCCTTTATACGTCCTGGACAATTCGTCTCCCAAGATAAAACAGCAATGGAACAATTGAGCAATGGAAACTCAAGAGCTACCGTGAAGAATATTGAGTAACGAAATGATGCTTGGAAGTTGTAGGAAGAAAACTATTTTCTGCTTTGTGTATTTTCGTGTATATCAAGTGTGCCTCAACAATGGTGTAAGGGTGTTTATATAGGTGAGGGAGGAGCAGCAAAACTGCCTCCATAAGTGCCATTACTGGCCAAGTAATGGCCATTATGGAGGTAGTAATGTCACCAAAATAAATGGTGAAGAACACCAACGGATTGGCCATTATAGGAGGAGTAATTCAGCCAAAATAAATGGCTGAATTGAGTGTTGTGGCGTTTCTGCTTTGACCGTCCAAATTCTGACTTCTGGAAACTTCAGGGACCAAACTGTACATCTTGAAACTACAGGGACCAAACCGTACATCTGAAAGAATTCTGGTCCAAACCGTACATCCGAAACTTCTGGTATCAAACTGTACTTCTGGAAAAGTTTTATGGCCCAAAAAGATAATATCAGAAGGCCCACAGCCCACAGCCCACGACCCACGACCCGAGAACCCGAGAACCCGGAACTCGGAACCGGACCGGATGGGCGGGCGGCGGCGGCGCGCGTGTGGTTTTTCCTCGAACCGAAGCACATCTAGGTTCTCCCTCCTTTAAACACATGGGATACCCCTTGGGGTCTCAAACCCCAAACCAATTTCGAGTCTTATATACACAACAATTCTTTCTTCCTCTACCGATGAGGGAGAATTGATCACACACCACACTTTTTATGAAATTTGTCGTGAACCAATATCTCTTTCATTTCTCAATGAAATTTGACGATTCTTGGCCCTACGGTTATCTACGTACTTAGTAGATCATGCATGTGTGAAGAATCGGATTCTCCAACATACGTAACACTAGTGTTTAAGCCGTTAAAGTTGGTCGGTCGCAACTCCCGCCAAAGGCTAATTTCCAACAATCCCCTCTTGAAAGAGATTTTGGCGCACTCACATGGTGTCTTTTCATTTCCAGCAATATTTCAGCGGACCGATGTTGCATAAGGAGAGGTAGCCTCGGCTTTGAACCTTCCATAGTTGAATACCATCGGACTTACTTACTTCGCGCGGTGAACGTGATGTCTTGAACCGTCGTTGTTTAGTGTAAGCCAAGTCAATGGTACCAACACAACAAATTCCCTTACTCTCTTCTTCGTAATGTTTTGTCCGTTTTGGCCATGGACAACGTCGTGGATTCTTAAGTGCGTTCATTTTGAGGCGGCCCGTCCTCGCACTTAAATAGGTGGTCTCCTACAAGGTATCCTGCTATACCCCACTTCACAAGTGTTAGGAACCATTAAAAGTTTCCCAAAACCTAACCTCAACCGTTGAGGAGCATTACGAGTTTGGAAAACTTAACCTTTACCCACACTGCAGATAGCACTTAAAGTCTATCGCGGGAACGGCTTTGGATTTAGTGTTTCTTTTCAGAAATCACTATCCGAAGTGCTCATACTTCCACCGAAGTGATCAACTGAACCTTTACCACCTTTCCAACCCCCAGCACGTCAGAAGAAGCGTTGTTGCCCATGAACAGCTTCTTGTCAGCGACTGGTGTGTACGTGGAGAAGGTATCTTTGTTGGAACAAATGTGCCTAGTAACACCTGTGTCCATCCACCACTGCATCGGATTCTCCACCAAGTTGGCTTCTAGCACCACTGCAGAGAATTCCTCGATCATGTCATCCAGGAGCGTGTCCTTGACGACGTTTGCTTGAGCCTTGCCTTTAGACTTGGCTTTCTCGCGTTGCTCGTCTTGAGCTTGCGGCATTCCTTGATCCTATGACCAGGTTTTCCACAGTGATGACAATTACCTCTGAACATCTCTGCTGTAGGGGCTTTGCCGTCTTTCTGAAACTTCCGCTTCTTGCTTGAGTTCCCTTTGGCCTCAGCCAGATTCGCCTTTGCCTCAGCAGGTTGTCTACCCTTTGGCAAGGTCTTCTTATTATCTTCCTGGATTTGCGGTTTGATAACAAGCTCTTCAAAGGTCATCTCATTTGTCTTGAGTTTCAAGTAACTCATAAACTCATTCCATGAAGGAGGTAACTTTTCAATCAGCGATGCAACCAAAAACTGCTCGTTTGGTTTCAGTCCTTCCAAATCCAGGTGATGTAAAATCATTTGGAATTCCCGGACTTGGGACATCATCGTCTTTCTTGTCCACCATTTGGAATTTTAGAAATTTTCCAACGATGAACTTCTTAGTACCCGCATCTTGTGTGTTGTACTTCTTTTGCAGGTTTTTCCCCAGCTCTTTGGCAGTGCCAACGGTGCAATAGACCGTGTAGAGAGGGTCTGGCAAGCAGTTTAGTATATAGTTCTTGCACATGAAATTGCTATGATTCCACGCATCACGAACCATCTTCATGCCGTTAACGACATGGATACCAAGGCCCTCTTCACCCGTTTCAGCAGGCGAAGAGTCCATTTCATCTCCAGCTTGTGGAGGATCTTCCGTAAGGAACCGGGCCATGCCCATTACCATTACCGTTAAGTAGAACAACATCTTTTGCTGCCATCTCTTAAATTCTGATCCCGTGAATTTTTCAGGGCGATTATGATGGTGTAAAGAAGAGGGTGGAGCTCCAGCAGTCGGGAAGGCAGGGTTGTTACTGCCTTGAACAGTAGCAGCAGTAGCAGCAGCAGCAGTGAAGGCGGCGGTGTTACTGCCTTGAGCAGTAGCGGCAGTGGCGGGGAAGGCAGCAACGTTGCCTCGAGAGGCAGCAGCAGTAGCAGCAACATCGGTCATATTTCCAACCATGTTGTAGCAGTTACAGTAAACGAGTATTGTCTTAAGTTGTTGGTTATTACAAAGGTTGTGGAAAACGGGAATTACAAGTAACTGCAAAGTAATTCAATAACTGAAAATTACAATAGAACAACAAAACTGAAATTACAATTTTGTTGAAGAAGAAAACTGGAAAACTGGAAAAACTGTTTTTGTTTGCTGAGTCGAGTGTGGCACTCTGTCCTTAAGACAATATTGCCCCGTATGTATCCTTTATACGTCCTGGACAATTTGTCTCCCAAGATAAAACAGCAATGGAACACTTGAGCAAAGGAAACTCAAGAGCTACCGTGAAGAATATTGAGCAATGAAATGATGCTTGGAAGTTGTAGGAAGAAACTGTTTTTGCTTGTGTATTTTCGTGTATATCAAGTGTATGTTAAGTGTGCCTCAACAATGGTGCAATGGATGTTTATATAGGTGAGGGAGGGTTGTTTAACTTCCTCCATAACAACCATTATTAGCCAAATAATGGTCATTATGGAGGTAGTAAAGCCACCAAAATAAATGGTGGAAGACACCAACGGATTGGCCATTATAGGAGGAGTAATTCAGCCAAAATAAATGACTGAATTGAATGCTGGGCATTTCTGTTTTGACTGTCCAAATTCTGACTTTCTGGAAACTTCAGGGACCAAACTGTACATCTTGAAACTTCAGGGACCAAACTGTACATCTGAAAGAATTCTGGTCAAACTGTACATATGAAACTTCTGGGATCAAACTGTACTTCTGGAAAAGTTCTCTAGCCCAAAAAGATAATATCAGAAGACCCACAGCCCACAGCCCACGACCCGTGACCCGTGAACCCGAGAACTCGAGAACTTCAGGGTCTGTACACTGTACTTTTGGGATCAAACTGTACACTGTACTTCTGGCAAAGTTCTCTGGCCCAAAAAGATAATATCAGAAGACCCACAGCCCGTGGCCCGTGACACATCTAGGTCATCCCTCCTTTAAACACATGGGATACCCCTTGGGGTCCCAAACCCCAAACTAATTTTGAGTCTTATATACACAACAATTCTTTCTTCCTCTACCGATGAGGGAGAATTGAATACAATACCACACTTTCCATGCTTCAAACACCTCATTTCATGGACCAATATCTCTTTCATTTCTCAATGAAATTTGACGATTCTTGGCCCTACGGTTATCTACGTACTTAGTAGATCATGCATGTGTGAAGAACCGGATTCTCCAACATACGTAACACTAGTGTTTAAGCCGTTAAAGTTGGTCGGTCGCAACTCCCGCCAAAGGCAAATTTCCAACAATTTACCCTTAATGAAATGCTCTTATAGCCAAAAACATGTCACCGTATGTTTACAATTATAAGTTTTATAGTCAAACACCGTCATATAAAATGAAATGAAGTAGGTAATATATTTAGAAGTAAAACAGTAACCCAGAAGAATATTTCTTTTAACCTTTCCACAAATAATTGACTCTCTTAAGACTCATATACCGTGTTGAATGGAAGATACGACAAAGAGAGGAGTCAAATATTTGAATGTGATAGAAAAACTTTAAAAAATAGGGTAAACAAAAAAACAGTGAAAAAAAGAGAAAGGAAGTCGACACACTCCGAAAAGTACCCACCCCTTCTCATTAATTACCCCAATAAACAAAAATAAATCAAGATGTCATCGCCCGGAGTAAACCGAAAGATCATGACCAACAAAAAGTTAAACAATTAGTGATAAACTATTGAATCTTGAGCTTTTTGACTGAGATGAAACAATAACAAGAGCATTCAGATCCTTTTAAAAAAATCTTCTTTTCCTTGACCTTATTGTTGATGATCTGTATCCATTTGGATACACCTTCCTATAATCCACAAGAAAAAAGATAAGCAACTACTACATGAGGGTCAAGATATATCATTGTGAATAGGGAGAATAAAGAATAAACCTTCTAGAATCATATGAAAATCCATCACTGGAATAATTGGCACAGGCTGAATTGTCCTTGCTCTCTCTATCCCTACTATTAGTAGAAGATGAACGATGTCTCCTATGTTTTTTGGTCCCTTTTCATCTTTACATCTAGATTTTTCTCATCCTTTGCTCTCTCTTTTTCTTCCATTATCTGTAATAACACTAGTTCTGTTGTTTCTTTCTGCTTTCTTTCTTTTTTGACATTAGAAATGATAAGATTCCCTAAACGAAACTCTAAGAAATAGAATAAAAATGTGAAAATTAAAAGGAAAAGAGAATAGACACAAGAATAGTAATTCAAAGCAACCAATGATATATGAAATCAAATACCTCAATGGAATTAAACTATAAAAGCACATAAACTATAAGAGTTGGATTGATTCCACAAGTGTGAATAAAAAAACAAGGTTCATGAACAACCTTAATTACACTACAATTATGCTAAAAACTAGAGCTAAACTATCAACTACAATACTAATCTCTCATAAGAGTTTTTCATCATAAAACAAGCTAGTCATGAAAATAAGGCAAATGGCTCCTTATATAGTATCCATATTACAACAAAGGTCAAAAAGTGGTCTTTGCATAAATAACTCAACATGGACCTTTCTTCTCTTGAATTGCAATCCTAGCCTCAAATTTGCACTCCTTTCCACGAATTGCATCCCTTAACTGGCCTCCATCAATTGGCCTTCATCTCCATGCTTCTTCAAAGAAATCATCCACACAATGTATGTCCTTGTGACTTGTCCTTCCATGGCCTCCAAAGGCCCTATCTCCATCACCCAAGGGCGTGTGGCATGAAAATGCACGTCCAAAGCTCCATCATGGGTTTTAGCCTTCATAGTCTCCCATGAGCTTCTAGGATCATATCAAGAAGGGAGGGGCCTTTTTCTTAACTCTGATTCCTTGGCCTTTTCACCTGGCTTACGACTTTTCTCTTTTGCTTTTTCTCTCGAACCATCTACATCATCCACTTTTTCCTTTCTAACATGTCTTTCCTTATGACCCTTTCTCTTTGCATTGGTTCAAGATCATACTTGTTTCGAATTCTGGAAGACTTATTTCCTTTGACATTCTTGTGGAATGACAAATTCAAGAGTTAATAGTCGGGAACCCCTTCAACAGAACTGGAGTAATTTTAATTTCAATCATAATTCAAGACACTAACGTGGCAAGCTACCTTCGCACTAGAAGGCAAAGTTTAATAAGTCCATATAAGACACGATTTGATAGGTTTTTAAGTCCATCACATTGCAGCACATTTACTACAACTAAAGCACCAAATACAAATTTCTTGCCTTAAAATCATTATATGAAGAATTACCAAAAAGTTTAACCACACAACAAGTTTCATATTGATAGTTACAAACACCAACAACATACCCAGTGTAATCACACAAAGTGGGTCTGGGAGGATAAGATGTATGCAGGCCATATCTCGACCTTTATGGGTAGACATGCTTTATCCGATAGACCCTCGGCTAAAAAGTAAAGTAGTAGATGCATGATTGATAGGGAAATAAGACAATAAAATATCCAGATATATAGCAAATAGAGCAACACATAGTAATACACACATAAAGAATAAGGATCTATACAACAACAACAACAACATACCCAGTGAAGTCCCACAACGTGGGGTCTGGGGAGGGTAGAGTGTACGCAGACCTTACCTCTATCTTGGTAAGTAGAGAGAATGATTTTGAAAGACTCTTGAATCAAGACAAAGAATAAGCACAAGAAAAGAAAGAGAAAACGGTTATACCCGGACAAGAAATTTAAAGCAGTATTAAAATGATGGTAACAAAAGTGAATAAGCCATGACAAAGCATTCTGAAAAAAGAAGCAGTAACTAACGCAGGTAAATAAGATAAACAAAGTACACGAAAGAACATACAACAGCAGAAATCAAATAACAATGGACTATACAACAATACCGCGTCTACTAGTATGATAGGCTAAGCAGGATTACAATAATAACACTACAACTACCAGTATGTAAGCGTAAGTAGGACTACACTCAACTACATACTACCATTCTACCCTAATTTGTGTCCTCCACAACCTCATATATAAGGTCATGTCCTCAGTAATACACACATAAAGATTAAGGATCTATGCGCTACCTAAATAATACCACTAAGAAAAGGAGAAGAAGAGGCTAACTCCTACCTTTCCCACATAATGCGATAAAAACTCAACTACCCACTAACCTTCTATCATAATTCTCGACCTCCAAGTATTCCTAGGTCATGTCCTCAGTCAGCTGAAGTTGTGTCATGTCATGTCTATTCACCTCATCCCAATTCTTCTTCGGCCTACCTCTACATCTCCTAACTCCTGCTACTACCAATATCTCATACATCTTGATTGACTCATCCTCACACCTCCTCTTCACATGTTCGAACCATCTCAGCCTCGTTTCACTCATCTTATCCTCCACGGAGGCCACTCTGACCTTATTCTGTATAACTTCGTTCTTAATCATATCTCTCATAGTATGACCACACATCCATCTGAGCATCCTCATCTCTGTTGCCTTCATCTTCTGAACATGAACGTTCTTGACTGCCCAACATTTTGTCCCATACAATGCTCGTCTAACCACTACTATGTAGAACTTACCTTTCGGCCTTGGCGACACCTTCTTATCACAAAGCACCCTGGAGTCGAGCCTCTATTTCATCCATCATGCTTCAATACGGTGTGCGACATCATTGTCAATCTACCCGTTGTATTATTGATACTTACCAAACAAATAAATATAGAAGTTTTGCCTTTTCCAATATTTGGACAATTGAGCTCCCAAGAGAAACTTTCTGCCTTCAAAACTCTTGAGTAACAACAATTTGAAATCTATGAACGAACAAAATCGTACACAACACACCACCAACGTTTACGTATAGAAGACAAAGGGTATTCAATAACTTAATTACCTGGATTGTTTTCTCCCTTTAGTACACAACACTGAACTAGGCCTGTCCAGTGGGCTGGGTCGGCCCGATCCTGACCCGGCCCAATCCCGACCCGGCCCGATCCCCCTAAATAAATTGTCGATGTCGGGGTTTGAACTCAGGACGGGGCCTGGGATCGTCCCGATCCCGACCCGCCCCGCCCCCTCCCTCTTTGCAAAAATAATCGTTGCAACAACGACCAAATTTCAATTTTGACCATTGTGCAACGGCTATAATAGCCATTTTGGCCCCCATCCCATAAACCCCCATACCACCTTAATATTTATTTTTAACCCCTAAGTTAATATATTTACACTTTAACCCTATTTCTCAACTATAAATACCTAATTTTCCTCTTTATTTTTCTAACAAATATTCCTACCATCTCTCTAATCTAATCTCTCTACAATTCTACAAATCTTCATACTATTAAATATCATATCAAAGTTAAAAAATTGGGAATGAAGTTGACAACTAGCTTGAGGATCATCCATCGAGCAAAGTTTCAATTTTCAACCTCGATTACACGTCGACGTTACGTCGGCGTTTGGTACCTTCGTTCCTTCTTTAAATTATTATTGTTATTTTATTTTAATTATCACACTTAATTTCATTGTCTTTAATTATTTATTTACATAATTAAAATGGAAGGATTAAGAAGTATGTTTAAGGGTAAGGGTAAGACTTCTTCTAGTAGGGGTAACAAGGGCATAGGTACTTCTTCCAATAATCCTATTCCTAGTCTCGGTGATTTCATTGATTTCGCTCATATAGATGAATCTGCTTTTTTAATGATATATCATTAGATGATGAGGTAGATGAACCAAACTTTAATTTAGATGAACCACTAGATTACACACCCACTAGTGCACCTCAAACTTAGGCTAAGACTGAGTCGCAGCCTGAAACTAAAACTGGAATGTCTTCTATTCCTCCTAGTATGAGTCAAGGCCCCACACAGTAAAAATTAAAATCAGTTGCATGACAATTTTTTGATAGGTACCAAGAAAATCAACTAGCTAGATGTAAAATTTGTAAAAATATTTATAAATTTAAAATCGGAAAAGGTCAAGGTGGGATGGGAGGTTTATTGAAACATGTACAAGGCGAGTACACAACTAGGTGGAATGAATACCAGGCTAAGAAATCGGGTGTGCCAATGCCATCTGAGTCGGGACAAGGTTTACATAGTGTCCCCGACCTAGTATATGGTCAAATTAACCCAACGATGGTGGAATTTTTGGTCCTAAATATGATTAAAACAAATATATGTAAAATATGGCAAAATTAGTTGTGGTGGAGGGTTTGCCTTTTTCATTTCCTTTCTCTCATGGTTTTATTCATTACATTCGAGAAATATATAATCATGTTTTTAATGGTTTTCCTAAATCAACTATTAGAAGGGATATTTTTAAATTTGCAAGTGAATATCAACAATATTTACGTTATGCATTGTATCGTTTTAATGGCAAAGTGGCTATCACTTATGACATAGGTCGTAGTACTAATTGTAATGATTATTTAACGATAATATGTCATTTGATAGATCAAAATTTGTATGCAAAAACGTATTTTAGCATTTAGATATATTGATGATAGGCACACTGGAAGTTTTATTGCACAAAATATTAATGAAATTTGTGATTATTATTGGTGCGGTATTAAATCCGACTATTAAAGTAGACGGTTGTAAAACACTAATAGAAACGATTTATGATTGTATAGAAGTACTTCCAACTGAAGAACCAACTCACAAACCAACTAAATAAGAAGTTAAGTCTAGCATATGCAATGAATGCAACAAGTATATATATATATATATTACCAACAACAAAGTGCAAATAATCAATCGGCTTTTGTACCATCTTCTACTACTTCACTGCAACCTTATAAAAAACATGTTGTTTCTGCTGCTAGTATTCAATGCCTTAGAAATAAAATATTTAGTGATTCAACTTCTTCACAAGTTAGCGAATTTGATGTTATGTTTTGCAGGATATTGTACAGTACAAATTAATTGTCAATGATGAAGGACATGAAGACTTGCTGAAATACTTGAGAATACATTTCCGACACTAGCAAAGATGGTTCGAGATGTTTTGAACATTCAAGCGTCATCAGCAACGTCTGAAAGCGCTTTTTCTGTCGGGAGAATTCAAATAGGACAGCACATACATTCATTGGCGGGAGACGCATTGGAGATTGCAGTTTTTTTTAGAGATTGGATTCGAGCGGAGAGTAGAAGGTGCGGTCAATCGGAGATTAACGAAGAAGAAGACAACAACTACAACGAAATCTTGTCCGAGGAACATGAAGCGACGTCGAACAATTTGACCGACAAATTCCAATTCCAACCGAAGATTCTCAAGACACTGTGAGGAAATTAGAAAAAGTATGGTTAGCTATGTAAATTTTTTAATTGCAATTTTACAATGTGATTTGTAACTTTTGAATAACACCACAAAGTTGAAAATTTGAAATTGTATTACCAAAAAATCACATTTCTATTAAAAATTGTTCAATTATTGAAGTGTTTATATATATTATTTTTTAAAATTAAGTGAAAAAAGGTCAAATAACGATCCCGACTTGACCCGTCCCCCAAATCCCGGCCCCTCTACCGGCGTGATGTGGGATGGGGCGGGACCTCTTCCCATCCCGCCTATCCTGGCCCGCCGGAACCCGAGTCCTGACCCTCCCCGTCCCTCCGGGATCCGCCCAGCCTCTCCCCGCCCCGTTGGACAGCCCTACTGAACACACTACCAACGTTTATGTATGTACAGTGCAGAAAGGGCATTTCAGTAATTTGGCTACCTGGACTCTTTTCTTCCTTTACTACCAGAGCTGAAAAAATCCCAAAATTTTCTACAGTATTCTCTTTCCTCGCCATTTGTTTTTCCGATTAGGGCTTCTTCTTCTTCTTCGAATACTCCATGACTGTTAGTTAACGGAGCTCCGTTAATTGATTCCATATGGCGAGCTCATCAAGTAGCAGTGGTGTTCCACAAGGTATAAGTTTATCGAATACGGTGCACAGTGAAATTGCCCCGTCTTTGCCGTTACCGTCACTACCTGTGTTCTGCGGTGCACTGGATCAGAACCTTAGGTTGTTCGATGACGAGCGGAGTGAATCTAGATCGTTGAATAATCGGAGTGACGTCGTACTTAGCCACGCTGGAAAAATTGCTGATCTGCTTCATAATACGGATGTTTCTTATTTGTGAGTAATTCTCATGATTTTTACTCATTTTTTGATTAATTTTATTGCTTTTTCTGGTTTGAGAAATTTATTCGAACATTGACTTGGTCGAATTACATGCTATAAGTGTTGTACACTGCGTATACATATGTTGTGAAGATCATTTTGGCATAAATTTTAGGGTTAGTTACGACTATGTACAGTTCGGTGATCTAGTTTACCAAACATGGCTGAAGTATACACTGTCTATACACTTCGGCTGTATAGGTATGTATATTATATGTATAGAAATGTTGACTTGGTCGAATTACATGCTATAAGTGTTGTAGACGCGCGTACATATATTGTGAAGATCATTTTGGCATAGATTTTTTGGAAAATTACAGCCAAATACCATTTGGCAATCTAATTTATGAAATATGTACACAATGTATAGGTAGTGTATGAAGTGTACTAAATATACATATACTATACATACCTATACATATAATATACATACCTATACACTATCTATACATCCGAAGTGTATACTTTGGCCATGTTTGGTAAACTAGATGGCCGAAGGGTACATTTAGGTTACTTTCCCTAGATTTTACTCATGCTCGAGAATTCTTCCTTTTCTCTGGCTTGAGAAATTGCTTATTTTTAGGCTTTGCAGCATTGACTTGGTAGCATTACACACTAGAAAGTGTTGCAGACCACATATATATCCTAGTTGTGACTTGTGATATTTTTCATTGCCAACAAATTTACTTCTAATTTAGTCGAGTTGATTCTATTGTCTGGGTTGATCAATTGCGGGTTTTAAGGCTTTGCAACATTGACTTGATAGAATTAGAAGTCCTAAGTGTTGCAGACGATGGATATAAAATAAATTGATCGCCTATCATGTGCAAACTCAGCTTGTGTTTCAAATGATAATCAACGTGCCCTTGAATTTCATCAATCTTTGTTGTAAGTAGCTGTAGAATGATCTTTGTTACACTGTCTACTAGACTTATTCATCTAAAATTTCGAAATTTCAATGACTCCACCTTTTTAAGGGATTAAGTATTTCAGCTTCTTCATCTATTTTTTGGAGAATTTAGCACTTTCACATCCTAACTTGCAGGGTTGCAATTAGCAAGCAATGTCAATTTCTTAAATTTTTGTGGTAAATGGATCACTTTACAATCAGAGAAAATAGGAAATGGAGCTACCATGAATTGACCAATAGGCAGAAATGAAATTGCATTACAAAAAGTAGCAGAGCTCATAATTAACTTCTTAATGTTCTTTTCTTCCACATTAATTCTAAAAATGAAAAACCAAATGCCTTACATGTTCTCTCATTTAACAGAAAAAACTTTGACACTCATTTTAGGATTCATGCAAAGCTAAAACAGGAAAGTCATTTGGTATGTAGGTGGTTTATTATATTTGTAAGCTTTCTCTATCTAAAGTATCAAGATGCTTTGCCCTATCAGTTGATGATCATAGGCAAATGATTCAAGTTAGTAAATTTGCCAAGTTTGAGCAACCTTCTTTGTTTAATTTTTTTTTTCTAGACCCTTTTTGTGATGGATGCAATGAAATAATTTTTTTACTTGTTAAAAACTGCATTTATTTAACCGGACTAAAAATGTGAGATGTCCAAAAACTTGAAGGCCCTTGAACTGGGAAAAATGAGAATAAGAGGGTATATGTGAACTCAAAATTGCAGTTGCTTACTAGTTATTCCCTCTGTCCCAATTTATATGACACACTTTCCATTTTAGTCAGTCCCAAAAAGAATGACACATATTCCTTCTTTGGCAACAATTTAATTTTAAACTTTACCTTTTACGCTTAACGAGATAATTTATAACCACAAATATTTTTAGCTTGTTTTAGACCACAAGATTCAAAAGTCATCCTTTATATCTTAAACTCCGTACGCAGTCAAACATCATCATATAAATTGGGACGGAATGAGTATTAGAAATTCAGAAGCACAGACTATTTTCTAGTAAGTGCCCAACCTCTAGCAGAGGAGAAGGTAAAGAATAGGAAGACATCATTGCAGTTGAATATGTTAGGCCTTCATCCTACCTAAAAGTAGACTATAGAAGGACATAACTTGCCACTCTGCATATTTTTGACTTGTCAATTCTTATTTGCAGGAACCTTAGAGCTGATGCAAGTCCTCAACCTTGTGGTTTTGTGGGGCACCTTGACCTGCATAATGAAGTGCTTAGATGTAACCCTGAAGCCTTTGCTCTAATAAATGCAGGTAAACGAGGTCTATGAAGCTGATTTCATTGTTTTCTATCTCACGTGTTGGATTTTTACCATGTCCAGTAGGCCCGATTGAATTTTGTGCAAAAGTACAAGTCTTTTCTCTTATTTGAAATACAACATTTGAGCGGGGTTTACCCTGTGCGCACCCGAAAGGTAGCGGCTGCGGGTTCCCTTGTCATAAAAAAGAAATACACAACATTTTGACTGTGCTTGTGGTACAAGCATCCTTTTGCTAATCCGATTTGTGGCACCAACTAATATTTAGTCATATTTTTCTTCATTCTTTTGCAAGGATAAATCTTTGTTTCTGGGCAAGTTGTTTTAGATGATTTGAGATTGTACTTGAAGGGTCCCGCTGTATTTGGTGACAATAATGTTTGAAATGCTAAGTCGAAATCAATTTGACACTTCCTGCCCCCTTCTTCATAATGATAGTTAAACTCCAATATGAAGTCACCACGTTTCCATTGAACGTTAGTAGCTCATGAAAGTGATTGGTTTAATTTGAACTTTGTTCTTTAGGTATTAACTACGTCTAAACTAAATGTACTGTTAGAGAATACACCTGTTCCTCATTGGCTGTGTAAGGGTTTCCAAAAGGGTTTATAATGTCCTGCGAACACCCATTGCCTTGAGGTTTTAGTTGGATGCTCAGATTCTTTCCCATGGTATTAGAGTTAAACTTTGCGGAGCCCGTTTTCACAATTGCTTTCTCTCTTCTTGTTCTATCACTCTAGGCTTCTCTCTCACAACTAAATTGATGGGGCTACTTTGGACTTTTTTCACTCTCGAAGCCAAGCAAACGAGTTGCTAACGTTCCTCCAATTCCACTCATTATCTTGTTGAGGATAATCTTTCTCCATCTACTCCAAACCCACTCATGTTAAACCTCTTTTGTACTTCAAAAACAATTAAAAAAAAAGCAAAAATAACAAAAAGAAGGCCAAAAGAAAAAAAAAAGAATCTTTAGTCCATTTGTAAACCATAATACGGGGTTATCGTGCAGGAGGGTGTTAGAGGATACACTTGTCCATCATTAGTTGTATGTGTTACCAAACAGATTTATGCGGCTCCACCCGTTGCCTTAAAGTTTTGGCTTGGTTGTTCAAATTCTTTCACAGTAACAAGATTTTTGATTTATACTTTTACTTATGGGGTTTCTTTTTTTGTTTTGATCAGTAAGCTAAAGATTTTAACAGGACCTGGACACCAAGATGGTGATTTACAAGAGTAGTAGTCCCCTACCCAAAACAAAGAAGGGAAAACCTCTGAAAAAATTAGTTTCTAATCCTGTAATGAAGTAATGAAATCTAGCATTTTGTATTGATCATGCACATCTTGGAGTTTACACACTAGTGCCAGCATATATAAACATCTAAATTTCAGCTCTGGTACAGAAGTTGCCTTGTCCTAGAAGCATCTGGAATTCCTTCCTCTCCGTAGTACCCAACACATGCAAGCTGGTATTGTCTTCCAAAAAACTAGTGATTTGCTTATTCCTTTGAGCCCGCAACACAGCAGTAGCTCTCTTACAGAGTGAGGCATCACACAGTTCACTTGGGAAAGGCTTAGGAACATGTCACAAAGTTGATTGGCAACTCAACACTGTAGGAAAAAGTGGCTTCCGTTTCTTCTTGATTGCTGCATAAGTAGCGTCTTTTACATAATGTGATTCCCCTTTGTAAATATTTTTGCATGATACAGCTTCATGTGCCAATTCCCGCAAAAAAATGCGACACTGTGGTGCTTCTGATTTCCAAATTTTCCTCCAAGGCCAATTCTGGAAAATCATTTCTTTCTCTGTTCAGCCATATGTAGCAAGACATAACAGAGAAAGCTCCCTGTTTTTGTCCCTCCCAACAGAGAGAATCTGTAATTTCACTATTCAATGACAACAACAACAACAACAACAACAACAACATACCCGGTGAAATCCCACACTAATCCAAAATATGAAGCAACTTGGCTATCCTAGGTATTTTCCAGTCAAAGCATTGTCTTCTGATGTTTACATTCCTTGCGGTTGTTCCAGCACTGATGAACAGATATTTCAGCATTCAAAGTAAATCTATTCATGAACTTTTTTACTTTAGAAAATGTTAATTGTCTTGGGTCATTTTCTCTATTTCTGCATTTGAGTGATACATATTATTAGGTATTTGATGTTTCTTGGATTTACTATATAGCACATTGTTCAAGTTTCTCAGGCCCCATTAAGGAGACTGCACGAAGTCGCAAGGCTGATTCAAGTCCTCTTGAGAGTATACCTGCAGTCCAACTTCCACGACGAGGCACTGTAGAGATCCACAATTATCAGCATGACCATGTTATTAGTGTAAGTTTGAAAATGCAATCCAGTGGCTGAGTCATTGTGTTTACTAAAATTAAGCAATTGGTTGCAGGATGTTACTGCATCTTCTAGGAAACCAAAAGTCAAGAAGAAAGGAAGGGAGAACACCTTACTAGCAAGTGGTCCTGATGCTTCTGAATGTCAAGGTTCCCTTTCGGTCACTGTACTTCTAATTTTTCTTGCCTCTAGATGGCTATTCAATGAATTGGGGATATTTCCTGTCATCAGATGCAGTTGTAGCAGGTTTTTGTGAGATGCTGGAAGAGTTTTGTGGCAGGGCAGAATTTTTTAGTGATGAACGGGACGAAAGAGAATTTTTACCAATGTCAGCGGCGGATCTTAAAGTTGTTCTGAAGGAGATCACATCTATCCGAGCAAAGAAAGCACTGAATTTGATTCCAGTTGATAATCTAGTGAGATTACTTAGGGTCTTAGATCACCAGATTCACCGAGCAGAAGGTTTATCAATTAATGATTGTGAACATGTAAGTTAGCAATTATGCATTTCATGGTATTCTTTGACTTTCAGTACAGACAATTGTCTATTCAGTTTCTTGTATAACTTCCTGTTTTCAGTTAAAGATTGTAAGTATAGACTTTGGCTCCCACTATTTTCTTGTAATTCTCTCAGAAACAACTGTTTCTGACCTTTTTCTGTTCATTACCTATGGGAGGGTAGTGGGTCATGCTACTGTTTGGAAATATTGGCTCTTGTTCAACATGCCACACTTTTAAATTTGTTGATGATCGTTATTATATTGTCATGACCATAATCGATAATAAAGTTTTGTTTTTCCTTGTTATGCAGATGGATGCAGAGGTTGTGTCATCGATTTTCTGTGCTTTAGAGTCCATTCATGCAGCTTTAGCAATAATGGCTTACAATGGGATGCCTAAGCAATTATATAAAGAAGAAGTATGCTCTTAACTCTTTTTGTTTTTTCTTTTTACTAAATATATCTTGTGAATTACAAATACAGATTTCATTTTGATTCTTGTGTTGGTTTTTTTGCATGTCTCTCTTGAGTTTATTTACTTTCCAGTTGACCATGGTCTTTGGTACCAGATCATTGAAAGAATCACGGATTTCTCTCGGCACCAAGTTATGGATGTTATCTTTGGTAGTGATCCCGTATACCGTGCGCTGCACAAACCGCCCAACATAGGGATTGCTGAAGGTAGAATTCTGAGTACTAGATTGCTGATTATTGGTATACTATGGCTCATTTGAACATTTATTGAAGTCTTTAGAAAATTGACTTCTCGGTGATTGTGAAGTCAGGTAAAGGTATGAGTCATATTGAATTAAAAAATGACACGCAGAGAAATTCTCTATAGCTTGCAGAATCTATTCGCAGTAAATTTTAGAAGTGTTCACTCCATTGCGTTCTTGTAAACAAAATACTTAATGTAGGAAAGTTAAAGGCAATGTTACTGTAATGGTAATCTTAAGATTTTGAAACTCCTTGGTGGTGTCTAGAATTGAATTGTCTGTCTGTGTTTATTGGAGATAGTTGAAAGAATCTTTCTGCGGAGCTGAAAACAGGTTGGGAACTCTAGAAAGGAGTTTTGAAGTTTCCTAACTAAAACAAAAGATGGAGATAGAGTATATTAAGTTAGATCTAACCATCAATCCTCAGTGAGCGATATTTTTATCTCTATTTCTGTCTATCTTGAACTTCTATTCTGCCCATAAAATTGTCGGTCCTTTTCTCTCATCACATTACCTTTTCCAATCTTGGCTTTCTATGTTTACTATCCCTCTAAGAAAGTGACAACCTCTACGATGGTTCTGTATCATTCTATTTTGACGAGTATTTAATTAAATCAGTCTAAAATTGGCGAAGTTTCTTGGAATTAATGCAGACTTATCTAAAGATAGGGCACAATTGAGGAAAAGATCCATATAAGTGATATCCACTAGTTGAGAATAGGGTTTAGTCTTGTTAGAGGACTTCTAATATTATTTTCATAAATATTACATTTATTTACATATATTTAGCTTATTTTCTTTTTTTTATTTGGTGTGATCATGACATGAGTTGAACTTAGATGGAATAGTGAGGATTCATATAGCTGTCCCCAACTTGTTTGGTACTGACATAGTCGTTGTAGCCTAAAATTAGCAAAAACATGAAGGGGTTAACCTGTGGAATCATTCTATTGTTCATTGCTTGAGGATGGTGTGGATCACTGGGGTAGTAAAACATTTAGTTTTATCAATTACCATAGACCCTCCTTGATCTATTCTTCTATGAACGCTCTGTCCTATCTTGTGGTTTTCAAACTCTGAAATCTGATTCCCATTTGTCGATGGGTCTAAGGGTTCAGTTTCGTCTCTGTTATTTGGCTATCTTGGAAAAACACAGTAGCTTATAATTAAACCCTATTTTTGTAGATGCTAGATATAGTCCGTAGTCTTTTACTTAGAATATATCTATGTTTTCATATGCCTCCAGGTGAAGAAGATGAAGAGGTTGATGGGGATTTTGTTTCACCGAATAGGAAGAAGAGATCTACTAGGAGTGTGAAACCAAGGAAATCAACATCAAACAAGTATGATTTTAAAACGGTGTCCTTGATAATGAGTTTTTTGTCACTCATATGAAATGGTTCTATCACCTCATGCTGGTATTATCAACTTTGTAGGGTTTCTTCTGCTGTTAGTAATATACTTCAGAAGCTTGATGTGATTCTTGGTTTTCTGAAGGAGTTGTGCACTATAGAGCGCCTACCAGACAGTTACATTCTCCAACTTATCAAGACCTGTTTCACAACATTTGTGGTTGAGAATATCCAGCTTTTGCAAATGAAATCAATAAGCTTAATAAGTGGGGTAATGAAGCTGCATTTATTAGAAGTTTTTATTCTAAATCAATCACAACTACTTCGGAACTAAATTGTGCATATGTTGTTGAGTGTCCAGATATTTTATTCATACACACAGCATCGTGCTTATATAATGGATGAGGCACTTCAGATTCTTTTGAAGTTACCCTCTTCTAAGCGCACTCCCAGAACTTATCCTCTACCTGATGAAGAGCAGAGGCAAATTCAGTTCATCACTGCTCTTCTGATTCAAATAGTTCACAGCAGTTCAAACCTTCCGGATGTTTTGAGGGAATCATCTGACAGTCCTTCACTAGAAGTCTCAATTGATGCCAGTTACCCTACCAAATCCTTCGAGTCAGTCACTGAAGCTTGCTGTCTTTTCTGGAGTCGTGTCCTTCAACGTCTAACGAACACAAAAAATCAAGAAGCAGCTGAGTTGAAGACAATGATTGAGAATCTTGTCATTGATCTGTTAACTACTTTGAATTTGCCTGAATATCCTGCTTCTGCTCCTCTTTTGGAGGTATTAGATGCGGTTATATTTCTGAATCCACTTCCTTGGTTATATATATTAAAGATACACTTATATGCAGGTTCTTTGTGTTTTACTCCTTCAAAATGCTGGGTTGAAATCTAAAGATGTTTCTGTTCGTTCAATGGCCATTGACCTTCTTGGCACAATTGCTGCAAGGCTGAAACAAGATGCAGTCCGCTGTAGGGAGGAGAAATTCTGGATAGTAAAGGAGTTGAGAAACGGGGACATGACTGACCGGAATCTTCCCAAGGATGCATGTTCTGTTTGTTTGGATACCAGGATTGACAAATCACTTGTTCGATGCCATGGTTGTCAGAGACTATTTCATGTTAACTGTACTGGAATTAGGGGTCATGATATTCCTAATCGCGGCTTCCATTGTCAGATGTGTTTCTCCAAGAAGCAACTTCTTGTACTGAAATCTCTATGCGAGTCTCAGTCCAAGGATGCTGGGCAAAATAACCGTACCAAGTCAGGAAAGACGTCACAAGTTACTGAGGCAGTCACAAATTTGGAGATTGTTCAGCAGCTACTACTGAATTATCTCCATGATGCTGCGACTGTGGATGATTTACATCTATTTACTCGCTGGTCAGTGCTTATCTGGAATTGATATTTTAATGCTATTAGTATTTTTCTGTTTTTGATAGCATTGCCAAGAAAAGCAATTGCAGGTTCTATCTTTGTCTTTGGTACAAAGATGACCCTGATTCTGAGCAGAAGTTCATGTATTATGTTGCACGATTGAAGTCACAAGCAATTGTGCGCGACTCTGGTTCTCTTTCTTCACTAATGACAAGAGAATCGACAAAAAAAATAACTTTAGCATTGGGACAGAATAGTTCTTTCTCTAGAGGATTTGACAAGATTCTGCAAGTGCTTCTGGTTGGTGAAATAGTACTTTCTCACTTTTTCTCGAGAACATAGATTTTCATACTCATTATAAGATGCTTTACAGGCAAGTTTGCGGGAGAACTCTCCAATCATTCGTGCAAAGGCATTGCGAGCAGTAAGTGGGTTGCATACACGTTCTAAAATTTATATTTCTTCTCTTCCAACTCTGGAGTACTTATCTTCTGCTCCTTTTGTTTGTGTCATAATGAGAGCAGGTTAGTATCATTGTTGAGGCTGATCCAGAGGTTTTGGGTGATAAGCTTGTCCAAACAGCAGTAGAAGGGAGGTTTTGTGACTCTGCTATCTCTGCCCGAGAAGCTGCGTTGGAACTTGTAGGCAGGCATATTGCTTCATATCCTGATGTTGGTTTGAAGGTATTTTAGATCTATTTGATCCCACATGCTTGAGGTGACACCTTGTTCAGGATGGCTGTATTTGTCCTCCTAACACTTCTTTTGGTTGCGTAGTACTTCTCGAAGTTGGCGGAAAGAATAAAGGATACTGGAGTAAGTGTCCGAAAGCGTGCTATCAAAATTATACGGGACATGTGCACTTCAAATTCTAACTTCTCAGAGTTTAGTACTGCTTGCGTTGAAATTATTTCCCGAGTAAATGATGAGGAATCCAGTGTACAGGTAGAAGTAGTCAAATCAATTTCTTCACCATTTAACATTTTAGCTCATTCTCTTTGGTCCTATCCTTGGTTAAATAGTGATGCAAGCAGCATGACCATAACAATATCTGTCCCAGATAACTGTAGAACTTGTAAGGTTCATGCGATGATCGACCATAATCATTGTTACTCTTTAGACCTGTCAAGTGGCTAGGTTGGCCCATAAATGGTCGACTTTGAACAAGGCACGTGGTCCTTGGTGCGATTCATGGGCCAGTTTCAAGCCAGTCATTCTACAAGGGGAAGGGGCCCGTCCTGCCCTCAAACCCTCCACTTGGGTGGACTAGAAGGCGGAATTTTTTAAATAATTTTGAACTCTGTATTTATTTAACAAGAATTACATATTTAAATTTATTCTGAGTGCTAATTGAAGAAGTGTATTATTGAAGATTTACGTTGAAAAGAATACAATTGAAAAATACAAAAATCTTTAATATAAATAACAGGTGAAGGTTAAGTATAAGCTTTGGATACATAGTGTGAGTTAGAACTCAAAGATTTTTACTCCCAATTCCATCTTATATGACAACCTTTCCTTTATAGTTTATTTCAAAAAAAGAAGCTTATTTTTTTTAAAAAAAATGACACCTTTTTATATCTTGGAACTCTTTAACTTTATATTTTTCATTTTACTCTTAATGAGATGCCATTTATATTTTACAGCCACAAAAATGTCATGACAATCAATATCACAAATTCTAATGGTTCTTTGATATGCGATAAAACAACAACAACAACAACCACCCAGTGAACTTCGTGCGATAAAAGTCTTTCTTTATTTATTGAACTAAGGGGTTAGTTGAACACCGTCCATATAAATGAACTGGAGGGAGTAATTCAAAAAATTCAACTTAAATATTGCACCTTGAAACTTATGGTAAAACCATAATACGTTGTAGCTGTTTGGTTGGATCTTGTTGTGGGCTGGCTAGTGATCCTGGGCGAACCTGCTTCATGGTTTGTAGAAGTGGTGAATTGGCCCCAACCCCATCAATAGGCTAAGCCGAGCCTACTACACTGTGAACTTGCTTTGCTGGGGGCTCCTTTTACAGGCTCGTACATGCGAGTTTTCAAGCTTAACTGGCTATCTTTATAGGTTTATTATAGACCCACAATTTTACCCTTACATTTCGTGGAATCTAGAAAAATGTTTTTATAATCCAAGTCTATGGGACTTGCTGTTTATGCTCTACTTCTCGTATCCCTTGTGATCTCGTGAACCACTACCCAAGAATGAATGTGGATATTGGCAAAAGATGGTGTGTTCCAAAAGATCTTTGCGTATGACCTTTTGTACAAAAGTATTGGGGCCTAACATTTTGATATGTACCCCAACTTACACGACTCTTAGAATGTCTCTCAGAAGTGCAACAACTGTCCCAGTTTGCTGGTAACTATATTTCTTATTTGTCCCAAGAAGATTAGCCCAAAAAGATTAGCATTGATGCACTGTGTTACCTACAGTCTGACACCTGTGTTGGTGGAGGCAATAGGTATACGGTGGAATAGTCGAGGTTGCGCGGACAACACAATTATCAACAAAAAAAAGTTATCACATTTTGATTTAGAAGCTAAGTAATTTTGTATTTTCATTTTTCCATTGACACGACTTATTTTAGATCCCACTTAATACAAAACGCATTGTTTGGTGTTGCAGTAGTTCCTCTATTCATATTTGGCTTATGCATTAAATGTCTTTCATTTTTCTTAAACTAAACCCTGCCAACCAAATTTAGATAGATGAATGGAATTCCATATAAACATCTAATCTCTCTGTTTCAATTTAACTGACCCACCACTTTTGCTCCATGTCTAATTTCTTTTGCCCCTTTGATCTTATTGCAAATTTGAAACCTTAATTATGGTTAAAGGGACAAAACTCATCCTCTGTCTCTTAATCCTCCACAAAACCAGATTCAAAATTCAATATAACACTTTCTATGAGAAAACTATATCATCATTGTATTTTATATGATGTGGTTCTTTCCATTTTTCGTCTTTATTTTTGTCAATTTGTTTACTGTTTCTTGATCTTTTTGTGGTTCTTCCTTGAATTCTTAGAACACTCTTCTATGAGATGCTACAAACGGAATTACTTTTCTTTCTTCAGTATTTAATCTGGTAAAGTTGCTGCCATGTGACCAGGTGGTCACGGGTTCAAGCCGTGGAAACAACCTCTTGCCGAAATGCAGGGTAATGCTATGTACAATAGCCCTTGTGGCCCGGCCCTTCCCCAGACCCTGCGCATTGGTGGAGCTTAGTGCATCGGGCTGCCCTAGTATTTAATTTGAAAGCACCAATTTCTGAAGCTCATTTTGTTACAGAGAAACCCAGAAAAATCAAAACAAAAAAATCACTTTTTTGATACAAAGTTGGGAATCTTAGGGCCTGTTTGGACATACAATTTTTTGCTTTTTTCACGTCCAAACGCCTATTTAATCGAGTTCGAGGGGTGGGGGTGGGGGTGGGGGTGGGGAGCCGAGTCGGAATATGCATTTTCTATTATGGGTCCAAGAGTCCGACTCTCAAAATAAAATACACTAAACCCATAAATTAACCATATTTAGTGAAGTTTGGCTAAGCCCATATTTGACCCTAACAGAGAAAATCACTCACTGAACCCGTGTATATGTGGGTGGGTGGTTAAAAATATTTCTCATTTTGCCAGCAGCTAGGTCTGCAACAAATTCGAACACTTTGACAACTTATGATTTGGACTTACTTTCTTTTCTAGACGAGTTTATAACTTAGGCGTTTAATAGTTTCGGGCAGAGTTTTGGTGTCATTGCATCTAAAGCATTTAGTGCATTATAGTGAACTGATATCTGGTAGCATGTTTTGGGTGTAAATGTATTGGTTGGTATGCAAGATAAATTTTGGAGTTCCCAATCACAGCATCGGATGGAACTAGCATTCTTGTTCACAATTTTTGAATTTGGTTCTATACTTGTATCGTTTTGTCAAAGATTAATTTAAAGTAGCATTGGATAACCTTGATGTGGACGAAGCTTTATTTGGCTAGAGTCCAGTAGCATAGAAGCAATCCTTAGATTCTGTTTTATTTTTTACTATATAGGACCTGGTCTGCAAGACATTTTACGAGTTTTGGTTTGAAGAACCTTCTGGTTCACAGCATTTTGGAGATGGAAGTTCTGTTCCACTTGAGGTGGCTAAGAAAACGGAGCAAATTGTTCAGATGCTGAGAAGGATGCCCAGTCTTCAACCTCTTGTTACTGTGATTAAACGCAACTTAGCTCTTGATTTCTTTTCACAATCTGCTAAAGCTGTTGGCATCAACCCTGTATCCCTTGCTTCAGTCCGTAAGCGCTGCGAATTGATGTGCAAGTGCTTACTGGAGAAAATACTGCAGGTATTTGCTTTGTAGGATGGTACCTCTGAAATATTTAAATTTCTTTTTTATAAATAAAACTTTCAAGTATCTTCCTCTGCAGGTGACAGAGATGAACACTGGAGAAGGAGAGGTGCTGATGCTACCATACATGAGGCTCTTGCATGCTTTTTGTGTTGTTGATCCTACTCTATGCGCACCAGCTTCTGATCCTTCCCAGTTTGTGATCACGCTACAACCTTATTTGAAGAGTCAGGTTGTGGATCTATTTGGTTTTAAGCCACTCCACAGTGATTCTGTGTTATTCTCCTCTTCTATGTGAGAAAAATTTCTTTTCTAATCTACTGAGAACAAAAAATTACTTTTCTAATTTACATGATGGAATTGGATGCATCTTTTGTGTGCATGTGTCTGGTGCAGGCAGTTCTAATTTGAGATGTTGTGAGAAATGGATATAGTACATAGAGCTCATTTGGGTTTCAAGCACAAAATACCAATTAGAATGCGTGTTTTTGTCTTGTGTGCTAACTTGTAAGGGATATAGTACAAATAGGCCTTTTGGGTTTCAAGCACAGTGCACCAATCAAATGGTTTTAGAAGTACAGCGAAAACAGGTGTGTTATCGATTAATACCAACCATGTTGTGTACTATTTTCCAAAACCAAGCCATTTAATCTTATGTTAAGAAGCGGAAAACTGCTGTTATCTTGTTTAATAAAAAAGAAGTGGAAAACTGACAAATGATAGAAGACAGAATATCTTGGTTCAGACTAAGCGTGGCCAGTGGGCCGGGATCGGGTCGGGGCGGGACCGGCGGGATCGGGGCGGGACGGGGAGGGCGGGATCGGGATCAGTTTTTTTTTTGCACTTAATTTAAAAAATAACATATATATAAAAAACTCAATAATTAAACAAGATAGTGTAATAAAAACATCCCAAGACTGTTTTTGTGCCTCTTATATTATTTAATAGACATATGCTTTTTTTTGTAATGCAAATACAATTGTCAAAATTGCAACTTTGTGGTGTTGTTCAAAAGTTGCAAATTACATAGTAAAATTGCAATTAAAAAAATTACATTTTGAAAAAAACCTGTTCTAGTTTCTTGATAATTTCCTGTGGTTCTTCGGTTGGAATTGGTATTTGTTGGTCAAATTGCTCCACGTCGCTTCCACCACCATCGGATAAGATTTCGTTGTAGTTTTCGTCTTCTTCTTCGTTGATCTCCGGTTGACTGCACCTTCTCCGCTCCGCTCGTATCCAATCTCTGAATAATACTACAATCTCCAAGCTGTCTTCGGCTAATGAGTGTCTGTGCCCTCCTATTTGATATCTTCCGGCAGAAAAAGCGCTTTCAGACGTCGTTGATGACACTTGAATGTTCAAAACATCTCGAGCCATCATTGAAAGTGTCAGAAAGGTCTTCTCATTCCCCCTCCAGTATTTCAGCAAGTTTTCACGTCCTTCTTCATTGAGAACTGCTTGGTACGGTACAGAACCCTGCAAAACAAAAATATCAAACTCGCTAATTTGGTTAGTAGCGGTACGGCCGCACATTCTATTTCTGAGGCTTTCAATACTAGTCGCAGAAACATGTTTTTTGTGAGGTTGTGTTGAAGAAGAAGAAGATGGTATGGAAGCCGGTAGGTTGCTAGCACTTTCTTGTTGGTAAAACCTATATACTTTTTTGCATTCGTCTTCTACGCTAGACAACACTTATTCTTTAGTTTGTTCAATAAATGGTGGGTGATTTGAATTTTTGGGACTTGGAGTGGTGGTACTATTATACAATCGTAAATAGTTTCAATAAGTGATTTAGTACCGTCATTTTTAATAGTCGGATTTAATACAACACCAATAATATAAATAGTGGGAATAGGAATAAAATACTTTTTTAATAGATGCCTTATAAGTTGGTTTATCCATATATTCATTAAGCAGTAAAAATATTAGAGCTATATAAAACAACATAGTTGAAATAGTAGGATAATATATATCAGATTTTTTTTTTGTTGATTGAAAAAATTTCTTTAAAAATACAATATGTTCTGAAATTTTTTCCCAATCGCTATCTATAACGATATCAGCTGAATTTTGATTATGAGAGTTAAAAAATAAAGTTATAGGTTTTCTATAGTCATAAGCAACAAGTAGTTGCTCGTATAAAGAATTCTACCTAGTGAGTACTTCTTCTGGAATTTTTCTATATTGACAATCGTGACAAGTTTTTTTATATTCTTTTCTTCGTTGTATTCTATTATTTTTTAAAATAAAGTTTATAGCAAATTGTATTTTACTAAGAATGTCTTCAAAACGTGATAGACCATCCTTTACAACTAAGTTATATATATGGCGCACACATTTTATATGAAAATGATCTGGAAAATATGAAGGGGTGTTTCGGGCGGGACCGGGTCCGGCCTGGCGGGATTGGGGCGGACTGGGACGAGACCATGTCCCGTCCCGGTTCGAGTCTCGATACCACATTTTTTTTTAAAAGGTCGGGTTCGGGGCGGGACCGGGCCGGGCTGACCCTGCCCACTGGCCAACCATACTTTAGACACATAAGAACACAATAGGTATTCAAAGTTATGTGAACTATAGCGGTAATAAACTTTTGAGTCATGCGAATGAAACTTTGTGAAAGAATGATAGAGCGAGTGTTATCAAAAGCGAAAAGCGCAAAAAAGTTCTAAGGCCAGCCGGGGCTTTAAGCGCAAATAAAGTGTGGGCTTTAATGAAAAAAGGCGCAATGGTGCAAAATACAAATATATATATGTTTAGTCCAAGACTAATAATAATAAGCATGAATAACAAATATATGGACAAAGAAATTGTAAAAACATTACGATAAAGTGAAATATCAATTATCTAGCATCACCTCTTCAAGAGAGGCTCATTGACAAGGAAAAGTATGTCTTGGAGCCATGATGATGACACTGAAGCGCACATAAAGCGAGGCGAAGCGCTCAACATGTTTTGAGCCTCTCTTCAGAGCTTAAGCGTGCTTTAAGTGCGCCTTTGACAACACTGGATAGAGCATAGACAAGAAATGTTATTGCAATGGTGACAGAACTAATTGGGATTTATGCGTGGTAAATCTTCAAGAAAGGTTATATTCTTGCTAAATGTCGATAGTACCTAAAAGTATATGATATAAGTACGAAAAAGCTCTTTTTTGGGTACTTGAGAAGGAACAAATTTATAGACGAAAAAGAAGAAACAAATTCATATCAAATATAAAAATAACATAAAGAGAATGTACGAGCGAGTGATCGTATGTGTGATAATATTAGGAGAAAATACTAGGGAGTTTTCCATCATTGTGGGTTACAGTAGAGATGCTTTGAGATGTATTGCTTGCCTTAGTTATTTTATAAGCTAACTAATAGTACATAGGGTGAGGTCACGATGTACATCATTTGGATTCATGGGAACATGAGAAGCACTCTAGAGAATTAAGGTTTTATGATAAGTAAGAGAAAATATATGTGATGCAAGTTTAGCCCTTCTCGTTGGATGAACAAATGTGAATTGAGTTTGGACAAGATTATGGTGCCTAAATGCATATAATCCAGATGTATAGGCTTAGTCGTCTTGGAAAATATCATGATAGATGAAGATGAAGTTCTTAGAATTAAGATACGATAACTGAAAGGGGAAGAGTGTTACAGGAGTGCTTTACAATTGGAAGAAATGTCTTGTACACCGTTTTGAGACCAACAATGTTTTGTGGGCCCAACAAATCCGGAAGATGGGTGTTGTAGCAATGCAATGTTGAGATGGATGTACAGTCATACAAATTGGACAATACTACATATGATTATTGATATGGTTCAAGTAACACATAGGATAAAATGAGAGGTCGCATGAGATGGTTTGACTGTGTCCTACCTAGATCTTTGAATATATCATTCTGGAGTATATGCATTAGTGGGTGGATATTCCTTTGTACTAAAGATATTTATCCAGGATGTGGCTGTAATTGTTTTTTGACTTATGGTCGTCACTGCTACTGCTGCCTCCTGATTCCACCTTTTTCTTCTATTGATTGGTGTACCTTTAAGAGTTAAGATACTACAGACAAGTTATGATAAGCTTTCTGGCTTCTGTGTAGGCTGATAATCGAGTTGCAGCCCAGCTTTTGGAGAGTATAATCTTTGTAATTGATTCTGTTTTGCCTTTACTACGGAAGCTTCCTCAAAGTGTTGCCGAAGAACTTGAACAAGATCTGAAGCAAATGATCGTTCGGCATTCTTTCTTGACAGTTGTCCATGCTTGCATCAAGTATCTACTCTCTCATTGATACCCTCTTCTCGCTATAAATAGGAACTAACTATTTACCTTCATAAAATTCTCACAATTTCATATTCCCTGCTTCACTTGTTTCCTTATAACCTTTTGCTTACAAAATTACAGGTGCCTCTGCTCTGTGAGTAAAGTTGCTGGAAAAGGTTCAACTATTGTTGAACACCTTATCCAGTTATTCTTCAAACGCCTGGATGCCCTAGGTTTCAGTAACAAGCAGGTTTGTGAGATCCCATGAAGTTTCTGGCCTTCACTAGGAAAACACAGATGTTTCCCTTTGTGTTTTGTTTTGTGATCTGTATGGCGTTATTGCTTACTTTAGTTCTTTTTCAGAACTTTCAACAAGTGGGCCGGTCTCTTTTCTGCCTGGGTTTGCTAATACGTTACAGTAGCTCTTTGTTGTATGCATCTGTTTCCAGTAACAACTTACATGTTGCTAGCAGCCTCAACCTATTTAAGAAATATCTTCAGGCCGAGGACTTTGTTATCAAGGTCCGCTCATTGCAGGTGAGTCCTGCTATTTCCTTTAAGTTCTGCATGTATGTCATAATCATCATCTGTGTAACTATGTAACTTCCAGGCATTGGGCTATGTTTTTATTGCTCGCCCTGAATGTATGCTGGAAAAGGATGTAGGAAGAATTTTGGATGCCACACTTTCTTCTAACACTGATACACAACTCAAGGTAACTTCTTTTCTGCTTGTTTCACGCTTGTGATATGCTGTATACTGAATCGTTTGTCGGCCAGATGCAATCACTGCAAAACATGTATGAGTATCTTCTTGATGCTGAAAGTCAAATGGGAACAGATAATGCAAGTGAGAATGAAGTTGCTAATACAGCAGTTGGTGGCCCTAGTGTGCCTGTTGCTGCAGGGGCTGGTGATACCAACATCTGTGGGGGAATAGTTCAGTTGTATTGGGCTAAAATCTTAGAGAGATGCCTGGATGTGAATGAACAAGTGCGTCAGTCTGCTCTTAAGGTAATTCCTTAATTTTTAAGTTTCTTTCTTGTGAAAATGGATTCATTTAGCTGCTCGATGCACTCACTCCCACTTAGAGGACATTTTAGTCTAAAATATGGTCTGAGGACATGACCTTAGATAGGGGGTTGTAGAAGACACGGATTAGGGTATTAGGGTAGTAGGTAGTCAAGCGTAGTCCTACTTACACTTACAAAATGATAGTTGTAGTGTTATTACTGTAGGCCCGATTAGCCTATCACACTTATAGGCACAATATTGCTTTATAGTCCCATGTAGTTTGATTTCTGCTGCTATGTGTTCTTTAGTGTACTTTGTTTATCTTATTTAGCTACGTTAGCAACTGCTTCCTTTTGTTAGAATGCGCTACCAGTAGCATGTTCATACTGCTTTAGTTTCTTGTCTGATTCTGACCGTTTCTCTTGCTTTGCTTTGCCTTTCTTTTGATTATACTTTGTCTTGAGCCGAGGGTCTCCCGGAAACAGCCGCTCTATCTACCAAGGTAGAGGTAAGGTCTGCGTACACTCTACCCTTCCCAGACCCCACGTTGTGGGATTTCACTGGGTATGTTGCTATTTTCTGAAGCATGGAGTATTAATTCTCAGAGATATATGTAGATCTTTTTACCCATTCGAACAATGGGGTAGATTCCTATTCTAATCAACCTTTGATTTTTTTTTTTCAAACAGATTGTGGAAGTTGTATTGCGTCAAGGTCTTGTCCATCCTATTACCTGTGTTCCCTCTTTGATAGCTCTTGAAACAGATCCTCAGGAGGTGAACTCAAAGCTGGCTCATCATTTGTTGATGAACATGAATGAGAAGTACGCTCTCGATATTGTTAGAATGTAGAACTACCTCTGGATATTGATGAGTTTATGTTAATTGTTGCTAGCTCTTTTTTCAGGTATCCATCCTTCTTTGAGAGCCGTCTTGGTGATGGTCTACAAATGTCGTTTATGTTCATACAAGCCATGAATAAAGGTGGTTCACAAAGTTTAAAATCCCAGTCCAAAGCTCCAGGTATCATGTCAGGAATATCAGACCCTGGCTCATTTACCCATGCAAGGCTTGGGGTGTCTCGAATCTATAAGCTCATCCGTGGAAATCGTATTTCAAGGAACAAATTTATGGCCTCAGTTGTGCGCAAATTTGATACACCAAGCTGGAGTGATTCAGTAGTCCCATTTTTGATGTATGCACCAACCTGGAGTACAGACTTGGTTACGGTTTCCGTATTTACTTCGCACTAATTTGGACTACTGATCCTGAATTGTATTTTCCTCTCTTCCAGATACTGCACTGAAATTCTTGCTTTGCTTCCATTCACATCACCTGATGAGCCCTTTTATTTGATCTATTCCATAAATCGAATTATTCAAGTTAGGGCTGGCACGGTGGAGGCAAATATGAAGGGATTTTTACAGTTTTTACAAGCAAGTTCTCAAAAAATAAATGCAAGTGGGAGCATGGAAACAGAGCCTAATCAACCTGTTAGGTGTGAGGCTGAAACAATGGTTACCACCTCAAAAATTGAGGAAGGCTTGGAAGGTCATCATGTCGGTGCAGATTATGGATCAGTGGATTCATATATGCCCCATCTGGCATCATTAAATCCACATGGCATATCAAATGCTGAATTGCAGATGATCCAAGTAAGCTCTCTCCATCAAACTCCGACTAACCATACGAGCATGGTGTGGTGTGGCATGCAGAGCACGTGACATGTGTCACTAGCTTAACTGTTGTCTTTTTTATATTTCACATGTCTTTTTTGGTTCGTTTGTTTTAACTTTGATTCTTCCGTTTAACAACTATGCGTATTATACAGGTGGAATGTCTGGCAGCTGGTGCTTTGCAGCTGCTTCTGAGGCTAAA
Organism: Anisodus tanguticus; assembly: GCA_034509755.1. Lineage (NCBI taxonomy): Eukaryota > Viridiplantae > Streptophyta > Magnoliopsida > Solanales > Solanaceae > Anisodus > Anisodus tanguticus. Next base: position 41,672,395 of record CM067560.1, on the reverse strand, counting down.
GAGGCACCTCAAGATTGTGTATGATCTTAATGATGCCCGTTGCCAGGTTTGATTTTCTGAATTGGGTGTTAGCTGTGCGTGAGACAATGTAAATGAACATTTGGCACCATCTCATGATACGTATCTCATTTTGGTTGGTTTCGTCAGGCATATTCTCCAAATGAACCCCCAAAACCTGGGGAAGGTTTTTCAAGGCAAAGTCTTCCTTTCAATGTCAACGAAATTAACATTGAGCCCCCAAAGAATTATGAAGACTTTGTCCGGAGATATCAGGTAATTTAAGTGCAGTAACGTATGCTATGTATGTCTCCACCAACTTTCATGTTTAATTCTCTCTGATAGTTTTCTGATCCTGAGAACACATATTACACTTACATGCGTTGTTATATTATGCACTGACAAATTATTCACACATTTATGGTTTGTAAGCTTATAGTTCTTAGTATCTGCTGGATTATTTGCCACCTTATACTTTTAAAGCTTTCATGGTTAAATATATAACACACTTCTTTCATTTCTTCTCTCTATTTTGCGTATGAATTTATTTGTTTCTTGCAGGTGTTGCGTTGTGATTGTATATCTGGTGTTCAGTTTGTAATTAGTTTATTCAAATAGACAAGTTAGAGTGAACACTTGATGATCATGTGACACTGATCGCTCTTTCTAAGAATGTGATATTTCCCCTATTTTTAATCACGGTCATAAGGAATTCTTTTTGCACTTCAGTTTTGTAATTCTTCTGGATGACAGTATTTATAAAAGTTTCTTTACTTCAGGAATTTCTTTTGCACTTGTAGGATGAAACAGTCGAGGGTCTTTCGGAAACAGTCTCCCTACCTTCTAAGGTAGGGGTAATGTCTGCGTACATTCTACCCTCTCCAGACCCCACATTGTGGGATTTCACTGGTTATGTTGTTGTTGTTGTAGGATGAAACAGGAATATATAGATGAGTCTAAGTTATTGCTTGTGTATCTATTACGTCTACTAATGCTGGAAAGATGGATACTTTGCAGCTAAACTAAAGTGGCCACCTTCCCATTTTTGGCATTTGTTCACAACTGCATATTGGGATGCCTCTTGGAGACAAACTGACTAAACATGATTATTTCATCTTCATTATCTTTTCTTTTGGTAGGATTTCAAGAATGCATTGAAGGAAGATACAGTGGACTACGCGATCTACACGGCAAACATTAAAAGGAAACGCCCTCCTCCAAGAAGAAGCAGGAAATCTGGTCGAATGATGGGTGGTGGTGATGAAGATGATGAAGCCGATGAAGATTGGGGTAGTGGAATGAGGACTAGTAATAGTGGCAGAAGAAGCAGTAGCAGGTTAAGGCAGCAATTTTAAATGTAAATATTACAGGTAACACTAACATGTACAGTATGCGGGAAGACAGGTAACTGACAGAAGTAGCAAGAACCTAAACATATTTGTAACAGCATCTATAGAAGTTAAGAGATCATACCTGAGACGCCAGCACTAGAAGTTAATGCTGTATTGGAGCTCCAGTACGTCAGCAATGTGCTCCATTTAGAAGTCGTAATGGTTGGAGGCAGGAGTTTTGGTGTAGACCTCCAACAGTAGTAAAATTGAGACACTTAAGATTTCCTGTTGATTTCTTTGTGGGGTTTTAAGAGGGAGATAAGGGAAAGATTCTTCTGAGGTGTAGGTTTTAGACTTCTATTCCATTGTCTGTACATTCTGATAGACTCTCATCTCATTTGGAAATGAAATCTAACCATTGTTTTTATACAGCTCTCTTGGAACGTGTGAACTGCAAGTGAAATTTTAGATTTATAGATGTGAAAGAGCAGACAAGCTGTAACATAGCACTTACAATTACAGGTAATGAATATATCTAAGAGGTGGCTTTTCTTTGAGATGGGTTAATAATATTCTGAACGTTAGAATACCATCTTTGGAACGGTGTTGTGTGTGATAGTTTTCTAAAGTTAATGAGAGACGGATGATATATTTGATGCGATCTAGGAAGACATTACCATAATTACTATAACTGAAGTTTACATGGTCTAATTTAGCTAGATTACCATTTCACAGGACACTGGATGCTGACCCAAATTTTGCGAACTTTGCCTCCCAAGTTAGGGAGGATAAAACCTACAGTTTTTTTCCTTTTTAGTAACATTTTGGCGTTGATTTGGTCTCCATGAGAAATAGTATTGCAGTTGTGTTCGCATCTAGGCTAATTCTTAATGTGTGCGGTAGTAACCACCGCTTTTTAATCGGTCCATGTGTAAAATGAGCAGAAATTGAAAAAAAAATGTTTGTGTATATCAGTTTGAACCTGTTCATTTATGGTTGAACCCATTGCGGGTCTCTTGTGGTGGGTAAGATTTTTTACTTAAACATCTTAGGTAAGCTTTGTTCCATTTAGACATTTTTTGTTGACTTGGCAAATTGTGTAATTTTTACACAAAACAAGCATGTGGGAAGGCTAATTTTTTTTTTAGTTCTTTTATTTCCTCCTTTTTCTCTTTTGTTCTTTTTCTCTTTCTTCTCCACTTAATATTCTACCATTAACAAATCTTCTACCATTGTTATCTTGCTCAACGAAAAATATGAAGATTGCCACCATTCTCTGAGAATATGTGACATGTTTTGTATAAAATTAATATCAAAAGTAAAATTTAAATTTGAAAAAAAGAATTTCAGCCAAAAGAAGAAAAAAAATCATTCCATTAGCTTTCTGAATAGGAAAGTGTAGTTCTAACAAACGATTACGCAACCAACATGATTCTGACACCACATTCGCCACGCCTCGAAACTCGGCCTCTACACTGGATCTTGATAATGTAGCTTGTTGTTTTGCAGACCACGAGACCAAGTTATTCTCAAGAAATATACAATAACCACAAGTCGAGCGTCTGGTATCAGGGCATCCACCCCAATCAGCATCTGTATAAGACACAAGTGTAGAAACGGACGTAGGATACAAATGCAAGCCATAATCAAGTGTGCCCTGGATGTATTGTATAATGCGTTTGAGCGCATTCATATGCTCAATCCATGGATCATGCATAAACAAACACACATTTTGAACTGCATAAGTAATATTAGGCCTTGTGAAGGTAAGATACCTCGAACTTAGTGTCAGATGTAGCACTCAGCTTTGGGTTAGTATCAACCGGAGTTGAAGTAGATTTACACGATGACATACCATCTCTTTCAATGATCTCAGCGGCATACTTCCTTTGTGATAAAAAATAGACCACCTGAATGACGAGTGACATCAATCCCCAAGAAATAACACAAGGCCCCCAAATCTTTCATAGCAAATTCGGAACTGAGAAGTGTCATGATAGACTTGCGCAAATTATCAGACGAAGCAGTCAATATAATATCATCGACATACAACAAAATGTATGCCAGAGAAGTACCACGACGATATATAAAGAGAGAATGATCAGACCGGATGTGAGAAAAACCAATAGAAGATACATAATGTACAAACCTTTCATATAGGTTCATATAAGGACTTCTTCAGCAAACAGACATGATGAGGATGATTGGGATCTCGAAAACCCAAGGGCTGATGCATATAAACTGTCTCCTTAAGATCACAGTGTAAAAAGACATTTTCACATCCAACTGATGAATGGGTCATGCTTTTGAGAGAGCCAAACGGAGAACAGTACGAATAGTAGCTGGTTTGACCACCGGACTAAATGTTTCACCACAATCCACGCCAACCTGTTGAGTTTTACCATCACCTACAAGACGAGCCTTATGCCTCTCAAAAGAACCGTCAGAATTTTCTTTATGAGTAAAAATCCACAAAGACCGAATAATATTAACACCAGAAGGACGAGGCACCAACTCCCACATCTTATTTTCAATAAGAGCATTATATTCATCAGTCATAGCCAATTTCCAATTCGGGTCATTTTATGCGGAGACATGGTTACGCGAGAGGGTGGATTTAAGGACATTAGAATTGAGATTAAAATGCCATTTTGGTTTTAAAATACCTCTTTAACTATGAGCAACGGGCCTTTGACTAGAGGAGGAATTGGATGGATTTTGGGCAATGTGTGGAACGGGGACAGACTGGCCAGTAGGCAGTGGGCCTGCTGGCCCAACAACTGGAACATGAACAGTAACATGCTCGGGATTGGGCTAAAACACGGGAACATTACCGAGATCAGGACTGGACCGTGTCATCGGCCCACTGGGCAGACAGTGGTTGCGGTAGACTGTGGGCCTGCTGGCGTATTTTGGTCACGGGACAAGTCGGAAAAATGGTGGATAATATATGGTAAGACCTCATCATCTAAAAAATTATATAAACTCGGCACGAGACTTCTCACTTTAGCAAAAAGAAACTGGGTTTCATAAAAAATAACATGACGATTAATTATGATTTTATTAAATGATAAATCAAAACATTTGTAACCACAATGATTAGACGGATAACCCAAAAACACACAAGCGGTAGAACAAGCCTGATGTTTGTTAATTGTAGTTGACGGAAAAAGTGGATAACATAAACACCAAAAGACCCTAAGATGAGAATACGAAGGATCCTTATTATAGATAACTTTAAGGGGAGATTTAGATGCTAATCATTTGGTAGGAAGTACGTTAAGGAGGTAGGTAGCCATTTGTAGTGCATGACGCCAAAAATAAGGCGGTACAGAAGAATGTGCTAATAAAGTTCGGACAATATTATTAATGGTATGAATTTTTCGTTCGGCTTTTCCATTTTGTGAGGACGTATGAGGACAAGAAAAATGAAAAACCATGCCATTAGCATCACAAAATTCCTGAAACAACCCATTATCGTATTCCTTGTCATTATCACATTGAATACTTTTAATTTTCCATTCGAATTGGGTACATATGAATGCTCTAAATTTTAAGAATGTGGAAAAAATATGAGACTTTTTCGATAAAGGAAAGGTCCATAAAAAATTAGAATAATCATTCAAAAATAGGATATAATAACGATGGCCCACAGAACTTAACACGGGGATGTCCATAAATCACTATGAACAATGTAATCTAGCATGTTTCCCTAACGGACAAGAAGGACAAAGTAGAGTACTACGCGTACCCTTACAAGAAATAAAATTATTTTTATGCAAAGAAGAAATAATAGACGATCCCGGATGACCCAAACGTGCATGCCACAAGGAAGGAACATGGGCGACAAAAGTAGACGGCATGGCTTGACTCGCGAAAGTGGTGGTATTTGTGATAGAATAAAGCTCTCCCCTACTATTGCATCTCATGCGAAGTATCCCTATCTTGAAATCCCTCACAGAAAATCCAAATGGATCAAAATTAATAGAAACTCAATTATCAGTGGTGAATTTTTGGACAGACACCAATTTTTTTATTAAGTTAGGGCATGAAGGGTATTTTTCAAAACCAGAGGTGGATGTGGGGAAGACAAAGTTGTATGTCCATAACCGCGAATTGGAATTGAATTGCCATTACCAATAATAATACCACGATTTTTGCTCAAATTGAAATAAGACGAGAGAGTACCTTAGTTAGACGTCATGTGAGAAGTGACTCCGGTGTCCATATACCAATTCACGTCTGGAGGATTTAATCCAAGTGTGTGCATTGTGGCTTCAATATCTGTCGGAGTTGGTGTGGGGCCCACTGCCTGGAACTCATGCGGAGGCCGAAGTGAATCTGCTGCCAGTATTCGGACCCGAGAAACTGGGTCTGGCCTGTTGCTGGAATTGGGCCCAGTTACCCGGGTAAGGGCTGAGAGGAAAATAGGGATTGTTGGGCCACTGGCCACTGGCCCAGTTCCACGGCCAGGGGGCCCACGACTGGGACCAGTTGGCCTGCGGCCCACTGCCCACTGCCACTGCGGTGTGGCCAAAATTCTTAGAGAATGAGTGAGGGTCGTCTGATGTGGTCATCATGGCGACGAAATTTACACCTATAGACGCCTTTTTAGCTAAGCTGACTTCTTCTAACGTAAGCATGGAATGGGTCTGATAAAAGGGTGGTAGAGGGTTACTTTGACGAAGTAGTGTGCCAACACCGTTATAGGCCTCAGATAGGCCTGCAACCATTTGGAGAATAAGACGATCATTGGTAACCAACACACCAACGTTGCGGTGTTGGTCTACCAATTCCTTCAGCCTTTTACAATAGGCCGAAACGTTAGGAAAATCTACCATGTGGACATGTGAAAATACCTGCTCGAGGGTGACAACACATAAATTCTTGTTATCTTGAAATATATCACGCACCCTATTCCAAGTTTTTCATTGCCATAGTGTCGGACTCAATGATCGTTTGTAGGAGGTCGGTAAAAATAGTGGAATAAATCCACTGGAGAACGGTAGCATAAAGTGTCGTCCATAACGTAGGATTTTTCTCGGGGTTAGGCACCTCCTCTGTGCCAGGTGTCGAGGGAATTATGTGATGGAGGAATTGATGCGAGCGTGCGTGAATTTGAATAATTTCGCCCATGTCGCGTGTTGGACGTTTTTCATCTCAAGAACAATAGGGATGTGGTTCCTGATGTTGGAAACTATAAGGGTTGGATGAAACAGGTTCTTTGACGTAGACATAACGAAAGAACAATAGGAGAATTAGGGATTTGGAAGAAAATTTGGGACGGGAGGAGGAAGAAGTCGGCCGAAAACCGAGAAGGGTTCTCGGAATTTGAACCGAGAGTAGCGGAAGAAAATTAGGAAGGGAGGTAGTTTAGATCTAGACTTCTGATACCATGAAAGAATTAATCCATTGATTATTCTTATTGAATGAATATGTATATATACAAGTTACAATCTCCAAATATGGAAAATCATATTCCTACTAAACTTCTAATATCCTAGTTCTACTTGTACAAAAATTCTACAATTATGGTAATTATCCTATTCCTACTAAACCTCTAATATCCTAGGGCTTCCCTTTTTTTTTATTCTTCATTTCATTTTAGATGATGGTAATTGATGAGTTTAAAAGATACTAGTCTCTATGAATGTGCGTTGCACATTATTCCCTATCAATATTACACACAAAAATATTACTCGTAATTACATTATATTACAAAAATATTATTCGACATAAATTTTAATAGTGAGGTAAATAAAAGATATCAAACTATCACACCTCTTACATTTGGATGCACCTTCAAGGATCTAGTATAATCGAGACAGTAAATTTTTCAGAAATGCATAATAAATAAATATATTTAGTGTACGTATGTGTAGTTCTTTTTATACATAACTTGTGTACTCTAGGTAAAAATTTAAAATAAAAATTTAAATAGCACTGCATGAGAAAAAAGAACTGAAATATATAAATTATATGTCCTACAGGAGAGTTTGATCATGAATAGGATTGGAATTAGAAAAAAAAAAACTCTGGATCTTTTTTCCGTTAAAAAATGAAGTCCAAGAATTTGATTATGAATAGGATTGATTCATAATGTTACGAATTTGTTCTTTTATAGATAAGAAATCACAATTTTACATTTTTCCAATATAAATTCATACAATATGTTACGACATTTCTATAAGAACATATAAAAGGTACTCGTACGAATATGTTACTGAAAGAAATAATCTCTTGATTATTTTCATTAATTGAAAGAATATATATACAATTTACATATTTCCATAATAGGAGAATCCTATTCCTATAACCTTATTCTATTTGGACACTAGCTATACAATTATGGTAATACAAATATTATGGTAAGTGTACAATATTACACCACAACATTACCTAAACCAGGAGACTAAAACCTTACCTAAACTATATACCATATACACGACAATTCAACCAAACCGAGAGCCAAATATACATAATATACACATGTATATTGTGTGTATATTATGTATATTTAACACACCCCCGCAGTCATAGCGGACGGTCTTCGAACGCTGAGACTGTCCCAAAAATCTTCAACAAGGACCGAGGGAAGACCCTTCGTAAAGATGTCGGCTATTTGATACCTGGGCGGGACATGATAGACGCGTACCTGACCACGAGCAACCTTTTTGCGAACAAAATGAATGTCCATCTCGATATGTTTAGTGCGTTGGTGCTGAACCGGATTACCTGACATATAGATGCCACTAATATTATCACAATAAACCAATGTCGCTTTCTGGATAGGACAATGAATCTCTAACAACAAATTACGTAACTAACATGATTGAGAGACCACATTAGCTACCCCTTGATACTCAACCTAGGCACTGGATCGGGACAAAGTGGACTGACGTTTCGCAGACCAAGAGACCAAATTATTGCCAAGAAACATCCAATAGCCAGACGTAGACCGTCTGGTGTCCGGACAACCACCCCAATCAGCATCTGTATACGAGACAAGTGTGGACGTCGTTGAAGGGTATAAATGCAAGTCATAGTCAAGTGTATCCTGAATATACCGAATGATGCGTTTGAGCGCATTCATGTGCTCAACCCTGGGATCATGCATAAACAAACACACCTGCTGGACGGCATACGTAATATCTGGTCTCGTGAATGTGAGATACTGAAGGGCCCCTGCAAGACTGCGATAGCGGGTCGGGTCCTCGTATGGTGCGCCAGCCGCAACACCCAATTTGGGTTTAATATCAACGGTAGCGGGCATGCTGGCCCAATTCGGTAATGGGATGGGGACCTATGGACTGGACCAGTGGCGTTATTGAGGGGCTGGGTCACTGGCCCAGTTACCGTTACTGGTCCAGTAACTAGACAGGACCCAGTTGTGGGTACTATAGCTCGTGACGGGGCAGTGGGGACAGCGGGCAGTGGGCCCGCTGGAGGATCTGGGGTTCGACAGACATCCGAAAAATGGTGAATAATATACGGGGATATACCATCATCCAAAAAATTATACAAACTAGGCACGAGAGTACTAACCTTAGCAAACGGGAATTGGGATTCATCAAAAATGATATGACAACTAATGATGATTTTATTAGAGGATAAATCAAAGAATTTGTAACCATGATGATTAGACGGAAAACTAAAAAACACACATGGAGTAGACCGGGCCTGAAGTTTGTTAATTGTGGTGGACGGAAATAATGGATAACATAAGCACCCAAAGACCCGAAGATATGAATACGAAGGAGTCTTATTATATAAAATTAGAAGGGGGAAAGAATATGTCAAACCTTTGGAAGGAATTATGTTAAGGAGATATGTAGCCATTTGTAGATCATGATGCCAAAAAGACGGGGGTACGGAAGTATGAATCAATAAAGTTCGGACAATGTTATTAATGATACAAATTTTGCGTTCGGCTTTCCCATTTTGTGAAGACGTATGAGGAAAAGAAAAACGAAAATTGATCCCATTATTAGCACAAAAATCCCGAACACCCCATTGTCATATTCTTTGCCATTATCACATTGAATATTTTTTATTTCCCGTTCGAATTGAGTTCTAATGAATGCTCTAAATTTTAAGAAGATGGAAAAAACTTGAGATTTTTTCGCTATTGGAAAAGTCTATAAAAACTTAGAATAATCATCCAAAATGAGAACATAATATCGATGACCCAAAGAACTAAGAACATGAGACGTCCATAAGTCGCTATGAATAATATCAAATGACATTAAAGTATGAGAATGTGAGTCTACAAATGACAACCTAATAATATTTCCTAAAGAGCAAGACTGACAATTTGATGTACTACGCGAACTTTTACAAGAAATAAAATTATTTTTATCTAAGGAAGACAAAATAGACGACCTCGGATGACCAAGACGAGCATGCCACAAGGAAGGAGCAAGGGCTGCAAACGCTGACGGCAAGGCTTGACTCGATGGACCGAAACTGGGTGTGATAGGATAAAGATCTCCCCTACTATCACACCTCATGAGAGGACTTCCCGTCTTGAAATCCTTCACAGAGAAACCAAATGGATCAAATTCAATAGATACGGAATTGTCAGTGGTGAATTTACAGACATACAGTAAATTTTAATCAATTTGGGGGGCATGTAGGGTATTTTTCAAGATAAGGGGTGGATGGTGGGGGAGGGAAAGTTTTATGCCATAACCACGAATTGGAATAGAATTACCATTACCAACAATTATGCCACGAGGGTTGCTCAAATTGGAATAAGATGAGAGAGTACCTGAATCGGATGTCAAATGAGTAGTGGCACCGGTGTCCATATACCAATTTGGGTCCGGAGGATCTAATCCAAGCGTGTGCATTGTAGCTACGATATCGGTTGAAGTGAGGGCCACTGAGTGATGGGCCTGCGGGGGGCCAAGGCCTAAGTACCCCTACTTGCTGCCTCGGCCCAGTGAGATTATCGTAAATAGGCCACTGCATGTTGGGCCTCGGCTGCCGCTGGCTAGCCTACTGCCAGTGAGGCTGCATCGCTGGGCTGCCACTTTTTGGCCCAAACTGTGGGGCCCACTGCCACTGCATAGGGGCTCACTACGGGGCCCAAAACTGATGTTGTTGCTGACTGCCCCAAGGGGCATCACCGCTACCACCATTGTTCCGACTGCCGCCATTGTTTCTGCCGCGATTCTTGCCATTATTTTTCTTATTTCCTCCCTTTTTGCCGCCACTGTTGTTGCAGTTTTGGCCCGAATTGTTGGAACCGGTAGGATGAACAGTGGACTCGGTCATCATGACCACGGGACTAGTACCAGTAGCCGCCTTTTTAGCCATGCCCGCTTCTTCGAGTGTTGCATAAAACGAGCTTGATAAAATTGCGGAAGAGGATTGCTTTGACGAAGAAGCGTGCCAACACCACTATAGGCCTCGGAGAGGCCTGAAACCATTTGGAGGACCAAACGATCATTTGAAACAGGCGCGCCAACGTTGCGGAGTTGGTCCGCCAATTCCTTCAATCTTTTGCAATAAGCCGAAACGTTAGGAAAATCTTCCATATTGGCGTGGGAGAAATCCTACTCAAGAGTAACAGCTCTAGAATTTTGATTATCTTGGAATATATCACTAGTCTATCCCAAGTCGCATGCGCCATAGCATCGGGTTCAATAATCGTTGCAAAAGGTCGGTAGAAATTGTGGAATATATCCACTGAAGGACGGTAGCATTAAGAGTCGTCCACAACTTAGGATCATCCTCGCGTCTTGGAACCTCCGTATCCTCAGGAGCCGCAGGGATTATGTGATGGATGACTTGATGCGAGCGTGCGTGAATTTTGAACAGTTCGGCCCACGTCGCATATTGGACGTTTTCTATTTCAAGAACAAGAGGGATGTTATTCTTAATGTTAGAAATTGTAAGGGCGGGATGAAACTTGTTCCGTGATGTAGACATATTGATAGAACAAAATGTGATTGAGGGATTTGGAAGAAAATTTTGGAAGAAGCAGGATCTCGTCGGCACAAAAAACCGAGAGCAAGGGCCTCGAAAATTCAAGGGAGGTCGACGGAAAAGTTGGAGAATTTGGGAGAGGATATTAACACCTAGACTTCTGATACCATGAAATAAATAATCCCTTGATTATTTTCATTAATTGAAAGAATATATATACAATTTACATATTTACATAATAGGAGAATCTTATTCCTATTCTACTCCTAAAACCTTATTCTACTTGGACACTAACTATACAATTATGGTAATACAAATATTATGGTAAGTGTACAATACTAATTACACCACAACATTACCTAAACTAAGAGACTAAAACCTTACCTAAACTATATACCATATACACGGCAATTCAACCAAACCGAGAGCCAAAAATACATAATATACACATGTATATTGTGTGTGTATATTATGTATATTTAACCGTTACGACATTTATATTAGGAAAAAACATGTCATAAATGATAATATGATAAATTCAAGATAAAACAATTCTTAAATATAAGAAAAAGATCACTCCATTTTTCTTATAATAGCGTTATATAAGATAACGTAGAGGATTAACTCTTTGGCCAAATGTTATTTCTCCTCCCCCTGATTATTACTCCTCTCGTCTCAATTTTTGTTGCGATATTAAAATTTTGAGAGTCAATTAATTTTTTCTTCTCTATTCTTTTAAATATTTTAAATTATTAATTATTTTTATTTATAATAATTTTTATATAATTTTAAAATATATATTTTTTAAAAAAACTTAAAATTTTATGTCTAAATTGACGATCAAAGTTTAGAAACTTGAATCTCGAACCATGCAAATTGGGTTACTTAAAAAAACAAAAAATGTGTAGGCGACTTCTTAAGCACTCATGGATATTGACAAAATGAATTGTATTATATGTATGATGTTTTTATGTTATATTTATTCTTCTGATTGTCCCTTGTTATTAAAGTTAAAAGACTTGTCAAATAAATCTTAGATCTGCAACAACTACATTACACACACATTTAACACCTCAGCAGTTTCTCTTTTTCACTTCCATTTCAGGTTGAGCAATCTCACAGGTATTGATAACCTTCTTTTCCCATTTTTTTCACTCATTTACATGATTGCTTAATTCATATCTATGTACACTCCATCATGTTTGATCACCCTTTTATGTAAAGAACATATCACAGTGTGTGATTTTACTGGGTATGTTGTTGTTTACATGATTGCTTAATTCATATCTATGTACACTCCATCATGTTTGATCACCCTTTTATGTAAAGAACATATCACAGTGTGTGATTTTACTGGGTATGTTGTTGTTGTTATTGTGTAGGACGATTTGTGGGGATTTTTCAAGATCCAAAAGGGTGTTCTTTTCTGCTATTTTAAGGTTCTTTTGAAAATAATATAGTATTTTTCTTTTCTTTTTTTTGTCTGATTTTTCTGTGTTTGATTCGATAATGGTAGTGTTTGATTTTTCAAAGATCATAAAGTGTAAACTTTATGCTATTTTAAGGTAAGATCCTCTTTTCCAATTTATGTGTCACCTTTCGCATTTTGAGATTCAAACGATTTTTTCTTTGACTACGATTTTTTATATGTCGTCTAATTGTTTTGAATTGTCAATTATTGTGATTTATAGTATTTTTTGATGTAGTTTCCAATATGTAAATTTTATCTAAAAAAACTGAAAGATTTCATGCTCGAATAACACAGTCAAAATCAAAAGGTTTGACTCTCGATATTCGAACGGTGCCACATAAATTAGAACAAAGGGAGTAAGGGGGGGGGGGGGGTTGAGTTTCATGCATCTGATTTGATAATGGAAGTGTATGATTCTCCAAGATTGAAAATTGTGAGCTTTCTGCTAATTTTAAAGAAGTCTGTCGTGTGTCTGGTTTGATAGTGAAACTGTGAAAGTGGATGATTTTCAAGATTGGACCGTTGAAATTTCTGGTTTTACTAAAGTTAATTTCTCAACGGAAAAGAAGAAAGAAATACTTTTCAGGTATCTGATTAGATGATGGAGTGTCTGATTGTCTTCCTTCTTAATTTTGATGTATAATCTTAGGTCCCCAACAGAATGGAGTTTTCATTGTTAGTTATTACTAGATCTACGACCTGCTTATACATTTGTTCGTTTGATCTGAAAATTGAATTTCGATGGAGGTAATTTAGCTAATGATATTGAGCTCAGAGCAAGAGTTAGGAATGTGAATCATCCTTCTTAATTTTAGATCTGATCAAGATCATGATGTGCCGATTTGGTGCTATTTTAACAATTCCTCCAAATTCCGGTGTGTCCACTGGTGCATATTGTATTGATTTGTGGACTGATATGTACGCATTTGTGTTTTTTGTGATCAAATCACATTTTTTTAAATATGGATATCATTTGGTAGGTCTCAAATATTTGTTGAAGTAGGTTGAATGAATGGCAAATTATAAACATATGAGAGCTTGTAATATCATGCATGTTTTTGTATATAAGAAATTTCATTATGTGCCTTACATTGCCTTTGATGTGAGAAGTGCAGCCTATAGAAAATGATTGAACTTTTTTCTATTGTAGGTTTTAGAACAGAAGGAAAATGGTGAAGATTTGTTGTATAGGAGCTGGATATGTGGGTGGCCCTACCATGGCCGTCATAGCACTCAAACGCCCTTCCGTTTAAGTGGCCGTCGTAGATATTTCTGTGCCTCACATAACTGCCTGGAATAGTGTCCAGCTCCCTATCTATGAGCCAGGCCTTGAGGATGTAGTCAAGGAATGCCGAGGCAGGAATCTCTTCTTTAGCACAGATGTGGAGAAACATGTGCGCGAGGCTGATATAGTTTTTGTTTCTGTCAACACTCCTACCAAGACTAGAGGCCTTGGAGCAGGCAAGGCTGCAGATTTGACTTACTGGGAGAGTGCAGCCCGCATGATTGCTTATGTCTCCAAATCTGACAAAATAGTCGTTGAGAAATCAACTGTTCCAGTCAAAACCGCTGAGGCAATTGAGAAGATTTTGACTCACAACAGCAAGGGAATTAACTTCCAAATCCTCTCAAACCCCGAGTTTCTTGCAGAGGGGACTGCAATCCAAGACCTTTTTAATCCTGATAGTCTTAATCGGAGGTCGCGAAACTCCAGGAGGCCAAAAGGCTATCCAAGCATTGAAGTATATTTATGCCCAATGGGTTCCTGAAGATCAGATCCTCACCACCAATTTGTGGTCTGCTGAGCTCTCAAAACTGGTGCGAACGCATTTTTGGCACAAAGAATCTCTTCTGTGAATTCCATGTCAGCTCTCTGCGAGGCTACTGGAGCAAATATTTCAGAGGTGTCGTACGCTGTTGGTAAGGACTCGAGGATTGGTCCCAAGTTTCTTAATGCTAGTGTTGGTTTCGGTGGCTCTTGCTTCCAGAAGGATATTCTGAATGTGGTTTACATTTGCGAGTGCAATGGTCTTCCAGAGGTGGCTAAATACTGGAAACAGGTAATCAAGATCAATGACTATCAGAAGATTCGTTTTGTCAACCGCGTTGTTGCCTCCATGTTCAACAGAGTATCAGGCAAGAAAGTCGCCGTTCTAGGTTTTGCTTTCAAGAAGGATACCGGTGATACTCGAGAGACCCCTGCAATTCATGTTTGCAAGGGACTATTGGGAGACAAGGCTAAGCTAAGCATATATGACCCTCAGGTTAACGAGGACCAAATCCAAAGGGACCTTGCAATGAACAAATTTGATTGGGATCATCCCCTTCACCTCCAGCCAATGAGTCCGACTAATGTGAAACAAGTTTCAGTCGTCTGGGACGCCTACACCGCGACAAAGGATGCTCATGCTGTTTGCATTCTTAAAGAGTGGGATGAATTCAAGAAACTTGATTACAAGAAGATATATGATAACATGCAGAAACCTGCTTTCATATTTGATGGTAGGAACGTTGTTGACGCGGAGAAGCTTCGAGAGATTGGATTTATTGTCTATGCAATTGGTAAGCCACTGGATGCCTGGCTCAAAGACATGCCTGCTGTTGCTTGAAATCAATACTTTTTGGTTGGATATTAAAAGTACTACTATAGTAATCAGACAGTTAGATCACCTGGGATTCTTTATTATTCTTTCATCAGTTATAAGTTCTGTTTTGTCTTGTTTCTTGTAGACAGAGGATGGAGTCATTGTCTACTATTCGTTATACTGTTTGAGGGTTCGTCTAAAATAATCCTTTAAATATGCACGAGCATCTTTTATGTTTATAAAAAACTGAGCACTTTTGATCTCCGTTTATATTTAAACACACGGAGCTAATTTCACTTAATTAATTTGTGAGAAGCACTTGAGTTGTTTAAACTGAAGAAACCACCGGAATTCAACTTCTTTCTCCTGATCAATCGTGAGCAAAGTGCAACTTATAATGATGGGAGTGACGAGTCGAGGATCTTATTGGGTGTTACGCTCACAACAATCCACTTACTGCTGATCCTACTATTAGCGGTGTTGCCGGACGTATTTGATCAGCTTGAGCGGTTATTCCCCTGAGTGGACAACCACAGTCTATTTGTGGTGGCAGATTTTATCTTCTTTTATGTTTAATTACCCTCAGTTTGGATGGTTGTTTCCCGTGGTTCATTAATGTACAGTATGATGTTGTATTGTACTGCATTAATAAACATAATGTTTGGATAGACTGTATCGTTTGTTGTGGTGTAATGATATTTTTATTATTTGATTTAACTGTATGTTACTGTATAATAACTTGTAAGTTTACTAAAATATCATCAATCCTTAATTACAAACTAGTTTTTAAATATTAATAAAATTAAGGTAAATGATAAAATGGGAACTTTATAATATAGTAGGTGATGGTGAGGGGTATTGGGTGGTAGTGGGGTGAGGGCGGTGGTGGTGGTGGTGAGTGGTAGATTGAGGGTGGGGGTTGGTGAGTTTGGGTGTGATGGAGGGGGTGGGTAGTTGTGTGGGGGTCGGGGGCGGGTTAGTAGGGGTGGGTGGTCAGGGGTTGGTGGGTTGGGTGTGATGGAGGAGGGTGGGTAGTTGTGTGGTTGGTAGGGGTGGTGGTGGTGGTGTGGGTGGGTGGATTTGGATGGAATAGAGATGGGTGGGGTATAATGGAAAAATGAAATACATAACCACGCAAAAACCACCAAATCCGTGGTTATAAAAATTGAGTTTTTTCATGGTTATTTAACCACGAAATTACCACGGGTTTACAACACCATACAACATAATTTTAAGAACAATGGAAACAAACATAATTTCATAAAAAAACAATACAGTGACAAATCACGAGAAACAACCATCCAAACAGGGAGTTAGGGTTATAACACTGATTCTCTGTACTCCGAGTATGTTTAGATGCTTCTTGGACTATGTATTATGAGTTATAGTCTGTTTTTGAGACTTACGCCGTTGATCCGACTTAAATAAATTATCCAATCCTTTTTGGTTGGACGGATACTTGACAAATTTATCCATTCTATCAGCACTACATCCGTCATGCCGCATAATCTTTCCACTACTTTTTTCCCCTCCAATTCTAGGAATTATTACTTGCATGTAACTTGATTTTAGAACAATCCATTTTGATGATTTGTTATATTAGGCAGTATAAACGTATGTGACTAGAACATTAATTGAGGAGAAGAATCGAAGTGAGCAGCTGCAAATGAGATTCTAGATCTCTTATTACTATGTGGTAACATCATCCTCTTACAGATTATATACGTTCACCTGATAAAAAGAGAAACAACTCAGTGATGCTACTCACTGTGGCTTTCTTATTTTTATCCCCTACCTTCTATTATGGCAATTCCACAGGTTCAATGTTCCAAATCTCTTTGGCATATTCGTGAATTGTTCTGTCACTGCTAAACTTGTAGGATCCGCCTGTATTCAAGATTGACATCTTTGTCCACCTCTGCAGAAGAGCATTCACATACATTAGACATAAATCACAACTAGCAAATTTTGAGTGGTAAAACAAGTCATCTTTGAAAATTAATTATCAAAGTCAATAACATACACAAACATGAGAAAGCAAACAAATTATCCAGAAGGAATTGCAAGCAACTGGACTTACTTTTTGGTCGCGATATGCCTCATCAACTTTCTCTTGGCATTCTATGTAACTGGGGAAGTCCTTGCCCACAAGGAAATAGTCAGCTCGGCCAAAACCTTCATTTCCTTCCAAGGATCCAATTAGCTCATCATAGTTATAAGAGCCAAAAGCACCGCTTCTAACAAATTCCTTGACCTCTTCAAAACGTTCATCAGGTACAAACTGCAAAAGCGAGGAAATAAGTTTTTCGTTCAACAACCGGACAAGGTGACCATCTAAATGCATCCGAGAAGAAATTTTATGTGGTTATTTGTAAAGAAATAAAAGACGAAATATGATCAATAGAAAAATATCAACCAAGAAAACAGAACATTGATCAACACATCACACAAAAGAGGGGTGAGGCTTTACTTTTCCGTCAGTTCTTTCTTTTCTATGCCCTGCAATTTCATGAGCTTGAGCACCGAAGAGAAAGAAGTTTTCTTCTCCAACCTCTTCACTTATTTCAACATTAGCGCCGTCCAATGTACCAATTTGGATACAACCATTCATTGCAAACTTCATATTACTGGTTCCACTGGCCTCCATTCCAGCCGTACTGGGGGATAGGTGAAAGAGAGACAGAATCAAATATAAATATAAATCTCTACATAAAGCTAAAATCATAAACCTACAAGATTAATGGAAAATATTAGATATTTATGTGCAGTTATCACATTACTGAGAAATGAATAGGCTTGGGAAAAAAAATTCTTCCAGTAGTTGCCCCCTTTAAGTATCATTAAGTGACAACATAAAATCATCATTTTTTGTGAACAGGTACATAAAATCTTCAATTTTCATGAACCATTAGTTGGTGGCTATTAAAGTTTCCTAGTTGCAGTATCTTTCTTTCCAATGAAATAAAGTAGCCACTACCCTCTAGTTCCTTCTAAGTTTTATTTTGATCCGTAAAATTAATGTTACTAGTTCCCTCATTTAAGTATCGATCTGTTTATGTTAAAATTCGGGCAAAAGCATTAACCTCCACCAATAAAAGAAAGGAGCATGAAGATCCAAATCTACCCCTATTCTCTCAGCTTTTGCTGTAAAAACAGGGTTCAGCTGAAACATTCACATCATATGCATTCACTTCTGCAGCACATGTTTGGAAAATTGATGTCTTCCACACAAAGGCAGGACACTTGAGAGAGAGTTTAACTGCATGAGGACTGGTGTCTTTAACAAGAAATGGTGCCCTAATTAATTTTCTATATTATCACAAATGGAAGGATCATTATTAGTATTTTCTTGTAACAGTTGAAATTCCAAGTGGATCATACTATGGCTGGCCAGTGGGCCGGGTCGGCCCGGTCCCGCCTATTTTTTTTTTAAAAAAATCGCGGTATCGGGACTCGAACCGGAACGGGACATGGTCTCGTCCCGGCTCGCCAGTCCCGACCCGATCCCGCCCCGATCCCCCGCCCGAAACCTCCCCCTTTGCAAAAATAACCATTGCACCAATGACCATTTTACATTTTGGCCGTTGTGCAGCGGCCATTTTTGGCCTCCCCCCTGCCCCAACCCCCCTACCCCCTTAATATTTATTTTTAACCCATAAGTTATTATATTTACACTTTAACCCAATTCCCAACTATAAATACCTCATTTTCTCACAAATCTTCCTACAATCTCTCTAATCTCTCAATCTATCTCTCTACAAATCTACATTGTCTATTAAATAAATATTCAATTTTATTTATTCATTTGGGAGTAAAGTTGGCAACTAGCTTGAGGATCTTCCATCGATCAAAGTTTCAATTTTCAACCTCTCGATTAAACGTCGACGTTACGTCGGCGTTTGGTACATTCGTTCCTTCATTAAATTATTATTGTCTCTATATTTTATTTAGCGCACTTAATTTCAGTTACTTTAATTATTTATTAGTATAATTATAAATTTATAATGGAAAGATTTAAATGTATGCTTACGGGTAGGAGTCATGCTTCTTCTAGTAGGGACAACACGGGCAATGATCCTATTCCTACACATGATGATTTTGTTGATACTGAACATTTTCCTACAATACCATTAGATTTAGACGATGAGCTATTTTCTGGAACTCAAGAAGACTTTAATTTAGACGATGATCTAGATGATACACCCACTAATGTAGATGACAACACACCCACTAGTGCACCTTCAACTGAAATGCTTCCTATTGCCCCTAGTATGAGACGAGGTCCAACAAAGCGAACCTTAAAATCAGATGCATGGACATTTTTTGATAGGGACGTAGAGAATCAAGTAGCTAGATGTAAAATTTATAAAGATGTTTTAAAATTTAAAACTGGAAAAACGAGGCTTCAAAACCGGGTGCGCAAACGTCCGCTCCATCGGGACAAGGTTCACATACTGTCCCGGAACAAGTACAAGGTCAAATTAACCCTATGACGGGGGGAATTGTAGGCCCTAAATACGATAAACATAGAGATAGGGAAGCAATAGCAAAATTAGTTGTTGTGGAGGGTTTGCCTTTTTCATTTCCTTCATCTCCCGGTTTTATTCATTACATTAGAGATATGTATAATCCTGCTTTTAACGGTTTTCCTAGATCAACTGTTAAGAGAGATGTATTTAAATTCACACATGAATATCAACAATATTTACGTTATTCATTATATCATTTTAATGGCAAAATGGCTATCACTTCTGATATAGGCCGTAGTACTAACGACCATGATTATTTAACGGTAGCTTGTCATTGGATAGATTATAAATGGTGTATGCAAAAACGTATCTTAGCGTATAGATATATAGATGATAGACACACTGATACTTTTATTGCAGAAAATATTTATCAAGTGTGCGATTATTACGGAATAACTGATAAAATTATGACTATTACATTAGATAACACTTCTTCTAACAATTATGCTATTACAATTTTAAAAAATAGTTTAACTCCATCTTTTTCAGATCATTTTATATATATAACTTAATTGTAAAAGATGGTCTATCACTTTTTGAAGACATTCTTAGTAAAATACAATTTGCTATAAACTTTATTTTTAAAAATAATAGAATACATCGAAGAAAAGAATATAAAAAAACTTGTCACGATTGCCAACTACCTTATAGAAAAATTCCAGAAAAAGTACCCACTAGGTGGAATTCTTTACACAAGCAACTACTTGTTGCTTATGACTATAGAAAACCTATAACTTTATTTTTTAACTCTCATAATCAAAATCCAGCTGATATGGTTGTAGATAGCGATTGAGAAAAAGTTTCTGAACTTATTGTATTTCTAGAGAAATTTTTTCAAGCAACAAAAGAATTTTCCGGTATATATTATTCTACTATTTCAACTGTGTTGTTTTATATAGCTCTAATATTTTTACTGCTTAATGAATATATGGATAAACCAACTTATAAGGTAGCTATTAAAAAAATGTTTATCAAAATAATTTTTTTTATTTCTATTCCCACTATTTATATTATTGGTGTTGTATTAAATCCGACTATTCAAATAGACGATACTAAATCACTTATTGAAACTATTTACGATTGTATAAAAGTACTACCACCTCCAAGTCCCAAAAATCCAAATCACCCACCCACCTATTGAACAAACTAAAGAAGAAGTGTTGTCTAGCGTAGAAGACGAATGCAAAAAAGTATATAGGTTTTACCAACAAGAAAGTGCTAGTAACCTATCGGCTTTCATACCATCTTCTTCTTCAACACAACCTCACAAAAGACATGTTGTTTCTGCGGCTAGTATTGAAAGCCTCAGAAATAGAATGTGCGGCCGTACCACTACTAACCGAATTAGCGAGTTTGATGCTTTTATTTTGCAGGGTTCTGTACCGTACCAAGCAGTTCTCAATGAAGAAGGACGTAGACTTGCTGAAATACTAGAGGGAGAATGAGAAGGCCTTTCTGACACTTTCAATGATGACCTGAGATGTTTTGAACATTCAAGCTTCATCAACGGCGTCTGAAAGCACTTTTTCTGCCGGCAGATATCACATAGGAGAGCACAGACACTCATTAGCCGGAGACAGCTTGGAGATTGTAGTATTATTCAGAGATTGGATACGAGCGGAGCGGAGAAGGTGCGGTCAACCGGAGATCAACGAAGAAGAAGACGAAAACTACAACGAAATCTTATCCGAAGGTGGTGGAAGCGACGTGGAGCAATTTGACCAACAAATACCAATTCCAACCAAAGAACCACAGGAAATTATCAAGAAACTAGAACAAGTTTTTTTCAGAATGTAATTTTTTTAATTGCAAGTTTACTATGTAATTTGCAACTTTTGAACAACACCACAAAGTTGCAATTTTGACAATTGTATTTGTATTACAAAAAAAATCATGTCTATTAAATAATATAAGAGGCACAAAAAAAGCCTTGAGATGTTTTTATTACACTATCTTGTCTTGTTTAATTATTGTGTTTTTTATATATATGTTATTTTTTAAATTAAGTGCAAAAAAAAAAAAAAAGAACCGCCCGGGATCCCGACCCGACCCTATTCCGACGGGATCGGGGCGGGACTTCGGCAAATCCCGATCCCACCCCGACCCGATCCCGCCAAACCCGACCCGACGGTCCCGAGCCCGGCCCACTGGCCACCCCTAGATCATACACAGTTTACTGCCAGGACAATCAAATCAAATGGTGCTGGTTTGTGTCTGTGAACGAGTGAGATGATCACTGCCGCGTCACATCATTTCACCATGCATTCAATTTGATGCATTTATGAATGTATGTGATGAATACTACCAACCTTAACCTGAATATTACAGTATTGTAGCATGATATCACTCTAAACATCCAAGAGTTATACTAAGGATGAGAACTAAGCAGCTAATCGACGAGTTATATTCCTACAAACAAGTTTAGCATATTATAAAGTAGCTGGATCATTTGTTGCCAGTGGCAGCAAATCTATGGTTCAATCGAAAAGAAAGATGGAGTCAGTTAATTACCTGATATGTTGTGATAGATCGCTAGCAGGAATTAGCAATTCAGCAACACTAACATTGTAATCTGGCACAAATACTACCTACGAGATATAAAGGAGAGGACTCTTCAGGTTGAAGGTGCAAGAAGTAATCAGATGATGAAACAAATGAAGAAATATCAGACAAAATTACCAAGAAGTGAGATAAAATAAAGTGACCTTCTACTGCTAGAAAAGAATAGCTTGTATCAAATCAAAGCAAAAACTTCTAAGACATATAATCAAGTTAATACCTTCAACAGATCACCTATTTCTGGATCATGATTTATAGTAGCCCCAACATCTGTGATAAATTTTACAATCCTCTTGGCTTGCACATATGTGGCAAAAGCTTTTCCTCCAAATATGCATACTCGAGGAACAAAATTAGTCTTTCTTTCTGCAGCTGTCATGTCTTTCATCTTCTTATACCGATAAACGATGCCAAAGATATTTAACAGTTGGCGCTTGTACTCATGAATGCGTTTTACCTGAGAATTGGTTTTTCAATTGACAAGTGTGTGATTCTTTGTCCAAAAACAAGAAATGATTCATATAACTAAAATAAAGCTAACTAATCTCTTATGGACAAAACTGAAATATGGAGAATAACACACCTGAATATCAAACATTGCATCTGGGACAACAGAATACCCTGTCTTTTCTTTGAGAAAGGAGACAACTGTAATCTTGTTGCTCCTTTTTGCTTCCCTCCACTCAGTTTGAAGATCTTCATTATCAGCAAACTGTATATGGTACCCACAGTTTAGTTAGAACATAAGCCAAACCTTTTAGAGTACATACACTCAGTTTAAATTGGATCTGCTTTGTAAAATAATGATGATGTGTATATCTTATATTTTTGAACTTCACTATCAACTGGACAAAAGTGCAGGTTCAAGGCGTGATTTAACTTTTATTCTTCAGTTGATTATCCCGAAATTGTGTAATTTAGAACCCGCCGTTATCATTTAGTTTCAGTTATTTCACTAATGCAAATATTGATATTTGTTGTCGACAGCTTTGACCAGAATTTTGAAATCAATTGAAACAGGAGGGTAAACTGCGACCTGTGCACAGGTTTAGGGATGGCTAACACCTCTTTAACCAAAGGAATTTCCTTGCCCAATCTCTGTTATTCACAACCATTTGGAGTCAATTTTTCAAAAGGGTTTCTTCAAAACCAAGTTCAAGTCTTGAAAAGAATTTCAACAGATTGGTTAAGTGACCTACACACTTGGCCAATACGATTTGTTTCCTTAGGTGGTGACTCCAAATTGCAAACCCATTCAGATTGTGATCTTCGCGAACACAGCCTTCACATGCTTTCCGAAAATCAAAAACACTTGGTCTCAAAAACTTGGTGAATCTTTTGGAGGGTGCAACAGAGGATGCCTTTTCAAATATCTAACAACAGCAAAATCTTACACCTTATCTTCTTAAATATGCCAAGTCAGAAAGGCAGATGAAATACCTTCTGTAGTTCTGCCAACTTTTCAGTTTTCAGGACCCAATCCTCTGTACCAATCCACTTAGTTATGATGCTACTAAGAGGAGGATTGCAGAAACGAATCCATCTTCTTGGAGTCACTCCATTTGTTTTGTTTTGGAACTTTTCAGGCCAGAGCTGTAAATGTTAAGAGTAAAATAAAACATGAATTATGACTCAGTTTTACCAAAATTACTGATCTGATACGTATCAAAAGATCCATACTAATGATGCTTACCTGATAGAAGTCATTGAAAACCTCTTCCTTCACAATTTCGCTATGGATCTCAGCAACTCCATTAACAGCATGACCGCCCACAACACACAGGTTAGCCATGCGGACCTTCTTAGGTGGTATAACAGCCGGTTCCGGATTCAAAGTAGTTTTCTTATCAATGTCTTTTTCTGCAGCTGCTTCTGTCTTCGCACTAGTCTTCTTGCCAGTTTCATCTTCATCATCATCAGTCACGACTTTATCAGAAGCTTCAACTTTGTCATGGACTTCTATTGTTTCAGTATCATCATTAACTGGGCTTTCAGGCTTAGTAAATAAATCAGCAACAGAACTGGGAAGATCAAAATTTTCTAAAATTCTCATAGTAGTCAACTTTTCCTCCAATTTGTCCAAATCCAGTGTGCCATATTTGGATACAATTTCATGTACCAGCTGGTAGGATACACATTACTGAAATTAGTCAAAAAAGTTTAACTCGCAAAACCAAATAGATTTGTCAAAATTTGTAGTTCCATCACCTCTTCATCAATCGCCTCAATGATTTCGACATGTCTGGGAAGCAGCTTCTGCATCAATTCAAAACTCCATTTCTCCAGTGCCTCAGGCAAAACAGTATGGTTTGTGTATGCCACAGTTCTGGCAAGTTTCCACCATTAAGGATGTCAGTGTTACTTTTAAAAAAATAGTAGAAAATGTTCTATGTTTAAAAGTGTGTTATCCCCTGTCATTTTGATGTTTCTGATGTTCGATGACCAATTCAGATGATGTGGAACTTAAAGTTCAGAAATAAAATCTCAAACTACAGTATCACTTGCATCATGAATTTAAACAAATTCAGATGATGCTTCCGTGCAGTTTATTCAGCACAAAAATAAAAGCCAACAGAAACCTCAATTTGCCACATGCCAAACGTGTAATTTTAAGTACCTTTTAGTAATGTTCCAAGCTTCCTTCCAACTCAAGCCCTTCAGATCTATCAATACTCTCATCAGTTCAGGGATACAAAGCGTAGGGTGAGTGTCATTCATCTGCACAGCAACTTTTTCAGGAAACTCTTCCCACTTAATACGATCACCTGATCTCCTCTCAAATCGTGCAATAATATCTTGGAGAGAAGCCGAGCATAAGGTATATTGCTTCTTCAACCGAAGGATCTTCCCCTCCTCTGATTCATCCCCAGGATAGAGTATGTAACATATCTGATGTTAGAGAAAAGCATGGTTAGCACAGTGTTTCTAAGAGTGAGAAGCGCAAAAAAGACTAGGGCCCACTTCCCTTAAAGCGAGAAGCGAAGCACTCGCTTCATTAGAGTGAAGCGCAGTTTTAAAAAGATTACCAAAATAAAACTTGCACTGATAAGTAAAATAACTAAATAAAACAGAACTCAACAAAAATAACACATATAAGCAAATCTTTCAATATAAAATCTAAAAAGTAGATATAAAACTAAAATATAAATGGATCAACATCCTATTCTTCTTAAAGATTGTCAAAATCTCCTTAATCATCATCATCATCATCGTTATATTAGTCATCATCTTCTTCTTTCGCTACAACCTCAAAAGGCGAGGCACTTGTGTGTCGATGCACTCCGTCACTTAAAGTGCAGAATCGAGCCCTTCTAATAATACTGGCTTAGCCATCTAAACTAATGATCTGCTAAGTATGTTACTATGTCCCTAATGTATAGGGAGAAACGCTTCCAGCACTCCATGAGACCCCTCAACAAAAGAAAACAAAAAGGCAAGAAGAAAAGAGGAGTATTATCAAAGAAAAGAAGAGTAGGTTAAAATGTGTCTAGGACAGATAGGAATATGATATCAGGTCTCCTGACAAGGCAAGAAGAAAAAAAAGTAGGTTAAAATGTGCCTAAAGACAGATAGGAATATGGATATCAGGTTACCTGACATTTTCCACAAAAAAACTAGTCATCAATCTCTTTCCCCTGTACTCCAGGCAACCTCCCCCAACAAAAGAAAAAACAACCAAAAAGGCAAGAAAAAGGGAGTATTGTAAAAAAGAGAAAAGAAAAGAAGAGTAGGTTAAAATGTGTCTGGGACAGATGGGAATATGGATATCAATGTCGCCTGACCTAATCTCCTGCCCCTGCACTCCCTGTAACCCCCCTCACACACACACACACCAAAAAAACAAAAAAAGGACAAGAAGAGTATTATCAATAAAAAAAGTAGAGAAAAGAAAAGTAGGTTTAACATGTGCCTAAGACAGATAACAATATGGATATCAGATCTCCTGACCTTCTCTACAAAAAAAAGTCATCAGTCTCTCATTAGATCAGTGTTCTGATCATCCAATGTATTAATAGTAAAGCACTACTTCTGGTCAATTCAAGAAACAGATAAATGCATCTCTATAAAGTCCACTGGTTATGATGGAACCAGAAATCATGTCCTACAACAGTTGTTGGCCTGAAGATGCACTGAGTGTTGAGACAGCAGACTGAGAAGGCTCATACTGAAGCCCCAATCCACATTATGAAAGGGAAACAGAACATAAAACTACAACAATAACAACAAACCCAGCGTGATCCCACAAGTGGGGTCTGGGGAGGGTAGGATGTACGCAGACCTTAGACCTTACCCCTACCTTTGTGAGGTAGACAGGTTGTTTTCGATAGACAAATAGAATATAAAGCTGTTACACAAATTAATAGATTAAGCTTACCTCTTCAGCGTTTGCTTGGGCTTCACATGCTTTGGTGTGCTCTCCAGAAATAAAAGCAGATAAATCAAAATCTGCTGATGGAACCTGTGTAGACCACAGTCGAAGGTTGATTGTGGTTTTGGTCTTATACCCTGGTATGGGAACATCATATGCAACTGCCTTTATATCCTCTCCACCAATCCAATACCTCTTTCCATCTGATCCTGTAGTGACTTTCCCAAAGAATTTGATAGGATATGAAACATCGTTCCTCACAATTTCCCATGGACTGCCAATCTGCATGAACAACTAACAATAATGAACATCCACATTACATGAACTAAATAAAAGTAAATAAGTCATAAAGAAAGAGAAGAAAGGAATATCAGACCTTATAAAAAAAAAATAACAAAGGAATATCAGAAGCTCTAAAGGAAAGAGGAGAATAGTAAGCAGCAAGGATATAAACTATCTAAGGATGTAAACACATGTGCAATCAAGAACTGATGAAGTAATAGCAAGCATACTTCAAGCCAATCTTCAGCCACCTCCTCCTGACCATCTTTTGTAATCTGTTGCTTAAACAAACCATACTTGTACCTAAGTCCATAGCCCCATGCTGGGTAGTTTAGTGTAGCCAAAGAGTCCAGAAAACAGGAAGCAAGCCTCCCCAAACCCCCATTTCCAAGAGCAGCATCTGGCTCCTGTCATTAATATTTCAAAATTAACAAGTAGTCGACTCCAACAAAAACATAAGGACACAAAAAGTATGGCTTCTGAATATTACAAAACATTTGATGTACAAAGTCACAAATGAATACGCATAGTCCAACTGTTCTTGAGTAAAACATGGAAGAACTTGGAAACTAGACAATTTCTGATGCATGAAATAAAAGTCACTGACCTGAGAAGCCACATTTTCTAGATTGTAGCCAAGCTTTTTCAATGCTTCTGCATATGCACCAGTAAGCTCCAAATTACCAATTGCATTCAACAATGCTCTACCCTAAACAGTAGATAGGGCATAAATTAAACTCGGCTGCCATAGAGTTGTTTATGCATAGTTTTCTGGAATTTTCATGTGTAACACATAAGCATATACTCTCTCCATCCCAATTTATGTGGCACCATTTGACTTGGCACGGAGTTTAAGATAGAAAGGAAGACTTTTGAAATGTGTGGTTCAAAATAAGTCTTACATAAATGTGTGGCTGTAAATCATTTCATAAAGTTAAATTGTTTCTAAATATAAAAAGGTGACATTCTTTTTGGGACAGACCAAAAAGGAAAGGGTGCCACATAAATTGGGACAGAGGGAGTAGTATATTTTGTCAGAAAATATCAAACTGATTAATTTATTACTAGATATAATTTTAGGTCACTCCGCAAATCTTATCAAAGAGCAAAGAGAAAGTAAGGTTAATGAGATACCTGCAGAAATTCCATGGATAGATAGTATGCTTGCTTCATGTTCATCTTTTCATAAATATCATACGTAGCATTCCAATTAATAAGGAGTGAATCACGAACGCTTTGGGCTGTCGCAAAGAATGCCTTAGGGAGCTCAAACCTTTCAGGAGAAAATAAAGGTGTGAATTCTGCATGGTATTTGATACTTGAGGCAATAGATGCGGTATCAGGAGCGAAAGAACTCAGATTGCTCTCACCACCTATATATATGTCAAGCAAGGGAATAAATATAAATCTTGTAATTAATAAATTGGAAGGAACTGATGGAAACAACAACTGTGTGTATCAAGTCCTTAGGATGTTATTTTTCTAAGCTATCCTTAGAAGTTCCATTTAGCTTTGAAATCCATCAATCTCGTGCATATTATTGTCAAATGATTGTCTAATCAAATTATGTTAATGTTGTAAAAGCAAAAGCCAAAATATTTTGAAAAGTTTGGCTGACAACACAGGAGCACAGATTTGGTGACAATAGGCAAATCCCTCTATAAGTTTTTCAATTTACCAGAATTCTAACCACAGCTCTACTTATTTAGATTAGAAAACACAAGCTAGTCGCGATTTTCTGTTACATACAGTAAAAGAGCTTATCTCATTCAAGAGGTAGATTCAAAAACTTTCTGTAATTCCTAAGGTCCGGATATCAAGTTTCTAATGCTTCATTGTTATATACAAAATGAATACGAACTCAGCGAAGACCTGTTCGGATACTGCAATAGTGCTTTTTCAACTTGTTTTAACATAAGATTTGATAAATAACCAGATTGCCAGGTCCAAATTATTCAAGAAACTTATTTTCTAAATGATTGACCCATGAAATAGTACCCTTCAAATATAGAGGCAGTTCTATTCTTTTGTAATGGTTTCAACAGACTGCTCCATGTATTGCAAAAAGATACTCCATCTGTTTAAAAAAAATGCCTCTTCCCTAATTTGGCAACTCTTTAATTTCAAAATCCCACATGGCATATTTAAGACCATATGATTAAAATGAATTTTGGTACATTATACGTATCTTTAATTTAAGACCACAAGATTTAAAAATCTCATTTATTTTCTTAAGCTCCGTGCTCAGTCAAACTAAGAGAAATAAATTAAACCGAAGGGAGTAATAAATAGTACATCTATACTAGACTGTACCCTACTCCAAACTCACTTCGGCTGTAAATTGTGAATCTTAGTGAATTCCTATTCCTTTTAACACTCAATTTCATTATGAAATAAGAAGGAATCGAGTCTGTTCCGCAAGTTACTATATTTCAATGATATTGTATTGAATGGACGGGCTTGCTAGAAATTAACCAATTTTGATTCATATAAATTGCAGAAAATTGTTACTGAGGGAGAAAACGAAACCACCAATCAAATTATACTTTGAGAATCTCAAATTGGCAAACACTAAGGGTGTGCTTGGTATGGAGGAAAACATATTTTCTCGAAGAAACAAGTTCCTTAAAAAAGAGACAAATACTTCCCTAATGTAATTAGGGAAAACAAGTTACATTCCAAGTTCATTATCTCCTCCCTACCCATCCAATGCCCCACACCCCATACCCCACCCCTTGACCAATCCCGCCCACCGCCACCCTCGAACCCCCACTCCCGCCCTATACCCCCATAGTGTTTTGCTATATTACGTATAAATGCTTTTGGAATAGATTTTTTTTTGCTTACTTACCAAACACTACAAAATAAATACTCCCTCCATTCCTCTTTAGATAGATATAGTTTGATTGAGCACGGAATTCAAGAGATAAAAGAAAGATTTTTGAATTTTATGGGCTAAAATAAGTCATAGATATTTGTACAGTTATAAATTATCACGAAAAAGATAAAGTTTAAAATTAAATTATTATATCATAAGTAACTGTGTAATTCTTTTGCACGGACTAAAAAGAAAAATTGTGTCACAGACGGAGTAAAAAACCTACTATACTTATTTTCCGTGGAAAACATTTTCCTTCGTACCAAACACACCTTAAACAAGAAGGTACAAAAACTATCCCTTGTTAATTAAACATGAAAATAAAGGAAACATTACCTTCCTCAGTAATAGGATCGGAAACTTTCTGTTTCGGTTCACTTAAGGTGTTCTTCACATGGAAACAACGTTTATTCCCTATTAGTCAAATTATCAAATAGTCCTTATTTAAAATTGGGTTATTACAGTAATAATGTCCATCAACAATTTAAGATCATTTTAGTAATCCAACTTTTAACTTTGTTATTTTTCATAATAAAAATATTCGACTAGTTTAAGTCAACTAGACTATTTCTAAATACCTGATACCTTTCATAATTATACCTGCTAAGATTAAAGCAAATAAGAAGAAATGATCTAATTATTTTTAGATTTATTAAAATTTAAACTCTGATCTACTAAGATTTTATCCCATTTCATTGATCATTAGATCGCGTCTCGGATATTGAAGAGGGGAAGGAAAATTTGGGATTGGAGGGGAAGGAAAAGAAGTAACAAGAGTTAGCGTGGGTAGATGTATGGAATCACTACCCCTTGATGTGATATTTTTCGGAAAAGCGGACGAAGATATGGCAACCGTTAATTGCTTTGTGGGCCGAGGCAGGAGAGTGACCGTCCATTTTGCTCTTCACAAAGATATTAAATTAAAATCATGGAAATTGTACTATTATATTGTCTCTTACTAAATAAAGTATAAACTCATTTTGATTTCTCATTATTAGAAAACCAATACCTACAAAGACAAGTGCATGGGCCACCATGTTTGTTTGCTTCAAATTTTTGAGGAAAAGTTTCAATCAGAACATTTAAATAATTTTGTAAAAGGAGTACTTATGGTAAAGAAGGGATATTGGGCTTAACTCAATCCCAAAAGATAGCTTGTATGGTGAGGATTGTTCAAGTCCATATAAGAAGTCCATGTTCTCATTTCATATCCGATGTGGGATTCTTAACACTCCCCCGCACGCCCAAACCTCGTTAGCTGGAGCGTGGACAATATAATTTGGGGGCCCAACATCGGAGAACAAATAATTGGAATGAGCCTGACTCTAATACCATGTAAATAATGACGCTTGATACCGGGTGGGTGGTGGATATGGTGGTCGAATGTGACAGAGTGGCGTCGGGCCGATTGTCGGTGTTGGGGTTCGGCGAACTTTGTTGCGGGTGGTGGGGAAGACGATGGGTCAAGTCGTTTCTGATGGGGACAATTCTGACAGATCGATGAAGGGAGGGGTAGCTGCTGCCGAACAGTACTAGTGGGGCGGAAGACTGGGTGAAAGAAAGGAGATGTGTCGGGTCGCGTAACCGAGAATGCGGATGCAGCGGTGGACTGGACTGTCGCCGGTGACGAAAGACTCAGCGGGCAGTGGTGGTGGCTGCGGAAACTGGCAGTGCCAGAGCAGTGGGTTCCGTCCGTGACGGAACAGTGGTGTCACGGTGGAGTAACATGTTGTAGATGGGGGAGACGGCGGACTCGTCTAGAAACGTATAATCTGTGGTTTGAAATTTTTGGATATTTGCAAACTGAAAGATGACTTCATTAAACGTGCTATGACGAGACACAATGATTTCACGGGAAGACACGTCATATCACATATATCCCCTATGATTTGGCGAAAAATCTAAGAACACACATAGAGTGGTGTGGGGTGCAAGTTCGAGTAGCACAGACAACCAAAAATTCATAAGTGCTCATAAGTTGTGATCCTACAGAATAGAATTTCGGTGGGTGTTCTATTCTAGAAAGTTTGGGTGGGTAAAATATTTAGAAAATATTCGATCATTTTAACAACATAGACCCAAAAGGGAGGGGGAGGGAGGCATGAAATAGGATCGTACGAACTATGTTATTGATAGTGCGAATGATTCGTTCGACCTTGCCATTTTAGGAAGATGTGTGGGGACACGAGAATCGAAAAATCATGCCATTAGTAGAGCAAAAATTGTGAAACGCAGAATTATTGAACTCACGGCCGTTGAGATTTTATGTCTTTTTCAAATTGTGTTTTGACATAGACACGGAATGCGAGAAACTTGGCAAACACTTCAGACTTGAATTTAAGCGGATAGACCCAGATAAAGTGAGAAAAGTCATCTATTAAGATGAGATATAATTTATAAACCAATGAGCTAGTAATGGGATATGTCCATAAATCGGCATGAACAATGTCAAATGGTGAATACGTGACACTTGAAGAAGACTGAAACGGAAGGCGAACATGTTTGCCTAAAGGACAAGAAAAACATTGTTGGACAAATTTTCCATTGTGACAACGAATTAAATTATTGTTTCTTTGAAAATTAAAAACATGAGCTCCTGGGTCTCCAAGTCTATTGTGCCAGGTTGACGGAGAAATTGTTGCTAAAGTGGTGGGAGAAGTGACATAGGCAGTTAGAGATGTAGGAGCGTTGACACTAGCAGCGGTCATGGATAGGAAAGGATAGAGATCACCCTCACTATTGCATCTCGTAAGGAGTTTCCCGGTACGGAGGTCTGTTACAAAAAATCCAAATGGGTCAAAGTTAATTGATACAGAATTATCGGTGGCAAATTTCCTAATAGAGATTAGGTTTTTGATAATGTTAGGAGCATATAAGACGTTATTCAGGGAGAGGTGGGGTTAGTGTGTGGCCAAACCCTTGAATTGGAATGCGATGATCGTTTCTAACCATAATAGATTGTGGAGTATTTAAACTTCGCAGTTAAGGAAGATTACCAGAATTAATGGTGAGGTGAAACGTGGCGCCCATATCCATATACCACGCATTATCGGGCTACCGAGGAATCAATGTGACGAAAGCCGGGCCCAAATTAGATTGGGAGAGGCCTGAAGCGGACTGATGGACTACATGAGATAAGACCGAATTACCGTGGCCCGTTGATTGGCCTGGGGCGGACTAGTAGGCTGCTTGAAATTGAGCCCAAAATTGGGTTCCAGAACTTGGGCTGTTAGACTGCCAGAGGTTGGGCCGCAGTTGTAGTCCCACCTACAGCTGGGCCGCAGTTGTAGTCCCACCTACTACGGGTGGCCGCGCTTGTAGTCCCACCTACGATTGGGCCGCAGTGTACAACGATGCATGTCCCACGAATGTTGGGCAGTGTTGTGTCGACACTGCCATGAAAAAATATATATATATATATATATATATATATATATATATTCTCGAGTAAAGAAAAACTTTCGATTGTTCTCGGGAAAAAGAAGACAATAAGTTTTGTGCTTCTGACAAGTTGGGCGAAAAAAATAAGAAAAAACATTGTTCTCAGGTAAAGGAAAAAAAAAGACAAATCATTGTTCTCTGGTAAAGAAAAAAGAAAGCAGGCAATAGATTCTGATAGGTTGGGCGAAAAGACAAAGCACTGTGCTTCTTCTTGGGTAATTGAAGAAAGATAGCAAAGAAAACAATTCATGTCAGCAGCTGCTAGTTAAGGAAACCGAGGTGAGGCTGTGGGTGAAAGATATAAATAGGGTTTAGGTTTTGGCTCTTGATACCATGTAAGACTATATTAAGGGATGTGGTTATGGAGTCATGGTGGTTTCTGATTTGGGTGACATGCCAGGGTACAAGTGAAGTAATATTGGTGAGGGCAGGGTCTGGGTTACCGAAGTCGGTAACAGGTTTTGGGTGTCGATTGGGAATGGTGTCGGGGTGATGGGTCGACGATGGTTTGATGACGGCGACATGTAGTGATGATCGGTTGATGTCGGGGAGGGTTTCCAGGATGTATGTGTTGCTGGAGATGGTGGCGGGTCATGGGTGCGACGATGGGATGGGTTGGTGTCGGTGTTAGTTCCAGGTTCTGACTCAATGTAGTGGAAGATGGGTAATGGTACTAGGTCTGGGCTGGTCCTGGTGATGGGAATGACGGCGATTGACGGACGGGACACATAGGACGACAGATCAGTCGGAGGGACGTCGAGGACGATAGGATGACCAGGTGACTGAGACTGACCGGACATAGTGGCAGTGGTAAGTGGCAGATGCGGGTTTACCGTAGCAGTAGTGGTGGCACGAGCGAGCTCGGTGAGTATGACGGGTGAGGTATCAGACTCGTCTAAAAATGTATAGTCCGTGTTGCAGAATTTTTGAATATTTGCGAAGGGAAAATTCATCTCGTCGAACGTAATATGACGAGAGGCGTGGATTTGACGAGTGGACAAGTCATAGCACAAATAACCACTATGATTAGACGGAGAACCTACGAAGATACACAAAGTGGTTCAGGATGCTAATTTATGAGGGACAGTGGATGCAAGGTTCGGATAACAAAGGCAACCGAAAATCTGAAGGTGATCATAAGAGGAAATCCGACGGTATGATATTTCAGTTGGGGTCATGTTATGGAGAGTGCTAGTAGGTAAAATATTAATGACATATTCTACCATTTTGACTGCATAAACCCAAAAGGATGGAGTGAGAGAGGCATGAAATAGGAACGAACGAATCATGTTATTTATGGTGTGAATAATTTGTTCTGCTTTGCCATTCTGAGGAGAGGTGTGAGGACACGGAAATCGAAGAACCATGCCATTATTCTTGTAAAACTTGTGAAATGTAGAATTATTAAATTCACGACCATTATTACATTGAAAAGATTTGATGGCTTTCTCAAATTGCGTTTTGATAAAAATGCGGAATTCAAGAAATTTGGCAAAAACTTCTGACTTGAACTTTAGAGGGTAAATCCAAATAAAGTGAGAATAATCATCTAATAAGACTAGATAATATTTATGACTCAGAGAGCTAGTAATGGAAGATGTTCATAAATTAGCATGAATAATATCAAACGGAGCAAACGTAACACTAAGGGATGACTTAAAGGGAAGGCGAACATGTTTACCTAACTAACAAGAAACACAATTTTGGGAAACTTTTCCAGTATTACACCGAATAAAACTATTGCTTCTAAGGAAATTAAAAATTGGAGCTTCTTGGTGTCCAAGTCTATTGTGTCAGGTTGACAGAGATATAGCAGCAAGGGAGGTGTGTGAGCGGGAACTGGGCAGCGGAGGTTGATGGAAAAGGATAGAGATCCCTCGTGCTATTGAATCTCGTAAGAGGTGTCCCCGTACGAATATCCTTCACAGTGAAACCAAAAGAATGAAAGTCAACAAAGATGGAATTATTATGAGTAAATTTCCGGACATATATTAAGTTTTTAATAATGTTAGGAGCATACATGACATTATTTAGGGAGAAGGGTGGGTGAGGCGGTTGGGTGTAGGTTGTACCATAGCCCTGAATTGGAATGTGATTGCCATTACCAACAATAATATATTGAGGATACTTTAAACGAAATAGTTTGAAAAGATTATCTGCAGAGCGGGTGAGGTGAGACGTCCTAAACGAATTTGTATAGTATAATTTTAGATAAATACTATGAAAGGTGGGGGTGAGGGGTTAGGGTGGTGTGGATGGGGCTACGAGTGTGAGGGTGAAGATGAGGTGTGTTGCAGCCTTGCAGTTAGGCGGTTTGGGTTGGATTAGGCGGATTGAAAATGGGTTGAATAAAAATGAGTTGGGTTTCAACCGTTCATATCTCATATGGGTGAAAAATGGGTTGGGTGATAAATGGACGGGTTGGTTATAGGTTACCCATATTATATAAGTGTAGTTTTATTTCAAATGTGTTGTAAATTGATAGCTAATGAAATAATATAAATAAGATATATAGACAAAGAAGTAGAGAGGATGAGAAAACTTTCTTCTTATTTCATGTATATTCAAGTGTCAATTTAAAGGTGAATAACATCCCAATTTATAGGATGAAAAATCACCCAAAAGGTTACAAATATTAAGTGCCCAAATTAATAGGTACATGTAACATACAAAAGGTTCATGGAACTTAGTGAATTTGTATGGACATCCATACAATGAATATGTATTTCATAATACTCCCCCTTGGATGTCCATAGATAATGTGATTTGTTAAAACCTTACTAGGAAAAATTCAGTGGAAAAAAGCATATTGAAGAAAAAAGGGTACACACATCTTGTAATATGCCTTGAGTGCCGCTTCATTAAAAACCTTATCAGGAAAACCCAATTGGGACAAAACCTTGATTAAGGAAAAAAGAGTACAACACGTATTTGTCTCCCCCTAATGGAAACTTCACTTGATATCCCGGAGATGACGCATTCCAATCTTGTATCTTAGCTTCTCAAAGGTTGATGTTGGTAATGCTTTAGTGAACAAATTTGCAAGATTATCACTTGAACAGATCTGTTGAACATTTATCTCTCTATTCTGTTGAAGATCATGTGTGAATTTTTTTTTTGGTGAAATGTACTTTGTTCTGTCTTCTTGGATGTATCCTCCCTTCAATTGAGCTACGCATGCAGCATTATCTTCATAAATATTGTTCGAATCTTCGTTTGCAATGAAAGTCTTATACCCTTGAGTATCTGCTTGTAATTGTCATGCTCAAACTGGGAAGCTACCTTTGATACAACTACCTTGACAAGATTGTTGGAGGAAGCTTGGCTAATCACCACATAATTGCAAAATTTGTTGAGTCATTGATCTCAACCATACACACTCTCAACTAGCTTCATGAATGACTATTATATCAGCATGATTTAAAGATGTAGATTATAGGGTTTATTTCGTTGAATGACATGATATAACTGTATTCCCACAAGTAGATAGGTAGCCTGTTTGAGATCGGGCTTTATGTGGATCATACAAATAACCTGCATCTGCATAATCAATCATCTCTAATTTGGATTCATTAGAATAAAATAATCTCATATCAATGATTCTTCGGAGGTATCTGAAAATATGCTCAACACCATTCCAGTATCTTTTTGTTGGTGAGAAACGGAATCCTACCAATCAACTTACTGTAAAAGTTATATCTGGTCGAGTATTATTAGAAAGATACATTAGTGCAGACACAAAAGTGAGTATTTATTTACTTCTCCATTTAGAACAACTCATTTCAGCCCGTTTAAGAATTGAGCTGATCTGTAAGCAAATTAATTTTCAAAAAGATATTTTTTTTATTTCATATATTAGTCATAATAATAAAATTATTAGGTACTTAAAAAGTTGAAAAAGAATAAACAAATAAATTAAAACTTAGTAAGAATTGAACGAATTAAATTATGACCCGCTTTTTAACCTATTTCAATCTAATTAACTTTTAAACGGGTTATTGAGTTGCTCAGTTATTAATATAACTCAAATTAGGTGTCTAAGTGATAGTGATGTAGATAGTCATGGATCCTCCCAAAAATTTATAGTGACATGTGTTAGGGTTGACGTCTCAAACCCTACCTAATCAGAAAACAGTAAAACGAACGAAGAACAAATAACACACACAAATTTATAGTGGTTCACCCTCAATGCGAGAGCTAGTCCACTTTGCAACTGTAGATTTTACTATAATAGAGTTTTGAGTTTACAATCTCTCTTATCTCTTTGTCGGCTACTCGACCATGCTCAAAGAACTCTCTTTGACTGCCATCAGAGAAAACGGCGCCCTAGACTATATATAGAGAAAACTAGGGCGAACATAATACAAGCCTAAAATTCTCAAATTACCCTTCAGTAATAACATTACACTGACTAATACCAACCCCCACAATCGACTGATTCCAACCCTCTGTGTAGGGTCTTCATAGTGTCGGTAAATGAATTAGGCTCTACAACTCAACAATCTCCCACTTGGAGACTAATTTCAATCATCTGTCTCCATCTACATCGGCGACTCCAATTCTCATCCAAGAAGTCCAACTAAAGTTGCACACAACTTCAGTTTATCATTCGGCACGGCCTTCGTCAACATGTCGATTGGATTCTGACTCCCTGGGATCTTCTCATACGAGTTTTAATTAATTAACTTCAAATACTTTACCATAATATGTATAATTCCCACACAGAAAACAAAAATAGACTTCTTCCAGTTTTGTTTATCACCCAGCTACAACAAGAACTAAAAACAAATAACAAAGCTATATTTTTGACATATTTCTTATCCAAGAGAATTTTTCGAAAAGCTAAGTTCGTCATAGATAAATTCTAGTACTCCTAAGAATCTAACTTTAAAGAAAAAAACTACGAGATAAAAGGGACAGTACGTGTTTAGTTAATTACAACCAATTTGTGAGAAATCTGAGCCGGATGCACGAAAGGTGCCAATATTTTTGGAACAAACCAATAATGAAAGTTAGACAATCTTTTTGGGACGAACTTATGAAGAAACAGACAATCTTTTTGGGACCGAGGGAGTACATATTTAGCTTGTGTCAACAGTCCTTTTATTAATTTTGTTCCAGTGTTAAAAATCACAATACAAAATGAATTGGTGTACTGTATCCTTTTCATTACAATAACTTGTCAATGGCAATCCTAGTTTTTCTTCTCTATATCTAAGGGGGCCCTGCAATCCTGGTTTTTCTTCTCAATAACAGCTCCTATCACCAATGGCAAATGATAAGTATTTTCTGCCATGCCCCAAATATTGCCCCCTAAATAATACTGACAGCAAGCTAAATCCCATATAAGAGGCCCAAAAGAATGTCCTTTTTCTCCTGACGAAAAAATATAAATAGATGAACTTCTTACAGACTGAAAGAATGAATCTCATAGCTATGCTAGTAATGCAGGTTGTCTTCATAGAAGCGAGCCAAAAGCAGCAAATCCGAAAACCTGAATATACCTGATCAAATTCTGCCAGTCTGAGAATCTCCTATTTATATCCGGATTTCCTGCTTTGTGTTTTGTCATTGAAGTGGGATCTATTGATTACTCCAATATGTGACAATTCCTGATAAAATCATTGGAGTAGTCTATGTACTTGGTCCAATAAGGACGGAGATGCTCAAAGCCTAACTCCAGCCAAGGTTTGGACTGGCCATTGTAATGAATTACAGCAGCCTTCTTCACTTTATTAATGTCGGAATTATTCTGATAGCCCAAGCCGAGCATGTGCCATGAAGGATCAATTGGGTGAACATGACCCTTGAATGCAATCAAAGCAGGAGGTAGTGTTCCGAGCTTCCACATTGTCAATTTTGACTTCAGATTCTACAAAAGATCACAAAGGTCAAGGGTGTCAATTAATAATTGTCAAAAAAAAAAAGGTGTCAATTAATAGCACATGGCTTTCTATTCGACTAGTTATGACATCTCTTCAAGTCGAATTAGCACTATATCAGCCATCCAAAGTACTGAACTCTTAACAGAGCTACAATAATTGATCACTATGCCACTTGCTTAAAAGGAGGGGAGGGTGCATAATACAAGATAGTCCAATCACCCCAACTCTAAATGTACATTAGGGGAAGATACGTAAACTGAAGATTACATGTCCTGCTTTCATGCAACTTGTATCTTCAATAGTTAAGACAGCAAAAAACAAAAAAGAACTCTGAAACATAAAAATTACAGCTTTAAACCGGAAAGCAAATTTAATAGCATACAAG
This sequence comes from Anisodus tanguticus, assembly GCA_034509755.1. Classification (NCBI taxonomy): domain Eukaryota; kingdom Viridiplantae; phylum Streptophyta; class Magnoliopsida; order Solanales; family Solanaceae; genus Anisodus; species Anisodus tanguticus. The sequence goes on along the minus strand of CM067560.1, from coordinate 41,632,750 downwards.
CCAACAAGAGAATGCTGAACTAGGACATACTTGTGTGATCCAGAAGACCATTGCAGAAGAAAAAGCTTAATAAGTCACACATCAGACAAGAGACAGACACAAGTAAGAATCATAGAAGAATCTTAGAACTCTTGCATGATTGAAAAGAAATCCCATAGATGTAGGAACACATATAACTGAAAGATAGTAAGAAAGTATGAACCATGTGAGATCCGACTACCTCTTTAAGCCATGAATGGTAAGTGTCTCTTATGTTTGTCTTTCTCCATGCATGTAAGTCAAAGATATTCATCCCATAAGCCCACGCACACTCTTCAGGGTTCAAATTTTTTGCTATGAGAGGATGAGAAAAATTAAAGTAGTTTCTGAATCGCTTTGACATCACCCACTCATCTTCTCCTTTACATGTCTCAACAGCTCCATTCACCTTTCCCTTAAGGTCAATGTCCCACAATGGAGACAAGTCGCGCTGAATCACAACATCATCATCCAAGAAAACCACTTTATGAAGGTTTGGGAAAAGCTGAAATACAACACCATAGAATCTCAGATTAGTATAGGAAAAAGAGTATATCTACACAGACAAGAGGTGAGAGAACAACATTACGTAAAAGAATTAAATGATAAAACCTGCTAATAGCAAGGAGAAAAAGGAAAACAAGAAAGAGATGCAGAATGCTACATAGAAGTGGAAGTTTAGTTGAATAAAAGGAGAACTTGGGGTGCAACACTTGCAGTCATAGTGGGGACATTTTCAAAATAGCAGAAAAGTAAAATAAAGAACACAAAGGATGGTAATAGCTGTACTTCGCACTGAAAAATTAAAATAATAGCTGAATAGCAAAATCATGATAGTGTTTGCTCATACTGCTATGGGATTGAATGCTGATAGAAGCCTTGAAATCGCTAGTTGTAAGAATGGTGCTATGTAGTTCTACATAAAATTTGGAAATTTCAATCCTATTGGCATGTACATGAAATGTGAATGATTTGTGGAGCACAAAAATCTGCGCCGTTGAGCGATACAATTTGGTTAAGCATTAAACCAAAGTCCTACTGCCTCAAGTTATCTATCTATAACATATATACAACAACATATGCAATGTATTCCCACAAGTGGGGGGACCAAGTCCTAGGCACCTTGCTTAGCAATACAAACTTTAACTCCGATTTCATACTTAGGCCTATCATTTTGACTCTACCTTTATCTTGGAAAATCTTTTCCTGGGTATATTAGAACAAAACCCAATAGAGTAAACATCTACATGTGTCTACATGGAGTGCGGCCTTTCCTCGAACCCTACTAACACGGGATTCTTTGTGCACTGGGCTGCCTTTTTTTTTGAGAGAGACTAAGGCTTTTGGACATTACTATTTCATCCCTCAAAATTCATGCTCGCAAAGCGGAAGGAAATTATGTCGTAACTGTTACCTCTGGCAAATATATGCGAATATGATTGAGCAAGGAAATGTATTTTGGGCTTCTAGCCTGCAGTTTTGAGGCAAAAGATCGTGGAGTAGTAGTATCACTGAGTTTGGCGCCAGATACATGATTTCCATGGTAGTATTTCCGAATCCCATAATGACCCTCAACTGCTTCGAGCACTGGAATATTTTCTCTGGTTAACCAGTCAAATTGATGAATACCTTTAACTTCCACAATCGCTGGAGAGACAGAATTCAGAGCAAACCAGGAGTGCATCCCTGGGTATGTTTTCTTGTCAGTGATGACATGGAAAACAATTTTTTCAGGCTTTAGAGATGACTGCACGGCTGAATTGACCACGACTGAAGCAGCTAGGATGTTATCAGTTGACAGTACAAAATGGTGCAACAAGTTCTCGGAAAGCAGAGGGAGTAGTTCTGGAGAAGGCAACTGTCTGCGTGCATGAGCATTAGAGGAGTACTCATCAGTCAACCGCAGCGAAAGACAGTGAATGCCTTTAGGAACTGCACTTGCAGCAAAGTGCTTATTCATCAGCTCTGCAAATTTTGATTCCCTGATCTCCCTTTCAGATCTCTCCATCTGCAAAATAGCAAATTTTTGTATGATGCAAACATTGTGAAGCAAAGTTTAGCTACGAGGTATATACACTTCATCACAATGCATACACAGGCACTGAGGGAAGCAATACTGTGCGGCATACTCCATATAAAACTACAAGTGAACCACAAGCTCATTCTACAACAAACAAAAAGTAAAATGCAAAGGAAGAATGGATTGTCTGCAAATATTGTGCCACTCCATGCATTTTCATTCCTCATCCATATTTTTCTTCAACTGATTTCCACTAAAAAGTGGGGAATGGGAATTAACTCACTCAAGCCCTCCGAGTGAACATAATGCCCCAAAACAGGAAGTGGTTGTGACGTAAATCCAAATGCACAGACCAAGTTAATATGTGTAGAAATCAATTGTACACAAACAAAAGAGAGACGGAGAGAGAATGGCTATTTGCACATACCATTCCCTTCAGCATCAAAGCAAATTCTTTTGCACTGTACTTGTTGTTTTTCATTTCAGAAACAAGTTGAGCATAAGACTCTGGGAGCTTCATAGCAGATGGCACTTCCTCAGAGGTTACTTGATTGAGGATCTTAACAAAATCCTTTACCAGCCTCTGCTGAAATAGTAAGAATGACACACTCTTTAATTAATAAAAGTAATCTGCAGTATTACATAAATGCTTAATACAAGATTGGAAAACAATGGCGCTACAAACCAGCACTAATGATAAAAGAGGGAAGTTTATTTACTTTTGAATCATCAGTCCGTCCAAGAAGCTTTGGTCCCAATCGTCTGCCTAAACAATCTGAATATCAATGAAAAGAGAGTGAAGTTAAGGTTTACAAGAACTTTAGCTAAGTTGCAAGAAATGAAAAGTAAACTGTGATTTAACAATAGTCAGAAGTAAAAGTGAGCAACCAAAAGAAGAAGCTACTACAGACATCATAACCAAATTCAAAAGAACCCGACCAGGAAAAGGGTCTTCTTTCTTTGCTACGGAACAGAAAAAATAGCATGGAAAGACATTCAAGAGCAACAGAAAGACATGATCAGGAGATGTGATGCAAAGGTCCTTATGCTTCAAGATAGCAGATAGGTACATTTCTTACATACGTAAGATGACCACAGTACCCTAGACACATAAACCAGCATTTACGAGATACCACACATGCAAACAACTAAAAATACAACTAAGCACCCCCAACCCCCCACCCGGCAATCCTCGCTCTTGCATGCACAGATATCCATGAATTGAACTCAATCATGTATCTGCTACCAAAGTTGAAGAGCAAAATTACATACACAATCCTGTTGAAATGGTATTATGTCATCATAACAAATTCAACAATACAGATCAACCGGATTCTTACACACACTGGTACTTTGAGGCAGGGTTCCTAATCCCAAAAGAACCCAACCTTCGTTCTTTGCTACGGAACAGAAAACATAGCATTCAAAGACATCAAAGAACAACAGAAACACGTGATTCAAAGATACTTGTGCTTCAAGGTAGCACTAAGCTACATGTGCCAACAATCAACATTTTCTAGACTCTACCAAATGCAGATAGGTAGCATTCTACGTAAGATGATCCACAGTACCCTACACACGTCAGCCGGTGTTTACTAGATACCACAGATGCAAACAACTAAAAATACAATTAAGCATGCCCCCACCCCACCCGGAAACCCTTTCTCTTGCATGCACAGACATCCATGAATTGAACTCAATCATGTATTTGCTACCAAAGTTGAAGAGCAAAAATACAATCCTGTTGAAGTGGTATTCAATTGTTGAACAAAATAAAAAAATATGTCAAGGACTGCAATAAGTTTCTATAACTCATATCATTTACCACTATCTCTGTCCTTTTATGAGGGTACTTGCCATCAAGTTGAAGACTCAACTAAGCTAGGGAAAGAAAGAACTCAACTTTCCCATTAATTTACATAATCCAGATGTCAAATTAATCAACACGGCTTCTATAACATTGACAACGATCCAAACTAAGAAATAAAAACAGCTTTACTGCATTATTGATGAAGCAATAACAAGAAGGAATCTACCTCAATCCCAAACTAGATAGGGTCAATAAAATTACTAATGAAAGTACAACAACAACAATCCTAGTGTAATCCCACAAGTAGGGTCTGGGGAAGGTAGTGCGTATGCAGACCTTACCCCTACCTTGTGGAGGTAGAGGTTGTTTCTGATAGACCCTCGACTCAAATAAAGAAAAAGAAAGCATTTCAAAGAAGTTTTGGAAAACAAAATACGAAAGTGAAGAAGCCATGGCAAATAATAAGGAAAGAATAATGTAGCATTCTGAAAGAAAGGAACAGTAACAACAGCTAAATAATAGGATAACTAAAGTCGATGAAACAATAGATAGTAACAGAAATCAAAGAACAAGAAACTGCGAGAATAATACTAACGATATACACAGCAATAACCAGGAAAGGAAGACATCAACATCCAATCAAAAGGAATGTAAAAAATACATCAGGATTAGGAGAGAAATTCGTTAAGTACCAAATGAGGAGCACTTGTTGACACCTTCAAGGGTAACAAGAGCAGTGAGAATGAAGACAAAGGGCAACAAAAAAGCTAAGATAAGTATTGTATGGAAGAGAGTTCTGTAGGAGAAGTGGCGAGCTGCGACTTTGATCTTCATCAATTCACCAAACCCTCCATTGTTAATATTGCTGCTCGATATTGTTATACTTCTCATGCTAGGAGAGAAGTGCAGCTGCATCTTCCTCCCTTCTCCACCCTAACAATCCCAATCCCAATTCCAATCCTCCACCACCCCACCGACAACGCCAACACTACTACCCTTTTCTTGATTATTCCTTAAAACAATCCCAATAGAATGATGTTGTTTTTTTCACCATCAGATCCAAGATTAGCACATTCTCAGATACCCTTTATTCTTTCCTTTGACCCCACAACTCCCAAAACTAGCTGAACCCCTTATAACTGGAAAAAGATTAGAGCTTTCTTGAATTCCTTAAACAATCCCAATACAATGATGTTTTTTGTTTCACCACCAGATCCAAAGATTAGCACATTTTCAGATACCCTTTATTCTTTCCTTTGCCCCCACAACCCCCAAACTTAGCTGAACCCCTTGTAAATGTCAAAAGATTAGAGCTTTCTTGATTATTCTTTAAACAATCCCAATACAATGATGTTTTTTTTTGTTTCACCACCAGATCCAAAAATTAGCAGATTTTCAGATACCCTTTATTCTTTTCTTTGCTCCCACAACCTCAAAATTTAGCTGAATCCCTTATAATTAGAAAAAGTTTAGGGCTTTCTTGAATTTAGTATCAAAAAGAAAACACACATGTATGTATGTGTGTGTGCAATGAATCCATATATGTATGTATGTGTAAATGAATGAATTAATGAATGAATGGAATATTGAAATGATAAACGTGAGGATTATGTTTTAATGGAAGATAAATTGTTGCTACTCCCTCCAAGTCTGTGACATAATTATTGGAGGATTGAACAGAAAGAAAGAAAGAAAGAAAGAAAGAAAGAAAGAAAAGAGGGAGAAGGGGAGAAGGTATTTTGGAATTTCCTATTTCTTTGTGTTTGTTTGTGTGTTCTTTCTAATTTTGATTTGGTCAATGGTACTACTATTTCCTCTCCATGTTAGAAAAAAATAATAAATAGAGAAGCTGAAGAAAGAGAGAGAAAAATAATTTCTGTAAATTTCCGATATTTAAAACATATTTGGCTGATTAATGTAAATTTGCATTAATGTAAATTCACTAAAGAAGATGAAAAGCTTTCGATATTTTATTTATTAAGAAAGAAACTCTTTTTATAGGAAAATGTCTAAATTTAATCTGAAATTTTGTAAAATTTTATCTTTAAAAAATTCAAATTTCAGGATAAAGTTATACGTTCAATTATATAAAATATAAATTTCATCCCAAATTTAATTTTGAATATCCCACTTTACCTCATAAAACTTAGTGTTATCTTATGTTACTAGGTAGAATAAATTAGTCTAAGAATTATAATTTCAAGATAATAATTCTAACATAACTCAGTTTTCTTCGATAGAATGAAAAGATTAAATAAGCATCCTAAACTCTTTCATAAGGTAAATTACCAGGAGAAGAATTACATATCCTTGAGTGCATCTTTTCAGATTAATAAATCTTCAGCATGTTTGTGATCTTCATTTGGGAGGAAATCTACTCATTGATTCGCTTCCCTTCAGATATGTGCAATAACATTCTGTTAGCTTACAACAAATGTATGTGATATTGAGGATGAAGTTGTATGTCTTCATGTGCGATAACCTTGACAACTAAGTAGACCACCTTTTTCATAACTTTTGTCTTTTACTAATTTAAATCCTTGTTTAATGCTAACTTTATAGTGAGGCTTGAAGTAGGATTCAATTTTCAGAATATTTCACCATACTTACCTTGATCATCTCAAAAAATTCCTCTAAAAGCGACATCTTCAATTTAAGTTTTGACATTATCTTTAATATTTTAATTTAATTTTTTTTCTGCAGGAGACCAAACAATTAGTTTGACCTTTCTAAATAAAAAAGTCTTGACACAAAAAGACATCATCATCAACTTACCTAGCATAATCACTAATTTATTTGCATATAAATTAAATTGATAAACAATTTTTCTCAGTCACATTTTTTATTTTACTACCTCCACATATGCAATTTAATTGAAAATATAAGTGTAATATTATAGGAGGATTTAATGAAATTGTGTATAATATCTTTAAGCTATTCAAGCATTGACGAGTCGCTATCTTACTAGCAGTAGTGCTGTTTTTTATTTGAGTTTCCCTTTTTCCGCACAATGATTCTTTTTTTTTATTATTAAAACTACCCAGGCCCAAGCCTTGCTTAGTTTGGTCAGTCATACGAATTCATAGAAATACTCTTATTTGGTGAGATAGACATGTTCCATATTTGCTTCGACTTTGAATGCGCCCTAATAATATGTGAAAGGTCTTCCACATCATAATCACATCGTTCACATTTTGGTGAGTCAGCATTCAGCAATCTTGCCAGTAAATCTAAGCTCATTGAACATAATTTTATTATGTCTAGTAAGCCACATGCAGTAATTTAGCTTCTAGTGAGGCAAACCAAACGACCCTTTAAGTGTATGTGTATACGTATGCTGTGTCTTGAAAGTTCCACTATATCTGCCATAATTTGTTATTAGTATAAGTAGTGCTATTTATGAAAATTACCCTTTTTGGACAGGGTACAATGGGCTTCAACTATTGGATCTTGCTTTTAGATCCGGTCCATTCATTTATCTGCAGGCCCACCAAAAGTCTACCAGCAAGTTCCCACAATCTCACACAGTGACACAATCGCGTTCACACAGTAATGGGTAAGTTGTTTAATAATCTTTGTAGAACTCTACTTTGGTAGAACTGCTGTTTTCGAGAGACCATTCACTCAAGATAGGGCATAAGTACAAGCAAAGCAAAAGCGAGAGCAAAGCAAGAAACCGGTCAGATCCGATCAAAAAAAATTTAAAGCAGTATGAAAATATTGGTATAAAAAATAATAAGCCATGATAACGCATTTTGAAAAAGTAAGCAATAACTAGCATAGGTAAATAAGCTAAACAAAGTACACTTAGCAACAAAAATCAAACTAAAGATGACTATAAAACAATATTGCGTCTATATTTAATAATCTTTGTATATGCAATAATTTGCTCTTATAGTGTTAAAAATAGTATTTTGTATAATTAATATGTAAACAAATTTTTGATACTGAAGGGGAAGAAGAAGAAATGGAAGGAAAGGTTATGGAAGGGGTTGCTTCAATAGCACTCATAGAAAACGGGTTTATTTCGGGTCATTTCATTCTTCTTCCTCATTCTATATGCTATGGCATCCATTTTACTGGTAAACATTAGTCTATTTTTCGCAACAAGTATGCATCACTTCCTTATTTGGAATTATATGTTTTACTATTTCTGCTCCTGTGACACTTTTTTTACTTTTGAAGATTCAGACTCTGTAAATCTTAACCAATATTTTAAAATGTATTTTACCGATATGTTAACATGAGAAAAATTACAACTTAAATTACTTTTCGTATAGTTTTTGAATATTCGAATTTTAAAATATTGAGTTGATTTAATCTAATTTAACTTCAATGATTAGTCAATTTGACGCTGGAAAGCAAAAGTGACATAAATCTTTGGACCGAGGGAGTAAACTTCTATTTTTTTTTTTTTTTGGGTATTCGAATTAACTTGTCAGACTACTCTATTTGTCCTTGTTGTTAGGGATGGTTTGCGAAAGGGAATGCAGTAGGGGTGAGGACTACCGCTTAGTGAAGCTCACAATTATAGACTACAATGTAAGAGCCATTAATTAATAACTGTGGTTCTGTTCCAATCATATTACCTTGTTTGTTTCTTTGTAAGGACTAGGGATGGCAACGGATAGGATCTGGACCGGATCCTACTAGATCCAGATCCAGATCCGTTTGTCATACCTGAATCCAGATCCGGATCCAGCGGATCCATAAAAATCATATCCAAATCCGGATCCATCGGATCCGCCGGATCCACGGATCGGATCTGGATCCACATGTAAAAAAAATTACCTTGCTAAAAATGTAACCTTGCTAAGAATTTTTTTTTGAACTGACAAACGATTTTTAATTAAGTAACAGTTTACTGTTTTTCAATTTTGAAATGTTCATATGAGATATTTTGTTCGTTGTCTCATTTTGATTGTGAGCTATTAATTAAAAATGTTGGACAATGACAATAGTTGTGGAAAATCGACTAGTATTTCCACAATGCGTAACTTGCATATGCTTGGAATCTTCATAAATGAAGTGAATATAATTTTAACTACTTGTCTATGGAGATGTTAGTCATTCACTTATATAACATTGATTTTATTATCGAAGTTACCTCTTTATTTTTTTATTTTTGAGTTAACGCGGGAATAAATTAAACTTGTTATGAGAATTAAACTTGCAAGGATGTGCTTAGCAATTTTAAGAAAATACTTATAAAATTACATTCTAGGTTATGAATATATTTAATAAAAAATGGATCCACGGGTCGGATCTGGACCGGATACGGATCTCAAATACAAGATCCGGATCCGGATCCGATCCGTCGAAACGGATCCGGGTCCGATCCGGATCCGTCGGGTCCAAATTTTGAAGATCCATATCCTATAAAACGGATCTGGATACACCGGATCCGGACCGGGTCCAGGATCCATTGCCATCTCTAGACTAAGGACTTGTTAGCTTAGAGAGTTTGATCTTTGTTATTTCCTCTAATTAATTGTGGGGAGTGCAAAGGACATGATGCTGCTAGGATTCATAATGTTGACCATGCTCATGGGTGAGTAGCCTTAAAATTACTTTGATTTGAAAAGTGTTTACAAATGAAAGTTCTTGCATAGGGTGCGTTTGGTACGATGGAAAATGTTTTCTTGAAAAAAAAAAGTGATTTTCTTACTTATTTTCTTGTGTTTGGTATGTGAGTAGAAAATATTATCCTGAAAACATCTGTATATAATCCACGCAAACACTACGGGAGGTGGAGATGGGGGTGGTAGGGATGGGGAGCTATGAGTGTGGGGTAGGGGTGAGATGTGTTGGGGGGGGGGGGGAAGAGAGAATCAATATGGAACGACGCTTGTGGAACTTGTTTTCACTACTTCCACTAGGAAAATCATTTTTCTCATTTTTAAGGAATTTGTTTTCCTTCCTACCAAACAGACCCTTAATCTGAACGGTTTTGCTGTAGCAAAACAGATATTTACCTTCTTCCTATGAATGATTTATGAGGTTTCCTGACATCTATTGTGTCAAACCTTCTAAAGTTCTTCTTGGGTTTCTGTGTAGCAAAACAGATTTAAAGTTCTTTCTTGCTTTAATCTGAAGAAACATATTTATGTACCCCTGAAAATGATCGTCAAACATATGGCGGCTTCTCTCCGTTACATTTTCCTAATTGGTTTGTATTTCTTTGACACTAGATGGGAGGATGATGTTGTCAATATGCTTGACAAGAAGAATCAGAAGAACAAGATTCTTGTTTCTTTTGAATGTGAGACACTGAAAGCAGGTAAAGCAGCTGAGGACCATATCAACAAATTCATGCCCGAATTAGCCGGGACGGATGCTGTTGGTAAAGTTATCATATTGCCATCATTTTACACTTACCGTAGATTTCTCTTCTGATCGTTATATGACTTATAATGGTGTTAGCTTCCTCTAATCATCTTAGTACTCTGACCAGGCAATTCTAAATCAAACAAATTCTAGTGTACTGGGTTCCATGACTTCAGTATGTTTCTGTGTTGAGTTCACATTGTACAATCTTTCCTGCACTTCGTTTTTCCAAATAAGCGAAACACAAAGAAGGGAAAGAGGCTTTTCAAATGTTTACATCAATTAAACTGTTATTTGCACCAATTTGTGGTATTATGATCTGAAAATTTGGACCTTCTTATGATCTACAGCATGTAAGAATGGAAGAGTATTCAACTGCCATTCCACGGATAAACAACTCTAAAGTTTCTTGATATCATAAAAATAGTACCGTGCTTGATTTATATTTCCTTTTATTGTCGCTCTTGATGATCCTTTGGCATCTTTCGACACATTTACCTATCGCTATCTCCTTTATTTTGCTTTTTGCCTCCTATATACCGGCTAAATCAAGACCTTCAGAATAAAATCCCGTGACTACTTGAGTAGAGATCAAGGTTTTGCAGTGTTAGTTTTGATTAAAAAGGACAGCCCGGTGCACTAAGCTCCCGCTATGCGCGGGGTCCGGGGAAGGGCCGGACCACAAGAGTCTATTGTACGCAGTCTTACCTCACATTTCTGCAAGGGACTGTTTTCACGGCTTGAACCCATGACCTCCTGGTCACATGGCATCAACTTTACCAGTTACTCCAATGCTCCACTTCTTAGTTTTGATTAAGAATCAGGAAATTTTCATCCAAACAACTTTCTTTATACTCATGATGTTAATTTCACCCGATTACATTCATACCTCTACTCAAGTCATCTTTCCTCAATCTAAAGCAGACACAGACAAAATTAACCATGTCTTGATGTCGTTTTATTTGCAAAATCGGATGTTAAAATTATTTTACTGACACATGGAAGTAATTTCTTTCTAGCCTTCTGATCTTATCTGCCACATTCCTAACAGTTAGAACTTGCAGTTAACATTGGCAAGATGAGGATTGTAGGCTTGAACTTCGAAGATGCAACTGGAGATGCAGATGATAACCAGCAGAATATATGAGTTGCAGCCAATTTGACTTCAAAAAACTGTTTGAAAAGTTAAACTGGGAGGTATTATCTAGTTAGTCATGCAGTTTTAGGCTTATTATCTTGGTGTTAATTAGCCGCCTCTTGTAATTATATTACCTCAAAAGCTGCTATGGGTAAAGTTCAGTTACTTTAATGTATTAGCGGTGGACAACGTTATACTGGGGCTTCAAGGTCAGAACTCAATATATAAATATGGTGCACAGAATCAAGCCAAACTCTCATTATTACTATTGAGCTATGATTACAAATTCTCTAAGTATAAAAAACTTTCATTCATCTTGCTAAAGCATTTAATTTCGAATACGAGTAATAAGTATACATATGTAAAATCACATTTTTCTGTCATCTTTTGCGACCGGAGACTGTTTTCTTCACTGCTCCAACAGACACTAAGAACTGATCCAGGGATGATAGGGTCCTCATGTCATCTGGAGGAAAATAGCTAGCAGCCTTTCCTAAAAGTGAAGTGAAGAGAAGCGAGAGAGAAGGCCGAGTGACATAGCGCTTGCCCAAGAGATCGTCAAGGAATGCAAAGGCTGCTAACAAATCCGAACTGCTCGCGTTTATTGGAGCAGCGAAATGAGCAGGGATAATTCTCTTGAATTTCCAATCTTGAACTATACTGTCGATCCAATCTCTAACCTGAAGTTTTGAAGGAATAAACAAGATTTTTCAGAACAAAGGAAAAAGACTATCAAAATAAATACCTTCTAACAGGAAAAGGATCTCCATAAACTATTGTACGTCACTCTAAAGATATGGGGTAAAACAGTTGCAATGAGCACACAGCCATCGTTAAACATAGTTAAAGATTTTGATCCTATCGAACTCTCTACTTTATTTGAGAGGGGCGGATAGGAATTGAGACTTTCAATGGTCCGCTCTTCTCTCCTCGTGATCGAAGCTGACCCCAGAAGTTTATTTTTTAGATAATGGTAAAAAACACACCTTAAGTATCACCTTTTTTTTGAGTAATCTACCTGAACTTACAGGTGTGAGAGTTTCTACCTAAACTATCACCAATTAGTTTGCAAAACACACCTCAACTATTAGTTGTTCACTTTTCCTACCTAAACTATCACCGACTAGTTTGCAAAACACACCTCAAGTATCAGTTGTTCACTTTTAATGAGGTGTGTTTTGCAAACTAGTTGGTGATAGTTCAAGTAGGATACTAAAAAAAAAAAATGATATTTGAGGTGTTTTTTACCCTTGTGAGTGTGCGTATAATAGAGACAATGTGGTTCAGCCTTTCCTTAACCTCGCTCAGAGGGAGATCTTTTTGTATCTGGCTTCCCTTTTCTTTAATCCTTTGGGCGTTGGTCCACTCACAAGGAAATTATACAAGGTTAAAATGAACATCTGAGTCTCAATTTTTCACTTAAAACTGTTTCCATCCGTGTCTTATCACTAGGGAAACTCAATCCGGTACTTACTATTCTGAATACACCTAGTGAACTGACAGATAGTTTTGCAATAATTTAAAAAGTGAGTGATTTCTTGACCATGAGGGTTTGGTTCTGCCAGATATTAGCACATTGATTGCTTGACAAACCAAGATATACTGTAATACTCCCTCTATTCTATTACATGACACTCTTCCATTTATAGTTTTTTCCAAAAAGAGTAACACCTCTCTATATTTGAAAATTCCTCAATTTTGACTTTTCCATTCTAAAGAACACAAGTCCTAATGGTATTTTGTGTTGAGTTGTGGAGCCTAATTCATCGCCGACACTATGAAGACCCTACGCAGAGTGTGGAACGCTGATCGACCTGTATTATGTTCGCCCTAGTTTTCGCTGTATATAGACTAGGGAGCTGTTTTTTTCTTTGAGGTCGAGCAAGAGAGAAAGAGAAAATTGTAAACTAAAACTCACTATTTGATTATAGTAAAATCTGCAGCGGCGAAGTGGACGTAGCTCTCGCATTGAGGGTGAACCACTATAAATCTGTGTGTGTTATTTGTTCTTTGCTTATTTAATGTTTTCTGATTAGGTAGGATTTGGGACTCAAATCCTAACAAAGTAGGTGATAAAAATCTTCTATTCTTTCTTAAACTTCTTGACTAGACAAACACGACACATAAATTGGAACGAATGGAGTAGTTACATAAATCGAAAAAAGTAGTAGGTGACTTACCTTTTCAGGAACTTTGCTGAAAACCAATGTCTTTACAATTGGTGAAACAATTAGCTTTTGCGACATCTGAGCAAAGCTGGCGTTTGGCTCCAGAAGGTTCGATGGACCTAAAAACAGAATCTGAAGAACCATCCTCTCCCATCCTGAAAAAGTAAATTACTCTGCAATTTCTTAGATCATTCTTTATTTTGAGACCAAAAGTTCATCCGCTTCTTGGTTATCAGTAGAGGACTAACCTTTCTGTCGATTGATATTGTTGTCAACGACAGGTCCTTCAGGAACTTCTTTTCCTTTACTAAGTAATTTTACAGCCAAACCATTGTTTGCGGATGCTAATAAGGATTCCTTACTAATGCATTCCGGTGGTGACTTTGGGACAAATATCACAGCATCTGTCACCAGCAGTGTCCTCGATCGTTTATAATAGAATGCCACCTCAACATATGGTCCAATTCCTAAAGAACCAATTGGGAAAAGTTATTAGATTTGAAATACAAGGTACAACTGCACCATGCAAAGGGTTAGGTCATTGAACTTCATCCACTTTAACAGTAAAGTCACAAAACTAATTTGTTACATGAAAGTAATTGAACTTTACCCACTATAACATTAAAGTCACCTTGATGCAGGGGCGGATCCACAGTGTTGGCTTTGGGTTCACTTGAACTCGGTAATTTTTGCTCAAATAATGTGTATATATTAAGAAACCTACTAAATATCTATAAACATTTGACCGTGAATCTAATTATTATTATAGTATTAACTTGAGACTGTAGCAAGAACCCATAAACTTCAAAATCTGTATCCGTCTTAGCCTTGATGGTTAAGTGATGTCGTTAAAATGGCTAAATTCAATTACTACACTGTTATAGTGGGTAAAACTCAATTACTTTAATGTGGCAAAATATAGTTTTGCGACCTTATTGTTAGTGGGTAAAGTTTAGTTACTTTACAGTTGTAGTGAAAATATTTCAGTGATCATACATGAAATTAACTGTAGCTCAGACTAATATTAGAGCAGAATCTATTATTACCAACTTCGGGACAGCTCAAAACCTTCTGCTCAATATCATCAGCCCATGGTGTTGACATATCCTTATCTTCCAATGTTTTTGCACGGAAAATCCCAAAAAACTCAAGAGGCAGGTTTAAAGGCCAACTCCATTGCCTTGGTGCCACCCATACTTGAGCCTTTGGGAACTTTCTGGAAAATGGGCCAACAAATATTTTGTGCTCATATGCAAATGTAGGTAGGACAATATATTTCACAGGATATCCCAACTCTTTCACGAGCTGCAAAAAGTAAAACACTCTTGTAAAAATCAATAATTTAGCAATAAGCGCATGATTACAGTCAAATGTTACTAATAACAGGACAAAAGCACCACTAAAAGGATAACTATGCCTCAATCCCGAGCAAATTGGGGTTGTCTATATGATTTCTTACTGTCCCTATTGCTCCATTAAGCTCATTTATATACTGAGAAAATACGTGGGAAATCCGAATGGATCCAAACTTATTTAATGAAAACAGGATAGTCGTCAATGATGCATGTCTTTTGATTTGTGAGTTACCTGAATACACTCCTTGGTTGGAGCGATTGGAGCATGAACCCACAATTCACTAGATTTAAGTTTGATGACAGTCATTCTCGTGTTTGTTGAAACACTGCTGAATCCCAGTGCTTGCTCTTGCTCAAATAACCATATGGTATCTTTCACAGCCTGAGATACTAATGATATAATTGTGTTAGTAGCAAAAACAATAGGAGTTCTCTCTCTAAATTCTAGTTATATACACCTTTTTTCTTAAATTAAAATCCTCCGTACAGGTTACAAGTTGAACTATCTCTAGCAATCACCTTAATTACAAGCTAATAATTCAAAAGGCCAGGAAATGTTTCTTGTTAAGATGGTTCTAGTTAGTCAGATTCCAGAGTCTGATGCAGTACATGACATAATGACAACAGATTTTCCAGGAATTTTATTGGCAAAACTTTTCGTACCATGAGATATCAGTTTTAGATAAACATGATACAGAAGTACCTTGTCTCCGAATGATTTTGATTTTTTCTGGCGGACATAACTACAAGTCATTACAGATCCATAGGAGCTAGCAGACAGGAGTAGTTCACATTCACCAAAAAAATCATCAAAGCACATTAATTTGTGCTTGACAACATTCTTCTGATAGCAAATATTTAATGAAGACATTTTTCCTCCTTTTCATCTCAGTAATCACATTCTTTATATGTTTTTCAGATAATGTTGCACCAGCACAACATAATTCTTCACGAAGTACTTGATCTTGGTTCCAAAAGTCCAATAGTTACTCCAAATAGTAGACATCCTATTATGATTGAACTGAGTTGTGACAGAAAATGGGTGTAGAACCAAGAAATACTACTAAATAGTTTTATTTCCCCGTCCCCATATGAGACTGAAAGTTCAAATTGTTTCCATTTAAGCCATGGAGATTAATTCCACTTTTGAAAAATGAATTACCTTTCATCCTTACTTCTGGTATTGACTTCACTCAAAAATTTCTTACTCGTAGATGTCCTAATGTTTAAACAAATGCAAGACTTAATTACCATCTTCATATGTTGTTGCAGATTTAGTGTAACATTAACACAATAACTTAAAATTTTAAATAAGGTAGTCATATAATTGAACACGATCTTCAGTTCAGGTCTCATCGCCACCCACTATCTAAATGAATTTCTACATGTTTGGTCCAAGAAAAAAGATTCAGGCTCATACATGAGGAGGAGGCGTGTTGCAGACCTTACATAAATAGATAAATATGCCCCATTCTCTAACCTTTAAACTTGAGATAAGGTGGTCACATAATATAATGGCTGAATACATAAATAACCCCTTAAACTTAATATACAATTTCATTTAGACACTCCTGGCCATATCTTGGAAAATTTTCTGCATGTGTTGTCAACCATCCATTATATAGATAAGTTAGTCACATAAAATACGGCTCCCCTTTAATTATACACATTAGTATCAATCGGAACATACATGAGGTTTTGACGGCTTATTGATGCTAGCGTTATAATTAAAGGAGGTAAGATATTGTAAGTGGTTAACTCATCTACATAATGAGCACTTGATAATACGAGCAAAAGCTTTTCCAGAATTTTGAATCGGAAATGCCTAATAAGTGACAAAATTCAGGTGCTCAATTGAAACAAGTCGTAATTCGATTATCTACATAAAATTTACTGGCAAGTTAAGGGGTCAATACATCAATTAAATGAAATCTGAACGAGTGCCACATAAATTGGGATAGCGGGAGTATCAAAGATTGTTACCTCAGTTCTAATGGTTTGTCTATTGAGGAAAGGGCCAAGAGGGAAAGGAAATCCAGTGAAATTGAGGTAAAATCTTCCTCCACTAACACTAGACTCATTTCCCTGTTCAGTATTTCTACCAGTAGCAGATACTACCAAACAAACACCATTTCCAGCTTTATTTCTTCTTGTTTTTAACTGTAAATTCATACCCTTTATTCGCAACCCACTACTGTAATTGCATCCAAATTCCCTAGAAGATGATGTGCAGTGTAATACTGTGGATTTTGCTGCCATCGATGCTACCATTTTCTTTTCTTTTTTTCTCTCAAACTAAGCTTACCAATTAACAGAGGTACTGATACTGTATGTATATGGAGTTAATGGTGGGGTGGCATTTGCGACACGTGGACGATTCATGTTAGATTGTCATACTTGGAATTTTCATAATTTTCTGTGGACGATAATAAATTTACAAACAGCCAGGGAAATTTAAGGAGTTTTCCAGACATCTCACTTTCCACCCGGGAATTTCAACATACAACTATATTAGTTAACGGGCCAATTATACTTGATGTCGTTTGGTTTGGGGCAATTCGCACTATTGCTAGGGCGTTCTTTAATTTTTGCCCCTCAAATTAGTGGTTTTTAATTTTTGCTCTTTGCCTAAAAAAGTTATCGAAAATATTCTTGGGTTATGGATTCAAATCTCAACGGAGCCAAAAAAATTCGAAAGGCAAGATCTCATTAGAAAATACGTTTATTCAGTCAAAGTTGTATATAAATTATGTCTTAAGGGGCATAATTTTTATATAATTATACCTTCAAAAATATCTCTAAGGTTGTGGGTTCGAATCCCAGTAGAGTCAAAAAGAAAAGAAAAAATCACAAGACAAAATTTCAAAAAAATTATGCCTATTCGACCAAAGTTGTATAAAGATTATCCCTTAGGGTCATAGTTTCTAGCTAACTATGCCTAAAGACAAAGTTTCATTGAAAAATTAATATTATAACTTGTCCAGCTAGTTACATAAAAAATATGCTCCAAAGGACATAGTCTCTATATAACTTTGGTCGAATAGTAATTTCTATGAAAATTTTGGTCTCCAAATACCAATTACATAGCTATGTTTGAATGTAGGATGAAGGACTTACCTTTCGATATCCAAATCTTGAGTTTCAGATTCTAGAGTTTCTTGTCCAAGATGAAGACTCAAGCAAGATTCTATGAATTCCCAAGGTTTAATCATGCTAAGAATCATGGAATTAATGCTAAAACTGATTAAGAATCATAGGAATGATCTTACCTTGATGGGTGAGGATGAGAGGAACTTTGTGTTAGGGTTTGGGGTTGTTTTCTCTCTCAAAGTCGTCCAAAGAAAGTGTGGAATGCCTCTTAAAATTCTGAATTTTCGTACTTAAAATATTTGCTTTAGCGTCGCCCGTCCCAACGGTAATTTTTTTTGGTCATTGCAGCGGTCATCGCTACCTAAGGAATTATGTACACCGTCACAGCGGTCATTTTTTACTGCTGCGACACTCGCTACCGATTTCTCCCCAATCATTCTAATTCTTTTCCAACTCATTCTATTCCACTTTAAAACACTCATAATACTTTCAAACATAACATTTGAGTGTTGAAAATTACTTTATTTCATAATTAGAAAGTGTTCTATATCTTTTACGCCTATCTTAATGGATTCAAACCTAACATTTACGAAGTGTTACATTATCCCCTCTCAGGATCATTCGTCCCCGAATGAAAGTTATGACTTAAGAATTTTCATTAAACCTCAAATTTTCAGAGTTCCTAAAGTTCCTTAGCAAAGTGAGTTATCCCCAAGGACAACATACGACTAACTACATAACAATTAGATCATTCAAGCCTAAACAAAAAAGTGAGGGATTTATACCTCCAATCTAAACTTTCACAGGAATTAAATAACTGAAATATTCAATACATATCTGAGATACGAAATAAGTTAAGGTATTACGGCCTAAATATCATTGACAACAATTAGATGGTAAATACACCTCTTCGAGTTCATTTGGTGAGTCTTAAGATACGAAATAAGTCTACCTCAAGGTTTAACAATATCATTCCTCCACTATACAACGGTTCATCAGGAAATTCAAGCCTAACTATTTTATTGCAAATTCAGAGTTTCATAACACTTGGAAGGCCAGTCCATTCCCATAATCACATCAAAGTTCACGATTTTTAATTCAAACAATCAACAGTAGCCCCACGACTCTTAACTACACTACACATTCTCTATAGGTCCTAGAAGAATCAACGGGAACACTAGCAGGGGTATTCACAGAAGAAAGGTCCTAACAATTGTTCGGGTTCCTTACCAAAATTCAAGGACCAAGTACGTAGTCACATAAGAGAGATTCGGACCCGGATCAATTGGCAAATACGTCTCAAGTGAACAAATAGTTAGAATACTTATGACCACAGCGTCTGAGGCTTCAGCCACCTCCCTACGAGCCAAATCATGAAGTCGAGTTTCCTTTGTACTAAACGATTCCGGAAAGATAAAGACATAACTAACACCTATATGAGAACAACACAGTCCTCATAGGGATTCTAACAACTAGAACACTCAAGTCTCAACACGAAGTAATGGGGTTTCTTCTTTTAGCTCACTTTCCCAAGAGTTGCATAACCAAAAGGTTTAACACGTATATGCTTTGACAAGGGGGAGCACAATATGTCAATCTAGACAATATACTCCGGCAAGGAAGCAAATTCAATAACACATGATTCAAGCCTAGCTTACCTTACTTTCCGTTTTCATTAAATTTGAAAAGAACAAGAATACATGTAGTTCCCAATAAGAGGGAGTATCAACTACTTATATATTCTCCCTTTCTTAATCTGAAGTGGCTCATTTAGACCTTAATTGTGTCTAACATAACATCCCTTCACTCTTATCACTATACAATCTCTCACACAATTTTTAATCTCATCACAACCCTATATAGGTAACGTAATACTATATTCCACATATCATAGGTATTTAAATCGTATAACTTTCAAAATTTCCTGAGGTATCTCCCCTACTTAGCATGCCCTTTGCCATCAGACTCTTTGAACCTTTTATAACTCTAAGGATCTGCTCTTTAAGACTATATATTTATGACAAATTGCCCTTAGGGCGTTGTTCTCTAATCTCTTTTGGTCAATCATATCTCGCTAGTCATAGCCAAAACAACATTACCCTATAGACATAGTAAATATATATGTATGACTACCCTCAACATATACGATCTTTAATGCATAATTATTCAGCCTTAAACTAAATACATTAATATTCATAATATGATAAAAACATGTTCCACGACGTTATGACTTACCATCAACATTATTTTCGCTCTTAAGATGTAAAAATTTATTTAATCTTAGTTGTATCACATCTCAACTCAACTCTTAAGAACACCACAAGAATATACTAAGTGTTTTCCCAGTTATTGCCACTCTAGAATACTAATTTAAAATCTCATAGTAAATAAACTTAGCATCTCGTTCTGTAACAATATACCTCCTTGGGCACACCATCTTACTTTTATATATTTTTTATTTAAATTGTATATTTATTATGTTTAAAATAAATATATTATGCACATTCAGAAGCTTTGGTTCGATTTTCTTCGAGTCGAGGGTCTATCGCAAACAACCTCTCTACCTTCTATGGTAGGTGTGAGGTCTGTGTTCACTCTATCCTTTTCTGATCCCATTTTACATATTACACTGGATATGTTATTGTTGTATGCACATTCAGATGTTAAAAAACAAATATTTTTAATTATTCAATGCTAAGATCTAGAGATAACATCTTAATCATTCAAAAGGGAACAGATAACAAGGTTAAAAGGAAAAAAGAAAGTAAGAAAAATTATTAGAACAAGTGATGATAGTACAACTAGTAATGAAAAAACTGGTAGTGATACAGACAAAGACAAAAATATCGAATTAATTGATCAAGAAATACAAGTAGCAGAATTCATAGAAGAAGAAGAAAACTCTGAGTTAGTAAAAGAAAACAACCAAATAATAGAAGCTTTACAAAAAATGAAAAGTATTAATGCAATCATAGAAGACGAACCTGAAAGTGATGTAGAAGATGAATTTAATAGACCTATAGAAACAGAAGTAGAAACAAATGATATAATAAATGAAGATACTAATGATTATCCTGAAGAAGAACTAATAGACCCCAATTTAGAAATAATAACAAAGAAGCGTACTAGATTACCAGAACACATACTAGTAGGACAACAAGCTGAATTTAAAGAATTTGTAGGATCAATGTCACAAGGTGTAAACTTTAATGGACATTTTCTAGATTTAGACAATGTTTATGATGAACAAGAAATAGGAAGAAGAATAAATGATAGGAATCTTGGAATGTATATATCATTAATAAACTCTACACATACTGATAACCTAGATTACATTTATGACTTAATATCTAAAATATTAATTGGAAAAGTAGCATATTGGATGGAATCTATAGCATATCAATTAAGAGGAGAAGTATTTAGTCATGCAAGAGATTGAAAATCTATGTTAATGATATTTGATATAGTACTAAAAAGAGAATTTTTAGGAGAAAAGTGGTTAGTAGCACGAGAAAACATGTTTGCAGAAAGAAAAACTGAAATATTAATGAATCTGAATAACATGAAATGTTGTAAGATTAATAAATTACCAGAATACACAATAATGTTTAGTAAATTCTTTTATGTAGCTAGATTCTTACCACAAGAAGGTTTAATAAATCAACAATTTTATTATGACCACCTACCAACACCATATAATACTGAAGTATCAAAAGAATATACTCAACTAGAACCAAAAGAAAACACATTAGGAGAAAGAATAAGAGTACTAAGAGTACACTTAATGCGAAAATGTGAAGAATATAGAATGCAATAAAAAATTAAAAAAGATAAAAAATTAGGATTAAGAGAAATATGTGGATTTACGGAAAAAAGACTAGTATTTGGATGTGATGATAAAAGAAAAGAAAGAAAATATAAGAAAGGTCATAAAAATAAGATATATCAACGAAAGAGATATAAAAGATATAATAATTACAACAAACAACAACACAAACCTTATTACAAACCTTATAGGAAAAATAGATTTAAAAGATATAGAAATACTCATGCAACCAAGAAAAAATATTAATATAAGAGAAAATTTAGGAAAAGAAAATATATAAAACCATTGGAGAGGAAAAACTTAAAGAATGTAAATACTGGAGCTGTAATGAAAAATGACATTATGCTAATAAATGCCCAAAGCAAAAGAAGAAAGGTTTAAAATATATAAATACAACACAATTTATAATGAGTATACAACAGATAAAGGAAGATAATGATAAATGGTATGAATATGAAGACTTTTATGTCAATCAAACTGATGAGGAAAGTGAATCAGAATTAGAAAATGTTAACTTTATTAATCAAAACTCAGAAAGTGAAAGTAGTTCTGAATAAAATGGAATTACAATAAGAAAAACAATTTGTTAGAAGAAAGAAATTACTCGATACAATATGAAAGGCATGTTCGCCATAAGCTTATTACAACTGCGACTACTAGTGAAACAGGAAATGAAAACTATCATGATAGAATATAAAAAGGTTACTAAAACCTTAATAGAATAAGACAAAGACTGGGTGATATAAGATGGCAAGAAATACTAGAAGAAGTGAGAGAAATAGAACAAGATGAAGATATTCAACAAAAATTAAGAGAAATAGATATCAGACGAAATACTAATACCTAAGTAAATGGTAGCAATTTATATAGAAGCTCATATAGAATATAAGCCTAATAAAATGATAAAACAAAAAATCTTTATAGATAGTGGAGCAGACTTATGCCTAGCAAGCAAAGAAGTGTTGCAACCACACAAATTGAAAAGATCTAAAACACATAGGACAAGAGTATCAGGATTTAATGAACAGGAAAAAGAGTTATATATAATAGCAGAAAATATGAGAATCATATTAGGAAAAATTAATATTTCGATTATCAATAATATACCAATTAGATGACATGAAGCAACAAGTATTATTAGGAAACAACTTCTTAGATTACTTTAAAACACAAGTAATAAATAATAATATTTTTAGCCTACAAACGCCATGTAATAAATGGATAATATTAAAAAGAATATTATCAATACACACATTAAGACTATGTAACATAAGATCTGATAGGAATAACAACCTACAACTATTAAAGGAAAAATACTTCAATATATTAAAAATGAATTTTGGAGAAAATCCAATACAACTATGGGAAAAAGAAAAGATATATGCGGAAATCAAGTTAATAAATTCAAATGATATAGTTAGAACTAAACCTATTAGGTATAGCACAACAGATCAAAAGGAGTTTGAAACCCAACTAAAAGAATTATTAGAATTAAAAATGATACAAGAAAGTAAAAGTCTACATAGTAGCCCAACCTTTTTAGTTAGAAAACATAGTGAACAAAAGAGAGGAAAGGCTAGAATGGTAATTGATTATAGATAACTAAATAAAAAGACAATATTCGATGGATACTTTTTACCATACAAAAGAAACCTTATTAATAGGTTAGGAAATAAAAAATGGTTTAGTAAATTTGATTGTAAAAGTGGATTTTGGCAAATAAAACTAACAAATGAATCAAAATCTTTAACAGTCTTTAGTGTCCCTCAAGGACATTACGAATGGAATGTACTACCATTTGGATTAAAAAATGCACCACATATATTTCAAAAAAGGATGGACCGAGTGTTCAGAAAATTGACAGAATTTTGTATAGTATATGTTGATGACATATTAATAAATAGTGATGATTTGAAAAACCATATAAAACATTTAGAAGAGTTTATAAAAACTGTGAAACAGCATGGAATATTATTATCTGAAATCTTTAAGAATAATATAAAATATTTGGGATACATAATAGATAATGAAGGATTACAATTGCAAGAGCACATTGTAACAAAAATAAAGAATTTTAAAGATAAATTAGAGAGTAAAAAAGAAGTACAACAATTTCTAGGAGTAGTAAACTATGCTACAGACCATATAAAAGATTTACCACTCTTAAGAAAGCCATTGCAAGAATTAACTAGAAAAAGTATAACCTTTGAATGGAAGGAAGAACATACTAAAGCCATAAATTAAATCAAGGAAAACGTGAAAGGCTTGCCAAAACATAAAATACCAACAGAACTAGATCAACTAGAACTTTTAACTGATGCTAGTGATATAGGATGGGGAGCAATCCTCATAGCATATGATAAAGATGATATAGATAAAGATAAACCACTAATTTGTGGATATGGAGGTGGAACATGAAAGCCAAATGAGAAAAATGATCATATTAACGAAAAGTAATTATTAGCAGTAAAGTTTGGAATAAAGAAATTTCATTATCACCTATTACCAGTAAAATTTGTTGTTAGAACGGATAATACTCAAGTAAGAGCTTTCATTATAAATAAAATAGACCCTTTACCAGAACTAAACATACGAAGAAAGTGGCAATCATTCTTTTATTGTTACGATTTTATTGTCAAAAATATATCTGGAACTAAGAATATTCTAGCTGATTTTATTAGCAGGTACAACGATGTCAACCAGTAGTGAAAAATTTGAAGAATATATTACCAATGTTACAAAAATCATCAAACAAAACCATTAAACCATTACAACCAAAATGCAAGAAAACGCACATCTGATAGACCAGCTAACAGAAGCCTTTCGAGACTTCAAAAACCTACAAAACCTAAAAACCACTCTATCTACAATAGAAAAACCAAAAACGTTTACATCCAAGCTTGCAACCATGCCATCTACTATACCATCTCCCATAACAGTCTCATATTCTCAAATGCCAACAGCCGTATCAATGAGTGACAAACTGAAATTTGCACCTGAATATATTACAGCTTACAAACAAATAAATAAATTTTATGATTATAAATCTAACCCTCATATTTACGAAGTGCAAAACTTAGTAAATATCCAAGATTTTTGTGTAGTGAAAAATCTAACCCTGATATAATTTCAAAATTATTTACTTATGGTTTTATAGATAAAATAATAGTAGATGAAACTTTTTACAATATTTCTAAACTACCTCTTGTGACAATGGATTCTGTTAAATCAATAATAGAATCATTCGGAAAAGGTATCCATGGTATACAACTATTTGATGCCTTAACTGATTTAACTAGAAAACCTATTATAATATGCCAAGTGTTTAAAACTGGAAAAAATAGCAACATCAGTGGAGATGATGAAGATCTCAAGATGAAAATACCATGTTCCCTGGAAAAATTCCAAGAATGGCTGAGTACCAAACGAGCCATTGGACTATTAACACTAAAGTAAAAAATAGAAGACATGTTAAAAGTAAGAAAAACATGCATCATTGGAACCTTCAAAGGTGGAGAAGTAGAAGAAATCATTACCCTATACTACAACAAGGACATACTATCCCAGGATACTATACAACTTACAAACATATATGACCGGATTATAGATATGAAACACAACCACTCGAGTGCAACTATGGAGCAATACAAGTTTTTAACAAGCCAAAGAAAAGGCCTGTTATCAACATAAAAAATGGTGCCAATATTACTCATACTACTATGAAAAAAGAAGGATCCTCTAACCCTTTCGCATGAAACGGCCCAATGTATTATAACTACAGAAAGCCATAATGTAACAACTTGATACGACCCAATGTAGTCTAACTACAACAAGCTCATATACTATCATATATTACCATCATACTACTGAAAGAGATACCGTTCCTAATCTATAGGAGTATCTACTGAAAAAATTGAAACGATACCGTTCCTATTCTATAGGAGTATCGAATGGTTCAAAAAAATCTTGAAGAAAGAATCTTTTTTATGTCTTATTAGGCAAAGAAGACAACTTGCAAGATATTGTGGAAAAAAAAGCAACTGGCCTCAATAAATTGCAAAAGTCGTCGGACCCACAAAGAATCAATGACAAAGATGATAGCTGATAACGTTGAAAAAATGGCAACAAGGACAAACAACTTTGGAGAAGAATCTGCAAATTACTATTTACTTTTAGACTTTTGCAACCAACTACTAATTGCTTTTAGACTTTTGCAGCATAGCAATAATGTAAGTAATCGAAGAGGTTATCTATATAAAGAGCCTCATTGTAACTTCTGAAACCAACTTTTTCGAATACAACATCTTCAATCTTTGAAATATTCTCTCTTATGTCTAGCTAAACCCCCATTTAGTCTATAATAAATATCAATTACAATATCAATATACCAGAGAACGAATACTTTGAAAGCTTATACTTAGAACCATATCAGTCCATAAAACTCCATCTCTTAAAAGGATTTAAGAAAGAGTCTGTTGAGCAACTCCCAGCACCTAGACCATTTATCCCGTCGATTTTAGTGAAGAAAAAGGGAGGCAGAGTCAGGGTGGGTTGAGTATCTCCGGTGATCTTGAAATTATGCTAAGAGGTATGTTTTTAGACTATGTGTTTCTAATTATGATCTTGTTAAGTATAAATCTCTGCAACTATGATGTTAAATATTGGTATAAGGTTATAGACTTTTATTTAAAAAATGAATTTTGAGTTGATAATAACTGCGTCCGTACTACATGCTTATTATTTGATAAACTTAGATAAAACTATGTTAATATATCATCTATATCCCTACCCTCTTCAGGGTTGTTAGATGATGAAAAGATCCGCCCATAAAATGGTATCAGATCTGCAAATACAACATCTTCAATCTTTGAATATTCTCTCTTAGGTCTAGCTAAACCCCCATTTAGTCTATAATCGATATCATAAAAACAGAGAACGGATACTTTGAAAGCTTATACTTAGAACCATATCCGTCCATAAAACTCCATCTCTTAAAAGGATTTAAGAAAGAGTCTGTTGAGCAACTCCCAACACCTAGGCCATTTATCCCGTCGATTTCAGTGAAGAAAAAGGGAGGCAGAGCCAAGGTGGGTTGAGTATCTCCGGTGATCTTGAAATTCTGCTAAGAGTTATGTTTTCAGACTATGTGTTTCTAATTATGATCTTGATAAGTATAAATTTTTGCAATTATGATATTAAATATTGGTAGAAGGTTATAGACTTTTATTAAAAAATAAATTTTGAGTTAATAATAACTGCGTCTGTGCTACATGCTTATTATTTGATAAACTTAGATAAAACTATGTTAATATACCATCTATATTCCTATTCTCTTCAGGGTTGTTAAATGATGAAAAGATCCGCCATCTTAATCATTCAAATATACTTTTAGATTCAGCCGTATTAACTTTTAATGAGAACAAATGAGTCATGAGTTAACTGCAATATTCTTTAACAAAAAGTGAAGAGAGGGAGTAATAGGGTAACCTACCAATATAGTAACGAACCTGGTATAACATGTTAATTTGCACAAGGCACCGGTAGGATAATAAAATTATACATTCACAAATGCCACAATATATATGGGCAGTGCTTACATTCAGCCATGCAACCATGTAATGCGGCTCATTTTCCTCCAATTTTGGGGTTGTCCAAAACTCATTCCTAATTCATCATCATCATAGTTATACTAGGAATCAACTCTCTCTATCTCTCTCTTCCTGAACCGGAAATGGACTTTATTAAATCCTCATCTTGGCCCCCATAAAAAATAAAACAGCTATAGAGGTGTACATTGTCCAATTCCCTTGTATTGGTCCAAGAACCTAATTTATATATGTACAAGTTTCTTGGACCAATTTTGTCAATTACTACCTGCAAAAATATATTCAACACAAGGTTTGATAGAGTTGATCATTAACAAATTAAAAAGTGATTTGTTTTGGAACTTATGGTCTGTTTCCAATCAAAAGCAAGGATCTTGATGTTCAATTTGAATGGTACTTCCTCTTCATTTTTGGTTTTTCCTACTCATTCTTTCAATGTAAAGGTCTCTATTTTGTTATAAAGAATAATTCAAATTGCAACGGAATCAAGATTAAATGGGATTTGAGGAGAGAAAAAAAAGATTGTATGGGATTTTGCCTAAAAGATGGATATGGTGTTGGGATTTCATGTTATTTGTCAAATGTAATTACTTGGACGTGAATATTGTGAAGTACATATTTGCATGTGTTGCTCGGATTTTTCAAAAATGTCGCCAGACACATGTTAGATCCTTCAAAAGTAAAGTATTTTTGGAGGATCAGATACTGGTGGAACAACGTTTTTGGAGAGTCGGAGCAACATAGAGCGTGGGTACTTTGTTCTTTTCCTTATTTCATAACGCTGGCACCAGTTAATGTAACAGATGTTTTGCCTACGTTGGAATTTGAATCTCAATGTTCCATGTGTGGATACTGTGGTCCAATGTGAAGAAAAAGTTTGCATGCTTAATTCTTTTTTCCCAGTTACATGTCTTATTTCTTGTTAGTGAAATCATGTTGAGGGGTTACCTACCTTTTAATCGATGCAGCTTGAAAAACGACATGCATATAAAAGCATAATTGTTCATTATGTATATGTAAGCAGAAGTGCGCGAAGGGGATTTATTTTTGTTCTTCTTTAATTGTTGCTTATGATGGACACTACAACAACTATATTCTTGTTCACCATCATGTCATAAATTGCAAGGGAACTGTTTGCTAATATGTTTTGCTTCGGTTTTTCTTTTTAATTCCATAAACCTGACATCTGTCTTTAGAGTTAACTATGTTGCTCGAAAGATTGTAGCTTGTAGTTTAATAACTATACTTACTAATGGACAGTTCTGCTTTTTCCTTTGAGATGAAATATAATTATAACTTGATTAATATGATCAAATTCTTAGGATCCCCGTAATATGCTAGACACAATATCACTGTTTTAGCTACATGAACCGTTATGCTATGGGTATAGCCACCACTCTGGTGCTTAATCTGGCTTACTGCACAATTTTTGTTTCCTTGCTGCTTAGAACGATTATAGTTGAGATAGCGAAGTAATTATTTGATATAATTTGATCTTTGTCTTGTAATTACTTCTTAATGTTTATTGCTTTGTCTAGTTGTAAACTGTCAAAAGACATCCCTTTGTTGAAGTGATGCAAAACGAGGAGTTGTTATCTCATGGACGAAGCCATGAGTTTCGGAGAAGTATGTACTTCAAATAATGAGGAGCAAAGTGATCCAAATGAGTGGTTGATTATTTGAATCTCAACTTTAAGTTGGATTAATGTTGACATTATTTATATTAGATGTTGAAAGGAGATCATATTTAAAATTTGATTATGAGAGCACCTATAGATTCATATATGTTAAGTACTTTTTTAATCTTTTATAAGTTGTGCGCTCAAAGAAGTGTGTGCTTCACCTCTTGTTTATTAGCGACAAGCTCCACTTCAAGCCCCATGGAGCTTGTCGCTTTTTGAGTGTTTCACTTTTAAATTCTTGTTCGTTACTCTTATACAGTACTGCAGAGGGATTTAAAATTAGAACAAAGAAATGGGACTAAGATTGTCGAAGCAGGGGCTCAAGAAGCCTGATAATCCGAGTATCAGTGAGCTCCATCATAGTCTGATAAATTATCTGTCAAGAAGTTTTTGCATACGTAACTTGGTGTCAAAACAAAGAAGGCGAATGCTTGTTGGCGGGTATGATCTTGATATGACTTATATATCAGATCGAATTTTAGCAATGTCATTTCCTGCAGAGCACGTACGAGCAGTGTTTCGCAACCCTTTGTGGCAGGTTAAGTCTGTATTGGATATGAGACATGCTGGACATTATAAGGTTAGTACACAATTCCGTTTACCATTCAACCTACTTTCTCTCCCTATTGTGCTCAGCATTATTAAAAGCCATTGTTTCATCGCTTAAAACAATTGAGTGATGCGAACTGAGGGGTTATTGCTTTAGAGAAATGAATACTCCAAACAATAACGCGCAAAGTGATCCAAACAAGAAGTAGTTTGGCTCTTTAAATCTCACTTTGAGGATTTGGATTAATATGAACATTATTTTTATATTGGCTGCTGAAATTAGTTATATTAATTTTCATACGATTACTATAATACTAAATTCATATTGTTTGGGTTTTTTAAAGTTATATATAGACTGTGAGATTCACTTTACTAAAGTTATATACGATCACTCAAGTAAGTTTTATTTGGAACCTAAGTAGTTTACTATATCTGCATCAAAGTGAAAATATCAGACGCTAAGATTGACAAATTAAAGCTTGAATTCAGATTACATGTTTACCTTGCACAATACACCCTAAATGTGAATCTCAAAATTTACAAAAATGTCTTCATTGGTAGTAGCTTTCTCATATAACTTATGCACTAGCTTTACAAATTTGTTCCTTGGTGAGGCGCACTGCAAATGATAATTTTTGAAGAAACCTACATTAATGTCTCTCTCAGCCACATGCTGTTGCTTGTAGGTGTACAACTTATGTATTGAGCAGGCTTATGATGCCTCTCATTTTCATGGACGTGTGGAGAGGTATCCGATTGATGACAACCATGTCCCTCCTCTCAAAATGATCAAGGATTTCTGTGAAGATGTGTACTCATGGCTCTCACATGACCCCAAGAATATTGCTGTTGTACACTGCATGGTACGTGAGCATCCTTTGCAGTATGGTTAATTCTATACCCGAATATAGCGTAATTAACTTTTCTTTTTTGACATCTCTAGGCAGGAAAAGGACGAACGGGGTTAATGGTTTGTTCGTACCTAGTTTACTCTGGCATGTCAGCTGAGGAGGCTCTGCGAGTGTATGCACAGAAACGAACAACTAATAATGAAGGAGTAAGTTATATCAATCCTCTAATTGGAAATTTTGACAATGCAATGGAGGAGCCTGAAGTATAAACTAGACAACCTGATTCTTACCCATATTTTAAAAAGACTGATTTCCATTATATGTTAGGCAGACATACAAACCAAAAACTTACGAAAATTGTGCAATAATTCATACTTCGTCTATCCCAATTTATGTGAATGTGTTTGACTGGGCACGGAGTTTATGAAAGAAAGGAAGAGTTTTTAAATTTCTGTCCAAAATAAGCTACAATTATTAGTGTGTCATCTCATCAAGGGTAAAGTAAACATCTTAGATAGTTGCTAAATATAGAAATGTGTCATTCTTTTTGGGACTGACTAAAAAGGAAAGAGTCTCACATAAATTGAGACAGAGGGAGTAACGTTTACCCATCTGGAAACCATATCATGTCTCTTTTTCCTTTTTCTTTAAATGCATTGACACATCATTATCGTTTAGAGTTAGGAGTGGGGGATAGAGAGGGAGTAAGTGAACAATGTATGGTTGTTTAGAACTACTACTGAAGTACCGTGAGACAATGTGCAATTATTTTTCCCGCATTTAAGATAAATAGGAACAGAAATCTACTGTCATGAAGTTTGTTTTTACTGCATCAATATGTTCTATTCAATAGGCAATAAAACATATTGATGCATGTTTATTTTCACCTCACGAAATGAGAGAGGAGAGGAAGTACGAGATGTTACTTGAAGTTCTGAAGGGAGACATATTTCACATATAGTAAGGATAGTATTGGTTCCTTTTTGTTGCAAATCTTCAAATTGTTCTTCTTTAGGTGATGATTAGAACCTTAAGATTGTTCGTATTTTACAGGTATCCATTCCAAGCCAACGTAGGTACGTCAAATATTGGGAGAGCGCACTTTCCTTTCCAAAGGGTGTTCCTCGTGGTCCTCCAACTGTCAACTTGCCTAAGTCATGTAAGAGAGAGCTGCGTCGCATTAGATTATATGACACTATAAACGTTGAGTCCGTCTTCTTCGTTCTATCCGATTTGCAAAGAGTAAGTCCTCTTAACTTATATAAGATTATTTGGGAGTATCAATGATGAAAATGCTGTATGGATAAGAAGCGCTTGGTTTATATATCCTATGCATGATCAGTTATAGAAAAGGATTTAGGTTATATGCATTGATAATGTAAAAAAGTTTAAAGTTCGAGTGCTTTCAAACCTGTTTTAGCAGGTAATCTGACTTATTTACGAAGTTACTAATCCCACTTATTATGGACCATTCATAGTTCTCGAACCGGATTTTGACAAAGCATTTATTCAAAATGTTTATCTCCTCTATTGAGATGCAATTGTCTTTGTGTTGAATAAAGTTGAAAGAAAACTCAAATAACAAGATTTCTGAATTCTCTACAACTGTGTTTGTCTTCATTTTGGTCCAGTTCTCTGAATTTTCATTGCAATGGATATAGTTTATTCACTTTGTGCAATTCAAACAGGTTCCAGGAGAGAAATATTGTCCACCTGCAGAAGTCTCAAAGAGTTGTTGCAGACGAATCAAGAATGGTATTCAGAGAACTTATAGTCCTCGATATTTTTATTCGTCTGTTGAGGAAAATGGAGATGAGATGGAACAAGAAAAGAAGGAACCTCGTCTCGTAGTCCAAATGGACACAGAAAGTTCCATGCTCTATCAGAAAACCTGTCTTGATCACTTTTATGACAAACCAGTGCAAGTACGTATCCTTACTCAATTTCGCTCTTCATTCGTAAGTTATGATATTAAACAATCAGCAGTAGTTAGGAAGGAATCTTTTGATTAATTTCTGTTGCAAACCAAGCGAGAGTTGGAAAATGCAACTAGATTTTCCAGGAAGTGGGCATACTTATTTCAGCAATAGCTATAACTTTATTTCCCCGAGTGAAAACTTACATGTTCTACATACTGAAATGATCAATATTCAATAGTCTTTCTTTCTCCCAAAATTATAATTAGTCTTGCAAGTTTTATGTGTACACTCACTCCAGTCCAATTTATGTGACCCCTTTTTCCTTTTCAAAATGTTCCAAACTCATTAAACTATTCAAATTTTAAATTAGATGTAATGTTTTCACTATCTGAATAACGTTTGATCATCACATTAATAATTTCTTCCGCCATTACTAGTAGGATATATAAATCAAATTA
Source organism: Anisodus tanguticus (assembly GCA_034509755.1). NCBI lineage: Eukaryota > Viridiplantae > Streptophyta > Magnoliopsida > Solanales > Solanaceae > Anisodus > Anisodus tanguticus. The sequence goes on along the minus strand of CM067560.1, from coordinate 41,599,933 downwards.
ATATTTCAGACTCAATGTGCAGTCAAACACTATCACATAAAATGGGCATTATATTTGAACAGGTCCGCGGAGACGTGCGTATCATATTCTATGAAAAGCTCTTAGGAGGACGTCTTTTCTATGCTTGCTTCAATACTGCTTTTATTCGGAATGATATTCTGCAGGTATGCACATCTTTTTCTCCTGGCTAAGTTTTTGTGTCAATATTGTATGTTGTTAAACTATGAAAATGAAGTATGGAGCCACTTATTTACCGTAGCTTTTAGACAGCGAACATGTGTCTTCTTTTATGATCTTTCTAGTTATCACGTCGTAGGAATAGTCTCTCAGCATATAGAGGGGTACTACAAATTTTCCCATCGAATGGTCCCTCATCGTTTACTTAATGACAAATTTGGCATGCTAGATGAGGGGTATTGGAAATTTTCACATCGTATACTTGATTACAAATTTGGCATGCTAGATGTGTACACCAAAAAGAAGAAAAAGACAGAAACTTGGTCTGCTCTAGACAAATCATTCAAGTCCAGAACCAACTAACTGAATTATTATTATTATTGCAGTCATATTTCTATATTGATGTGCCACTAATTCTGGAAAATTTTGCAGTTTTCGCTACGGGAGCTAGACAAAGTTGGGAGAAAGGGTAGGTCCATGACTGGTTCTTCATTCTGCTTGGAGTTGTTCTTTGGTCCGGCGAATGGCGATTGTTTTCCAACACCTCCATTGTGCGACGATGATCTTATTGATTGTTAATTTTCACCTAAGAAGGTGGCACATTTTTATCAATACCTTTATATATTACAATTCAACATAGTGCTGTATATTTTACATTTCAGTTGTCTTGCTATCTATTTTCCAGGGTTGGAGAACTAGGAAATTTCAATAGTTTTGAATGTAGAACCCGAGCGAGCAGTTTTAAGAACCAATGTTTTATCTTGAAAATTGAATGCATATCCTAGAATCTAATGGGAAAAAATATCTTAGAATTTGAAAAGTGATAGGTTTTTTGGTTGCATTTAGTATTAAAATTAGAGGGCCAAATTGTATTCTTTGTTTGATCCTTATAATCAACTTCGAGTTGAGTTCTGATATTTTGCACGACAACTATCTATCCTACGAGATACTTAATTTTCGCCTAGAGGACAGACTATGTTGCTCTACTTGTTCTACGCTAGCGATTGTAGAATAATAATAAAGAATAGAAAAGTAAACACAATATTTTTACTTGGAAACCACCCGACTCACAAAGGGTGGAAAAACCACGACCTACACCTTTGCAACAGGATTTTCCTGAACTCCACTACAACGTCATTCAAGTTACAAACTCTGTAACATAGGAACTGAACTTTAATTCTTATCTCGTTAATCTTCCTAAACTAATGAGTCAACTTCAAGTTGCCCTCAACTTGAAGTTGAATTTGACAAATGTTTATACCTATGACAATTGCTTCTAAGAAGACTGATAAAGGTACAATTCGTTAAATAATCCTAATACACAAATCTAGACTTGAAGACTGTAAACACAACTCTATGAAACACATTCTTCAATCTTCTTCTTTGTATCAGGCCGCACTTCAGGAATTAGAACACTCAATATGCATAGACATATTGCTCGAATTCTATTTTCTCTATGTGAGTGCGTAAAACTTCTTGATGACAGGACTTTAGTAAATATAGCTCTTGGTGCGCAGCAAATCGGCAGAACTCAAAACCCCACATAGTACTACCCACTATGAGAATAGGATTTGAGTTGGTTTAGGTTTCTTTCCTTATTCACGTGGCTTCAATATCCTTTCAAGAGTATGAAGTATCTTGATAAGTATGGCAGGAAATCCTGCAACTTGTCTGCCAAGTCCTTACGATAAAACACAAATCCTATTCGCAATAGGACTCTAAGCTAGAACATGTTCTTGGACCTAGTTTAAGCATATGTTACCTTCAACTCTGTCTCACATCTGTGTCTGCGATAGAACATATTCGTAGACCTGGATCAAGGATCTGTGTCTGGTTCATTCACTTTATCTTGCATTTGTATTGCATCTGTCTCTTGGATAGATCAAGTCCACAGACTTGATTCATTCGCCTTGTTCATTCACTTTGTCAATCATCAAAACCTACAATGGAAAGCACTAATGCCAACAAGTTCTAATTTCTCATATTCCAAATTCCAAAGGATTTAACTTATGTACTAACGACGTAAAAAAAAATTACATTGTATTTTAACTCGTAGCAAATAACCTGCCTTATCTTTCAGGTTTCTAGTCCCACTTCTATGAACCATTAGATATAATTATCTTTTAAATGTTGGTATTTTGAAAAAACTTCTGCATGCATCTATTAGGCATAAAGATGGTATTCTTGTATAGGTTGGTTCACTCTGATCGAGTTGTGTGTCGAATCAGGTCATGTGATTTTGGCTCGTGAAAACTATAGTGCCTCCAGTCTAGGTCTCTTATGCCTTCTCGTGATAGGCTCGAGTTGTGAGCTTATCGCGAGGGACCCTTGAAGATTCTTCTCAATTCTAACTTCAAACTTTGATCCCTTTTAATCATTTTACCTAGAGGTGGTAAATGGGCGGGTTGGGTCAAACTATGTTGGATCAAAATGAGTTAATTCAATGAATGGATCAAAACACAACCCAACTCAGATATACTTAGATTAAAATGGGTTGGGTTAAAAAGTAGGTTATAACCTGTCACACCTTAAATCGGAGGGGCACGACTGGAACCCGGACCTTACGTTATCAAGCATCAACATAACGTACATCGATAATCATACTAACATATATAAGCAGCCGGAAGGGCTGTCAATGACCATCTAAGGAAACATGAAATACAACTCAACGATAGATGGCCCAAAATGACGTACGTGCATGTATACATGATAGTACAGGCCGGCCAGGGCACCATGATCATCTATACATCCAAGACGTAGGCCGACAAGGCCGTACAAAACATGTATACATAGGGTATCTATGTACAAGCCTCTAAGAGTACATGAACATCCTAAGGTCGAGACAAAGCCCCGCCATACCCATAAAATGCATGTACATAAGATTACCGAATCTGAAATGGTGAAATGCAGGAGCAAGTGAAGTGCACCAACACCTTCCACTGAGCTGGTAACTTACTGAGGAAGATCATCAACCTGTCTATCGGGAACTGCATGCATAAAATACAGCGTCATCAGGCAAAGCGATGTCAGTACAAATAAAATTACTGAATATGTAAGACAGATAACAACATGAGTGAATACATCTATGTAACAAAGGGATAAGAAGATCAACATGAATATCTGAATTGCCTCAAAGGGCCATGATATGCATAAGTACAATATATATGTGTATAATGTCGTGTGATATATATATATATATATATATATATATATATATATATATATATATATATATATATATGTATGTATGTATGTATGTATGTATGTATGTATGTATGTATGTATGTATGTATGTATGTATGTGTGTGTGTGAGTGTGTGTGTTTAACACCATCAAGCCTCTGTGGACATCATCATCATCATACTAACCAACTGACCATGGTGCGTACATAACACCGTTTGTACATGTATATGCGTATATAACGCTATGGAGTGACACATGGACTCATAATATCATAATGTACATGTACGAATGTGTAAGACTCAAAGAAAGACATTTTGAACTTATTAAAGTGATGTAAGGTCGTTACACCTCCGATTATCATTATGAGTCTAACATCATCAACATACAACTCATTAGGAGCCAAAGATCAAGGCAATACGGATTAGAAATACATCATGAAAGACAATGGACATACGTTTCTAAAACTACTAAGAGTAAAGTCGTTTATGAATATCGTTCGGTTACGTTTACGTTTCGTTCATTCAGAATCATGCCAAAGAAGGAAAAAAAGTACCTTAACATACCTTGCGATCCTCTGACCAATCACCACAATAAGCTAACACACAGCACATGAATCTACAATAATGAAACGACGCTATCGTCACATTGCAAGTGATATAACTATCATATCGTATTCCAAATGATAACCTTATTATATAAGAGGTTATTGTTGGGGTTTAAGCTTGGAATGAATGAGAAATGGAGGAAAAAGAAAATGAGGGAAATGAAAATTCGAGAAAAAAGTTTCTTTTGCAAGTGAACTTTGTCCCTCATTGATTAAAAAGAAGAAATATTTTGTACTTATTGTTGGAAATTTACTAATGTGGGATTGAGTTTATCCCATCTTTAATGACTTAAATACGTGGGCCCCGCATGTCGAAAATATCATTTCTTCGCACATACTTAATCTACTAAGTGAGTAGATAATGTTAGTGCCAAGTATCATCAAATTTCGGTAGGAAATGAAAGAGATATTGGTACACCAAGTAAGGTGTTTGAGACATGAAAATGTGGAGTGTCTTCGGCCAAAAATGACAAATCTCCTTCATTGGTAGAAGATGGAGAGTGTATGATATATATAAACTCTAAGTTTGAGTAAGGGTTTGGGACCCAAGGGGTAACCCATGTGTTTAGAAGTGAGAGGACCTAGGTGAAATTGGGTTCGGGGCTAAGCCCCAGACGCGCGCCGCCGCCCGCCCGTCATATCCGGTCCGGGCTCGGGATCGGGATCGGGTTCGGGTCACGGGTCGTGGGTCGTGGGCTGGTGGGATGTTGGGCTGGTGGGTTGTTGGGCTGTTGGGACACAAACAGACATGAATGTTTGCCTCACTTTCTGCTCTTATTAATTGAACAGTTCTGTTCAAATTACAGAGTACGAAACGCACAACACAAACTCTTCTCTTCTGTTCAAAAAATCAGTCTTATGTTTTGCTAGACATAAACAGAAACAGAGAATCAGAAACTCAAACAAGCAATATGTTCTTATTTATTTCTTCGATAGAATTAACTATATTTGTTTTGTATAGTTGATAGTTGTTGTTTTATCTTGGGAAACTATTGTCCATCACCGTAAAAGCATCTATACGGGATAATTTTATCTTAAAGACAGAGAACTATCTCTCGACTCAGCAAATCATTTATTTTGTTTAACCTTTCGAATACACCAATTTTACCAAAAACTTTAAGACAAAATCTTCTATTTTCTAAGTGTTCGAAAGATGTCTATCAACAATTGTGTTTCCGATTGTGGTTCTAACTTTGGGTTTGGCTCTGTTTCTGCCAACTGTTCTGTTAACAATTACATTAGTAGTTCTAGTTCTACTATTGTCAACAATTTTGGTTCTAGTTCTGCTGCTGTTGTTCAAGGAAATGTTGTTGTCTCTGCCATTGCGCAACGAAATGTTGTTACCTCTGGCGCTGCTCAAGGAAATGTTGTTGTCCATTCTCTTGACAGTTTCCAAAGCAAACGTCAAGGTAAGGTTCTGGATAACAATTACAACAAGAGAAGGAGACTAAAAATGTTATTTTATCTTACTGCGTTGAGCCTGTCACGATCTCAGACAGAAGATCCTCCTTCTAGTGGCGATGCAATGGACACTCAGTCTAACACAACGACTGAAGTGGGCCAAAATACCCAGGTCACATTCCAATTTTGTTGATGCACTTTTTCATCAACCTTTATTGTTGAAACACTTTCTTTTCAACCTTGACGATCATTGGAGCATTTTCTCTCCAATATTTCAATTTTGTTGATGCACTTTCTCATCAACCTTCATTTCACTGGAGCACTTTCTCTCCAACATTTCAATTTGTTAATGCACTTTCTCACTAATCTTCAATTGTGGAAGCACTTTCTCTTCAATTTTCACAATCATTGGAGCACTTTCTCTCTAATGTTCCAATTTCATTGATGCACTTTCTCATCAACTTTCAATTGTTGAAGCACTTTCTCTTCAACCTTCATAATTGTTGAATCACTTTCTCTTCAACCTTCATAATCGTTGGAGCAATTTCTCTCAGACATTTCTTTTTTTTTAAACTTGCAATAATTTTCTTCAATCATTCTCAGCATGATTATTTTTCATGCATGTATCATTGGTCCGACATTCACCAACATATATATTTCTTGGCCAGACGGGCAACACATATTGACTAGTGTCGTCCGCCGGCGACGGAAGCTCTTTAATTTTTTATCAGGATCGTAGAAGCTCTGATACCAATTTGAAGGAGAATATTTTATTCATAAGGATATTTGAAAGCTCTCTACAATTCCATGATGTCTTTTTTGTTCTTTCTTATTAGAGAAAAATACATAAAATCACTCTTAAACTTGTGTCGAAAACTCACTTTAGTCATTAAATTTTATCAGTAATTCTTTACCCCATAAATAACTTTTAAGTGTATTTAATAGCTCCTCAAAAGATGACATGACGAGGAAGGTGTTTTCACTCTTCCAAACTCGCGTGTTAATGAGAAAAAAGATAAAAAGTTTACCAGAATTTTTTTACCTTTTTCCTCCCTGAACAACAATGACTATCTTTCTTCTTCCATAAACAACAATGGAGCTCCAAAAATCAGAAAAAATCAACATAGCACAAACTAAATCACGCAACAATTACAGCAATTTTCACCATAATTGACCCAGATGGAAAGAGATTTTGCTCCAAAAACAAAAAATGAAACTGGGTTAAGATATTTTAATAGGGCATTCATATACATTAAGCAAATACCCATTTCGGTTCCTTTACTATTCTTTCCTTCACTTTTATTATCACATTTAAGCTCAAGCTTTTATCAGAATTATTTCGGTTTTGAGGCAAAGTTTATTTTCTTGAAGGTTGATTTTGCCTATTTTGTGATGAAAAATTATTGACATGATTTGTGGGGGAGAAAATGCTGGGGTGATTTATTTGGGAATGGGTCGGGTTCTTTATTTTGAGGCCGGTTGGGATTTATTTATTTATTTAGGTAGTTAGTTTCGATGATTTGTTAAAAAAACAATTAAATGACGTAGACGAATCACAAAACTGGTGGTGAAACAACACTCAGTTCTCATTTGGTCTGAGTAAAGTAAGATTGAACATAATTCATATATGAGTTGTTTAGGGGGTGAAGAATTACCGATAAAATTTAATTGCTAAAGTGAGTTTTCGAGACAAGTTTAAGGGTGATTTATGTATTCTCTCTTCTTATTATGAAAATAACTAGCAACACCCCTATTTATAATAGTAAGAAACATATTTTAACTCAAAACAGAAAAATATATAATTTCTAACTATAAATCATATCTAGACATAAATTAAAATACCAAATCCTAATCAAATTTGATTTCCTACAACTTTGAATTATTATTTTCAACATTCATGCTTTCCCAAAACATTTTTCTCCACAATCCAAAAAAATTATAGCCTCCATTATAAAATGCTAATAAAAGATTAAAAGTTGGCAAGAAATGAAAATTTCTTTTTTAATTATATGGAAAAAAAAAGAGAAAAATACCACTTAGATTTCTCAAAAACCGAATAGTCAAACCAAATGAACCAATCCTATAATAACCAAACTGAAAAATGTGTTATATTTGACTTGATTTGATTTTAATAATTGAAAAATCAATTAAATTGATTTGATTTTAACCAAAATCAACCCAAGCCAATCCATGACACCCCAACTCATAAGTCATACTTGCTGAATCTTCAAACCTTCTTCACAATCTTTTGTTGTGTTCTTAACAATAAAAAAAAACAAAGAAAAAACACTCATTGAAATCTAAATACTTTATGAGGGAAGAAATACCCAACTTAATCACTGACATCAAGAGACGCTCGATATAATGTACAAACTGCTCGATAAAAATGATGTCCAATACAAAGCTGTATACTCATGGTTTCCTATACAAAGCTGTATACTAATCACTGCCAATATAAGCTTTCAAAAGGAATGTATGTGCTTCACTTTTTCAATGATCTGCTTCACCTTGTTCAATGGTTCTTCGTGCAAGTAGCTTGGATCATCTAGCTCTGCAGCCAGACTCCACTCCCCAAGAAAAGCACGAAATGTTTCTGCAACCGAATTTGACAGAGAAGTGAGATTATACCCCCCTTCTAAGAAAAATACGCAACGTCCCCCACACAAATCTTTTGCAAGTTGCTTAATGCTAGAGGCTAGCATGTAATATGTTCCTGTTGTGAACTGAAAGCTAGCAAGTGGATCCAACAGATGGGCATCATACCTGAAAATTATAGACGACACACACGTTAATCGAATTACTGTTACACTTGTATATGAAATTAGAAAGTCCTATCTTAATGTTTTAACATTCTAAATACACTAGGCAGTGTTATTTCGACATGCCTATCAAAGATTACATCCTTTTCTGCTAACAACATTTCAAGACCAGAAACCGAATATATAAGGCATGATAGTAATCCCACCTCACTATACAGCATAATACATGATCCATTAATCACGACGAAAGAAAAAGGAACCACACAGTAAGAAAAGCAAAAGGAGCTGTGTTTAAGTCATATTTTCCCTTTTATATTTTAAATGTTGAGATTATTTTCAGATAGAAGAAAATTACCCAGCTGAAACAAGGATTATATCTGGCTTGAACCTTTGAGCACATGGTACAATAACTTCATCAAAAACCTTTCGCATTGCTGTATCACCTGATCCTCCAGGTAAAGGGAGATTCAGTGTTGATCCTTCACCACTTCCGCTACCAATTTGATCTATCTTACCAGTCCCAGGATAACTTCCAGCCTACATCGATTCAAGGATAAGTGAGCATGACTAATTAAATCCATGCAATTGTTAAGTTCCACACTACATTAATTCTACTCATCGAGGTAAATAGCTATGTGTAATCCTGTTTTCCTCTAAACACAATGTTTGGTTGAGGTGAAAGGAGGGCAGCAGCAGGGGTGAAGGTTGTTTTCTTGTTCATGTAGTAAGTAAAAGAAGACATGACAAAACATTGGAGAGGCATACAAATCCACCAAACCGGAAATTAACCTTGTTGATGTTGGACAAGATAATTGTAACTACCAAACACCTTTATCTTTAGTATTTGTATCTCATAATGTGTTTTGAGACTTTAAATAAGTTGAAAAATGAATTTTGGGACTTGTTGGAATGATTTTGGCTGGTACTCAAGGGGCTCGGGTGAGTTTCAGCACTCTTAGAACACTTGGAAAATGTCAGTCGCATCTACGAGATATTTTGGGATGTGACAACAATCATAGTTGTATTTTATTTCTGCTCCATTTGTAACAAATAACATGAAGGAAAGCGCCTGGGGAGTAATCACCAGTCCCAAGCCCCCTTGAACCGAACATAGTGTCAAGGATAATCATCTTTGTGGATCAGTAGATCTAGCTCAATTATTAGATCAAACCGAATGTTCTTCCCCTCATTCAACTACATTTTATGCTAGCAGTTGATTTCAGAAGTAAAAATGTCAAACGATTTCCTACGCAATCTGTTCAATGTAATGTGTAGCTTACTTGGTGAGTTGAAAGGAAAAATATATCTGGGTCCTCGTAGAAGGCGTCATTGGTTCCATTTCCATGATGAACATCAAAGTCTATGATAAAAACACGTTTCAATCCATGCGCTCGTTGAGCATAACGAGCAGCAATAGCAATATTTCCAAACACACAAAAGCCCATGGGCCCCTTTGGAACAGCATGGTGACCAGGAGGTCGAATTAGCGCAAAGGCGACAGGAGGATCCTTGCTAACTTTGGATGCTGCTACCTGAAATATCAAATAAAGCAATTACTCCAGCTTCGAGAGACACAAGTTTACCAGCAAAATGCATTGCTACATTCGTAACTTCTAACAGCTTAGATTGAAACATTACCACTGAATCAACCAAGGAAATTCCAGCTCCAGCTGCCAATAATGATTCTTGGAACGTCTGCATCATTGGATGTCAACATCAGAGTTCAGATTGCCATAGAAATTCCAGCTCCAGCTGCCAATGATGACTCTGGTGCAAGTCTTATCTGGTAAATGATTACTATGTGTATGTTGTTCAATCATGAAGTTTAATATTATGTTTTGCAAGCATATGCTTGGAACCATGTTTATGAATACAGTAACAACAACATACACAGTGAAGTCCCACAACGTGGGATCTAGAGAGGGTAGAGTGTACACAGACCTTACCTCTACCTTGGTAAGTAGAGAGGTTGTTTCCGAAAGACCCTCGGCTCAAGACAAAGCATAAGCACAAGCAACGCAAGAGAAACGGTCAGACCCGGACAAAAAATTTAAAGCAGTATGAAAATGATGGTAACAAAAACGAATAAGCCATGATAAAGCATTCTGAAAAAAGAAGCAGTAATTAACGCAGGTAAATAAGATAAACAAAGTACACGAAAGAACATATAGTAGCAGAAATCAAATAACAGGGGACTATAAAACAATACTGCGCCTACTAGTATGATAGGCTAAGCAGGGCTACAATAATAACACTACAACTACCAGTATATAAGCATAAGTAGGACTACGATCAACTACCTACTACCCTTCTACCCAAATCCGTGTCCTCCACAACCCCCCATCTAAGATTATGTCCTCAGTAAGTTGCATCTGCGTCATATCTCATCTAATTACCTCTCCCCAATACTTCTTCGGCCTACCTCTACCCCTCATGAACCCGTCCATAGTCAACTTCTCACACCTCTGCACTGGGGCATTTGTGTCTCTCCTTTGCACATGCCCAAACCATCTCAACCTCGCTTTCTGCATCTTATCCTCCACCGAAGTCACTCTCACTCTATCCCGGATATCATCATTTCTAATTCTATCCCTCATTGTATGCCCACACCTCCATCTCAGCATCCTCATCTCCGCAACTTTCATATTTTGGATGTGCGAAGTCTTGACTGGTCAACACTCCGCCTCATACAACATAGTCGGTCTAACCACCACCCTATAGAACTTGTCTTTAAGCTTTGGTGACACCTTTTTATCGCACAAGGCTGCAGATGTGAGCCTCCATTTCATACATCATGCACCAATAAGATGTGTGACATCATCATTAATCCATTCCCTTGGATAATAGACCCGAGATACTTGAAGCTTCCTTTCTTTGGAATGACCTGAGTACCAAGCCTCACCTCCATGCATGTCTCATGGTCGCTCCCGTTACTAAACTTGCACACTAAGTATTCTATTTTGGTCCTACTTAGCCTGAACCCTTTAGATTTCAGAGTCTATCTCCAAACCTCCAGCTTAGCATTCACTCTGTTGCGAGTCTCATCAATTAGGACTATGTCATCTGCGAATAACATACACCAAGACACCTCCTCTTTAATTTGTCGCATCAGTCCATCCATCACCAAGGCAAATAAGAATGGGCTAAGAGGTGATCCCTAGTGCAGCCCAGTCATCACTGGAAAGTGCTCCGAGTCTCCTCCTACTGTCCGTACCTTGATCTTGGCTCCATCATACATATTCTTGATCGTCGTAGTGTACGCCACAGGTACACCTCTAATCTCCAAACATATCCATAGATCATCCTAGGGACTTTGTCGTATGCCTTCTCGAAGTCGATGAAAATCATATGTACGTCTCTCTTCCACTCCCTATACTGCTCCACCAACCTTCTAATAAGATGAATGGCTTCTGTAGTTGAATGCCCCGACATGAATCCAAACTGGTTCTCAAAAATAGACACGCCTCTTCTCACCCTCATCTCCACGATCATTTCTCAAACTTTCATTGTATAGCTTAGCAGCTTGATATCCCTATAGTTGTTGCAACTCTGGATGTTACCTTTGTTCTTGTACAAAGGAATCATTGTACTACACCTCTATTATTCGGGCATTCTTGCCGTCTTAAAAATGACATTAAACAACTCAGTCAACCATTCCAAATCTATCCTGCATGCGCTCTTCCAAAATTCAACTAGGATCTCATCAGGCCCAATCGCTCATCCCCTGCACATCCTGCGAACAACACTCTTAACCTCCTCAACCTTAATACTTCTACAATATCCGAAATCCCGATACCTTTCGGATTACCCCAGATCTCTCAACACAATGTCTTTATCTCCTTCTTCGTTCAAGAGTTTATGAAAGTAAGACTGCCATCTTCGTCTAATACGCGCGTCCTCCCTTAGTACTTTGTCGTCCTCGTCCTTGATGCACCTCACGTGATCTAAGTCACGAGTCCTCCTCTCACTCGCCTTGTCTAGTTTGTACAACCTCTTATCCCCGCCTTTTTTCTCTAGTTCCACATACAGGCGTTCAAAAGCCGCCATTTTCGCCGCCGTAACTGCTAGCTTTGCCTCTTTCCTCGCCATCTTACATAATTCCCTATTCGTCCACTTCTCCACCTCATCCTTGCTTTCTACTAATTTCACATACGCCACTTTCTTTGCTTTCACCTTCTCTTGAACTTTATCATTCCACCACCAGTCCCCTTGATGCCCACCAAGGCTACCCCGTGAGACCCCTAACACTTCTCTAGCTACCTCCCGAATGCAACTAGCCATCTTGTCCCACATACCGGTCGCATCCCCACTACTCCCCCAAGCCCCCCTGGCCATCAGCCTCTCCCCCGTATCCTTTGCACTAGCCATGGTCAAACTCCCCTATTTAATTCTTAGCCTGTCATCCACAACCCTCCTCTTCTTCTCCATCTTGATCTCCAAATCCATCACCAAAAGCTTATGTCGGGTTGTAAGATACTCACTCGAAATAACCTTGCAGTCTTTACATACACCGTTGTCAACCTTCCTAAGGAGCAAAAAATCTATTTGAGTCTTAGCCACCGAATTACGAAAAGTTACCAAGTGCTCCTCCTTCAGGAACCTCGAATTGGCTATCACCATCCCAAAGCTTTAGCGAACTCCAAAAGTGAGACGCCTCCCCATTCCTATCCCCGAGGCCAAAGCCTCCATGCACGTCGTCATAACCCCCGGAAGTGACCCGATATGTCCATTGAAATCCTCTCCTACAAATAACTTCTCAGTGGGTGGTATACCTCCCACCACCTCATCCAAATCCTCCCAAAAATGCAGCTTCTCCTAGTTCAAGCCCGCCTGCAGCGCGTAAGCACTAATAATGTTCATAGTGAATCCAACAACTACCAACTTAATCGACATCATCCTGTCATTGACCCTCCTAACCTCTACCACCTGATCTCTTAGCTCGTTGTCTATCAAAATGTCTACCTCATTCCTATACCTCGACCTACCCGAGAACCATAACTTACACCCGTTCACGTCCTTAGCCTTAGGTCCTACCCATTTGATCTCCTGGACACAGGCTATATTAATCCTCTTCTTAAGAATCTTAACTAGCTCTATGGACTTCCCCGTTAAAGTCTCAATGTTCCAAGACCATATTCTCAGCCTAGCATCTCCCTTACCCCCTAACCCTCGCCTCCGACCGAGAACATGACCCTAGTCTACCATCAGTCACCAAAAACCACTAAAGCGGATATAAACTAATAGACTATCAAAGGTTTACACCTAAAACAGGAACACCAAGAATGATATAACTAAAGGCAAGAAAAGAACAAATGCAAGAACGTAAAGGCAAGAAGCAATACAGTGAAACGTCAAAATTTAAATACAGGGATAAAGACAGAGAATAGATACGAGCAACCAGAGGTACCAACTCCAGTTAAACCGAACCTGTTTGCCATCGAAAGTCACTGTTCACTGCCGGAGTTACTGTTCACTGCCGGATTTTACTGCTCGCCACCGAAAGTTGCCCAAAAACTCAAGTATCTGTAGAGACCTGAACGAAAAGAAGAAGAGAAGCGACAAGAGGTGAAAGAAAAGGAAAAAAGAGAGGAAAAAATAGGAAAAGAGGAGAGGACTGGCCGGAAAATGATGCCGAAAAGAGTCGACGGCGTCGGAGCAGCGGTGTTCTGGCCACTGGTCGGAGCGCCAGAAGCAGATAAAGAAAAGAGAAAAAGAAGAAAAGAGGAGAGAAGAAAATGAAATCTGGCTGGAAAAGTCACCGGCGTTACCTGATCTTGTAGTAGTCCGACGGCATTACCTGATCGCCGTTCGGATGGGTTACCGTCGGGGTGGGGTACCGTCAGGGGGAGGGGGTGGGATTTGACCGTTGGGGATAGGGGAGAGGAGAGGAGATGAAAGATAGAGAGAGAATATGTAAATGATATGATGATTATGGAATCAATGTATTCCCTCCGTCCCAATTTATATGATGTAGTTTGACTAGGCACAAAGTTTAAGAAATAAAGAAAGACTTGAATCTTATGGTGTAAAACAAGCCAAATATATTTGTGTGGTTATAGATCATCTCGTTAAGCGTAAAAGGTAAAGTTTAAAGTTAAATTATTTTCAAATAAGGAAATGTGTCATTCTTTCTGGGACTGACTAAAAAGAAAAGTGTGTCATATAAATTGAGACAGAGGGAGTATCTTTTATGAAAGGGAGAATACATACTTACCCCCCTCAAACTTGTTTCCTTTTCCAACTACACACTTAAAGTTTACGGGAGTCCTATGAAGACCCCCCCTCCCCTTAAGAACTTGTCCAAAATGGAACTACTACACCTTTTTATGCTGATGTGGCGTAGCAGTCCTTACACTCTTGAAACTCATGAGAAATAGTAACTTGGCCAGAAAACTCCTATTCTGACCAACCGAAGTTCTTTTCCTTCATTCCATCTTCTATTTTTCTTCTTTTTTCCAAGTGCACGAATAGAATTTCTTTCCCATTTTTCTCAAGCCTCATCTCTCACACCCACACCCACAGAGGGATACACAACACAGCAGACACCCACCATATTTGCACCATCGGCACCCTTCCCTCACAAGCACCGCAACTTCTTCTCACCACTCATCATCCTTAATCCATCATGCTCACAGAACAAAGTACCAACAAAAACAATCTTCCTCACCTTCACGCAACAAGGTGCCAAAATGGCTGACGAACGCCCAGCCGAAACATCAAAAATAGTTGGAAAAATAACCTTAAAATAAAAGTGAAACGTGAAGCGTGTGTGTGTAACACCATAAAATTAAATCTGGTTATTGGTCTCCAAGGAAGTAATAGAGACTAGCATCAGAAAGAGGAAGAGTCAGCTTAAGAGATGTATTCTTACTGTGGCAGTAGCATATGTTGGCCCAGATCCCTCGATGAAAATTAGACCTTTCTCTGAAGCTTGATACATAGCCTGCAGATGATAGTCAATAAATCAAGAGCAGATAGGATGAGAAACATTTTCTGGAAACCAAAAATGCCATTGTCATGGAAAACATTTTCCTGAAAAGTGACTTCCATCATACCAAACACACCGCCAAAGAAGTTCTGTCTTATTGTACGATGACATTAAATAAGAAGAATTACCAAACCTTATGGATATGCTACCTTCTCAAGTCCTGAAATATAGGGCCCAGCATGAACACTTCTTATGTCATCTGTTGTAGCTGGTCTGAAATTCTGCACTTCAACAACATCTAGGCCTCGAAACTAGAACACAAGATAGCTTGATTAGTTGTAAAGGTGTTCAATAACATCACAATATGCATCTTACTAATGCACTTCTATGTTCTGTCATCTTAATCACACCCAAATTCCGATCCCCTGCCCCCAAAGAATGTTTGTGGTGTACCTTTGAAGTCAGTTTCATCTTTTCCAAAGCTGTCAAAATTGCAGGAACTCTAGAGTTGCATTCTGGATGTGATTCCTGAAAACTTTTAGTGACTCAATTCCAAGAAATAGATATTCCCCAACACAAAGACGTAGTAAAGAGAATCAACAAAAGATTTAAGCTATAAAATGCTAGGATAATAAAGTTTACGACAGTTCTTCTTACCCTAAGGAAATCATGCAAGAAAAATATTAACAAAAATCTTAGAAATAAAAGGAGTTGTTCTACGACATCCAATTGAATACTTTGATTAAGGATTCTTGCACTGTAGGAACCTAAAACCTTAAAGTTCGGGTTGATTCCTACTCAAGCCATAAGCAGTTGCAAGGTTGAACTTGATCAAGACCGCAACACCGTGTATAGTTTTAGTTATAAAAGTTGACTCACATCAGCTGGGTCCACAACAGCTTTAGGAGAAGATTCTATGAAGTAAATGATTCCCTAGAATTCCAAAGCTAGCATATGGTAAGTAGATTTACTTTACCTGATTATGACCCATTGCAGGAGCAGCAGCATAAATCACTTTTGCACTAGTTCCGATATGATCAGAAGGCAAGCCAGCATTTCTTTCCTGCTGATTTGAACAATAAATGGTGCCTCGAACACTCTTTGAAGAATATCCCTTTTCTGGTCTGATATACTTAATGGTAATTTTATTTTTGGAATACTTCTTATGAGAGTAAACGTGATGTCTAACACACAACAGCAAGTTATCTGCCAAAAGGAATTGAAACAGTTATGTATATCCATAGCAGTCCATTTTCAATGAGAAAAACTTTCTCACCTATAACCAGGCCTATCCAAGAAAAAAGTAATCAAATGATAGTTTTCGAATCAGATAAAAGTTTACCTGTGAGTCTGTGGAGCTATGATTCATTCGTTAGGTGCAAACAATAGCATTATATCACAAGTAAGAACAACAAACTCTTGTTCAATTCGTACATAAAATCGGTATAAGCCCAGTTTATAAATTCTACTCTAACCAAACCCAACTCACTGATAGATAAAGAAAGAGGGAAGAGTACCTCCAAAGCGTGCCGAGCAAACAGCGAGAAGCTCCATTTATTATTAACAGAGAAACTTGAACCACTGTTTATAAGATATTCTCGAAAGATTGCAAATACAACAATATCTTATATTTGATTCGGGTTCAAAAGTAACCCTGAAATATTAGAAATAAAATAAAAATGCCTTTGTTGTTAGCAAATTAGTCTAGTTATGCCCCTATCCCGCTAACTTATTTCTTGTATATTGTCCTTCGTTCGAGAGAGATTTGTGCATATATGTGAAATAGTTCACTTGCGCATAAATTGATATTTTCGACTAGCATGGAGCAAAAGTGAAGATCACATTGATTCACAAATTCTTAGAAGTTATTTGATATATGACTTATTTCACAGTTCTAATATCCGATAAGCATGTCACCCAGTGATTTCATTATTATTTGTTATCTTTCATTGAAAGATGAAATAATTTCTTTTATTCACAATATATATAGTTATACAAAGGTTGATTTCTAATTTCTCTTAGGGATTTCTTTTATTATTCACAATATATATAGCTTTACAAAGATTGATTCATAATATGGTATGAATCCTAACTTATCTTATAAAGGTTGATTCCTAATACAATTAGAATCCTAAATTATCTTAAATATACATCTATCATAATTACAAAATATACAGAGAATATTCGCTAATATTCACTCATAACTCTATCCTCCAAGAACTAGATAGAGAAATAGAGAAAAATCATCTTATTTTCAAAAATATAAAAAATCATCTTATATTCGATATATGACTTATTTCACAACTCTAATTTCTTATATATTTTTATCTCAATATCTCAGGAGTACTAATAACTACGTCACACATATATGCTAACTTTCTACCGAGAGCCTTTTTGATTAAAAATCAAACGGAGGGCCTTTTTCTATTATTAATAATTTAGGGGCATTTTTGGTCCTTTTCATTCAGATATTATCTGTCCTTAGATTTTTCTTCTGTCTCATTTAATATCATTAGATTTTAATGTACACATAGTTTAGAAAATGTACAAAATTCATGGCGCAGCCTATTAGGTCTTTTCCATTTACGTATACATAACAGTGTTATAAACAGATGTATTATTTGGGAGGTATTATACCATTGGCACAAGTAGTCATTGGGGTGATCAGTGGCTATAGAACCATGAACTCAAGGACATGAATTGTCACTACTCATGAACAGAACCCTTGAGTTCTCAACTGTAAAGCTATGAACTCAAAGAGAGAATGCTAGTTCTTAGGAGTAGAGCTACGAACTCAAGGTAATAATCTTTAACTCCATGAACGATCCACGTAGTTTAAACCTTCATAAATTTAAATCCCAACAACGGTTTATGGGATTCAAACTTTTACAATATAATTGTGAAAATTTGTACAAGTTTCAAAGTCTATACATGATTCTTGGAGTTCAAACCTTTATAAAATCAAACCCCATGCACGATTCATGGACAGTATGAATGGTATTTCTGTAGAAGCGCGATTTTCAGCTGCTTTGATCAGTATTTTTTTCTAATCTCTTTTCTAGTCGAACTCGATCTGCTTTTCATTGTGTTTGCTTCTATTTTGTACCTCTTCTTAAAGTGCCTACCAATTCCTTTATTTTTCTTTCCCTCTGATCTCCTTTAATTTTCCTGTCTTCTCTTTGTGAAGGGAAAGTCCCGAAGGCGAAAACCCCCCACCTGTACCAGAGGCCCGTTGGCCAGGTGAGATATAAATCGAGGGATATGCGCGAGTGGCAGCCCTGCAAGGGAGAGGACCAACGGGACACGAACCCAGCAACAGCTCTTGCAATATTTCAGCAAAGACTGTCACCACACGGATTCGAACTCGCGACGTCGGAGTGGTTGTACCCATGCCTGTGTCTTTTCTCTGACTGCTTGGAACGGTTGCTTTGTTTGTTTTAGTTGTTTTTGACGGCAAAGAGAATGTGAGTGTAAAGAGGGGAGTGACTTGAACGTGTGGATTGAAAAATGGTAAATATGTATATATTATAACCAAAACATGTTGCAAAGAGAGCCAACATAGGATGTTGGTTTTTTATCTTTAGAAAGCTTGAACTCCGGCATACATGCTAGAGTTTTACATGTAGGGGAATATTTGAGCTCCAACATAGTGTACTCAAATTTCACTTGTAAAAGCTTTGAATTCCAGCACTGTGTGATGAAGTTGTTCTGTGTTTTAGCTGGAATATTTTTGTCCAAAAGTTTTTTTCGTGTCAAAACACTGAATATTTATAGCTTCTAAATAGTGGCTAATGTTGATAGCCGGCGTTAGAAATGGTTATTTGCCAATTTTATCAGAAACTTACATACCACCAAATTCCTGCTCTATATTGAATTTCTGAAGTAAATTTCTGAAGGCAAAAAGTTCCAACAGCTATCCCTTAGTGTGTCGCGTAAGAACTACTCATATTATATTACATTATATTGTACAAAGATGATAAAATCCAAGTAATAACATTACACACCTTTAAAACATTTCAAATTTATGTACAATGTAAAATTCCTGGTGGCTCCAACTCGGCGAAACACAAAGGTTAAAAAT
The DNA here is from genome assembly GCA_034509755.1 of Anisodus tanguticus. Taxonomy (NCBI): domain Eukaryota; kingdom Viridiplantae; phylum Streptophyta; class Magnoliopsida; order Solanales; family Solanaceae; genus Anisodus; species Anisodus tanguticus. Next base: position 41,580,800 of record CM067560.1, on the reverse strand, counting down.
AGAGGATGTTTATGGAAGTATCCTGAAACACAGACCTCAGAAGGAAAGACATTTTCTCATGAAAGACTAAAAGGGCAGTCTGGTGCACAAAGCATCCCGCATTAGCATGGTCCGGAAAGATCCGCATCCCAAGGGGTATGATGTAGACAGTCTATCCTAATACAAGCATTAGTGACACGTGCAGTGCTACAGTTATTCTGACAGGAAGTACTCAACTTATAACTCTATATTGGTACACAATGTCCTCTCAAGTGCGAGACAAACAATCCATGAGATCCTCTCGGAGCTGCAAAGAATTTTCATGAAAAGAATATGTTTTCTCTGCGACTTGTTTGTCTGTGGAGCCTTTTCTCGAATGGACAAGCAAACCAAAACTTCGAGTAGTTGTATATTCCGAGCTGGATAATTTACAGCCTGGTCTTCTCATTTTCCAGTTCATTGAGATAGATTATAACTCATCTTCCAACTCATCTGGTACATGCAACTTTTCGATGACAGCCTGATAGAAAATGAGGGAACAGTGAAAAGGGCAGAAATCAGCTTATATAATTTGAATCAGTCTGAGATAAGATATCCCCAAAGTAGACTTGAGATTGCAGGACAAGCATTAGTACAATTCAGAAACAAAGGGGTAAAGAACAAAAGAACAAGACCAGGAGAAAAGAAGGCAAGATACTACAAAGTTTCGAGTACCTATGTTACTCGGACTCTTCAAAAATGCCGATGGTGCATGTCGGATCCTCATAACATAGTGCATGTTTGGAGGATTCAACACGGGTGTTGCAACATTTTTGTAGAGTCCGAGTAACATAGTCCAGCACTAGAGGACAAACATCGAAGGTGATTTCAGTAGATGTCTGAAACTTTTTTCTTTCTGGTATCAAGTTAGAAATAGAAGTTCAATAGAGTAAAAGGACGAGAGAAGAAAAGAAACAATCATGCTGACTTGTGGAAACCTACTTCACATTTGGCAGGAAAATGTCTACCAGAAGCACATTTTATAATATATACATTATGTGCGTGTGGGTAAATGGGCAATCACCTTAATGGTTGCAACATCAGTTGCAGATGGTTTTAAGTCTAATGCTACTCCAAAATGAAGCATGGCTTTGTCGTACATATTACGCCTCTTGTATATCCTACCCATCAAAGCATAGACACTGCACTCACGAGGAGCATGCTCTTTAAGTTCCTCTAAGACTTCTAAAGCGGCATCAAAACTTTCCATGCTCACAAGGATGTTAGCCTTCTGATACATTGGAAGAGGGTTTTTCTTGTCTGCTACAATAGCCAGCTCCATCACTTCCAATGCCTCCTCATTTTTCTGTCCATCCATAAGATGCAGGCTTAGAGTTCAAATTAAGGACAACAGCCTGTTTCAGCATAAAAATCAGAACAGGAAACTACCACACCTTCAGAGCGTGTAATGCAGTGCCAAGATATGACATGATAACAGAAGAATGTGGATTTATACCCAAAGCCATTCGAAAGTGATGCTCTGAAAATTCAAACTTCTCCTGTCGGAGATAGATCATTCCAAGCCCATACCAGGCATTGTAATGCCTGCCATCCACACGAAGTGCACTCTGATAGCTCTTAATAGCATTATCAAAATCTTCTAAAGCAACATATCTGAAAGTATAGACAGCGAGGCCAAGTTTATAAAGAAATCAACGATGCACCTCTAGAAAATCAAAAGAAAAGAAATTCTGGGTTCACGTTTCGCCAATAAAGAAGGGAACGATTGAGAAAGGGGAGGAATGTGCCATACTCGTGACCGCAAAGCGTGTGCCCGTATGCAAATCTAGGATTTAGTTGTACAGCTCGTTGAAAATTTTTAAGAGCAGTTTCATGGTCTTTCTGTAAACTATAGCAATTCCCCATAGCACACCTGCCATACCATGGATACAGAATATTACCAACTATGTTATAATTAAGAGAACAGATGATATTGGTTTTTCTGTTTATCTCCAACTACTACTTGCAACAGTAAGAAACATCATTTGGTGCCTTGACAGATGAAAGCTTTACTTGGCGCAAGAGCTCCACAAACAGAACTTATAACCAACTTTGAATGTACGAATGCATGATAATCTAGCAGATGATAGTCTCTTGGTTACATGTTTCACAATGCACTCTAGAGATTACATTCCAGGCTAGAATGAAAAAGTCTCCCTCATGTTCCACTTTAATGAGGCGTTTTCTCTACTAGTATAAGTAGCTTCATGAAGAATATCAGTTTTCAGTAATCCTTCCATGAATCTTATTTTTTTAAATGAACAAGTCAACCATTGGGTGAACTTCTTGATTATTTATCTACACCCTTGAGTGCAAACAGAGAAGTCAGAATTTTAGACAGAAGGATGTAATTCAAACTGTTGAAGAAGTAAAAAAACGTAATGCGTCCACAGCAGGAAAAGAAAACCAGAAACATAACGAGTCACGTTGTCAACAATTTGATCAAGAGTGAAAAACAGCAAACATGGCGAAGCCATTCATGAGCAAAATAAACTAATACTTGATATGATGTTACGAATAAGCCCAATTAACCACACGTCTCTGGACAAAAAGAATATATCTGCATCAGACAATATTGTCTTCAGATTTTGCAGGAATTACCAAGATTGAGGAGCTAATCTATCAGTTATTACCAGCTCCTGAGCCAGATAACTCAACTTCATGTCCTCCTTGAGATGCTAAAATAAAAATCAAATAGTTTGTCAGGAAAGAAAAAGGGGCAGAGAGGACATAAAAGACAGAACATAAAGATTAGGATCCTTTTGGGACATAAGAACTACTACCATCAGGGGCGGATTTAGGGGGTGGGGAGGTGTTCACAGCAAAAAATTATACTTTATATATAGGGTAGATTTTCTGTGTTTGTGTACATATATTAACTTTTGAATACCCTGAACAAATGCAAAAGGTTAGCTCAAGCGGTCCAGGGATTGTCTCCGGCATCCTAAGTTCGATTCTCAGGACAACATTATTTTTTATGTTTAGCTTTTGTTGTTTCTTTCGAACCCCCCGAATGAAAATCCAGGATCCGCCACTGACAACCATAACCATAAATAACCAGTTTCCTGACTACAAAAAAGGTGGATAAAATATGCTTTTAAGAAACAATTTTAATTCGTGAACAATACCTGAAAGCAACCAAAACCACCAGAACACCATCAAAATTGTAATTAAATAATCAGTTATAATGGTCATAGAATCTAAGCAAATAATAGTAATGTAGACGTAACAAGGATCAAATAAAGTTTCATCCAACCCATCTGGCATCCCCCCGCCCCAACCCCCTAAAGAGATGGTAAATTAAAGGCAGTTAAGACTTTCTCACAGCAAAGCATACATGTACTAATTGAAACACTGAGAGAGCAAAGAAGACTCACAAACAACACTGTCGAGTACACGTCCATTCCTTCTAAACTATAAGGTGAGGCCAGACGGGCAAGGCCAAATGTGTGATCTGCTTCTAGGTAATCAACCATTTCAAAGTATGCTCTTCCAATCTGGCATTCAAATACGCACATGAGATACCATATATAGACAGAAACCCAATTTGACATTCCAATTTTCTCATGAGATGCCACATATAGACAAATATCAAGAGAACTTTTTTTTATTTGATAAGCAACAGATACCAAGAGAACTCAAGAGCAAGTTAAGCCGAGAGATATGTAAAAAATGAAGAATCTCGTATCCCACTACAAATAGAAAAGGCTAAATCAAACACAGTATAAAATGGTCGTAAAAATTATACTGGCAAAAGTAAATGTTCTTCAGACCATGCAAAGCAGTGCCTTGAATCATGGTCGTTGGGGAGCAACCTAAACTTTGACATAATCATAAGAAGAAATGCTCTAAGGGTGACCGTTCAGACACAACTTATGGTCCTGTCAAATCCCACCCAAAAATATAGGATGTCCTTTTAATTCTTACCCAATAATCTATACTGTGTAAATGACGGTTCATTGTCCCATCCAAAGGAATTACTTCAGTACCTCACATGGCAGAATCAAGATTCTAGAAAATCACTCTTGGAAAATAGTGCTCCCTGCCAATCGATGAAATCTGTAAAAGACAAGCATATCTAGTCCAGGCCACCTAATATTGTTTCTGTGTACTCGAACAAAGCTAGCCTAATCGATATTTATATTACTCTATGTATAACTATGTAACTAGTCTAAATGTTGAACTTACACATCATGAAAGATCAAGTAAGATTCACAAAATTAACCCAAAAAAAGAAAGGAGCTTGTCCAGCTAGGATTGAAAGGAACCTACATACTGTGAACAATTTCAATTAGAGACAAGCAAATAAACAGAAAAGGACAAAAATGAATATCTCCTTTGATTCCCTGAACAAGCAACAGGATTTTGAACGATTGGAAATATAAAAATACAGCCATTGCCTCCAAAAGGGTTGGAAAAAGAGTAATCAAAACAGACAATCTATACCTGGGAAAGAACCCATCCAGTGTGATAATGCTTGTGGGGGAGTTTGTTATAAACATCTAGTGCATCCTATTCCACCAAAAAGCATCATATTTCAACCAAATCAATGCAGCAGCATCAAATGAATGCTGAAACTCGTCCATTCAGAACCAAAATGTAATACCTGGCATCTATATAGACAAGAGAGTCTGTAACCTTCCCCAAGAATCCTGAAAAGGGCCAATATCTCTGAAGCACCTGAGAGGATAGATGTGCTACTCACATTAACCCCAGAAGCAGAAGTTTCAATCCCTTCTTGTTCAAGAGGTCTAGCATCTCCAGAAGGGTGTGACACAGTTATATTTAGCCGAGAATCATCAGAAATGTCATTCCGAACCCCTGAGGTGCATACCTAACACAGTTAAGAATATAAACACATCTCAAAGGTAGATGTCATTTTGCTTAGGTAGCACAGTGCACAAACACAAGAAATTCCACAGAAACATAGCTGTGGGTTTCCAACTTTCTTCATTTTTCCTTTGGCTGATAGCAGTTGCTTCAGATGAAAAAACAATTTGTCTGTACCCTTGAATTCTTTCAAATGATTATTGCATCAATCATTTGTGATCCCACACACCCAAATTGCAGTTAACTAGAACTGGGAAACTACTGAAGTAAAGTTTCAACTTCGACGAATAATAAAAGAGGAAAGAAAATGATCAAAAGAAATAGAAGGAGAAAAGCAATCTCCTAAAGTTTGTGACTGAATCACTAGATTAAACAAGCATGCACCAGTCTGTTCGAATTTAGGGGATCACGAAAGTAACTCAAACAGAACAACAACAAAACATTGTTAGATTTTCAGAAATATCACATGTAACACAAAAGCAATCCATTTGGAGCACAGGTGGAGACAAGGTGGGGTTTGGTGCCTCCCCTAATCTTAAAGATGATATGTCCTTATCAGATGATAGAAAGTTTCCAGCAAAAACCAAACCCAGCTCCTTTTTCTCTAGCAGACTAGGCTTACAAATTTAGCTCCATGCAGGCTTGGATGTCAGTCTATGACCAGCCAACTGCTGTTCAAGTGAACTACAAATTTTTGCATAGAGAGGGGAACAAAGAAAGAAAAAAGTTCCAACAATCCATTTTATTCCACGCGTTAATGTTAACCCTCCGTTTTATTCCACGCATTAATGTTAACTGGTTACAGTAAAAACTTTTTTGTAGTTATACTTCAACTTCAAGCAACTATGTGAACACCAGATTACAACAACATACCCAATGTAATCCCACAAGTGGGGTCTGGGGAGGGTAGGATTCATTTTTTTTATATCAAGTTTTCATTTAAAGTGGTGGTTTAGTTGGAGTCTCCACTCTAACAAGGTGGACCAATCCCTGGGTTGAAAATATAATGGACAACAGAATTGTCAAGAGAAAAGGCAAAAATCACCTTCACCATAGTTTTCGGTAGATTGTGCCCTTCTACTTGTCATGGACCGTAAAGTCATTGAGCTCAGCTTCGAACTACCATAATATTTGGAAGAGTGAATTGTTCCATTTCCAGAAGCTGCAGATACATTTGAATTTGTGTTTCCAGTAGATTCTCCAGTAAGCCTTGAATTTCGTCGAGGGCCAGAATCAGAAAATAACCTCCCAGATATCTGGAAATATAAGATAGGAGTCAGACCCAAAAAAATGGGGAATGGAAACAAAAAAAGGGAGATAAGGTGCGCCTCCGGATCCAATAAATCCACCATATAAAGCACCAGAAATGTGAAGGGTGTTTAGTGCTTAAAACTGAACAAAGCACAAATAAAGGAGATGAACATAATCAACACTGTAGTTCAACAAGCTAAAAGTTGATTGTTTTTCCTCATTTTTAAACCAAAAGAGGTTAAATAAAACAAAATAATGGGAAGGAGCCTTAAGGCACACCAAAAGTCCCTAGCATCTAACAATTGACTTCTACAGGTGAAAAATTGGAAAGGAAGGACAGCAGTTTGCACCAAAAGCTTCACACACTGAAAGTTTGCTTCCAAATTACGACAAAGAGAAAAATGATACCGAAATGGTTATGAAATCATTTTGTGAAGAATCATATGAAGACCTCTCGATTGATAGACATACTTAAAATGGCATTGGAAGTATGACATTACTTCAATGGGAAATTTCTATCAAAAAGCTAACAATCCTGCAGCGATTATACATAGAAAGAAGTACTTAATATTAAAATAGACTAGATGATTGAAACCGATGTATTATAGTACTGCAGACCTTTCTTAACTTTCCCTCGTCAACAAACTTTCTCCGAGGGGCCTGAATGGTTGAATTGACAGTTGATCGTGGAGAATTATCAGCACCAGCCACAGATGCATTAGCTCCATTTTGCTGAAAATTTCTACAAACTGGAGGTGGAACCACTCCAGACAACTGCAAAGAAGCTGTATTGAACAATCTTTCTAAAAATAAAAAAGAAATGCTAGCATTTCCAAAGTGCATATTAGAACGTCCAGTTGCTTCTTTCAGATAGAAGATTTTGTCACCTTTAATTTTCACTTCAATTAACATGAACAACATAGTTCCGTGAAACTATTACAAAGACATCATTAGAAAGTCACCAACTATGTTTTAAACCTGAGAAGAGGTTTTAGGCTCCATCTGGTTGATAGTAAATTAGACATTTTCTGTCCTCTTCATAACTTGCAATCTGCTTTAAATTAGAGAGTAAAATGCAACTTAAATCTCAAAGCACTTTCTGATGCTACCATCATCCCCAATCTAAAGAAAATATGATCCAACTAACAAACATAAAATTGTTACCATTTGTTCTTTTTTATAACAGTAGTTTCTGGGCCAATTTGTGGCACCTTGACTATTCCATTAGATACCTGCTACCTCCCACCAACACAAATATTGGGTAACTCTTTCCGCAAAGTTGAGGCTTAGACAAATAGGAAAAATCACCAGGCCTTTAGTGTCTATTGAAATTTAAACCTTAATCCCTCATAATTTTCACCCACTACAGTGACCATTGGGCCACACCTTGGGTACTACATAAACTTGTGATCACTATACTTATTATTGGCCTTCAAGATAAATTTGGGTTCAAGACATTCCCTTCCATATTGGTTTCCGGGATTTAGAGTTTGTTGGTCCAGTAGATGCTGCACATAGTTTCACTAAAGTGATTAAACTGTAAAATATTTCCATGTGCACGATGAATGTGAGAAGTAGAACAATGAGAAATAAATGAAGAATTGTCCCAAGCTATTGGGTGTTTAAATAGTACGTACACCTATTCTAAACTAGGAAAGAAATCAAAGATACATAATTACAAAGAAACAATATCACCCTAATTGATTCTAGTTAATGTACACCAACAAAAGCCATTCACAGGAGGTTGGTGGAGCAGTATAAAGAGAGGAGGGATTTGCATATGGTGTTCATAGACCTAGAAAAAAGCATACGACAAAGTCTCAAGTGAGGTTCTTTGGAGATGTTTGGAGGCTAGTGGTGTTCCCGTAGCTTACACTAGGGTGATTAAAGACATGTATGATGGTGCTAAGACCCGGGACACATTCAAGGGGAGGTGCCATGGTGCATGTTATTTGCAGATGATATTGTACTTATTGACGAGACGCAAGACGAAGTTACGGCGAGGCTGAAGGTTTTGAGACAAACCCTGGAGTCAAAAGGTTTCAAGCTAAGCAGGACCAAAAATGAATACTTGGATTGCAATTTCAGTGACGTGGCTCAGGAAGCGGACGTGAGGCTTGGCACGCAGGTCATTCCCAAGAGAGGAAGTTTCGAGTACCTAGGGTCAGTAATCCAAAGTAATGGGGGATGTCACACATTGTATTGGGGCGGGGTGGATGAAATGGAGGCTCACATTCGGTGTGATAAGAATGTGTCACCAAGACTTAAAGGTAAGTTCTACAGAGTGGTGGTTAGACCGACTATGTTATATGAGGTGAAATGTTGGCAGTCAAGAATTCTCACGTCCAGAAGATGAGAGTGCCAGATATGAGGATGAGGATGATGAGGTTGATGTGTTGCCATACCAGGAGAGATAAGATTAAGAAGGAAAATATTCGAGAAAGGTGGGAGTGGCCCCCCGGAGGACAAGATGCGGAAAATGCGGCTGAGATGGTCCGGACACGTGAAAAGGAGATGTGCAGATTCCCCGGAAAGGATATGTGAGAGGTTGGCCATAGTGAGTGTGAGGAATGGTAGAGGTAGGCCTAAGAAGTATTGGGGTGAGGTGATTAGATAGGATATACGTAACTTCAGCTCGCCGAAGACATAACCCTTGACAGGAGGGTGTGGAGGTCGAGAATTAAAGTAGAGGGTTAATAGGTAGTTGGACGTATTTCTTTCTCTTTCTCGAAGTATTAGTATTATTATTGTTTTCCCTACTTTTAGTTTTCTATTACTACATGTTTCTTTAGCCTCGGTAATTTTTAGTTTTCTATTATATTGTTATTGTCTCTGCTTGTTGCTATTACCTCTTTCTCACTGTTCTTTTGAGCCGAGGGTCTTTCGAAAATAGTCTCTCTACCTTCTCAGCGTAAGGATAAGGTCTGTGTACACTCTACTATCCCCAGACCCCACCAGTGAGATTACATTGGGTTATTGTTGTTGTTGTTGTTGTTGTTGTACGCCATATTTACACAATGTTCTCAACACTCACCAACAATCTGATGCAAACAATACAAGCTTGTTATAGATGTAACTACGAGAGTAAGGGGACTTGGTAAATTTATCAACAAGTCGATCATTGACTTCACAAATTCTGTGACAATGTCTCCGAGTATCTTTTCTTTGAAAAAGTGACAATCGATCTCTGTGTTTAGTTCTCTCGTGAAATACCATATTCAATGTAAGGTGAAGGGCAGTTGAATTATCACAAGTTCCATCTGACTATTTGTCCAAACTTCAATACTTTGAGCAACTGTTTGATCCAAACTAGTTCGCAAGCTACCACAACCATGGCCCACTTCTACACTACATAGAGCAACCACATTTAGTTTCTTGCTTTTCCAAGACACTGAATTACCTCCAGCGAGAATACAATATCTAGAAGTAGACCATCTATCAGAAGGTGTTCCGAATCTGCATCTATGTATCCATCAATCTTCCCATCGCATCGATTCTGAAGTTCTATGAGCAACTACATATTGAAATAGAGAGTTGGAGACCTAATCTTTCAATGGGTAATATTGAAAAGGTGATTGAAGAAGAAAACTCATGGCTAACAAGACCGTTTGAGAAAGAAGTCCTGGAAGTGATCAACACAGTGTAGGAGACAAAGACCCTAGCCCAAATGGTTTCTTAATGGTTTTTATCAGAAACATTGGTTTATAGTAAAAGAAGACATCATGAATATTATGGCATCTTTTCATCAACAGGAGAGGTTTGAAAGAAGCTTTACCTACATTGCTCTGATTGCCAAGAAGAAAGCAGCCACAGAATTGAAAGATTTCAGACCCATTGGTTTGATTTGTAGCTTCTATAAATTATTATAGACGGAGTTCTAACAGAAAGGAATGAAGAGGGTGATTCCTAAATTGATCTCTAAGTCTCAGATGGATTTTTCATAGGGGAAGCAAATTACTGATGTTATACTGGTAGCTAATGAAGTGCTGGATTCAAGAAATAAGAATAAAGGACCTGGGTTACTATGCAAACTGGATAGTGAAAAAGCCTATGACCATGTAAATTGTGGTTCCTTCTCAATATGCTAAAACAGATGGGTTTTGAAAATAAATGGGTTAGCTGGATCAGGTTTTGCATCATTACTGTCAAACTCTCAGTTCTTATTAATAGGACGCCTCAAAGTTAATTATCAACTCAAAGGGGACTAAGATAGGGGAATCTAATGTCCCCTGTCCTTTTTCTGGTGATTATGGAAGGTTTATGCAAAATGCTTACTCAAGCTATCAGTGCTAACTGGATAAAGGATTCTACAGTCACAAGGGGACAGGAAGTTACCTCGAGTATATCACATATTTTCTAATCTGATGACACACTTATCTATTGTGACCCAAAAGTGAATCAGTTAAGAGATAGCGATTTTGACAGCATATGAAAGAGTCTCAGGGCTACATATCAATTGGGGTAAAAGCAGACTAATGAAAGTCAATAATGTATAGAATGTAGGAAGAATGGCTGCAATTCTTGGGTGTCAGACAGAAGTGCTTCCAACTACTTATCTTGGTATGTCTTTGGGAGAAAAACATAAATTTGAATGGGTCTGGCAGGGGGTGATTGAAAGGTGTGAAAAGAGATCGATAAACTGGAAGAAACAATATCTCTTTAGGAGGTCACTTGATTGTAATTAATAGTGTTCTTGATTCTATTCCAATCTACATCATTTCACTACTCCCAATGCCCAGTAAGGTGGAAAAAAGGATAAGCTGAGAAGAGAATTTCTATGGAAAGGCAGGAAACAAACAAAGATTTTCAGCTTAGTGAGATGGAGCACAGTTATTGATAGCAAGGAAAGGGGGTCGGGAGCCAAAAACTTAAGAAGGTAGAACATAAGTCTTCTGATGAAGTGCCTCTGGAGATTCACTATGGAAGAGGAGACTCTGTGGAGAAAATTTATAGTAGCAAAGTTTGAAAAACAAACTGAATGGTGCTCAGAAAGAAGTTCACTACCCCACGGCGATGGTTTACGGAGGAACGTTAGAGAACTTTGGCCTTATCCCAGAATACTGAATACATGATTGTTGATGGAAGAAATCTATCTTTCTGGCATGACAACTGGCTTGGGCATTCCTCTTTGAGGGATCAATTTCCTTCACTTTACCAGATTGTACTTGGCAGGGAAGAGACTATCTCAAAGCAGAGACAACAATGATTGGACTATGAGTTTCAGAAGAAATCTGAATGATTGGGGAATAGGGGAAATATCAAAGTTCCTCAAAGTTTTATCCTATTTCCAGGGGCTCAACAACAATACAAATATAATACTTTGGTAGAATAATGGTGATGGGTGTTGTACTGTGAAGTCTGGCAACTAAGTTCAAACTAACCCCCTGCACCCCTGTTTGAATCTTGGAAACAGATATAAAAGTCAAAGGCTCCAGTCAAGGTTAGTGTTTTGTTTGGTTGGTCTCTAGAGAAGCATATCTCACTCAGGATAATCTGCAGAGGAGGGGATACCAGTTATGTAACAAATGTTATATGTGCCATAACAACAGAGTCAATCAATCATCTCTTCTTGCATTGCCCTATAGCAGCACAGATACAGCAGATGCTATACAGTATTTTGGACATGATCTGTAATTCCTCAGACTTATTAAAATGCTAAACAGGAAAGGTGTGAAAGGGTCTTTGAAAACTATATGGAATACAATTCCAGCATGTATTTGCTGGTGTATATGGAATGAGGAATACAAGAGTTTTTGGAGGTCAAGCTAACAATACTCTGAAGATCAAATCTGACTGTATTTTTTGTTATCGAGTTGGATTAAGATGGACTTTGTAAATGATGTGGAAACCTTATTACAGTGCATAGATAGCTTGCAACAGAAGATTTTAGATTTTTCTTGTTTTTTGAACTTTTGGTGGTGTACTCACGCACAACCTTTGTGCTATATCAATAACAAAGGGCAGCCCGGTGCACTAAGCTCCCGCTATGCGCGGGGTCCGGGGAAGGGCCGGACCACAAGGGTCAATTGTACGCAGCCTTACCTTGCATTTCTATAAGAGGTTGTTCCCACGGCTTGAACCCGTGACCTCCTGATCACATGGCAACAACTTTACCAGTGCTATATCAATAATACTTACCTTTTCAAAAAAAAATCACTAACCTAATACTTACTTTGCTTTTATGCAAAATTATATATACAAATTTTGTCAATGTCTAGTTCTACAATCATTAGAGTTTAAGGAAAATTATTTTATCTTTAGGAATTATAAAAAACTAAGCATCTTCGCTGCAAAGCATAGAGCGATAGCTGGTAACAACCAATGACCCTTTTCTTAAGTTACAACCAGAAGAAAACATTTCCTATTTCCCATATGGAAAAGAAGCAATAGAAAAAATGTCACTGAACAGACAAACTAACAAAAATGGAGGTAAGCCTGACAACCGCATCTTATAAACAATACAACAACAAGAACAACATACTCAGTGTAATCCCACAAGTGGGATCTGGAGAGGGTAGCGTGTACGCAGACCTCACTCTTACCTTGGGAGGTAGAGAGGTTATTTCCGGTAGAACCTCAGCTCAGAATAACATTTTTGAAGAAAAGAATTGGAGAAAATAGAAAACTAGTTAATTAGAGACGAGCTTTCTGATTGCAGATAGAATGCAACCACGAGCACCATCATAATCTTAAAAAGTTAGAGAATCACCTGATTTGGTTGAGTAAATAGCAGCTATCCCTAAGATTAACAAAAGGATAAGCTGCTATCCTGTTTCAGTGGCACGCTAAGCTATCTTCATGTATAAAAGAACTTCATAAGAAAGAGGTCAAGGTAGAAGGTTTGAACTTGACTATTATAAAATCACCCCAAATTCTTTTATCAAAAGTGTGACTTCTGATTTAGGTGAAACTATTTTAAAGTTCTACTATAATACTCCCAAGTGAATATAATTGGCTATTGTTTAAAATTAATTAAGGGCTTACAAACAATGTTTTACTAGATATCATGTTCTATCAGCAAAACAACAGAAACACAATTAAATAGTCACTATCAAATTACCTGTGAAGCCATTGGTGAGGGAGTATTGTAGAATGACATGCTAGTAGAAGCCCCACCTAAATTCTGGATAGCAGCTGCTCCATTATAATTTCCAGAAATTTCTCGAAGCTTATTGCTGTGTGTATGTTTTGATTGCCTAGGGCTGATGTCTTCCGACACAATATTCCTAGAAGCTACATTCTGATCATCAGTAGATGCTTGTAAATTTTGGGATTGGTTCCCCTGGTATAAGTGTTGTTTTTGAATGCAAAGCAAAGATGCTTCCCCAAAAACTGCAGCTGCTCCTTCTGCAGCACCTGGTATGTCATGCAACAATAAGGATGCAAATCTAAAATCATAACTAAATAACAATGGCAACCAATATAACTTTCATCAAGTAGAAAATAATCCGAAATATGAAGCCTTACTGAGAGCATTTATTTGGGGAAAAAAAATTAATGCATGTTCAACCATTCTTAAGTCAATGGAAATTTATGCAAAGTTTTCAAAGACAATACACCAGTCGAGTTCATTTTCTACATAACTAAGTTCTCCAAAACACTTAAGTCCACAATGAGGGCAAACAAGAGAAATATCCCAAAATTCGGCAGAAAATATTAGAAAATATAACAATTAGCTGAAAACACTCCATTTGTTTCCAATTACTTTTAAAGATGAAGGAAACGTTTCTGCCTTTGAAAACAAAATCTTTCATGATTTCATATGATTGTATCAAATTGTAAAATCTCTTTAAAATAAAAACAATGTTATCTACATAAAATATAATTGCTCAAATTATTCTTGCACAAACCTAGTATACACAACTCCTCAAATGCTGCCCATAGCAATGGATCCAATAACAACGCCTGATTGAAATGCTGGATGGAACTATTTCTTCTATCTGTATACCTAAAATAGTTACCAAGTTCAATGAGTACCTTGGGGGAGTCCAATCCAGTCTATGCACAATAGTAGATCATCACTATCTCAACTCTTCTTAAGGCTCCACCAAGTGTTGATTAACAAAAGGTTAAGGCAAAAAAGAAACATAAAAATATATTCAACAACCTTATGGAATAACTCAAGAGATATCAATAACATAACACACAAAAAATTTGAGGGCAAGCTTCTTAATTTTTTTTAAAGAAATAGTGAAAAAGAATTATCATCTATGAAAGAGGTGGTTATGAGGTCTGCCACATCCTTAGAAGTTCTGCGCTGCATGCCTGCTTCACTGATGGATTCAACAAAAAAGGTGGTTATGAGGCAGTAAAGATTATTCCCCTACAAAGATCAAGGGCATCAGAATGTCAATGTTCAATTTGGTTTTATTGGAAAAACTTGAATGCACTGTTGTGAAAAAATATATACCTCAAGTATAATTACCAAGTCCCAAACACTAAACAAAAAAGAATTTCAAGAAAACATGATGGAAGAATTGTATTAATTTATATAACCCCTTCCGCACTTCAATAAAATGTTAATTTTCACATCAAAAGAGAAGAATCAATATCTTTGAAGTTAATATTCAAATACATGATGATGCAGTTTCTATAAAATTGTTTACTTTAAAGTAAAAGGAAAATATGCTGCTGCTTCTATGCCCTACCATTCTTCTCCATCATAGTACACTTCAATACAAGAATAGTTTTCATATTAGAACAGAAGGATCAAGTTTTTGAAGTTAATAAAATTTGGGCATAATTCAAATATTTGATGATGCAGTGTCTATACCTTTCTTTACGTTACGGTAAAAGGAAAAGATGATAGTTCGATGCCATAACATTCTTCTCCATCATATAACATAGCAAATACATGATAATGAGTTTTATCAGCATGAAGTATCTTTCATGTGTACTAAACACGATGATGAGAACTGGAACACAACCAAAAGTCATTGTCGTAGTGAAGTATTAGCTTCATTACATTCAGATAGATCAAACCAGTTTCAGAATGAAGAAGCAAGGCTAGAAGTTAATCCTCCTCTTAAATAGATATATAAAAATATGAACCTGTAAATAAGACCAAGAAGGTAATGCCCAGCTGCACCATTTGGAACCTGCACAACAACCATTTAGCTATTAATTGAAGAAGCATGTCAATGGCTAACACAAATAAATTAACTGGAGACTACAATACTATAAATCCGCGAAGTGGATAGATATTTGTAACAATGGTCTTTACAACTCTACCTCTGCAGCTGGCTCATTAGGTGGGCAAAGTGCTGTCTCAGCTTCAGTGAGAAGACCCATCTGAAAGCATGATAGTGCAAACAAGTAGCGGGATTGAGGCATACTTGTCCCTTCATATTATAATTAAAAAGGGATGATTATGAGCATAATCTCAAGGACAA